>JAUTXW010004232.1:0-729597 GCA_030620095.1 Kuschelorhynchus macadamiae
CGCCAATTTTGGAATAAAATAAAAAATAATTGATGCATTCTATAACTGAAAATCTTGGTTGAATAATGCAATCAGCACGTTTTAAACTTCCCCGTACTTTTAAATAAATTTTTGTTGATATTTCGCCCAACATATAAAGCTAATTTTTGTTTAAATATAAATGTTATTATTAACGGTGTTAGGCTTTCTGTGGTTACCTAAGCCTGCAATTTGGGTATTGTGTTAGATACGGAGTTCCGATTTATATATTATTACGAGGATATTTTAAAATAATATTTAAAAAATCGTAATTGTCTTTGAAGATTTATTTTTAATTTTTCGCAATAATCTTCTTACCAAATGTCAGCCATCCAATATCACTGCTTCTTGAAGCTCCGCACAGCTGTTTTTATGGAGTCCTACTTTCACCAGGTTTTCAGGTACGCCCACTTAACTTTTTTAGCCAGTAGCACGATATCGGGTCAGTTATTCGTCACTTGTCTATCAGCGACAATCGCTTGATCATAGTAAATTCTAAAAGAATGGTTGTCCAATGCCGCAGCAAAGTGGTATTTTATAACATGGTACATATATGTTAACGAGTCCATGATAATTGTATAGAAAGTTATACAATGATGCATACTTGGTTCTTTCTAGGTGAACAATCTGTGTTTACTAAACAAATACACTTTTTAATTGCATTTTGGTTGTAAGGATTCTTACTTATTTACTTCTTATAGTTGTGGGTATTAATAACCTGATCCTGAATTGCAACCATGAATCCTTTAGTTTCCGGGAAGGGCAACCCATTATTTGTTCACTTGTTTTATGATCATTTGTCTATGTGTGTTTGGTATGAATTATTATAATATCGTCCGTGGCCTATGCTTCCGTTTATCAGCATCGGAGATTGTTATTATTTCTCTGTGGTAGATCGCGTTATTCTATACAATTTTGCTATTATCAATTTTATTATTATTAATATTATTATTAAGAAGTCCCTTTTAAATACTAATGGTAGTTGCCTTCAATTACACTGGTCGACAAGATTTTTCTAACACAGGCCAGCTCATTATTTTCACAATGGAAATACCCTCCCGATAATAAAAAAAATATTCAGAAAGCCCTAATACGTACCATTTTTAATGGCCTAATTAGAACCTTTTATATTGGCAGGTAAACAATTTTATTGTGGGGCGGCTAAAATGGGTTCATTTTACAACGGAAAAATTACCTAGACTGGGTGGTTGAGAATAGAATACATTAGACATAAAATAAACGTTAAACGTCACTCTTCTGTTGAATTTCGAATTGAGTGGTTCTCTGTGTATCGATAAGCAAGTGTATGTGAAGACGAGAATGTCGAGTCAAACGCGCCGAAGTTGCAAAATTTCTCCTGACAAATTTTGTTATATTTTTGGAGAATTTCTGGTGAAATCACAAGCCTATTTGTGAAAATGTAAAACAAGCCTACTTTAAATATTTTGGTGTGTTAATTGGGGATCAAGCTAAGCGGTGGGCTCCCCATGTGTGCTGTGTTGTAGTGTATCATTGGTGCAGTGGATGAAGGGAAAGAGAAAAAGTATGCCTTTTGCAGTTCCAATGGTATGGCGAGAACTCACCAATCATTCTGACGATTGTTATTTTTGCCTGACAAAGACTGAAGGTTATTCCAATAAAAGAAAGCACAATATAGAATATCCAAATTTGCAATCCGCCATACGACCTGTTCCTCATAATGCAAATTTGCCAAGTGCCGATTGCGCTTTTAAATTGGCAAGCTATTGATTTGGGAGATAATGGAGATAACGCATCATCAGGCAGCTCAGAAGAACAGTGCACAGATCCCACTTTTACCACAGGTCCCAGTTCCGGCGAGCCACATTTGATTGTTCAAAGTGAATTAAATGATTTAGTACGTGACTTGGGGTTATCCAAGCAACAGTCAGAACTTCTGGGTTCCCGTCTTAAGGAATGGAACCTATTGGCCAAAGAAACAAACATTTCGAATTTCAGAAAAAGAGATGCTATGTTTTGTGAATTCTACAGTATGGAAAATTCGTTGTGCACTTGTACTGATATAGACAGTTTAATGCAGGAACTTGATATTGCTACTTGTTACCTAAAAAAACGAATAATAAGTTTAAAACCCTCTATACCAGGTGCCATTCAGTTGCAATGAAAGAAAATTATGAAAATATCCGCACGATTTTGAATAAAATAAACTACAATAGGTATAAATGGAAGATATGTGGAAACTTAAAAGTTATAGCGATTTTAGTGGGACTTCAGGGAGGATTTACAAATTATTGCTGTTTTCTTTGTTTATGGGACAGTCGTGCAATAAATCAGCATTATGGAACAAAATTTTGGCCAGAAAGAAGCGAATTTCAACCGGGATCTCAAAATGTTAAATTTATACCTCTTGTTGATCCCAAAAATGTTCTTTTGCCTTTGCTACATTAAACTTAGGCTGATGAAAAATTTTGTGAAGGCTTTGAATAAAGATGGTGATGGATTTAAATACCTAAGATAAGTCTTTCCTTAGTTAAGTAAAGCCAAATTAAAAGAAGGCATTTTTATTGGGTCACAAATTAGAAAATTGCTGGTCGATGTCAATTTTACGGAAAAGCTTACCAGGCAGGAACTCAGAGCATGGAATTCATTTGTAAACATAGTAAGAGGATTTTTAGACAACAATATGGATGAAAATTATGAACAATCAGTTAATGAAATCTTAGATGTCTATAGAGCGCTTGGTGCCAGAATGTCATTAAAAATTCACTTCCTCCATTCCCATCTGTCATTTTTTCCTAAAAATTCGTGAGCTGTTAGTGACAAGCAGGGTGAAAGGTTTCACCAAGATATCAGAACAATGGAAATTCGGTACCAAGGACGATGGGATCTAGCCGTGATGGGTTTTGAAGAGAGAAGATAGGACACCTCATGAGCGGAAAAAATAAAGTTTAATTAGTGTTTTAAGTTAATATTTTTCTCGCTTGCTTTTCTTTTAGATGTATGGTATATTTAATAGGCGAAAACTGTAAACATAGTCAATAGACAGGGTTAAGAGTTTTCTGAAATCATTTTTTCTATAGATATTAAGTATCGTCACATTCGATATAGTTCTACAACTCTAACAAGAAAACCCTACGTGCTACAACTTTCTATTTGTCATTTTCGTATTTGGATAGGTCTATTCTATTAGATTATACTATTCTCATTTGTGTTACAACAAAAAAATTTTCTTTTGTCGCCCAGGGTTACCTTTTGACGTTAAAGTCATCTTGGAAAATATGATTGTCTTTGATAGAAGCGGTTGCCATGGATATAAGCATTATTACATATTAATGTATTTTATTATTTGCCGTATTTTGACGTAACAAAAAGTAATGCTTATTATCTGTTGGCTAATAAAATGCCCAAACTATCAGAAAAAGATAGGAGAAATTGCATTCGTCTTCTTAATAATGGTTATAGATAACAAACTATTGCCAACGTGTGTGGGATCCATCAAACTATGATAAATCGTGCAAAAAAGCTTTATATACTGACAATGTTAATCTTCGATATCACGTGGGCTACCAAAGAAAATTGGAGAACGTCAAGAAAGATGGTTGTTACAGCATTTGTAGTTTCCAACCGAGCCATAACAAGATCCCTTAATCCAAATAACTCACGGAAAGATTTCTCTTTTCGGTCGCCTAAAAACCGTTACCTAAAAAAACGAATAAACAACGAATTACAAATTGATAATTGTATAAAAAGTTATTAATCGTATTGAGCCTTGCAATGCTTTTATTTCAATACCTATACCAAGCTGTTTAAGTAATGACAGCGTGCATGAATTTATGGTATTCTTCTAAATTTGAGAACGATTATCGTTATATGAACACCTTTAGTAGAATCCCATAATGTACCATAGTGACAAAAAAAGCTCTCTAGAAATTTGCATGCTGAAAAAACAACTGTCAATTTCAAAGCAAAAAAATGAGCACAGAAAACCCTGTATGAATCTTACTGATTATAAATAAGCTAGCGTTGTTAAACTTGTTTTTGAATGCAACTGAGAAAATTGACAAACAATCTGCCATAAGAGTCCATGTGTTAAAAAGAGAGAGAACATTGTAACACATAAGTGAAATCAAGGAATACACTGCCTCTTCTGACAGAGTTTTTATCAATTTTCTCTGTTGTCTTTAAAGATAACGGTATCAGTCCGTATATTTATAATTAGTAAGAAGAAACCGATTTAAGAAAATGAGTGTGTTCCACTTACGGCGGGTTGCACCAACAACCTCTCTACTAAAAAGTCTGGAAACGGCCGTTGACAGCTTGCGATGAGTCATCACTAGTATAATTTTTGTAGTTAACTACTATCTGTAAATTCGTTTACGGCGTGTTTTTTGCATTCGTTTTTACAAATAAATTAGAATACTAACAGTTTTTAACTATTTCTGTACATATTTGTGTTACTGCTATTAGTTTTGAGAGTGGTGCTATAAAACTTTCGTCAGAATAAAAGTTTGTGGTAGTGAGGTTCACAATTGAATTTTAACAAAAAGTGGATTTTCAAAGAAATATTTTAATTTAGAACGATGCCCTTTATTTGTTGTGTACCTAATTGCAATTGAAACTATCCGGAAAAACCTAAGGTTGATTTTTTGGGTTTCCAAAGGACGAAGAAAGTCGAAAAAAGGGACTTCATGCAATAAAAAGAGAAGGTTTTACTCCAACAAAAACATTCATAGCATAACATAGCTGTTTGCTTTATTACGCTAACATCTTCAGCAACCCAACCAATCATATTCAATTTATGTGGCCCCAGTTATTATTTAATTTTTGTGAAAAGCACATGTTGAAAAGTAATGAAAAGTCTCATGAAAAGATACATATTTTAACTCTATTAGATTAGCCCCATACACATTTTGCCAACTTTCTTGTAAATGGTTATTATAAAAGGTTTAATGTTTATCTTTATTATATATATGTTTATACTTCTGCACTCCCTTTGAGACAAAACCCACTTGCACGATCTGAGCCTTACGATCAGATCACCCCATTTTAATAAAAATATTATCTAAACAAGTCAGTTTTCACGAGTTGGGCAGTGTTTGAGTTGGGTGAAACCAAAAGAAATAGATAGTTGAGAACATCTCAGTTTCACTAGAAATATCATCTACTTTATTAAAATCTACATTGAAATCTCCCAAAAACCAAAATTCTCATTTAATATATATATATATATATATATATATATATATATATATATATATATATATATATATATATATATATATATATATATATATATATATATATATATATATATATATATATAGCTTTTTAATATTTTATAGTCTCTTTCCGTACTTTAAGATACATATGTATGTATTTATATATTTGTGTATCTGTTAATTAGTCTGTGAATAAAAGTATGATAAAAATGTAAATATTGTTTCGTTTTGTTAAAGACATTTAGTTTGTTAATTTATCATAATAAATAATAGAATATTACTGCAGATTAAAAAAATGTTGCTTCTAACAGGAAAGAAAAAAGGTTTTACAAAAACTAAAAAAATCGTTAAAAATAGTGGTTGTTTCTCTTTTCAACTAATTTTACAGAGGCAGGTTTTGTTGAGTTATGTTTTCCTACAAATTGGAATTGAAGAAAATGTGTTAGACAAAAATTTTTGTCATGCAGCTACATATGAAACTGACAAAAAAGCAATTTACTTCCCTAGTGCTTTATATCACACGTGTGCTAAAAAAATTTCAACACTATAGTATTTAAAAGATGGTAAGTAAAAAAAAAGCTAAAGCCTACTTTTAATCTATTTCAAATCAATTACTTAGTTTTTCAATACTAGTGTTGAAAAGTAAATAGCGAGTCCTACTGAAGACTCTTTGTCCTGCTAAGAAAAAAGTTTACTATTTTTCCTATGACCTACCTCGTTTGAAAACTTTCACTTTCAACGCTTATGTAATATACTATTAAACTCCTATAAAGAGTTATTCTGTATAATTAAATTTTCCCAATGTTTATTTATAAAATTACTTTTGTCGCTTATGTAATTATAGTTAGACTAAAAGTACTTTTTTATAATTAAAGACAATATAAAAGTGTATTTAAACATTTTGTTATATATAATTTGTTGTAGGGACTATGAGAAAAACAACATATTTTAGAATTTTTTAATTTCTAGTTAAAAATGATATGGATATGCTTACATAAAAAAAATATGTATATGTATAATCTTCTGCCTTAGGCCATCAGTACTCCCTCCAATAAATCCACGCTTATCCAGCCACCATGCTGTGGGAGTAACGGCATTTCGATTTTTTTCAAACATTCACATTAGTTTTGTGTTCTTGCCCCTATTGTATGGGCTTTATGCCGTCTAAAGTGTTTCTTACTGAAATGAATAAAAAAAAGCTAGAGGCAGCAAATAAATATTTATAAGTCTACAAATGTCAGACCGGGAATAAACCCAGTTTAAATTTTTCTAAACACTAGAATAAATTATCCTTTTAATATTTTTCTGTTTATAAAGCATATAATTTTCAGTTCGACTGCTGAAATGGTAAATTCCGATCCAGCTTTTACTAGTGAGTTTAGAAAAGCATCATTCCATATGACTTAGTTCAAATTAACTGCCAAGGGCGTCTGCAGGGGGCGGAGGATAACAAAATTCAGACATGTGAGCGTGGAGTGCCTTTAATATGTAAGTTCGGCGATTATTCAAATTCAAATTCAAATTTAAAAACGTTTTATTACCAACCAAATTACAAAGAAAAAAAAAATCGATAATAGCTATAACAAATACAATATGGTGGTAATGCGGGCTGCACCTCGATTTCATAACCGGTAGCACAGCGCACTGGTGCGCGTGTGTGGTGCAGGCCGTTAAAGTCAATTAAACTAAACAAAATGTAATTAATAATTGTTACTAATTGAGCAGGGACACAATCCAAGGCAGCGCGGAGAGGCGGGTAGAGGTCGGAAAAAAAAATGGTTTGAGCTTTGTTGAAGTCTATGAAAATGATAATCATTTAGGCAAGACCAGTTACTATGAACATGTTTGGATTTAAAGATATTTTATGAACGATAAACCAGATAAAAAAAAATTATTATGCCCCTGAGGCACAGCCTTGGTAACTGCATTCAATAGAATAGCAGTGACATTACTGATAAGCAATTTATTTAAATGACGTGTATAATCGATGATTACCACAACCACCCATAAAACATTATATCCAACTTCCAATAAGCAAAAAATTATTATTCTGGGATGTCCAGTGGTGAAACAAAACATATTTTCATTTGAGAAGGCTGGCAACATATATAAAATTAATCCGTTTCAAGAGGTTTGTGGTAAATAACTTTTTGACATATAATTCAGATATATACATACATAGAACGGAATTAGTAACTGAAACACAATACACTTTTTATATCTCAATAAAAGTTACGAATTAATATATCCAGTTAACGAATAATTATGAAAAATATAATATATATTACTTGTGAGTTGTTTATATAATGAAGGTGGGAATCTTTTATTTATTATACAGAACAGAACCAAAATTCCTGGATGTCAAATAATCATATATGATTTTTGCCCCATCTGTTACAGATATATTGTGGTATGCAAATATTAGCAACGTAGCCATATGTAGACACTACACTTGACTTTTAGAGCATTTGCGCATAGATTCCTAAATATCATTCACCAAGTTTCATCTGCAAGTAACAAAGTATATTAAAATCAGTAACAATGTTTTGAAAATTAAATACGGATTTTACACAATATTTTTTACGGTATGAATATGTGCCTAAAATGTATAAAGATCGCTTACCTCAACCTTCTAAACACAATCTCTCTTATACTTGCAAGAGCATTTTTTTTTATTATAGTAAGTTCCCCATCAAAACCATACCTTTCACACGGTTTGAATTTGTTTCAATCTACCGCGTTTTCTTCTCCTTTTCAAAAGCTTGAATTATTTTCAAAAACCTGATAACTGATTTCATTGCAATATTAATCTAAAAAGTGAAACAGGAATCGTAGCCAAAATACACATATATCTATATGGTTGTTTAAGTAAAAATCAAGCTTTATTTATTAGAAATCGACAATATACACTTTAGTAGCTATTCGTAAGTGTACTTACATGTAACAAAAACTAAAAATTCACTTGAAAAACCAGGAAAAAAGAACTTGTTTTACGAATAATCAATGTAGACAAACTTTGGAAAGATGTGATGTCACAACTCCAGCTGTTCATTGCGGGAATAACTATTTATGATGACTCATCAATGCCCGTTTCCACGCTTTCTAATAGAGTTGGTGTTAGTTGCACAGGTCCTTTAACTAAGCATTAACTAATCAGATGGCTCAGAGTGTGACAGACCACATAAGGGTTTCAATGTCAAAAATGTTTCTAAACGTAATGCGTCAGTTAAATTTATTACGTGATTAAAAGTTTTGTGCAAACAGCTGTATATATATATAACAAAATCGATGCACATTTTTTTCTTTTTCAAATTGTCATTTGTTTATTTTTTATCAAATCCTGGTGGTTTAGAGAAAATTAGTTAGCTTGTCGACCTCGTTTTAAATATTAGCATGTATATCTGTTTTATAAGAACCTGCCGACATCGTTAAATAAAACTTATTATAAAATTCACAGTTGGTTTAGCAAAACGGCACTTCTATCGAAGAAGCCTTGAATCTAAACAAAAATAAATAGGTCAGTAAACAGAACTACGATATTTCACAAGAGAAACAAGCAAGCCTCTGAAAGCGTTTCCATAGTTAATCGTAAACATTTTCCATAATGCTGAAAGATATAAAGTCAGATGAGTTTCCGGCAGGCAAAGAACTTTTCGAGGATAATAACTTTCCGGCTATTCTCAAGGTTCTAAAGTTTTGATACCTAGGTAAATGCAAAAGCGGTGTTTAAAGATTTGGGAAGTAAATAAATTATATAAATCACGGCGAGATTTATCTCAGACTTAGAAATAAAAATATGTGAAGTTCCTACCGAAATAATTTACATTTTGATTTGCAATAGTAAATATTTCGTTTTTGTATTCAAATTTGTAATTCTACAAACATGTATACAAAGTGTCATTGTAATGACAGCGAACGATGGGAAAGTTTCTTTTAGACTCTTATCTGTTGATTTATATATACGTATTTTAATCCAGTCCCAAAATAAAAAAATAAAAAGCATGTACAATTAATTATAAAAACCTGAAAGTCACTCTGATAACTTGGAAGTTTCTTATAAAATAGGATCTCCATATAACTGGAACTGAAAATTAGCTCCTCTGAAGATGTAATTTTCTAAATATGCCCAAAACTTTAAAGACTAGATAATGAAATTTGGGTATCTTGATAATTTTTATACCCAGAATAGGATCCTGAAGTCAAAAACTAACTGTGTATAATGTATGGTTTTCTATGAAAGAAACGTACTCTTGGTTTAGTTCGTTGGAATACACCGTTTTCCAGAAAAATTGGTCTAAAAATTGTCCTTTGTGGCTCTAAAAATATTATTTTACAAAATTTTCAGTTGAAAGTAAGAACTAAATATTTTAGGTAAAATAATTTTTTAAATTTTTGAATTTTTCTCTAAAACCGTATACTCTATCAATTTAAATCAGAAGTACCTTTTTTTTCTACAAAATTCTGAGTTTTTAAAATTTGGAATCGTAAATTTAAAACTTTGACGCAGAGAAAAGTTATAATGAATTTTCCCTCTCCCCCTTCCACTCGGGTCGCCCCTGATTTAGTGTTCATATTTTTAAGTTCGGAATTCGGCCCAGAGTATAAAAGTTACCAAAATGCCCAAATTTGATATACTAGACTTCGAACGTTTCGAAAATATTTAAGAAAACTATCTTCAGAGGAGTTACCGATACCGATTACTCTGTAAAAATATTGACCCTAAATATCGGGAATACCATGTATATCGTAAATGAAACAAATGCCAACCTGTTGCGCCGATGAGCCATTAATTCTAAACAAAAGGTGTATAAAAAATTGCTTTTGAGGAGAAACTCTCTGAAGAATGTGTTCTTGGTATTAAAAAAGATATGTATTACTATTAAATCAGTTTGCAAATTTATTTAAAATATTTTGTGTTTTCGTCTACAACAACCTTACATTTTTATCAAAACATAAATAACTATTATTTTTCGCAAAAATTGATAGGTTAGAACAATACCCGGCACGTCATTTATGAAAAGTCAAAAAGGCAAGGAATCGAATACAGATCCTTGCAGTGCCCTACATGTTGTTCAGTTGCATTAGATACCGGCTGTTTATATAAACAAACGGAGACCTATTACTAAGATGGCCAGTGAAAAACCTTACCCCTCAAATCACATCCCTCGACTTTTGACAAAACATCAATAAAACAAATGCACTTTTCTTTATTGCCCAGATGTTCATGCCAGTCCTCTAAAAACTAAAGTATTTTTGACTCAGTAGACTGAAAAACGATCTTGTGACTCTGTAAGAATCTATATATATATATATATATATATATATATATATATATACATACATATACAAAACCGTTACACACAATACACAGAAAAACTGTGCATGTAAGTACAAATACCTAAATTATAATATTAACAGCAAAATCACAATAAATAGGTGTTAATACACGATATAAGTCACGCAGCAAGTAAACAAAACACTCAAAAAAACAATGCAACGAAGCAGAGACCCGCACAGGCGCAAGGGAAAAAGAGGTGAGAGGTTAAGTGGTATGACAATACTTAAAAAACAAATACTAGAATGATAAATGATAGAATGAACGCAGGTAGACCAGCATTACATACTAATTTATCTAAGCAGACGAAAAAAAATAGAATGAATTAATTTTCAGATATTTGTGTTTCCAAAAGATGATTTTTTATAAATTTATTAAATATAAGTGGCGATAATTCTTTAACAATATTAGGCAAATTATTCCACATTTAAACTGACACAAATGCAAATGATTTTTGGAAATTTGCAGTTCTATGTTGAGGTATTCTGAAATTATTTATACATCTAGTTACATGATGATTATAATCGTAAGAACTAAAATATTTTCTAAGATACGGAGGTTCCCAACCTTTTTAACATTCTATATACAAATGAATACTTATGATATTTTTTACAATTTTTCATTTTCAAAATACCAATGTTATATAAATAGAAAGTTATGTAATTTCTAAATGGTAAATTAAATGAAAAGCGCATACAAGAATTCTGAATTTTTTGTATACTATGAGACAAACTTTCTGTCAACGAGTCACTGTAAACAACATCTCCCTGGTCAAATAAAGATAAAACCAGGGTATTGCATACACAGTATTTAGTCGCTAAGGGTAAACAATTTTTTAAATTATAAAGTTTTTTTTAAGTGCATGTATGTTATTTTGAGCTTATTTTTTATATGGGTGTGAAAGGTCAACCCTACATCAAAATAAACGCCTAAATTTTTTGTTTCTTTGACTATTGGTAAAGGTATATTATTAATATGTATATTAAAATTATTAGAATCAATAACATTATTAATTCTATAATATCCTAAAAAGAGAATGCAAGATTTGTTGGCATTTAATTTTAAATTGTGGTCTGTCGCGAAAATATTTATTTTTTCTAAATCTATATTAAGCTGTATTTGGGCAATTTGAAAATTTTCAGTTGAGAATGATATGTATAACTGGGAATCGTCAGCATATTGCTGTATTCTTGAATGTCCTACGATAATATTCATATAAGCAATATATAAACAAAATAATAACGGTCCCAAAATAGACCCTCCCCCCTTCCCCCATTCTCATGGGAACGTAATTTGACTTTTGAGATTTACATTCCTTTCTTACATTAACATGGGCTCTCTCAGAAAGATAGGTTTCGAAAAATTTTACTGAATTATATGACAGCTTAAAATAGGGGAGCTAAGCCAATAACATTTCGTGATTTAAGGTATCGAAAGCTTTATTAAAATCAAGCAAACATAGACATGTATTTTCCCTTCTTTCCTCACTAAATCTGACTTCATTTAAAAGGTGCACCAGACTAGTAGTGGTACTATAATTCTTACGAAAACCTGATTGACAGTCCGGTATTATGTTAGCCTAATTGACGAAAAACAAATTTGTCCATAAATATGTTTTTTTACAATCTTAGACAAGACCGGCAAAATACTAATGGGCCTTAAATCTTTAAATTCTATTGGATTAGAAATTTTCCCTACTGATTTAATAATAGCCTTTCTCGATATCGCTGGAAAAATATCTTCCGAAATGCACGTGTTAATTATATTAATTAAAGGTTTTATACCAAAAAAAAAACAAATTTTAAAAACTTTTATTGATAAACTCTCCTCATTATCAATTCAAAATTCAGGTCAGACTTTACATTTTTGGGCCTATTTAATTTATAAAATTCAATTTTTTGGTTTGAGGTGGTATCTATTACGTTATTACAGTTTAAAAAATAGTTAATGAGGACTATTGCATCATTAATCTTTATAGGCAAATTAAGATCTACATTATGTGCTAAATTTAATTTCATCGCATTATCCCAAAAATCTTTGCCTTTTTTTTTTAGATACTAATTTAAAATAAGCTATTTTTTCCCTAATAATGGTATGTTTTGTAAAATTCCAAAGTTCTCTGTAATATTGTAAACGTTCTTAAGTTTTTTGTTTTTAATATTTGCGATAAGCTTAATATCTTATTTTGATTAACAACTTTATATGATTAGTAATCCATGGTGTTAAAGGCTTTTCTTTTCTTCTCTTTTTTTCTGTTATAGAAGTGCATATTTGTTAATTAAAAATAATATATTATCGTTAAATAATTTTAATTTATCATTAAAATTTTGGATATAATATATCTGTTCCCAATGCAATTCATGAGCGTCTTGCTCCAAATTATCAATATTAATATTATTATAATCTCTAAATTGAAAAAAGTTCACGATATTTTTCTTTTTAGGCAAGTTCAGAATGTATATTATATATAGGTATACTGAATTGTGATTGGATATCATTTCGGATATATTTAAACTAAAACTATCTTTAGAAATTAAATTACTACTAGTGATTATAACATCAATGAGGCTAGAATTATTTGTAGAAAGGTTTATTCGTGTTGGCATTTTAATTAACTGATTAAGATTAAAAGTTTCAAAAAGTTTCTGAAGCCTATCCCTAGAGAAAGAATTTTTTAAAAAGACTATGTTTAGATCTCCTGTGAATATTACATAATCATACATTGGTGCCGTTAGTCCAAAAATGTCCTCTAACCAGTTAATAAAATTATCTATATTTGAAGAGGGGGGGCGATAAATTGTCGTAAATAAGATATTTTTATTACTAATCGTAAATGTTATACTCATAATTTCACATTTATTTGTAGTACTACCAAATTCTAAGGTATGAAATTTAATCTTTCTCTTAATATATAGACCCAATTCTTCCTGAATATTTGAGTGTGTATCTCGAAAGAGATCGAAGTTTCACAACTACAATATTAGATCTGCACAAAATTATAACATTTGTCAGGTTGTGCCTTGCAAAAAACACTTTTTTACGATGGTCTTCGCTGTTATAACGCACTGTCGGAGAGTCCTAAAAATATACCTACATTGAGCATGTTTACAAAAAAGTTAAAGAATATATACACCTCGAATAATTTAAGTTAACTTGTTTCGTATATGTTTATATTAGCCAAGTGCTAAAAAGAAAGATATATATTTATTTCAAACCTTAAAGGCGTTATTTTGCAAAACACTAATAACTGATACTAATTTTGATAAAACTATGTTCCGGGTATACAACTAAGGAGAGAGACCAGCGATATCTTGAAATCTAGAAGAGATACGAAAAAAGTTTTTGCAAAAATTGAATGACTTGAAAAATAATGACAGAATAGGTACACCCTGAATAATAGTTAATGTTTTGATTTTAATAAAAATAATATTTTTTTTTGTATAACAAACATATTATGGGTCAAACATTAAATTGTTTTCGAGTTATTGAGGTTTAAGAATTGTCACTGACAAAAATGTACCTGCACTTTCCTATATTAGTTTTAAATGATCTGTTCACATCAACCGCCTGTTTAACCAAAAAGCATAATTTTTGACACTTCTGGTTGAACCGAAGGTTGTTGCTATACATACATAGTTTAAAATTAAGATAAAAGAAGTGAAACCCTACATCAAAATAAACGCCTACATTTTTTGCTTCCCTAACTTTGTTGGCATTATTCATTAGAGAAAAAATATTAAAAAGAAAGCTATGATAGTGTATACAAAAATTATAATATTCAAAATACTAAAAAAAATATAAAAATCAATGAACTAATATGGGAATTTTAAAGGATGATAAAGGGATTATAAGTAATCTTGACTACTTTATTGGTTAACTATTAATATAAGTATAATATGAAATGGGAGAATAATAATTTATGTCACAGAGAGGCATGTTTGTATGTCTTAGTCTTGAGAACACAGAATGATGAAACAAGGTAGTATCAAAATTACGTCATATATATATATATATATATATATATATATATATATATATATAGAGAGAGAGAGAGAGAGAGAGAGAATAAATGAAATAGTGGAATCATATAAAGTTAATCAAAATACGATATAAAGCTTATCGCAAATATTAAAAAAATAAAAACTTAAGAACATTTACAATATTACAGAGAACTTCGGAATTTTACAAAACATACCATTATTAGGGAAAAAATAGCTTATTTTAAATTAGTATCTCAAAAAAAAAGGCAAAGATTTTTGGGATAATGCGAAGAAATTAAATTTAACACATAATGTAGATTTTAATTTGCCCATAAAGATTAATGATGCAACAGTCCTCATTAATTATTTTTTAAGCTGGAATAAAGTAATAGATACCACCTCAAACCAAAAAATTGAATTTTATAAATTAAATAAGCACAAAAATGTAAAGTCTGACCTGAATTTTGAATTGATAAACGAAGAAAATTTAAAGAAAATTTTAAATGCTACAAATACAAACGCTGTTGATGAGGACAGTTTATCAATAAAAGAATTCAAGATTTGTTTTTTTTTTTTGGTATAAAACCTTTAATTAATATAATTAACACGAGCATTTCGGAAGATATTTTTCCAGCGATATGGTAAAAGGCTATTATTAAATCAGTAGGTAAAATTTTTAATCCAATAGAACTTAAAGATTTAAGGCCCATTAGTATTTTGCCGATCTTGTCTAAGATTGTAGAAAAACATATTTATGGACAAATTTGTTTTTTCGTCGATTAGGCTAACGTAATACCGGACTGTCAATCAGGTTTTCGTAAGAATTATAGTACCACTACTAGTCTGGTGCACCTTTAAAATGAAGTCAAATATTATTAGGAAAGAAGATTTTAATAAAGCTTTCGATACCTTAAATCACGAAATGTTATTGGCTTAGCTCCACTATTTTGGGCTGTCATATAATTCAGTAAAATTTTTCGAAGCCTATCTTTCTGAGAGAGCCCATGTTGATGTTAGGAAGGAATGTAAATCTCAAAAGTCAAATTACGTTCCCATGAGAATGGGGAAGGGTTTATTTTGGGACCGTTATTATTTTGTTTATATGTTGCTGATATGAATATTGTTGTAGGACATTCAAGAATACAGCAATATGCTGACGATTCCCAGTTATACATATCATTCTCAACTGAAAATTTTCAAATTGCCCAAATACAGCTTAATATAGATTTAGAAAAATAAATATTTACGCGACAGACCACAATTTAAAATTAAATGCCAACAAATCTTGCATTCTCTTTTTAGGATATTACAGAATTAATAATCTTATTGATTCTAATAATTTTAATATACATATTAATAATATACTTTACCAATAGTCAAAGAAACAAAAAATTTAGGCGTTTATTTTGATGTAGGGTTGACCTTTCAAACCCATATAAAAAATAAGCTCAAAATAACATACATGCACTTAAAAAAAAACTTTATAATTTAAAAAATTGTTTACCCTTAGCGACTAAATACTGTGTATGCAATACCTTCGTTTTATCTTTATTTGACTATGGAGATGTTTACAGTGACTCGTTGACAGAAAGTTTGTCTCATAGTATACAAAAAATTCAGAATTCTTGTATGCGCTTTTCATTTAATTTACCATTTAGAAATTAAATAACTCCTTATTTATATAACATTGGTATTTTGAAAACGAAAAATCGTAAAAAATATCATAAGTATTCATTTGTATATAGAATTTTAAAAAGGTGGGGAACCTCCGTATCTTAGAAAATATTTTAGTTCTTACGATCATAATCATCTAACTAGATGTATAAATAATTTCAGAATACCTCAACATAGAACTGCAAATTTCCTAAAATCATTTGCATTTGTGTCAGTTTAAATGTGGAATAATTTACTTAATATTGTTAAAGAATTACTACCATTTATATTTAATAAATTTATAAAAAATCATCTTTTGGAAACACAAATATCTGAAAATTAATTCTTTCTATTTTTTTTCGTCTGCATAGATAAATTAGTATGTAATGCTGGCCTACCTGCGTTTATTCTAACATTTATCATTCTAGTATTTTTTTTTTAAGTATTGTCATACCACTTAGCATCTCCTCTCTTTTTCCCTTGCGCCTGTGCGGGTCTCTGCTTCGTTGCATTGTTTTTTGAGTGTTTTGTTTACTTGCTGCGTGACTTATATCGTGTATTAACACCTATTTATTGTGATTTTGCTGTTAATATTATAATTTAGATATTTTTACTTTAGAATATTTTCTATGGGTCGTGTCACACATGCACAGTTTTTCTGTGTATTGTGTTAACGGTTTTGTAATCGAGGCATTTTATCAAATATTTAATCAAAAGAAAAATGTAATTTTTGAGATTTTTATTTTGATGAATAAATTATTTTTAAGTTTGAGAAACTATATTTATACCCCACACCTCATATATAAGCTCTCTGACATATCCATCATATTTAATTCGCGAATATTACCACATTACCCTGAATATTAAATTCATATATTTGAAAAACCTAATTTTAGTAAATATTACGCTTTTTTCATTTAAATATTAAATCAAAAAGAAACAGGTAAACAGATAATATTACTATTATTAGCGCATAGGATTACATGAGCTGTCATTTTAATAACTTCCGCTTTTCCTAGGTTACACTATAACGTCATGTTATTTAATAATGTTAGGGTTAGGCCTTGAGATACATGACGAATGTGCTGAGAACATCAAAAGTTAACTCACTAAATGGAAGTTAACCACTTTGCTTAATACTTGATACTAGTAGATACTTAGTAACAGTTATTATAAACTGTAACTATTAACCATCACTGGTATCTACAATTATTGCAATTAGCAGCAGTAATTACCCAAATAACACAAATTAGCTGATGAGCTTTTTTGTCTAACAGTTAACCATAAAAAACACATACAAACTAGAGATTTGTCAAATTTTGGCAAATGATTCTTGGTTTGTTTTCTAGCCATGCAAGTTCGCTACAAATTAGATTTTTTTGCTACAAAAGTAGCATAATTACTTGGCCAAAAAATATCTTTTATGTGGTAATTAAACCTCCAACTTTTTTTTGTAATATTGGATGGCCAAAACGTAGAAATATCTGTCAATTTTGTTGCCGCAACATAACCAGATATATTCTAGTAAGTATCGAAGTTAAACTATAGTAAGCACAGTTGTTTAAAATGCCAAAATATGGCATTTTTAATCAATATAAATCGAGGTCAGAATATAATAAATAAGTATGCATTTTTCCCAAATTCCAACCAAACATATTTTAGCAAGTATTTAAGTTTAATTATAGTAATAATAGCTTTATAAGAATGCCCAATTATGACATTTTAAGACGACAAAAAATGAGAGGAAAAAATATTGCTTTTATTATCATATTTTTGTTTCAAAATTAAACTAAAATTGGGTAGTTTTATTTTGCTTATTTTTGCTATAATATTGCCAAAATATGCCACATTTTCAGATTTACGTTTATAACCTATAAAACTATACTTAACAAAACTGAAGACATATTTAGAAAAACGAAATATAAATTATTTACCATATAAAATGTGTAAAAAAAATATTAAATATTTCACCACATATCATAGAAACATGCCGTCTTGGGGTAATCGTCGTTTAATTTTGTTACGCTAGCTCCTAAGTCTTAAATTGACAGTTTTTTAGCGAGTACTAAAGGCAAACCAAGTAGGATTTTTATTGGCAAAATTTTAGTAAATATTGCTATATTTTGGCTATATTTAAAAACTATTGCCATTTGATAAATATTTGCGTACAAAGTGGCCAATTTCAAGGAATATTTGCTTAAAAAATAGCCCGAAGCTTTTTATGATTCGCCATGATTGAAATTAAAACTAAACTAATTTCCTAGCAGCCATTACTTGACCACTTTAAACAAACATATTCTTTCTACCTATAAATACGAATTTTAATGTATGTCTTCTGAACACTTTAATCAATTTTCTTGGTAAAATACATTTCCAAACTAAAAAATAAAAAAAAAAAATATTTGTAGAAATTAAAATTTTTAGTTTTAAGAAGGGGCGCGTGTGTGCCTATCTTAGATTCTTTTAACAGTAAAAGTTCCTACGCAAGTGTTTTTTGTCCCTACCAACCGTCAAACCATGATTTGTTATCTTTGCATTTCCTCTTGGCTAATAAATTCTTACACTGATTGGCTCTGTCAATACTATTTCTACATAATTTGAAACATTTGATGATTTATTACATAAATGAAGAAAAGGCAAAAAATGAGAAATTATCTAGGTAAATTTCGGAAAAAAATGTTACTCAAATTTCGGCTAAAAAACAACAAAAATTAGCTAATAAACCCAACCATAAAATCAAAAGAGAGTGTCGTATAATTGATAATTGGCCATTTTTACCCCATTATGGCCAATTTATTCTTCCCCACTTTAGCCATATTTTCGTCTTTATACTGTAATAAAACTGTTAAAAAAAGGGGCATAATACAATTACATTCTAACACGAGGTTACAAAATGTCAACTTTTCGAAAAAAATAATAATACTAATTAAAAAGAGAATTATATCAAAAACTCACCCAGTTGGTGTCAATTCACTTCATTTCATACGTTAATTCAGAGGATGACTAAAGATTTCCATAGAAAATATGGAATGATGGGCTTAAAAGATCCACCCAGCAACAAAGGTATAATGAAACTGAATTCACCCATCAGCTGTACAAGCAGTTGATGTCGATGCCCTCCATAAGAGAAATCTAACAACCTGCATTAGCGACTCTATGTTTAAATCGAAATGACAAGAATGGCTTTCCTCAACATTCCAACTGAATGAGATATATCCAATTATAAACAAATCACCGTTAATATTAAACTGTCATCAAAAAATAATTTAAACATAAATATGAGAAATTAATATATCTTTGAAGGTAGTAGATTTCGGCACCTATGAACTAGTGGGATGACTGTTCCACTAATTTATTTAAAAATTAGAAATACTATTATGACAAAACTTATATGAGAAATCATTACTAGATATTTTTAAAAACCAACATAATTTAGAAAATTACTGTCTGCAAGATATTCGCCTAAAAAATAAAAATAAATTAGCATTCTAAAGGAAAAATTCGGTGGCGCCATCTATGAATCGATAGAACGTTTGTCAACTTTGGTCAGATATTCTATGACGAATACTGAAATTTTAATTTGAAACAGGCATTTTTCACTGGTCAATGAAAAGGGAGTAACGAAACGTTAAAACACGACTTGTTAGTTTAATAACTTCCTCCCTTCTTTCTCTCCTCTTGCTTCCCAGGCTCCAGAATCGGCTGACAGTAAAGAACATACGATGACATTTTAAGTGATACTTGTTGTCGGGGCTGGAAAAAAGGATTGAGCACATAAAAAAAAATAAGTCAATAACTAATTCTACTATACTACAAACTGACATACTGACAGGAATGTTAGC
Source organism: Kuschelorhynchus macadamiae (assembly GCA_030620095.1). Taxonomy (NCBI): domain Eukaryota; kingdom Metazoa; phylum Arthropoda; class Insecta; order Coleoptera; family Curculionidae; genus Kuschelorhynchus; species Kuschelorhynchus macadamiae. Next base: position 20,027 of record JAUTXW010004232.1, read on the forward strand.
ATTGAAATATTTTAGTCATTTAAAAAACGTCTATAAAGAAGTAAAAGAAATGTCCTCAATTAATGGCTTAACCAATTAATTTTTAACTTTCCTGATGTCAAATTATTAAGTAGATCGTGTAAGAATAAGTTGTTAAATATCTACTTAAATGGTTTGACCATGGAATACAGATAGACAAGTAGTGAATCTAGATAAGAATCTATAAATAAAATCAAAATAATTATCTATAAAATACTGTTCTTGCAAATTTCGTAATTATAATTTTTCTGGCGTAAATAAATGCGATAAAACAAATACGATTTCTTCTCATTAAATTTTCAAATGAGTACGAGAGACCTCAAACTTAAAAACTTTCGAAATAACAAAAATTACATTATTTCTTTCCACTTACTTTCCGAGAAAAACCCTTGGGAACGTCATCTGACAATTTCCCTTTTGTAATCCTAATTCGAACCCTTAATGAACTATTTCGGCGTATTAGCTTTAAAAATCTGAGATTGACTTTTTCGTCGGTCGGTAAACTCTGTCCCGATGTGCAATTATCGTTTGTTTGAACTTTTTACGACAAAAATTGGAAAAGAATTAACATGCAAATAAAGGCTAATGAAGCGCTGAATAGAACGAGAATATTCCGAGGCAATTTCCGAAACATTTGGCCAACGAAGGGTTCGGTAATGATTTGCAGTGCCGTTCCTTAGTCTGTTTCGTTGTTAAAGGTATTTGTTAAAGTAAGTTCAAGGTACCCCTTTTATTCATATTCACGAGGTTTATCGAATTTGTTGAATAAGATTAAAACGTCAAGATGAGAAAAAGATTGAGAATTATGCGAGCACAATGTTTAAGTTTTGACTTCTTATTTATTCACTATATAAATTTTTAATATACATTATTGTTAAAAACCGTGATGTTATATTGGAGTTAAAAATAATTGCGTATTGCGTAAAAGTATTTTTTTATACCTCGTGACATTGATATCATTCCACAAGCTGTTCAGGTATTAAACTACAGCAAGCCTTAAGCTCAGAAAAGAACAAATTGTTGTATGCTTGAGAAATTACTTACAATAAAATCGCATCCAAAATCAAATATTCCTTTAATTTGCATTTGGGCAGAAGTTTCCGTGCATAACAATGTCAATGTCTGCGGTAGCCTTTAAAAATTGGGTTTGCTTTTCCTGTGGTAACTTTTGCAGCAAAACTGACAAATCTTATATTGTCTTTATTCAATATTGGCATGTAGGTTTACAAAAAATAAACAATTTAGGCTTAGTCTACTATAAATTAAATTATATTGAATTCCTCGTTTCATTTGTTATATTAGCACCAACTTATACGTTGGTGCTAATTAAAAATCAATCATATACAGGGTATTCCATATTCGACGGTATGTTGAAAATGGCTATAGGAGGCTGCAATCTAGCTTTTAAAAATAATTGTTGTTTTGTTTGTCCTGTTTCATTTTTAAATTCTGCGCAACAATCTAAGTTTTTTGGTTTAGGATATTTTTCCATTTTTCTACCGTTCTTAAATACAAATTTTTTTATTTTTTAACCAAAACTTTGAATTAGAACAATATTTTCGTCTCCAGATGTCAAATCAATGTAAAGTTTTATTATTACTTAGTCAACATATAGTACTTTAATTTTAATAACATAGGATCGCCGACTTTAATACAGAGTGTTCTAAAAATTAACTGCAATTCAGATTTTTTAAATTTGATCAAAGTGACTTTTTTTAATGGAACACTCCGTATATTATTAAAGCGTTGAATGGAGTGGAAAGAATTTTTTTCATATAAGGTATTCCTATACCTATTTTGAACCGCTTTCGATTTATAATTTATAATTTTACGAATAGCTACTATTAATATTGGACAATAAATTAAAGAACTAAAACGCCAAGTATGTTATGATGTAACAACTGCAATACGTAATGATGGCGGCATGACATTTCACTTTTTAGTTAATGTCAGATTAAATTAGTGAAAATGGAGCCGCCTATGAACCCAAGAAAATTTCGCAGAATTAAAGGTAACTTTTTATATTTCGGAACTGTGCAAGGTCCAAGAATTCAATTTGACCCTATTTCTAAAAACGTTTTGACGTATTTTTAGGCCTATCCTCATGCTTCAAGTGCCAAAAATGATTTAGAAATAACTGGAACATCAATATGGAGAATTTTATACAAACATAATATGGGTGGATACAAACTAATTACAACATCCTCCAAAACGTGTAAATCTTTGAGCAATGTTATTAATTCGTACACAGGAGGATCCAGATTTTCTGAAAAAAATTATTTGGACTGTTGAAGCAAAATTCTCACGCGAAGGAGTCTTTAACCATCAAAATAATCATTTTTGGGTTGCAGAAAATCCACACTTTATAAAAGAAAAAGGTTACCAAAAAAATTAAATAGTACCTAATTTATTTTGTTTGGTAATGAACAGGCAATTTTCAATATACATTTATGACGAAAATTTAACTTCTGCAAAACATATTGCAATTCTAAGAATTACCGTATATGACTTTTTCGATAATCTACCGCTTATCGATTTAAGAAATTGTTGGTATCAGTTGGATGGAGCTCCAGCTCATTGCGCCCATAAGGCTTCCGCCGAAATATATAAAATGTTTGAAGATAGCTGGATAAGACGTGAAGGACCATAGATTGGCCACCGCGATCTCCAGATCTTACCAAATTAGACTTTTTTCTGTGGGATAGAATCAAAGAAATGGTTTATAAAACACCATTAAATTCAAAAGAAGATCTAGAAAAGCGGGTAAAGCGCGCTTTTGAATACTTGATCCATCAGAAATTCAAAAAGCTATTACCTGTCACATGATGAAATGTATTACCGATTGCTTGCATATAAATGGTAAGCACTTTAAACATCTGACGTATTAGGTGAATTCCAAAACTATTAATTTACTGATAAAATCGATTCTTTTTCAGAACCACAATTTATATTAAAAATAGAAGTGTTTGGCATTGAGTAAACTGTGGTTACATCACAAAAGACTTAGCGTCCTAGATTTTTAATGTCTATTTGTGGAATATTAATAGTAATAGTTATTTATAAAATCACTTATAAATCGAAAGCAGTTCAAAACAGATATAGAAATACTTTATATGAAAAAAAAATCAAATTGTCCACTCTATTCAGCGCATCAATAATATAAAGGGTCTTCCTTTAAAAAAAAACACTTTTGATGAAGTTTACAGAATCTGAATTTTATTTAATTTTTGGGACACTCTGTATAAAACTCGGCGCTCATATGTTGCTAGATTTGTGAAATTTTACATCGATTTGACATCGGAAGACGAAAATATTGAAGTTTCAATTTACATAGTTTTGGTAAAAAAAAACTAAATAATTAATATTTAAGAAACGGTAAAAGAAATAAAAAATGCCAATTACCAGTAGATTAACGAGTAAGTATATCATTTGATTTGATCCTTTTTATCTTTTTCTTACCGACTTTTTAGCCTTGTCCACCATCTTTACAATTGAAGAGATTCATTACTCAATGTATTTATTTGCAGGTAGCATTCAGGATGACTAGTTAGTTGAAAGCACTGCGCTATGATATTTAATTTGGATATTATACACGTTATACAAACATACTCTCTTTGTTCCATAACCTTTTTTTATTTTTTATATATCAGCAGTCGAGACACTGTCCTAATAATTCTTATCTTATAGTACTTATCTGTAGGATAAGTACTCTGTTGGCTTGGCCCGAGTTTCCCCAAAAAAGTAGTCCGTATGGTAATACAGGACATATTGTAACGTAATATTACGTTTTGAGTGTGTTTTGATCTACATAGTCTCTCAACTGTAAGATTGCATAATTTTTACTCGCAAGTTTGCTGCACAATTCTTCTATACGATTTTCTAATGCGAGATGCTGGTCAAAACTGACACCAAAAAACTGCTGCCTCAATGAATTGTATTTTACAATTTTACCGACACGAATTCAGTTTTTAAATATAATTTAATTACATTCAAAATGAATTTTCAAAATCTTAATTATATAACGAGAGATGGAACTAACCTTTTCGCAATGCAACAGAGAACTGCTGGATTTAACAGCTCAATATTTATTTTCAATTGTGAAAAGATGTCTAGTCGAAAATCAGTGAAAAGCAAAAATATAATTATTAGGTGACAATGGTTTTAATATCCTTTTGCAAAAATATCTAGTAGATAAGTGTTATTATTTGAGTTAATTTTTTGGTGACACATAGAATCGTTCCCTTTTTTTCAAATACAACTACAAATATTTTATTTCTATATAGACATAAATGCATGTGCTGGAATTGTCAAGAACAAAGGGTGGTAATCTGGTGATGTAGCAAGAATAGGTAACTAAAAACTTGCCTAAAAATTTGACATGAAATATTCATTAATACTATAAAACGGATTAGCAGGTTTTTCCTCGAGTCGTCTCACAAAACATCTGGATTGGACTTTATGTCTTTAAGTTTTGAGGATATTTTGATCTACACAGTCCATCAACTGTAAGATTGCATAAGTTTTACTTTCAAGTTTGCTGCACAATTCTTAAATATAATTTCCTCATGCAAGGTGCTGGTCAACAGTGATACCAAGAAATTTAATAGAGTCCTGCTGCCTCAACGAATTGTTGCCCCTGATGCATAAGCTTCTATCATGATTCCCTCTAACTGGATGAAATCCGTATTAAAACTATTTAGATGAAGTCCATTCTTTTGGCACCACTCAGCAGTATTTCGTACACAACTGTTTGCTTTGCCACAAAATGAGATATAACCCTCAGCACACACAATGGTCTGTAACAGTTTAATTTTGTTATAAGTGCATTTCATTGCATGATTAATTTAATATTATAATCTACTACTTTAGTATTAAGTTTAGTGATTAATATGTACGCCTTGTTGGTTTGACTTACTAAGATATTAGTAGTTTTCTTATTAGAAGCGTTTACATTGTTCATATTTAAGCGAAATATAAATTCAACACCTTTTGCAGCAAATTTCGGTACACACAGTGTCACCTCTCGATAAGTAGTTAATTTTGTACCTATATCTGAACTCAAGATATAAAGGAATAATTTTCAGTAAATGGTATAAGTTTAGCGTTCGTTCATAGATGTCGCCAAAAAAAATCAGTTCAAATATAATTGTTGGATTTATTTAATTTTGCCGAATTTAATAATTATATACTGTATAGGAAAAACTTCAAATAGCACTTTAGACAAACTATTTATTTCCCATATATTTTACAGAGTAGATATAAATTAAATTTTATTAATTTTGAAAACCTATTTTCGAGTCCTTTATACAAGTCTTGGGATTTTCGTTTTCTTTGGCTAGATATGCTGCATTTTTAGATTCGAGCGTGTATTTTGTATAACTCTTCTGTCGCTGTAAAAAAAACCAAATCATTAGTACCCAATAAATTCTTTGATATAAAGTCGATATTATGTATTAATATTGAACTGAAAATACTTGTATAAAAAAAGGTTGCCTTGATAAATATTTCTTTTCAGATATACATAGAATTATTTTTAGACTATAGATACTATATATACACCACTTCATACTTTCTCTTAAATCTACATTTTATTAATCGTGTTCGCTTTTGCTGTGAATATGTAACATATAAAGGTATTTTCATTTAAGTTAGAATAAATAACCCAAAGGTATTCCTCGATTCATTATTAATATTCTTACCTTTTTTTCCTGAGACTATATAAACTACAGCCTTCTTATAATTTCTATCAATGTTTGATGTTCCGAAATTCAGATTGACTTTTGTTTGTCCATAGTTGCATAATTACTTGGAGCCTATTATAAACTGAAATTTCGTTACGTCTGCGTCTGATGCATTTCCTAAAATAAATAGTTAATAATTGTGTGAATAAATTCCTGTTTTATGGTTAAATAATGAGTTTATACAGTTAAGAAAATTCTATTAAATTAAACTCAACTTACGTTTCATTTTTATGGCATTTAGCTACTGCTGCATTAGCACATCATTTTTTTGACTCTTTGGTACTCTACTCCGGACTAATATTTGACTTTTCTGAGTGGTCCTTTTCCATTAGTACTAGAGTAATTAATTAAATAGTATTTGTTTATTTACATTTCCATTTCGCTTTGGCGTTGCTTTTAAATTTCAGGTTAGTTGTTTCTGTCAATGTTATTATTGCTTCGTCTCGGAACTTTTCGGATCTATTCTGCTAAGACTTCCATATTAACTTATTCTCGAAACCCTCCATCCGGTACTTCCTCATATCAAGAGCGCAAGCATCTTTTTCGCTGTTGCCAAGTGTATTCCTGCATTATTTCCTGTATCTTTCTCAACCAATGGTTAATCATATCCTTATTCCGCCACCTTAGTTAACCAAAGTTCTAGATGGAAAGGAAGCTGGGGGAACACATTTTTCACTTTTCTGGTCACCTGCAGATAAACCACAGGTCTTCAGCGCGGGTCTGAGGAAATAATCCAGGAAAATCTTGGAAATCCGTTAGCGGGATTTTTCCTCAACACCGCAATAGTTTTTCGGGCACATTATAGTTTGCACGGTGAGTGTTATTTTTCGTGCTAGAAAATCTCTCTAAGAGAGGATTTGACCTGAAGATTGGACCAGACCGCCATTTTCCATGTCCTTGTACTTGGCACGTGAAACCACTTTTTGACTAGGTTTTGAGAAAATCCAGGGTTACAGGCTCTAGTGTTATTTACAAATAGAGTTACATAATGCTTATTGATAAAAAGCGGTAAGTCTTTGATAAACAGTGGAAAAGGATAGGGTCTAGGATGCTGCCTTGTGGTACACCTGTTGTAATGTTCAACCATTCAGACAGGATTATTTCATTTATATTTTTCAGTTTCACATTTTGTAATCTATCGGGAAGATATGTCTTTCAGATAGAATGACAAAATGGCATCTATTGTTGATCTTACAGACACAAATTCAAACTGCCTTGAGGTTAGGAATTTTGAACCTTTCAGGAGAATACACAAGTCCCAGTTGTTAGGCTTTTTCAACAATTTTTGAGAAAACTGACAAAAGTGCTATCGGTTGGTATTTGCTGATAACTCTCATTTCGCCTCGTTTGCGTGCAAGAACCACTAAATATATATTCAGTTCATATGGAAATTGTCCGTGTTCAAAGGATAAGTTCATCAAGTGTGTGATCTGAACAAGGATTTCGCCGGCACATAAAACAAGCAAAACGCTGGGACCTTCATTCACTCCAAATGATATCTTTTAAGTAACCAGATTTATAATCTTAGAAGATTATTCAGTGGCATCAGAAATATGGATGGGTGTGTTTCACGTGTTGTTGGTGAATTTGGAGTTGAGTTTGGGATAGAATTTTGAGAGAGTCTGGCTACGGACTCAACAAAATACTAATTGAATGTATTTAAGAGATATTTTTTTGCTCTCTCACATCAAGACCGTCCAATATCATCTCTAGTATCTCACCGACTTGCTGGGCACATGAGTGCTGATTATATTACACGCAGTTTTAGATTTTTTTTCTTTTTGCCGCTAGTAGGTATCAATTGTAGCCCCTTTATGCATGTCATATGTTGGCTTGGTGGAACTTCCCAATAAACATTTGTCACAACTTATGGTAACATAAAGTTATATAAGGACTGTATAAAAGTTACCAAGGTATATAAACATGTTTCGAGGTTTTATAATATTACCCTAGTGATTTATCGGCTTTATAAGGTTACTATAACCTACAAGTATATAATAAGGTGACATAACATTTTCCATCACCACTTTTAGTAATCTTTACCAGTGGTAAGATCACGGATTTATATAACATTTGCCGTAACCTTATTTACATAACTCAGACACCTTCAGTTATATGAGTGTTGTTAATCTACATTATAAAAATTGGTATGCTTTAGTGTTGCCGGTATTATGTTACAAAACTTTCGGTGTTGATGTAGTAGCGGCTATTCCTTATATAAAACTTTGTTTACCTTTAGTAATAAAAGTTGCCCCTATCAGTGTTGCCAGGTTATTACAATTATTGTAACAGATCTGTTACCTTTTGGAGAGATTTATTACTTTTTTACCTTCTGATGAAATCTATTACCTTTTTACTCGAGGCTCGAAATAACAAAAATTCTTTATTTTATTTAGGAGAATGGGAGAATAGATGAATGACCGAGCCACCGTATACAGAATAAACCTTTTTTTTGCATATTAAATCACAGGGCTCTACTAAAATAATCCTCAATAAGAATCTGTTACCTTTCTTCAAAATGTATTACCTTTTCGAACACTATCTATTACCGTTTATCAAAATGTTTTGGGAACACTGGCCCCTATAAATCTCTAAATGACATATGACAGGAGACTCGATATTATAATTAATATAATTGTTTAACCTATAAATGTTGTGCAATTGTGCATGTATTCGAATACTTCTTTGCCATTTTTAAAGCAAATTATGAATTACAATTGGAAAAAAATTAAGTTTAGTACTTCATTTCGCCGCAAAATTACAAATTCAGTAAAATTTTAAATTCTTAACCAAAGTTTCTCTCCGCCGAGGAGGATTTTATAAATAAAGCATAAAATGCTGAAAGTGCCGGAATACCGCGCAATTCACAAATATATTATTATTAGGTTACGTTGTTTTAGTTTTAGTATCTACTATTCCGACCTACGGACAATAGTAAAAAAGCGGCCTCGTTTTTACGTAATAATAATAATAATAATAATTACGTAATCTTATTTGCCAACTTTACATAATAAAATTGAGTATTATTTAAAGGATTTTTGGTTCACTTGGGTACCATAGCCGATATTAACAAAATTTGGTATAAATGTAGAATTTGGGGCATTGATCACGAATCCGAAGTCATTTATTTTCGGTCGCGTTTTATTTCCGAGTTATCCGTGATCAAAAATGACACTCTTTTACACAATTTTTTTTACATTAATTTTTATTTCTTTCACTAATTTCTAAATGAAAACTAATTTTTCCAACTTAAGACGATATGGTATTTAAAATTCATACGAAAAAAATTGTATCTGTCAACCGTAAATTTTAATAGGGAATTTTTTCTTGTATTTGATGTTATTGTGGACATTTTGTTACATAGGTGTATCAATATCATGTTAGCAGATAGTCTGGTACTGGAGCGCGGAGGCACTAGATCACTCGGTACCGGGTTTTCATTAGGTTGGGCGCCGGAGCGCAAAGGCATGATCGTTTAAAGCTATAATACATTAGTAATAGAGCTTTAAAGATGGCGCCGGAGCACTCTAGTGCTAACCAGGTTCCAATCCACCTATGGTATCTTCGCTCTGTCGCGCTCTGGCACCCGATCATGCTTTAAACGGGTACCGATCTCTATGTAATAAAACATCCATTATTTAAGTGTTTTTAGAACTCCTACTTTGGTAAAATTTTCCGAGTTTCAAAATGTAATAATTACATTTTCTTCTTTGAATAACAATGCATGGCTGCCAACAAATAACATAAAATCAAGAAAAATTTCATCTTAAATATAGCAATTAATAACAGATACAATTTTATTGATGTGATTTTTGAGTAATATAACACTTTGTAAACTTGAAAATTGGATTTTCAAATTTACAGACAGAAAACAGGTAAAAAACTGTGTGCATGATTGTAAACTTTGATGAAGGATAACTTGGCAATGAAAAGTGGCCAAAAAAGAGATCATTTAGATTCGGGATCAGCGCTCCAAAATCTACCTGTGTACCAAGTTTCGTTAAAATCGGCTATGGTAGGCAAAAGAGAACCTTTACCAGGATTTTTAGCAAGCTTGTAGTTTCGCACGCATCTAACAATATATACTGCACTTTCTTGTCTATAAAGGTCATATAACAATGTTTTCGGGACTTTAAGTTATATACTGTTACTACCGGTTATTTAGGAACACTCCGAGTGATATTATACTTTCAAAACAATATATAACGTTACTACACATTTTCCGCAATGATTGTTTAGACAAAATTAAACACATGCAAGACAATCGTTGAAAAAACCAATACATTAAACTTATTTTGTAAGAATTCGTCTAAAATTAACTATTTCTTGTTAAAAGATTTCAAAACAGTAGTATTTGTTAGTAAATTGTTGTAAAAATGAAAAATATATATATATATATATATATATATATATATATATATATATATATATATATATATATATATATATATTTTTTTTGTTAATATCCGAAATTTATTTTACTAATACTGGTAATTTTTAGAGCCCCTTTTTTCGAACTATACTATTGCAGTAGAAATTCGTTCCCACCTACCTTTCCAGTCATGTTAAGTGGTAATCAGAAATACTATCAGCTATATTGATTTAGATATTTTCTAATTCTCTCCATTTTTCATTTATTATTCGTATCGTAGGTTAGGCAAAACCCAAACACCAAACTTAAACGATAGCTTTTATCAGAGAAATAGAAAGAACCAGAAAGATATGTGAAATGTGTATAAGAGAGAAATAAAAGATGTGACAAGTGGCAACAAAATAGTAACACTAGAAATATTTTCAACAATCTTATAGTCAAGTTATATAAAGGTAACCGAAACCTCTTCAACACTATTTTATATTACTAAAGGTTTGTCTAGTAAGTTATATAATGATTATCGCGATATAGTTTAGTTACTGTTAGTTACCTAACATTACGTTTCCGCTACCCTTATAAATGATCCATTTAAGCTCTGTAATAGGTATATAGGAGAAACGTAAATATTTTGGTTACTAAGTATATAACTGTAGGATATACAACGTAGGTGATATAGCAGCTGCGATAACTATTATAAAAACAAAAATGTTTATTGGGTTACTTTCAGTTGTAATGAAGTTTAAGATATGGGCCATCGGAAGTGATTGATTAGGTCAGAAGTTATCCACGATTTGTTAATCTTGTCTGAATTTTTGAAGATCTAAGTGATGTATGGGAATACTATGGTGAAAAGGCTGTTAAAAGTTGAAAAGAAATATGTGAACATTTCCTCCAACCCTAGACCCAGCACAGACCACATCTATTTTTCATTAGATAGCAAATATCTAAAGTAGTTTTTATTTATGTTCGAAAAGGACCTTCCACGAATGTAAGTTTTTGTTTCCATATTTAAATCAGCAGGCACAGAACTTGCGCTCTGTGATCAGTGCAGATCACATCTATAACTTGTGCGTCCAACATCGGTATATTTACGAATATGTTGTCAATAAGTGTGCTCGACCCACTCTGAGTCCTAGATGGCTCATAAAACATTTGATTAAGACCAAATGAAATAAAAATATAACAAATTGTCTTTAACCGATTTGATGCACACTCTGAACAACTAACAAGTATTCAAGGCATTTACAAAACAGATCAAAGTTTGATCCTGGCTGATGAGATACACTACAGATGCTAGCCAACTGCTTATTTCTAAAGTACAATTTTTCATGGAGCGCCTGCGGATAGGTTTATTATATTTTATAACATAGTTTTACCTTTGTATTTGTTTGTCCTGTTTTAGTTAAATTTAGATTTGTGTTTATATTTTTTGTTAGATCTAATTCATTAGTAGGTAGTGTTAACTTCAAATGAATTCTCATTTTATTTCTTTATTTATCCAGTGGATTAATATATGATTTAATTCAATTGTTAATTGTTATTTAATATACGGGAACCAGTTTTTGAAATTAATTTCAAATCATATTTTTGTTACACACGTTTTCTAGCAACAAAAGTAGAACACGGTCTGGACAGAAAAGATACGATTAATTTAAATCACCTCTCTCCCACTGCTGGGAAACTGACAAAACGCATTTTGTTCCCCTCTAATTGATTTTGACCGATCGAGGGTTTCAAAACAAAAGAATATTCATTGGACATTAACTGGGAAGCAGTTCAGGCTGGCGGTTTGCCGGATCCTCTCATTATACCTTTCATCGAGCCTGTGTTTGGCTTACAAATTCGTTTGGGAGCAAACATGATGCGTTATATTAAATGTTAGTTTTATTTAATGAAGTCTGTCTGCATTTCTGACACTAACTTTTGTAGTAAAATTTAAAAAAATGGCTAAAATTTTGGAAAGTTCTATTCAGTCAAATATTTTTAAGGCCAGCAGGTTCACAAAAAAAATCAGTTATTTCATTTATACTTCCATTTTAAAACAGCTTCAACGTATACATTGCTGCTGATTAAGTCACACCGAGTGTATTTGAACTAATTAATTAATAGTATTGTAGACACAACGGTAAATATATGATATAGACCCGGAATTTAGATAAAATTTTAACGCATATTTTCACAGAAATATGAACATCATATATTTATGCTATAAAAAAAACATATTTTGCAGAGATGTTTATATAAGTTGTTTTTTAAGAATTATTACATTCTGAGCTTTTTCGGTCATTAGTTTTTGTTTGTACGTGTCTCTCCCATACGATAATTATTTTTAATTTTAAAATAGTGCTGTATGTACTTTAAAAATAATTTAACTGCCTTCAATATGATATCTAATAATCTTAACTAGGTTATGAGAAATGGTACTAACCCACTTAAATACAACACATACCTACTGCATATAAAAGATCAATATTAATAACTGTACAAAAAGATTTAATCGAATATAGATATATTCAACAATATAGTAAGTTTGAATGGTTTAAATATACCTTACAGCAATATTTAATAGATACATATTGTTACTCTTTGACGAAATTTGTTGTTGACATCTAGGAACTCCTGTTGCTTCAATTAAAGTGGTTTAACATAATAATACCTATATTAACCTATATCAACTTTATTATAGAGTTTGTTTTGTCTTTTGAATAATTTATATTTGTTAGATATTTTTCATTCACTAATAAGTAGTAATAACTACACAGTGGATTAATAAATTATTTAATTTAATACACATATAATAATTATTAATATATGTGAGCTAACTTATGAACCTTTTTGTCAGCTTTTAGGAACGGAAGTAGATACTATGTCTGGTCAGAAACGATTTATTTAACCATTTAGGTCCTACATATATTAAAGTTGATACACAATATAAAGTGCGGGACACGAAAGAAAACCGGGCGGTCCTTAAAATAAAGGTTCATAGTCTTAAGCAAGCGGAAAAGTATAATTTGTGTACACAAATAAATTTTATGTTATTTTATTTGTTTAATATCAACTATTACGCCAGCTAAGCGGCACGGAAAATTAATCGAGGATTTAGTAAATTTCGCACTGGTTCCATGCACTTGCCGCTAGAAGGTTCTAGCTATTTCCAGTGGCGGAGCATTTCGAGCATTTGTTTTCATTTCTATATAAATGCGTTGGCTTGAATTTGAATTATCATTTCGATGGCGACCAAAAGAGGAAAAACAATTCGAAGCGGTGCACGTGAAGTTATTGCGAGCGTTATAGAGGCCTGTACTAGAGAAGCTGAAAATAATAGTTTGACTGAACGCGCTGCATTTTACACTTGTGTTTCGGAAAGTAGTGTAAGAAAAATTCAAAGAGAACATAATGATCGTTTATGTTCTACTTCACCTTTAAAATCTCCTGGTAAAAAAAGACCCCGATTATCATACAAAGATAAAGTTGACGATGGTGATTTTCAAGTAATTCGACGAACAATAGAGGATTTTTATATAAACTTGAAGAAGGTTCCGACCTGCAAGCCCCTACTTCGTGCTGTAAAGAGCAAAATAGTTTTTCCGTACGGGTACAAAACCTTAAATCGGCTTTTACCATCAAATGGTTTTGTTTGGCGCAAGTGCCAAAATAAACGAAAATTGCTCATTGAGAGACCAAATATTTTTCACTGGCGGGTGAAATATCTATCAATTGTAAGGCAATATAGGCAAGAAGGACGCAATATTGTGTATCTAGACGAAACCTGGGTAGATAATGATATGACAGTGAATAAATGCTGGCAAAGTAAAAGCATTACAGGTGTTATTCAGGGAATCCGCTCTAGTAGTCGCTTTAGTATAGTACATGCTGGTTCAGAAGCCGGATTTGTTCCAGGTGCTGCTTTAGTTTTTCGCTCGGGATTAACAACTGGAGACTATTCTGGACAGATGAATAGAGATAATTTTGAAAAGTGGTTGCTCGAGAAGCTTCTACCTAACATTCCTCCCAAATCAATCGTGGTAATGGATAATGCGTCTTATCATTCTCACGTAGAAGATAAAGTGCCAACTAAATACTCTACAAAAGCTTATATGATATCGTAGCTTGAATCGAACAATCTTGTGATCCAACATGGAGAAAATATCAATTATATGAAGTAATATCAGCCAACAAGCCTAGAGAAAAGAAGTATAAAATCGACGGTCTTTTACGTAATCTCGGTCATACACCTTTAAGACTGCCTCCATACATGTGCGACATCATACCTATTGAACTTGCATGTGCAGGAGTAAAAAAATATATTCGAAAGCGCAACACCGGTGAACTTTCAATTAAAGATTTAAATAAAATAACATTAGAAGCGATTGACTCAATATCGGCTGAAAATTGGAAATCGTATGTTAAACATGTTCGTTCTATTGAAGATAAATCTGGGAAGTAGATGGCAAAATTGAAACGGTTATTGATGATTTAGTTATCACACTGGGATCTTAAAGTAGTGACGACGAAACCTCATGATTTTCAGAGGAAGACAACGATTTTGAAGGAATCGAACCTTTAAAATCACAGCCATCAACCTCAAAAATTGCTTAGTTTTTTTTCATATATTTTGTAAAATTGTTCATGAAGTAGCTGTCAATAAACTGCTTCAAAATAATTAATTTTCTGTTCAATACCGGGTGTCAAAAAATATCTAATATTGCAATTAATATTTGAAAAACTACAGAACTCATATTTTTCCACATCAATTGCATGCTAATGTTAAAGGAGGGTGATTTCTGGACCTTTTTAAGAAAAAAGTTTAATATGAACCTAAAAGTCTTAACTTTGGAGATACAGAATTTTAAATTTTTTTTTTAATCCTAATTCTGATGCTATTATAGATAAATAACTGTGTGAAATTTGATACACGTCTTTTATGCATAAAAGGGCATTTTTTATTAACAATCAATTTTTAAAATTTCTACCAGTGGCGTGCATATGTAATTAACCTGAGTAAATCCGTATGCTCCTTAATGCATAGAAGACGTGTATCAAATTTTATGCAGTTAACTACAATAGCATCAGAATTGGGATGAAAAAAAAATGTTTTCTTTTTAAACTTTATCGTCCTGTATCTCAAAAGTTAAGACTTTTAGGGCATAAAAACACCTCCTTTAACATCAGAACGCAATTAGGAAACGCCCTGTATAGTACTTCACAATGACGGCCCCTGTATCACTATACTGGGTGGTCCAATATTAGTGGACGTAGGGAGTAGCCGGGAACCGTTAATAACAGAACTCAAGACAAAATATATTTATAGGTAAATCGATCAAGAAAAATCAAAATTAAGTCATTTTAAAATTCGAAAGCTCGCCGTTTTTGCAACACAAAAGAGATATAGAAAGAAGACAGACAAATATAGATAAAGGTTCATTAAGCATAGTTACATTTTTTAATTATCTGAAGTGCGTATAGTCAAAAAGGAGTGCCATATTATTTATAGAACGACGGGACACCACTGGTTTAAAGAGATTTCTTGACCGACCTTCCTAAACCGATTGACTTCGCTTGGTTTTCTTTCGTGTCCCGCACTTTACATGTATTATAGTTGATACAGAATAATATTCCTCTTGAAACTGTTTTTAGAGCTGAGCCATCCGATTAAGTAGATATCATTATTATTATTTCCTTATAGGTTGGAGAAATTACCTAAGATAGAAAAGACATAATTGCTATGAGAATACCTGTCTGCAGGTGCCTATCGTTTATATGAACTAGCGTTAGTTTATCTAATAAAGTCTGCGCATTGAGTAAAATGTTTGGTGAGGATTAATGTCTCACAAAACAGTTATCCCATTGTAGAAGTCGTAACAAGAATATCTTATGAAACGTTTGAGTCATATTGAAGAGCCCTTTTAAGCTCTAGGCATCTACATAAAAATATACTTAAGCTCAACAATATCATCATACTTGCAGATGTCAACTGTTATGGTTTTTTGTAATAACCGTTTTGTAAAAACAACCAAGGATAACGTAAGACAAATCGTTAATGTAGATGTTTTCCAGAAGTTGCTTTGTTGTGTTAAAGTAATTTTTTTGGAAAAGTATGGATGAAGCATCAAACTAATGTAACATAAGATGCAGTAGGTTATTCTGTCAAAAAGTTTATAAGCTTAAGTTATTTCTTAGAAATACATATCTATAGTATAAAATAATAAATTTAATTTCGTGTATATGTTATTGAGCTCTTTTTGCAGTTAAAGTATTTAAACTTAAAAACAGTGAAGGTAATACCTTTTATATTTCCTCATGATGTGGTTTTCCTATGAACTAAAATACCTACAATTTACAAATATTTTATGAAAGAGGCACATTAAAATGTATGTACCTATTTACTAATTTGTCATATAAATTCATAAAGTAAATAATGACTATTTTGTTTAATTTTAGATTGTGTTTTTTAGTAACGATGTTGTTTTTAATGATCAACATTTTGACAGTCTAGTGGTGGAAAACTACAAATAAAAAGCTAGCTACTAATCTTTTGAGCTTTTAAAAACGATTAAAGCCCTAATCTAGATTTTGACAAGTTTGCTATGTTTTAACTAAGAAATATATATAGACATCTGCACTTATTTTATGGTTACAATATCAAGTTATTTTACCTTAATTTTGTTGCAGAGACAATTGTTTTGTTGCATTTTCACGAATTGGGGCCACTATTCTCCATACGAAAAAAATAAATAATAAATTATGGTAACTAATGTATTCCGTATTTCAAACTCAAAAATAAATACCTACAGCAACGTACTATCTACAGGCGCTACATGTCTGATGACTCTATTCGATATTTGTTTGCTCTACCTAAGTTAATAACTTTTTTAAGTTTATCGTGAAAACTGACAATCACCACCTTACTTTTTATAACACCTAAAATTATAACACGAAAATTGAAAAATACATATATATATATTAGTTAATTCGCAGGAACAAGAAACACTGTTGTAAAACAAAATAAAAAAAACTGCCTTTTGCCAAAGAGGAACTTGTAGGAACAAATAGAACAACACAAAACAATCTAGGTACAAAAGAACACAAAAGATAAGTGGAAAACGAAATAAAATTGAAAGGTGTTTTTCATAAGTAAAGAAAATTAATCCATCCAAATTATGGTTTCACATACAGAAAATTACATAACATAAAATATATAGGTGTTTATAATACTTAACGTAAATTGCACAAAGGAAAGAAAATGGCACGAAAAGTAATTTTCAAATCATGACTTCAGATGAAAATATTTAAAATTCGGCAACATGCTACAGATGTATATCAACATATCATTTACATATTAATTTTTCTAGCCTTTTCTACAGCTATCAAAGTTTTGAAACTAGTGAAGAGATATCGACACAAAATCATATCTTTATCTGTATAGCTAGTATCAACCAAATCAGAGTCGATCTTGACTCACACTTGAACGATAATAATTCTCTCTTTTTTATAATTTACAAAAACTAAAAAAAATACAAAAATATAGTAAAATTTAGAAAACATGTTATGAAGTCGTCATCCAAAATATACTCTAATTGTGACATAGTTGCATTGGTAATATCCTTAAAAGATTTTATTCATTAAACAATTCCTTTCCATCTAAAGTTATGTGTGGAACTTTCATATATTTAAGTTGTTAAAGTGAACTGAACTGTTTTAATATACCGGGGCGCGACGTTGCCTAACTTACGTTTTTCTTAAGTTAAAGAAATTGTTATACAATCTGGTAACGTCACATGTCTGGGGATAACCCTCTATCTACAAAGTATCAGGGCCTAAAATAATGGGAATACCCATTAAACCCCATGTAATTCCACATTTCACCATACCCCGTAGTCGTCGAAGGGTCAGCTACTTGTCGAGGGACTCCTTTATACAGGAATTATGTGGTCGCAGTTCTGCTCCATAATGGCAATATTATTTGCCCTATATTAATCATGTGCATGTACTTGGCATGAAGGAAACATGCGAATGTATGTCACTTATTCTAAATGCAATAATCTATGACACGCACTATTGGCAGATATGTGGTGAGCTAAAAGTCATAGGACTGTTAATAGGGCTTCTGGGTGGATTTACCATTTTTATTATTTTAGAGCAACACATTACCAAGTAAAAGAATGACTTCAGAGAGATCAGTTTATTTCGTAAAGAATATACCTCTTATTGATCCAAAAAAAGTTTTGTTACCTCCATGACACATTAAGATGAGATAGATGAAAAATTTCGTAAAAGCACTAGATAAAGAAGGAAGTGCGTTTAAATACCTTAAGCAAATTTAAGAAAGGAATATTTGTTGAACCACAAATTAAAAAAATACTAAGGGATTAATAGTTTGATTAAAAATTAAGTGATCTCAAATTAGCTGAGTGGAGGTATTTTAAAATAATTTTTTTGGAATTTTTAGGAAATAAGTGTAGAAAACTACGAAACTCTAGAAGAACTACTTGAAAACTACCGCAAAACAGGCCGTCGCATGTCTTTTAAAATATACTTCCTGTACTCCCATTTATATTTTTTTCCCGAAAATTTGAGTGCGGTTGGTGACGATCAAGGAGAAAGGTTTCACCAAGATATACTAACAATGAAGCAACGCTACCAAAGCAGATGGGATCCAGAGATAATGGGGGATTATTGTTGGTCTCTTATGAATGAAAGCGATCAGGAATATAAACTAAAAATTAGCATTTACAAAAAATTATTTACTAAAGACTTAAATGTATTTTTAAGTGTATCTTTGCAAATAAAACCTATTTTCCTTAAAATATCTTAACTTTTTCTTAGCTTGAATTTATATAAAAATTTTGGAATAAAATAAAAATAACTGATGCATTCTATGACTCAAAATCTATACATGCTAGACGGCTTTGGATGTTGAATTCGTAATCAGGATACTTTCAACTCTCCCGTACAAGATGTTACAAATTTGTAGAAAGTTAATTTATCAGAGAATGATTTTGCCATGTTTTATTGTTTTTCTGGAATTGCCCTCCGCTAATTCCTGGAAAGCTCATTGCGCTAGATAAAAACAATTTGCAACTTCATTCCTAACACGAACCTCATCCTCATCAACTAAATGGGCCGCATACAGCACAAACATAGCCCTTGGATTGATATTTAGCACTCTTCTTCGAACACCGATGGGTTTTCCACGCGTACTTTCATATAATTGGGCTCTTATGAATTTTTAACTTAAAAAAAATAATCCTAGGTAGCAACCTGATTTTTATGTAAGTCAACACATCTTACAATAAATTTAAATTTCTCAATAGGACTGATAATGTGAATGTTTCACTTTTGAGGGGTTCTGAAAATGTTTACCGGCTTTAAAAAATGTCACTATTGTACTAATAGAGTTAGTTGTTACTGTTTGAGAAAGTGACAATTGGGCTGCTAAAAAAATCAGTATTGCTATTCTTTTTCCAATTACATCACGGCATCCCTTTTTTTACTTTCTACTTAATATAAGTTTAATATGCTTTACCTATTTTACAATCTTTAGTTAAATGAAATTTACCTAAAAGGTTCCTTTTTTGGTATAAATCAATATTCTGGCACTTTCCTTAAATTTTAAGAGTTTTTAAAATGTATTATCTGGTTATAAAGAAAATGACAAACTGGCTAGTAACACTACTGGAAAAGACACAAGAAAGTACACTCGCCAAAATATCTACCACATTTTTATTAAATGTTAGATATATTTAAACTACTATTCCGATTTATAACTTACCATGAAATGCACCTACAATTGGAAATTTTACAACTCTCAAGAGCATAAAAATCAAATATTCCTCGGCACAACCCAGGAAAAATCTGATATCGTGGGTGCTGTTTAATCGTAAACATTTTCCATAACGCAGACAGACATAAAGCCGGATGAGTTTTCGGCGAGCAAGAACTTTTCAGGGATAATAACTTTTCTGGTCTTGTCAAGATTTTAAAGTTTTGATACCCACGTAAATGCAAAAGCGGTGTATAAAGGTCGTCAGGGTACATAAAATAAGGAAATCATTTATCTTATTTTTTTTTAAGTGAGAAGGTGGTTGAAAACTAATGTTAAGTTATTTGCAATTCTTTCTTAAATGTTAAATACGATTTTTTTGTGGATTTCTGTAGATCATTTATAAATATTATAAGCCAAACAACTGAGCATCAACTGAAAAAGATATAGAATTAAAAACCGATTTTCTGGACTTACCTATTTTGTATACTATACGTTGTGTGGTTTAACAATCGTTTTTAAAAATTTAGATATTTAAATCCAAGGGAATGCAAGATTGGCAAAAACACCGTAATTTTATTATTTTATTTTTATGCAAAATGAGCTATTCCATAAATGAGAGATACAAAATGGTAAATTTATTTAAAGGATAACAATAACCTGTGGGTCGCTAGAAGGCAATGTGAAGAAAGTTTTAAAGAAGGATCAACGACTCTATCATTAAATATTTTAATGAAACAAATAGAAGACTAGAAGAAAAAGAAATACTGGGCAATGGAAGAAGAAGGGATATAAATAAAAAAACTTAGCGATTTTGTTATACTTTCTAGAGAATCCAAGATGCTCAATTCCCGATTGTGAAGCAGTTTTAAAAAAAATCAAATTAAATTACTTAACTGGGGGAATGTATAGTATTCGAAATGTTTATGGTTAGTCAGACGAAAATTCCTTTTCCGTCGAAGAAACCGCTTTTTTAGGTTTTAATTCAATCATCATTTTGGTGTGAAATATTATAAAATAAAATTCTAAAACCACTGTTTTTTGGCAAGTATTATCTGAGCGCCATCTGAATTTTTAGAAAACGATGACTTACCCCTTTGAACACCGTAAGTGTATTATTCACAATAAGATATAGCGGGTCCCCATTATATACCTGAGGATAGCAATTTTTTAAAACATCAGTTTAACGAATGGATCGATAGATATGGAACTTTGCAGTGGCTGGCAAATAGCTCAGACCTCATACATTAAGACAAATTTCTATATTTTAAAAGTTTGAATTCCGTATACAGAAATTACAATAAAAAATATATTAAAGACAGTCCAATGAAGATTGAAAATGCGTGGAAAGTGCGTAGAATTACCTGACAAACATGTTCAGGATTTATTTAAATATTTGTTTGACAATTTCAACATTTTATCTGTTTATGTTCTAATTAAGTTACAATAGGTTAGTAATATAATTAACTACGCAATGAAAATCAAATTTTATTATTTAATGGGATACTCACTTTGCATAAAAATAAGAATATAAATTCCCGATCACTAAAGGATTATTGTCAATCTTGACATTACATTGGCTTGACTTGAATACCTAAAATTAAAAAAACAATAGCAGTACCTTATTTGCAAGCTGGACGCACATATGAACAGACATACCTCTGTGAAATAAACATAATAATACATAAGACTAGAATCTTTCGTATAGAATTTAAAATAAGTGAAAAAATCAATCTTTTATACTGTATCGTTGCTCAGCTGTTTCACTGATAAAATTTCTAAATTATCCATTTAGGGGCGTGTAGTCTTTCCTACCTGCCTTAGGGATGAATATTACATTTTTTAATCTGCACTCTGTGGGAACATAGTCAAATGCTATACCTACCCGAAACAACCTCTCCAGACTTGGGAAGAAGAGGATGTCTGGACCTGGCTGCATTGTTGCGGGAATAACTCTCTCAGGAGTGGACACTGCCTTCTAAGGACTGAACTTTCCCATGAAAAATTCAACATATTGGAAAAATGAAAATCAAATAGATTAGAACCTTAACTGCGTAAACGAAAACACTTATTTTACAAAAAAATGAAACACATGACAATTATTTCTGTGGGTTCGGCAAATGTTAGATCTTAAATAAAAGTGTAACACAAATTGTAGATCTTAAATACCTGAACCATTTGGATACTATACATGTAGAATTTTCTGGATTTTCCGTTATAACCTGAAAAAGATTTAACAATGGGGAACTATTTAGGTCTAATTAATCGTTTGATAATATGTTACAGAAAACCCTTATTCAAACAAACATATGGTACAAGAATGAAATATTTTGCAAAAACAGACATATATATATATATATATATATATATATATATATATATATATAGGTTTATGCTTATAAATTATATATACTAGGTCTGATGTAATCTTACAAATAAGCTCAATACAAAAACAAAAAAAAAAAAGAACAAAAACTGTAAGGTATTCTGGGCTCAGATTATTAAATAGGATAGTAACATACAACCATACACTTACAATTAGATAACATATTAAAAGTATAGATTATTTTGTCAAGAATTTCACGAATTCATTTAAACTGTAGACACAGTTTTGAGCCAAGAGTTTCCTTAGATCTAGCTTGAATGCGTGCAGAGTGGTTTTACATTGTTTTTACTTTTCCGTTCTACATGTAAAATTTTAAAGATCTCATCGAAATTTAGTTTTCCTGAGTCAAATGTTAAGAGCAATTGGAATTATCTTTATGCTTTCTGTAACTCAATTTATGTTCATTAATTTTTTTAAAGTTCTGACTATTTGTCCAATATAAAATTTAGAACAGGTTCCAACATTTAACTTGTAATCACTCATCAAATATTCTGCTTTTTGGTTTTCATCTTATTATTTCTGATATATCTACCAAGGCTGTTGTTAGTCCTAAAAGCAACAGTTGCCCCTTTATTTTTAAAAAACGTAGCAACGTTTGATGTTATTTTTCCTGTATGAGTAAAAGTATGAAATTGAGTATTTTCTTTCAACTTATAGGATAAATTAATTGTAACGCTTTTTTATATTGTTTCTTTTTTACTATTTTGTCTACGAGATTTTCATGATAACCGATATAAACCGCTAATTGTTTTATTATATTTAACTCTTTAAAATAACTTTCATTGTTTAGAAGTACGTTGATCAATCTATGAAGAAAACTATTACATGCTGGTGTTTTAGGCGCAAAAGGATGATTAAAAATATTGTGTATTGTAATGTATGAGATGGGTTATGGAAAATTTTAAGTTCTTGTTTATTATTTTTAACAGTTATTGTTAAGTCTAATAAATTAATTCCTTTATTATTTTCTAACTCAATTGTAAAACTTTAATTTTGGTGTTGGATATTTATATAATCTAAAAATTATTTTAATTGTTCTTCAGTACCAGTAAAACATGCTAATATATCATCAACATATCTATACGAATAAATGCATTTTTTACTAATTATTGAAGTTGGTTTCTAAATGATCCATAGATATCTCGGCTAAAATTGGACTTAAAAGCTTTCCTATTATTAAACATTTTTTGTTTATAAATATAACCTCGCCAAATTCAAAATAATTTTGATCCAAACAGATAGACAACGCCTCTAAGAAGCCCTGTTAATAAATTGGATTTACATTATTTTTTATATGAACTTCTTCAACAAAAAGTATATCAGATGGCGCTATAAATAAAGGAATAAATTTTGAACATTAAAAGATGTCAGTTTGACGTTGCCTGAAATAGTTAAATTATTGATTTTTACTTATTTATTGAATGCTGTTTTTTATACTGTATTTAGGTTTAAAATTGCAATATTTTATTAATATGTTTATTAACTTATTAGAAATAAGGAATGCTTGTGCTGAAATATATAATACAACTGGTTTAATTGGCTTATCATTTTTATATAACTTAATGAAAGACTATAATTTAGGGTAGTGGTCGCCAACCCGTTGATCGCGAACAAATGGTAGCTCGAGAAGACATTTCTGGTAGCTCTCAACATATCTTGTAAAAATCAAAGAAGTGTCCATAAATTTAGAAAAAAAATCACAATATGAAAACAAGCAGCGGCAACACTGCGGTGAGCGCTCTGGGCTCTGGACAACAGCTGCTAAAATTGACCAGAACGTCAACATCGCCTGAATGTTTGAGAACACTAGAACGATCTAGATTGCTTTGAACGCGATAAATGCGCATGTCGAGGATTCAGTTTAAAACTGAAAGTATTAGATGTGTTAGTACACAGAGTGAGCAATAAAAAATTATGGCAAGCGGTAGTAAGAAAGTAAAGACATACAATTTTTATTCGGAATGGAAAGAACAGTATTTTTTGCAGAAGTTAAAGGTAAAAATGTATGTTTGTTATGTTATACCTCTGTTTTGGTTGCTAAAAAAGGAAACAAACACCTTGAAAAGGTTGGCGACCACTGATTTAGGGACTTGAGGAATGTCATGTGTTTCATGTTTGTAAAAAAAAATTAAGTGAAAATTTTAAACAAGTGTTTTCGTTTACTGAGTTAAAATGGATTTTCATCGAGTAACGGCTAGTTCTGTTTAATATTGAAACTTCAGATGAAGCTAAAGAAAGTTTGTCTCTATTTTTTACTATGACTGTTTTGAGATACAAGTGATGTATTTGTATGTAGTTTTATCAAATCGCGGTTTTATTGGTATTCAGAATTAATAATTTGAGAAACTATATCTTGAACATAAACACTATTAATAGTTGATGTGTTTGGCCCTCAGGACCTGTACAATAAATTGATTTGTTATAAGACCTCTCGATGTCTAGAAATATTTATGCTCAAAATATATCTGGTTCAACCTAAAACTAGACATTTTGGGTAATAAATTGCTTCTTGCCTAGGTCAATTTTATCCGAAATGTCTGTTACTTTGGCATAAAGCTATTTGCGAATTCGATATTCTGATTTATACCGAATATTATAAAAGGAAATCTTGTTAATCACATAACTGACGACTAAGAATTTAATTATTAGAATTAATTAATTAACAGATATTTTGAAAGGATTTACAAGAGAGAACTTAAATAACAAGAATTCTTTTGTTATGTTTAATATATGTATAACTACTTAGCGAAATTAACTAAAAAAATGGCGTGGAAAAAATTGACCAAAAGTAGCTTAATAATGAACCATAGTTCACTCCAGCAGAAAAATATACTAGAAATATTATTCATCATCATCAGCTTTCTCCTCCACTGAGGGAGATCAGCACATCTCAAGCACATATATATGCTGTGTGTCTAAGTTGTTTTACACCAAAATATGAGACCTACAGATTATAGTCAGATCCGGACCACAATATTTAAGAGGTTAGCTTATTACTGATGGAGCGCGTACCTGCCTACCCATCAGATGAGAAGGGAATTTTAATTTTATTTCAAACAAAATTTACTTTTGCCTGGAATCAAATCGGGGATCTTCAGCACCAGATGCAGAAGCACTCGCTGAGCCTAGCGGGTCAAAGAAATTCCATTATTTTACCAAAATCAGATTTAGGATTATTTAGAAAGCTAGATGCGTATGCGTACCTTAAAACAAAAATATATAAAGCTGACATGAAAACTACGTAATTAGAGAAACATTGGAATCCAGTTTGTTGTTCTTCAAACACACACAAAATAAATTTTTTTACAGATGTTAATAATAGAAAAAAACCTTCAAGCTGATTTATTATTTTATCTAACGACTAACAATAGCTGAAGGGTGTAAGGTTTTAGATAAATTAAAGCAACTTGTACGGAAGGTAGGTATTCGATCCTCACCGTAGTCAATTTTTTTTGTTAATATCTTAATGATTTTAGTTTTCTTTATTGTTTAAAAATATAACCTCGTATCAGTGTCTGTCTAATTATATAGTTGCACGTACAGTTTTATACATTTTTTTGTTTTATTTGTTTTAAGAATATTTCTATTTTTTAACTTTTTTAATATGTTACAATTAATTTTTTAAAGTATTTTAGTGATATGATACTCATTTGCTAGACAAAACACATGTAATCGTTAGTTCTTTTACCATAAATTGACCGAGACCTAGGCATTGTTTTTCTTTTCCATAATTTGGTTTTGGAAGTTAAAAACCCTTGTTTTTAACTTTGTTATATTTGTTTAAAGTATTAAACAAGTATAAATTAATAAAAACAGAAATATAAATCCCGGCTGCTTCAAACATATATATTTATATAGAAAAGATAACACAACACAACAAAATTAGTGGCATTTGACTTTATATACAGTGCTTATAATTCTAAGTGGGCCACTAAATGTTTGTCAATTTTACAACTTCTATAATTTATATTTTGATTTCAATTGGGCAAATTACTTAAGAAAAGTAGTTGAGTATAACTACTAACTCTTACCTTTAACTATTTAGTACTTAGTAGCTAAAGTTTTAACTACTCTTCTCACTACTTTAAGATGCAATCGTCAACACCTCAGCATAAAAATATATATTCACACATGTGCCAAAAAATATTATTATAATTAAATAAGCTTTAAAAGTACATCGATGCCTCGAGGTTTTGCCAAAATATAGACCCTGTCGAATAAAAACTTAAAATGTTACAATTTTTTGAAAATTGAGCCAACAACTAACTGTGCCCCCTCTCACAAAAAAGCAACGCAGTTTCAAAAGCCTTAAAATATTTTCTACAAGTAGTTATAATAGGGGAGCGCCTCCTCCTCCTCCTCTTCCTCTCTCTCATGTCCCTCATTCTTAACTTCCTCCCCTTTTATTCTCATTCGCATCATATTTTTTAATTTTTTCTCTTTGTTCTCCCACATTTGATTTTGCATTCTTAAGTCTTATAAATAGGTGCATCATGATCATTTTAGTATGTTAAGGTACGAGTGACTGTTAAAAGAAAAAAATCTGTTGAATAAATCTATTAATAATAATATTAAAATAAAATGAGTGAATCAGTTGGAGAAAGAAATCGATCCATTCCGCTTCAGACAATTAGCCTCGAAGAAATTATACCAGGAGTTCAAGAAGAAAATATACCATTAGTTCGAGTAGAAAATAATGGGATTGTTTTAAAAAATTTGAATAAAACTGAGAGTGAAGAGAAAAAAGTGTTTTGTGCTATTTGTTTTGAAATAATCGAATATTATGATTCATGTAGACCAAATACATGTTCCCACATTTTTTGTTTAAAATGTATTTTAAGATGGAATGATGAAAATGGTT
Organism: Kuschelorhynchus macadamiae; assembly: GCA_030620095.1. Classification (NCBI taxonomy): domain Eukaryota; kingdom Metazoa; phylum Arthropoda; class Insecta; order Coleoptera; family Curculionidae; genus Kuschelorhynchus; species Kuschelorhynchus macadamiae. Next base: position 47,168 of record JAUTXW010004232.1, read on the forward strand.
GTTCTATAATGGTAAACAATTGTCCTGTATGTCGCACTAGATATTACTATTTGGTACAAATCTTCAAAGATGTAATTAGACATCATTTTGTTGTAATTTTAAAAAGAGGATAATATTTTTTATAATTTGTGTTTGTGAAAACTCTGGTAACAAATAATTTTGTAAAAAAAAGTAAATGTAAATATATATAATAATTGACACACATTTTTTCATTTTCCTATATTGAAACGACAACAATGATCTAACAAGTTTTTTAATACATACTAATTTTCACATTACATAACAAAACAATTGTTATGGGTTTACACAAAAAGTGCCACGCCCTAAAATGGCACCACTTTTGCAAATGGAAGCTTAAATTTTCTTATGGGAATTTACATGTAAAAATGACGGTTTTGATTGTCAGACCGGCATAGCCTAATCTACTACTTTTTAATTATACTAATAATATTAATATAATTTGCATCAAGTAAGAGAAAACTCAATTGAATACAGAAACAAGCGTTAACAAAATGTTATGCTAATATATGAGTGCTTCTAGTGGCAGTTGACATAATCGACACTTTTTTTTACATATGATTAGCTATTTCATTTACAAATACAGTGTCAGATGTTAGAATAAAAAGAAGTATTTTGCATATAGCAATGAAAATATATAACCGCTTATAGTAACAGTTGACATTTTTTAAAATTAATATTGTTGACGTATTCTACTTATTATCTTTACAATTTATGTTTAAAATTAATATTTTTGATATAATCTACCCATTACGTTTATAACCTATATTTAAAATTAATATTGTTGAAATAATCTACCCATCACCTTTACAAACTATGTTTATTATTAATATTTAACAACATAATTTTCTATCTCTTTTTTTTCATTTTTGTTGCAGTAAAAGCAAGCATGTTCAGGAATTAGTAGAAAAAGATGTATCCTACAAATAGCACAATGTAAAACAGAAGCACTAACAACATAGGCTCTTTTGTAGTGGCAGCTCACATGATCGGACTCCCCTCTCCGTAAATATCTCATGTGAATTGCACTACAAGGAAGGCAAATAGCAAATGTTCCTAGTCTTCGACTTTCAATTTTAGAGTAGCTTTGTATAACACATACATCTTTTTCTTCAAAATTATTAAATAATTCACTAGCCCTAAACTTGCTTACTTTTACGTCAGCCTCGGTTCCTAAATTTAGCAATTGTCCATCCATGTCCACTCCTTCGTCAATTTCCTGATCATCTTCCTCCATCTCTTCTTCTTCTTCCTCAATATAATTAATGTCTATGTTACATAAGAATGATCTTCTAACAAGCCTAGATGATTTGTCCAAAAATGGATGTTTATAAGTGATGGAATCGCCTTCCAAGTTAATAAAAATTTCTTTTCTTTCTTCAATTTGAGCGGCGTTCTCCACATTATTTTCTTCAATTTGGTCAGCGTTTCCAATCATATTTTCTGCCATCGTTAGGAGCTTTAGATTTAGATAGATATATTTGATAAAAAACAATTTTGGTTATAGCTTATAAAATAATATCGACAACTGATATTACAGCGAATGATACTGTATGATCGTCGAGTGGATGTTCTTAAGTATATATCCCATCAACCACCACTTTTACTACCTGCAATACTTAAGTTTTTTTTTTTTTTTTGCTGTCCCTTTCCCTGTCAGTTTCCTCGGGGGGGGGGGGGGGGGGGGGGGCCAAGGGGGGCTTCGCCCCCCCTCCCCGCTCACCCTCACCTTATCTTCTTTCTCTCCCTTCCTTCTTTCTCTTTTTTATATGTTTCTCGGTTTTCCTTCCTTCTCCTTTTTCCTTCCTTCTCCTTTTTCCTTCCTTCTTCTTTTTCTTTCCTTCTCCTTTTTTCTTTTCTTCTTTTTTAATCTAACCTAACCTAACCTAACCTAACCTAACCTAACCTAACCTAACATAACCTAACCTAACTTAACTTAACCTGAAGAGGGTAGCCCGAAATTGGGGAACCGGGATTTTAGTCTCGGAAATTCAGGGGTCCGGGGGGGGGAGGGGGGAGGGGGGAAGGGGGGAGGGGGGTAAGGTTGTTGATCGGCTTGGGAAAGTGGTTTTTAGAGATTGTCGTTCAACTTTAAGTAGGACACATGTGATTAACTTTTGCATATAAAATCGCCTCAGCGAAGAGACGAATGCAATTGATTTCTGCATTCACACTGTGCAGAGCTCGCGAGTTTTCTGGTGTTTACATTGTGTCTATTTGGTAAATTTTTATTTTTATTTCTAACATTTTTATTTGGCAAGATTTAATTCTTATATATATTGGTGACATTTTTATGTACATTTGTGGCATTTTTATTTGTTATTACGATTTTTTTCATAATGGACAATTTTTTGGCATCGAGTAGCAAAATAATTGACAATGACTTTGACTTATACACATGTACTCAAATGCAGAATTTTGCAAACCAACAAAACAATGAAACAGACGTATTTACAACTAGTCAACAACAAACTATTCAGGACTTGAATGAAATTATTTATAATAGCCAAGTTCAGAATAATGCCAACAAACACAACAACGAAAAATATTTATTTACAGCTACTCAACAACAAACTCTTGACGATCTTAATGACATTATTGACAACAAAACGGACTTAATTACAACAAAAACTAAACAAACTCTTGAAGAACTGAATGACATTGACGAAACTGAAAATTCTAGCTATGAGGATATTGTTTGTTTTCAAAAATCTAATCCAAATTATTTAACATTAAAATCGCCAATTAATTCTCCGAGACCAATTTGCTCTCCCTTTTTGTTTAGTGAAAATTCTGATTCGGAAGAAGAACAAATTGATCAAAATTTAAGTTTGGCTATTTGTCCTACTAATTCACCATATGATATTGTAAATTCTGATTCGCAAGAAAAACAAATTGATCAAAATTTAAGTTCGGCTATATCTTCTATTAATTCACCATATGCTATTGTAAATTCTGATCCGCAAGAAAAACAAATTGATGCAAATTTGACTTCGGATATTTCTCCTAATAATTCACCAGTTGAACAAAATTCAATTTCGAAACCATCATTTATCATTAAAAAAAAATTTAAAATTAATAAAAAAAATAAAAAACAAATAGCAAACCTTAAGTGTCTGGGTTTCGCTATTCAAAATTTAACTAATTTGATCACAATTAAAAAGGGAGACGAAAGTACGGTGAATTATGTTAAACAGGCCTTTGACAAATTAGTTGACTCATTTGAAGAAATGGATTCATAAAGTCAATTAATTTCTATTGCTTTTTTCAAAATTTGACTATAACTAAATAAAAATGCACAATATTAATTTTATTATTATACAATAAACTTCAAAAATGCAATTGCTTTTTCAAAATTTGACTATAACTAAATAGAATTGCACAATATTAATTTTATTATTATTATTATGCAGAAAACTTCAGAAATGCATAAGTGTGTAACATGTAATAAAGTCTTTACTAGAAAGGATAATTTACTGCGACATATTAAAAAACATGTTAACGGAAATTCCACAAAACTCAACAGTTGGTTGAAAAAACCAAAGCTTGTTAAAGATAAGAACATTTTATTTTTCATGTCATATTTTGTAAAATATTTTGTAAAATATTTTTTTCTTAATTTATATAGATTCTACAAATATTGTAAAATATTGTAAAGAATGCAAGAAAAATATAAACCAAAGTCTATGGGGTGGACATCTTCGATCTAGTGTGCACAAGAACAATTCCAAAATAGGCTTGGAGGAAGGTGTTGAAATTATCAAGTCAGCATTCAGGGAACGAATAATATCTTATAGGATTTCCTCACACCAAAACTTCATAAATGTGAAAGAATATTTTCAACATTTGGAATACAAAATTGCACATCTAATAGATCAAGAACTGCAGAAACATAAATGTATCAAGCTAAATATGGAACTGTTCGGTTTCTATTTTAACCCCAGCAGCGACAGCTATGATGTCAAATCTTTTAATGCGCCGTTCCAAGTCATTTGCCAGGGATATCAGAAAAAAGAACTGTTAGAGCAAATCTGCACCATTATTGATCAGAAAGCTGACGAATTTGCAGAAAGAGATTCAGGTAAAGAATTTATTTTCGATTTTACAACAGCAACAAAAAAGTAATTTTTTAATTTTTACGTTGCAGGATGGGCTTTGATGAATTTACTTCATTTGGAAATTAATGTTAACAAGCACAATCCGCTGAGAGCCTCATCTTTTATCGAACTTCCTCAAGAGATCAAGAGACGTCAAGCTGTGATCAACATTAGGAATGATGACAACTTTTGCTTCGCCTGGGCAGTTGTGTCTGCTCTTCACCAACCACGAGGATTAGATTTTGAAACTTCATCCTACCCACACTACTCTTCTGTTTTGGATATGTCAGGTATAGAATTTCCAATGTTGCTAAAGAACATTAAGATTTTTGAAGAAAAAAATAACATTTCTATTAATGTATATGGATTAAAAATTATAAATCCTAAAAAGGGGTATGAAGTAATTGGTCCACTTTATTATTCATCGAATAAAAAAAATCAACATGTCAATTTATTGTTAATAAGTGATGATGATGAAAAAACTTTTCATTATTGCTATATATTAAAGATTTATCAAAACTAGTTTCTGCACAAATTTCTAAACATCACGGAAAAAAATATATTTGCGATGGTTGTTTACAATATTTCCCTACAGAAGAAAATTTATTACAACACAATAGCTATGATTGTGATCATTTACGAATTAACCTACCTTCTAAAGAATTAATAAAAGATAAGTTTGGAAACTATTCATATGATAATATTTTGAAATTTGTAAATTATCATAAACAAATGAAAGTTCCTTTCGTGGTGTATGCAGATTTTGAATGCATTTTAAAGCCTTTAAATAATGACAATGTTGATAAAAATCCTAATACTTCATACACCTTAAAAAAATATGAACATATTCCACATTCATTTGCTTATTACATTAAATGTTCCTTCGACGATAATTATTCTAAATTTGAAAAATATAGAGGTCAAAATTGTGATACATTATTTATAAATTCTTTAGAAAGAGATGTGTATAACATATACAATAAATATTTAAAGGCTCCTAAAAAAATGATCCCTTTGAACGAACTGGACAAAATTTATCATAACTATGAAAAAGTTTGTCATATTTGTAATAAACCTCTTTTAAATGACAGGGTTGCAGATCATTGTCATATAACCGGTCTTTATAGAGGTCCAGCTCATTCACTCTGCAACATAAATTACAGAATACCTAACTTTATTCCAGTTATATTGCATAATTTGCGTAATTATGATTCTCATCTATTTCTTAAAAAATTATGCTTAAACAAAGAACAACTAACAGTTATCGCACAAAACAAGGAAAAATATATTTCATTTGAAAAGCTTATTCATGTGGATAACTATTTTGATAAAAAGACACAAAAGGCTAAGAAAAAAAATATATCATTAAGGTTTATTGATTCTTTTCAATTTCTATCCCATTCTTTATCAAAACTCTCTGAAAGCTTAAAAGATGAACAATGTAAGGAAATAAAAAAAATTTTCAATGATGAAGAAAGATTTAAACTTATTCGGCAAAAAGGTGTATTTCCTTACAGTTATATTGATGATTATTTAAAATTAGAAGAAACAACTTTACCTCAGAAAGACCAATTTTATAATACTTTAACGGATGAGCACATCAGTGATGCAGAATACCAAAGAGCTGTAAAGGTTTGGCAATTGTTTAAATGTGAATCTCTTGGTCAATACTCCGACGTTTACTTACTCTCTGATACTTTACTTTTGGCAGATATTTTTGAAAATTTTAGAAGCACTTGTTTATCCACATATAAGCTCGATCCAGCTCATTTTTACACTTTTCCAGGTTTATCCTGGGAGGCGTGTTTGCGTTATACTGGAATAGAGTTAGAATTGTTAACTGATCCAGATATGATACACTTTTTCAAAAAAAGCGTTCGCGGTGGTGTGAGCTCTTGCATTTGTAGAAAATCTGAAGCTAATAACCCATTTCTTTTAAATTTTGATCCTTTAAAGCCAACTAAATACATAATTTATTATGATGCAACAAATTTGTATGGTTATGCAATGTCACAGCACATTCCAACGGGAGATTTTGTTTGGTTAACAGATAAAGAAATCAATGATTTAAATATTATGAATATTTCTAAAAAATCTAATAAGGGATATGTTTTAGAAGTTGATTTAGAATATCCTACAAGTCTACATTCCTATCATAACGATTTTCCGTTTTTGTCCAGAAAACTTTAAACCGCCAAATTCTAAATGCATAAAATTAATACCCAATTTAAATGATAAATCAAAATATGTTATTCACTATCAATTATTAAAACAATGTTTGGAACATGGACTCAAGTTAACTAAAGTTCATAGAGTTTTACAGTTTTCTCAATCTGATTGGTTGAAAAAATATATAGACTTGAATTCAAGATTAAGAAATGATTCAAAGAATGAATTTGATCGTAATACTTACAAGTTGGCAAATAATAGTATTTATGGCAAGACTATGGAAAATGTTGATAGGAGAATTGACGTAAGACTTGTTACAGAGTGGGAAAAAAATAGAAGAAAAGATGGTGCTGAGAATTTAATTGCAAAACCATATTTCAAGGACTTAACAATATTTTCTGAAAACTTGGTAGCTATTCAAATGCAAAAGATTCAAGTTACTTACAATAAACCAATATATGTAGGCTTCTCAATATTAGATATATCTAAAACTGTCATGTATGATTTCTTTTATAATTTTTTAAAACCTCTTTATCAGGAAAATATTTCACTTTTATACACCGATACCGATTCGTTCATTTTAGAAGTCACAATTCCAAATATTTATTCTGACATGATAAAAAATATTCACAAATTTGACACATCTAATTATGAATTTAATAATATTCATGAAATGCCTATTACAAAGTCAGTTATAGGAAAATTCAAAGATGAATATGCTGGTGAACCCATTACTGCTTTCTTTGGTACTGGAGCAAAAGCATATTGTATTAAAACGGAAAACAGTTTAACAAAAAAAGCAAAAGGTGTTAAAAAAAGTGCAATTAAAAAGCAGTTGGATTTTATTCATTATAAAGATGTTGTTGAAAATCATTCTAAAACCTTTTGTTCAATGTATGTTTTTCGATCTAGACAACATACAATTTTTACAGAGTTAATTAATAAATTGGCTTTGAGTTCCGAAGATGATAAGCGGTATAAAATTCCCTATAGTTTTAATACATTAGCTTGGGGACACCAAGATATTGCTTTGTATCAATGGAATGCAGAACATGAAGATTTAGAAATATTTATGTACATATTATAAGGTATTTAAATTTGTTGTTTTTGAAACCAAAGTTAGTCTTCAGAAGTCTTTCACAAAATGTGCATAGAAACTTTTGACAAAGAAATTGATAACAGTTATTTTAAAACATATGAAAAACGACTTTCCACTTTTAAAAAATGGAAAGGAAAATTGTGACCAGAAGTGTTAGCTGGAGCTGGCTTTTACTATACTTCAATCAATGATATTTGTAAATGTTTTTATTGTGGTATTGAAATTTTTGATTGGTTAAGTTATGATGATCCTATTGTGGAGCATAAGAAATTTGCTAGGAATTGTGATTTAAATAACTGTTTATGGAAAAATAGGAATCGAATAATTGTAACCATTCAAAATAAGTCTTCAAGCTACACATTTTATATAGTATTATTAATATCCTTATTTATGAACTTTTACATATATTTAAATTAAGTATTTTATTGTTATTTTTTTACAACTGCTTTTGCTTTCGTGGTGAAAGTATCTGCTTAATGTTAATAAATTTGGAATATAATTATTAATTTGTTTTAATAACTATCAGTTGATCTCAATTTATTCTTCTTTATTTTATTTTCCAAAATGTTTTTTATGTTCATCATCCCCCTGGCGTAACACAGTGTGAAATATGTTTTTCTAATAAAACAGACGTCACTCTAAGTAAATATTGTAAATTTATGAAAATTGGATTAATTAACAATAGTACAATTAGTTGGATGGAACGAATAAATGGAAATGAAAATGCAAGTAAATTTTTTAAAATTTTGTATCATTATCCAAATCGATCTATTTTTGATACAAATTGGATAGAAAGGTTAGAGTTTAAAAATAATCAGTTACAAATTTTAACCCCCAACTGTACCAATTATTATGACGGATTCAAAAATTATTACTTTTCCATCATTAGTGTTACATTAAACTTTGCATTATTTTTATACATTACCATTTTAATTATTTATCTTTATTACAAATTTCAAACTGGAAATCTATTTTTTCATTAATCCATTTTAATCAAAACTTTAAAGAAAGTGGGGATGAGAATATTTAAGTACAAGAATAACACAATATGTTTCAGTCTCGTTTAGTCATTATGAACAACGCCGTGGTTCATAAACCTTTGGAAACGCTTCTTAATTCAAAAATTTATTTTTTAAATAATTCTTTGTCAAAATTTGTTCTTGTTGGCATTAGTTTAAATGATTTTTCTCCAAAAATTGTAATTGGTGGAAAAACTGGATTTTCAATCGCACTAACCGAAGAAAATTGGAAAGACATTTGTGTTCATCAAGGAATTATTGTAAACAATTTCTACTTTCCTCAAGTTGATCAAATTAGTGTGAATATAAACAACATTCATCTGCAGGTTCAGAAAATAAATGATACCCCTGTTCTACAAATTACAAAAGGCCCACACTTCATATACTTAGGACAAGAGTCTTTGGACAATTTGTGGCGATTAAAGGAAATTATTGATTATAGATTATCTATACTTAAAAGGCAAGAATTCAATACATATTTCAAAATATTTCAAAATAATATTTCATCTGATTGTGGCGACTTGTGTACGCATGTTTATAATATAATAAGTCCAACAGAAAATCCTAACAGTGAAAATGTTTCAACTATGATGGAATTACTTGCTTTATATCCTGAACAAATGGAAAACAAATTGAAGCAAAATGGAACAAAACGAAAATATTACGAAGAAAACAATGAAAATGGATCAAAAAGAAAATATTACGAAGAAAACAATATCTTTTCTGGAAGAGAACAATAAGGTGCATGTGTTAGTGAAGTGGAGCTTTGCTTACAGACAAGCCCGTAGGAGTAACTTTCAGATGTGGTACTTAGATAGACTCCGTTTTGAAAAAAGAATAAATGATTGTAAACTTATTCTAGATTCGATATTATCTGAGGAACATAGAAATAAAATATATTTGACACGTTTTAATAAAAATTGTATTTGATGTTTTACTTAATAAAATTTTAGTTTAGTAAATGTGAATTTTATTTGAAATTAATTAGCACATTAAGACTTTGTAATTTGTATCAGCTAAAGCATAAAGTGAGGAACAGAAATAAAACAAATTTAACTAAAATTTAATTTCAATTTAATTAAACAGTATTTTTTTTATCAATCCATGTATTATATTTTTTATCAAGTCCTAACCATTTCACATAAACTTTGTTTCCTTTCCTTCTCAAAATCTTCTCAATAAGATACACATCGGTATGCTTTACTTTTAGTAATTCTTGCTCATAAAAACCACCCAGAATGTCCTGATTATCTTCGTCTTGAATTAAATATGTCCAAGGGTTTGTCATCTTAACTTCTTTAATGTGGAATATCTCATTTGACCAATTTGGTGTGTAACCTTTTGAAAATGCTTCTCGATGCTTGCTTATCCGTACGTGATCACCCACTTTAAACTTTGGAGATTTTATATCTAACGTTTTAGCATGAGTAAATGCAGATTTCAAGATTCTATTTTCATTTGTTTTATTTACTTGTTTTGGCTTCATTCCTATTGAAGAATGTTTTGTATTGTTATAATCTTTTACAATATCCGCTAATATATTAAACCATTTGTAATTTCCTTGAATGCTAAATATTTTCCACATATTATTCTTTAAAGTCCTGTTCACTCTTTCTACTATACTCGCTTTCAAATTGGAAAACGTGCTATAATGGTTAATTCGAAATTGTTGCATCAAATTTTGAAAATTTACATTGAAAAACTCTCTTCCTCTATCCGTTTGCAAGTTTTTTGGTGGAGTTTTTGCACTGATTAATATTTTTTTCATTGCCGCTGTTACGTCTTTTCCAGATTTAGATTTTAACGGTTCGGCCCAAACATACTTAGAAAATACATTTATGGTAATCAAGATATATTTAAATCCCTTATTAAATTTGGCATAGGGTAACATTTCAACCAAATCAGCTTGAAAAAGATCATTTAACCCTTTCACTACCACCCTTCTGCGTTTGTAGTTTTTTCTAGCAGGTTTATGTAATTCATTAACGACTTGCTGTTTAACGGTTGTCATGACAACAAACTTGTTTATTCAATTTTAAGGAAGTTCACTTTCTATGTTTTGTAATAATTCGAAATATAACTTTTATATGTTTTTTCCCATTCATTCAATTTATCAATTTGTATTGTATAACTTTTTTCATTTAAAATTTTACTAATTTTAGTAATCTCCTTTTCTAACGCATTAAAGGATTTTTTTATCTCTCCAGTTAAGAAAGTAGTTGATCTACTATCACTATTTTTTAATTCCTCCTCTGTTTTATTTAATTCTTGTTCTAATTTCTTAATTACACTGGACATTATATTTTCCAAGGAAATATATTGTTGATTTTCTTCCAAAGTGAGTTGGTCAATTGTTCTACTGTTAAGAATGCTATTTTGATTTCTTTTTTTTTCATCATCTAACCTTTTTATAAAAGTTCTTAATTGTTTAATTTTTTCCTTGTGTTTTTCAATTATTACTTCTCTTATATTTGTTTCCATTATTTTATTAATTTTGTTGATATCATCACTTAATTTTTTGTCTTCCTTTTTAACATGTTCATTTAAAAATTGCAAATCTTTACTTATTTGATTTAGCGTTAGCAACTGTTTATTAACGTTTTCAATTGAGGTATAGCATCCTTTAATCTGGTTCTCATACTTTAAAAAATTTTCATCAAAAACCTTAAGCTTTTTAGCAAAGATTTCATTATTTGTTTCATTTTCACCTAATCTCCTTTTTAAATTATTAATGTCACTTATTCTCTCTTGATTTTGTTTTGAAATATGGCGTCCAAATTTATCAACTGTCATGTTGAGCTTTCATTAAACAATAAATATGATTATATTTGATAGCTGTTATTTATAGTATTACTTTATCTTCTCTTAATTCTTCAATAATAGAGATAATCTCGTTACTATGAGCATTATTTCCCGCATCACTTGATGAAATTAATAAACGTAGCCTATCAACAATTTCGTTAACATTATTCCAGTATACATAGTCTGTATTTGATCTGTTTGTTTTCAAAATTAATCCCTTTCCTGTAGATTTGGCTCTAGTTGTTCTAAACGGAGGTTTTGGTTTGTTAAATGCTGTAACTAATCTTGGCAAGGTTTTTGTCTTTGTAATCCCCTTTCTTTGTAAATATGGTCCTATTATTGTAACATATTTGTGTGATGTATTTCCTTGAACTTGTTCATTTGAATCAAAATTCCTACGATATACATTTGTTTTAGCTAGAATGTTCATGTAATTATCTAAATCTTCCTTCTTATAACCTTTCGGTTCTTTTTTGAAAAGCAATTCGTATAAACCTGGCGTGCCTGTGTACGTTATTCCTCCCACTTTAATGTCTTTTCCAATAATTTCTACCGGTATCTGTGTTAAACCAAAAGAAAACTTATCCGTTTCGAGGTCATGAACTATTCCATAATAATGGTCAAATTTATGTTGTGTATCTTTCACACCCTCATCAATATATGATCTGGGTAATTCATGAAAATCTGCTAAGTAATCTTTATATGATGGTGTACCAACATAGGTTTGAATTGTTTTTCTAGTTTGTTCCAATATGTCTGACAAGTTTAAATTTGTTGTTGTGTCACTAGAAGGATCTGAAGTTTCTGCTATAACAGTTGATGACAATGGTTGTACTACAGGAGAGGAAGAAGTGATACTACTGTCATTTAAAAATGTTGGTAGTTCTGTAGGGAGTGACGGAGTTTTTCCTGTTTTCTGAATATTTTTCGTCGGAGTTGATGTTTTATAAAGCTTTGTAGGTGTTTTGAAATCTTCATACTTTGAAACTCTTTCTTCTTTTAAATCGAATGGTTCGGATTTACCAATACTTGAAATTAGCTGTTTAAGTGGTTGTGTTATTGGTCTATAAGTTTGTTCTAATTCGGACTGAGCAGTAGAAGTAGCTAATTTCAAGCTTTGATATTTCTGCTTCACGGCTTGTCTCGATCTTATTAATTCTCGAGCTAAACGTTTATCCATGCTGTACAAGTTTTAAATGAAATAAAACTGCAAATTTTTTACTTTTATAAATATATAAAGGAATCGAATTTACTCCTATATCTGCCGTGATTTACTTCACAATCTTTGTCAATTACAAGAAAGCCATATGGATCCATCCAACAGTTAGCACAAATATTTTTAAACTGATCAAATGTCATATCTAATATACAGTGGTCATTATATATATGTTTTAAACTCAAACAGTCCTGTTTAAATAAAATTAATAAGTTTGCATTTTCTCGAATTAGACGTTTAAGGATTGAGGAATATCCTTGAAAAATAAAAAAACAATCGGTGTTTCTATGCCTTCCATGCGTGAAATAGTCCCTAATAATAGATTGATTATGACAAGGAATATCATCAAAAATGATAACGGAATTTGGCTTTATCTCATGAGGTGAAATAATGTTCTCATCGCTATCATATTCAAAGTATCCAATTTCTTTCATAGGTTTTAACAACTTTCTTAAATATTCATATTTTGGTTGATCTAATGACTTTGAATAAACATAGACATTTTCAAACCTAATTCCATTTGGATGCTCGAGCAGTGTAAGCATAACGTTGGTTTTACCGCTACCACTGCAACCAACTATAAGCCCTCTTTTTGAACCACCGCAAAATAAGTCACCATGCTTTCTCAACTGTTTACTTAAAATTTTTTCATCATGATTATTTACTGGTAATGAGAATTTTTGTTTTTCAATCCTCATTCTTAATCACACTAGTAAATATTTTTAGCTGTAAAAGTATTTATACCAGAAAAATGTCAATGTGCTTTTAGTATAAAAAGAACTTCAATGACTGTGGGTCGCCATAAGTTGAAAAAAACTATTAAAACACGTAATAGAAAAGGCTCTGGTTTAGTAAATAAATTAATTAGCAAACTACCTTTCGAAGTTCATATACCAGGATATAATTATTGTGGTCCCGGCACCAACTTGGAAAAAAGATTAACTAGAGGTGACGTTGGTATAAATCCATTGGATTCCGCTTGCAAAGAACATGATATATCTTACTCTCAGACTGAAGATTTATCAAAAAGACACATATCTGACCAAATATTAGAAAAAAAAGCCTGGGATAGGGTAAAAGCTAAAGATTCTTCTATTGGTGAAAAAATTGCAGCTTTAAGTGTTGCAGGAATAATGAAGGGTAAAAGAAAGTTCGGTTTGGGATTAAAAAATACAAAAGGGGGTAAACTTAAATTGAGAAAAAAACGTATCATTCGAACGCCCAAAAAAATTGGAGGATTTCTACCTCTTTTGTTTCCCATTCTTGGCGCCCTGGGTGCACTAGGTGGAGGCGCGGCAGGAATTGCTAAGGCAGTAAATGATGCTAAAGCAGCTAAACAGCAACTAGAAGAAATACATAGACATAATATTGCAATGGAAAATGCTTCTAAAGAAGGGAAAGGATTATATATTAGACCATATAAAGGAAAGGGACTATTTATTAGACCTTATAAAGGAGGATCCGTCAAAATGAAAGCAATCAGACAAAAAAAAAACTCAAAATAAGTTTTCCAAAAAGAGCACTTACGAACAATGATATTATTAAATATGTAAAGCTGTTAAAAATAACTGGCTTTAGAGGTGTTTTTATGCTCGATGAACTTCCAAAAAAAATTAATCTGAAAGAATGTGGTATTGTAAATTTGGATAAAAAACAAAATAAAGGATCTCATTGGACTGCTTATATTAAAAATAACAAAAATGTAATATATTTTGATAGTTATGGAAATTTAAAACCACCTTTTGAACTTCTCAAATATTTTAATTCGAATGGCAAAGTGGATGTATTTTATACTTATGAAAATAAACAAAAATTTAATTCATATAACTGTGGTCAACTATCCCTAAAATTTTTGCAAAAAAATATATAAACTCATTATTTATTGTAATATCTCATTCATAAATAAACTGCAATGTCTACCACAATTGCCATATCAGGAAACAGTTCTGTTTTGTCTGCTGATTTTAATCCGCCCATATATTTAGAGGATGAAAAACAATATTACCTGGGTTTAGCTGATTTTGAAACGTTTATGACTATCCCCAATATAAAAGAAGGATATAATAAATTTTATATAGATAAAAAAGTAATTGTTATTCCCGACGGAACTTATGACATTACAGATATAGAAACATACATAAGAGAAAGTATAGAAGATTTATTTCCGAATGAAAAAATTTTTTTTCTTTTAAAAGCAAATGTTAATACTCTAAAAACTTTTTTAATGTGTAGTAGAATAATTGATTTTACCAAGGAAGATTCGATAGGAAAAATGTTGGGTTTTAATAGCAGGATACTAGAAGCTATGAAAGAGGAAGAATCAGATAATGTTGCAAAAATAACTAAGGTGAATGCTATTTGTATTGACTGTAATATTTGTGTCGGTTCTTACAATAATGGTAAACCTGTTCATATTATTCACCAGTTTTATCCAACTGTAGCTCCAGGGTATAAAATAGTTGAATCTCCTTTGCCCATTTTGTATTTTCCAGTTAGCGTCAAAGCAATTAACAATATAACAGTTAAAATAGTTGATCAAGACGGAGAACTTATCAGTTTTAGAGGAGAAACTATAACAGTAAGGTTACATTTACAAACAAGTGAAATATAAAATGGTTGTTAGATATAATAGAGCCCTTGGGATGAGACTTGCCCCTACCACTATCAACAAAGTAAAAACTTATAAAAAGAAAAAGCCTAAACAACAGTTCAGTATCAAATCCAACACCAACAAGTTAAGACGAGATAATCGTAAATTTCTCACATCCTTGGGTTTCACTGTTTTAAAATAATGAACATATTAAACGTAAACGAAAAGCTTTATGTAGACAATTCCATCGTCAGTTCTGAGCTTCACACATATCAACCATATATTTCTTCAAAATTCGATTACAATGATGAAATAAGGATCCCAATTCAAGAACTCGATGCTTACACTCTACCATCAGATAGTTTACTTTATATCGAAGGAAAATTAACTAATACAGAAGGTAAATATAAGAAAGAATTGCTATTTATTAACAATGGTATAGCCTTTTTGTTCAGAGAAATCCGCTATGAACTAAACGGAATTACTATAGATTCAATAAGAAATGTTGGATTAGCATCAACCTTAAAAAGCTACCTTTCTCACAATACCAACGAAAGTTTAAAACTGGAAAATGCAGGTTGGTTTCCACATCGGAAAGAAGGTGATACAATTTTAGTTGATAATGATGGAAAATTCTCCGTATCCATACCACTAAAAATGCTTTTAGGATTTTTTGAAGATTACAGAAAAATTATTATGAATATGAAACAGGAATTGGTTCTTATTAGATCAACTGATGATTTAGATGGTGTTATTTTCAAAGAAGATCCGGCACACCTTGTTACTGCTCCTGACACTCCATTGGTTACTTTCGATAAAATTTATTGGAAAGTTCCTCACATTCTAGTTGATATGCCACAACAACTTGCTCTATCAAAAATATTAGAATCAAATAAAGATATATTGATAGGATTCAGGAGTTGGGAACTTGTTGAATATTCTTCTCTAACCGAAACAACCCGTCACACATGGCCGGTAAAAACAACTAGTAAACTAGAAGCTCCTCGTCATGTTGTGATTGGCTTTCAAGAAAACAGAAAAGGGAAAATTGTTAAAGATATGAGTAAATTTGACAATATTACCTTGTCAAATATTAGAGTATATTTAAATTCTGAAAGATATCCTTATCACGATTTGTACTTAAATTTCGAAGAAAACAAATTTTCTGCTTTATACGAAATGTTTGCCAACTTTAGACAGTCTTACTATGGTGTTCCAAATGAACCCATTTTTAATCCTGAACAATTCAAAAACATTAGTCCTATTACACATATTGATTGCTCCCATCAAAAAGAAACAATTCAAACGGGATCCGTAGTAATGAGAATTGAATTTGAGACACACAATGCAATTAAAAAAGATACTTCTGCTTATTGTCTTATTTTACATGACAAATTATTTAGCTACAAACCTCTTACTAAAATTGTGAAACAATTATAAACTTTATCCCCACTATTTTCATATTTAGATTTAATTTAAAGAAATTTTCAAAAGCTTTTAGTTTTAATCATGACATCAAAACTAAAACTACAAATTGAAAAATTTATTTTTAAAATTAATCAACTGAAAGAAGAAATTGCAAATTATTCAAGTAAAAAAAGTCTCATTAAAAAATTTGCTGCTTTGAAAATATGAGATTGGTTATAGATATTCAAGGATTCAAAGATGAAAAAAATAAATTTATACCGAAAGAGCTTGCAGCTTTTGATGGTTATGAAATGACTCATTACATTTTTAAAAAGCCTTTTCCAATGGAGTTTCTTTCACCTGATTGTCACAAGCAGGCGGTATGGTTAACGAAAAATTATCATTGTATACATTGGAATAATGGATTTACTCCATTACATCATTTCCCAAAAATAATTGAAACACTTACGAAGAAAGCAGATTTTGTTTTTGTAAAAGGAAGCGAAAAAAAGGATTTTATACAGAAATATTCTAAAAAGCATGTGATTGAAATAGATGAACAACCAGCGCTAAAGCTAATGGAACCAAAATGCTTCTATCATTCAAAATCACCTTGTATGTGTGCTTTGACAAATGTGTTATTTTTATATGACAATTGTTTTATGAATGAATAAAAATATAAAAAAAAACTTAATTACCTTTTTATTTTGCATTAACCAACCATGATTGAATACAATTAATATGATACCTTAAATCTAATTTTCTAAATTCATTTAAAAGTTCATACTCATTTTTATATTTTAAATAATCATTACAAAATTTAGCGGCTAATTTACATTGTTTCATTCGATCTATATTATTAACATATGCTGACAAATCTTGTGCTTCTGCGTCTTCTTCGCCTACAATTGATAAATATTGGAAGTATGCAGCAGATATAATAAACTCTTCATACATTTCAGTAACCATTTGCTCCATTGTAAATATTATTAAATTTATTCTTCCTTTTCAATTTCTTGAAGAATAGTATCCTCGTCAATAAATTGCTTCAAGTCTTTTAAATAGTAACCAAAGCCAATATCTTTTAGATCTTGAATAAGTTGAAAAAAATTTAATGTTTCAATGTATTTGTTGCAACAGAGGGCAGCCTTTACGAATTCCTCAGATTGATTACAATAAAAGTCTATCCACTCCGGACCACTTGCCATACAATATGAGAAATAGGTTTTTGAAAGATTACTAAATTTCTCCTCTAATAATTTAACTGCAATCAGCAACTCAGCCATTTCATTTATTTAACATAATATTTTAAATATGTAGGGGGACGTCTCTTGCGAATAGGATTAACTTTCTTTGATAATACCTGTTTTTTATCTTCGTATAATTGAAACCTCTTTTGGGTTGCAATAATAGCAGGTATAAATTGGCAATCTTCTCCTATAAATTCTATTAGGTGGCTTAATTCTCCTACAAAGTATGATTTCCCAAATGTATTGAAAAACGTAGTAAGGCTTATAATTCCTTCTAAATAATCATCACAACAGTCAATTGCTTCCAAATAATCTCGTTTCAGTGGATAAAACAGCTTGGTGTATTCATCTTTCGAAATCACTTCAAAGAAATTGAGATATTTAACTTTTAACTGTCTGATAGTTGTAGTTAATTTTTCGCGATTACACATAATTCACTTATTACTTGACACATTTTTTCTTTTTGTTTTATACAAAATTGGTGGAAAAATTCAAAAATAACTTTTTACGCAACTCGAGCACAGCTTAGTAAATGTGTCTCGGCATACTAAAATGATCATGATGCACCTATTTATAAGACTTAAGAATGCAAAATCAAATGTGGGAGAACAAAGAGAAAAAATTAAAAAATATGATGCGAATGAGAATAAAAGGGGAGGAAGTTAAGAATGAGGGACATGAGAGAGAGGAAGAGGAGGAGGAGGAGGCGCTCCCCTATTATAACTACTTCTACAACTTACTAACTTACTATGTGCTTTCACGAGGTACTAAATATTTTTTTATGTGGGGCAAAATTATGTACGTCACTGTGTTTTTTTAAGACAAACACAATTAAAAACACTCCAGGCAAACAGACGAATTTTAATTCAGCCTTCATTAAAATCCGTCAGATGTTTAGACTCCAGAAAGTGGCAACAAACAATAACTACATAGCTACATACATGTATAGATACATACATACATGTATACATATGTATCAGGGACGTGCAGTCCATGGAAGCAAGGGAAACAGTGCTTCCCCAAAAAAAATTAAAAATCATCTTCTAAAATATAATTTTTGAAATAAGAAACCATTAATTTAGTTTATATTAAAAATGCTAAAATATTATCCTAATTATCAAGCCCATAATAAATGCGGCCTTGACTCCGACCCAGCCACAATAGAATATCGAATAGAACCTATGCGGGCCGCTAGCTTCTCTGCAGCCAATTTTTGCATTTCAGTCGCGTGCTTTAAGTGGGGGCGGAAGCTATCGTTGGAGTAGGTTCTTTGTTTGAACGGCTATCCGTGTGTTGTGTGATAGGTACGTCGCGTCGTGCATGGAGCGATATGGAAGATAATAATATGGACGTGGATATGCAAAAACCGTCAACTTCGGATGTCGGTAACAACGCTGAAAATGTTGGAGAATTTAGTAAGAAGAGTGTGTGTGAATGTGTGGTGTGTGTCTTAATAATAAAGAGATTTTCAACATTAAACTTCGCTAATAAGCTTCAAATAATTTTTAAAGGAAGGGCAAAACCGCCTATGAAAAATTTAACCACAAAAATGAAAAACCGTATTAGATATTTTTATCCGGAAAAACAACAATTTAAATGGCCAACAAGGTGTGAAAATATAAGTAAATTATTTTGTTGGCGATGTTTACTTTTTGAAAATGAAAAAGGTCTCTGAAATAAAACTGCTTTTTCCGATTTAAACAATTTCCATAAAGCTGTAAAAAGACACATTATGTCCAGAGCGCATTTACAAGCCGTCATAAAAGAAAAAGTCTTCGGTAAAACCAGAATTGAACACGCCCTTAATAAACTATTGGAAATTAATGTTGTTTGTTTTCTCGGACAGCACGAATTGGGATTTAGAGGTCATGACGAAACAAGGGTTTCTTCAAATAGAGGAAATTTTCAAGATTTACTTAGCTTAATGGCTAAATATGATGATTGCTTAAAAAATCGTTTAGAGCAGTCTAGCGTTTTTCGCGGAACGTCGAATCGAATCCAGAATGATTTAATTTCCGCTGTTGCAACCATTATTCTAAAAAGAACTAAGCAGGAGATTGGCGAGGCGCGGTTCATTGCTATTGTGCTGGACGAAACAACTGATATCACTAATTTTAGCCAATTATCTATAGTAATAAGCTACGTTAAAACAGACGGAAGTATACAAGAGCGATTTTTAAGTTTTACGAACGTGTCCGAAAATCGTACAGCTTATGCATTATATACCGTAGTTTATAACGTTACTAAAGAAATCCATGGAAAGAAAAAATGTGTTGCTCAAAGTTATGATGGAGCTGCAGTGATGGTAGGACAATTAGGGGGTCTGCAAGCTAAAGTCCGAGAAACTTTCCCAAGTGCTGTGTTTGTCCATTGTTTTGCTCATAAATTAAATTTAGTTTTATCCCAGTCCATCAATCACATTAAAGAGTATAAAATATTTTTCGTTACTTTAAGTGGCATGGCTGCTTTTTTTTCCAAGTCAACAAAACATACACAAGCTTTGGACTCCATTCTCCACAAACGATTGCCCAAAGTAGCTCCTACTAGGTGGAACTATAACGGAAGACTTGTGTTAACAGTATCTGAAAATCGTGAATTACTGATTGAACTATTTGAGAATATAATAAAAAATAATAAAACGTGGGACTCAGAAGCAATAAATAGTTCTCGGGGGTTTTTGGTCTGTTTGAAACGAGATTTTAATTTTAATTATTTGTTGAACATATTTTCAGAAATATTTCCATTCTCGGACAATGTTTTTAATATATTACAGTCTAAAACAAATGATATTGCTTTTTGCCTACAAAAAGCGGATGATTTTAAGTCCATGTTAAGCCAAAAAAGAGATGACTTTTGACCTATTTTGGGAGAAAACGGTGACGTTAAATGTAGAGTCACAAGCCAAGCGTCTTGGTGGGAGATGTTCAAACATCATACAGACGCCTCTTTTATGAAATAATCGATCAAATTCAGCAACAAATAAACCATAAATTTAACGGTTTAAATGATTTTAAATTCCTCGAGCTCAGCAATTTTGATGCATTTAAAGGAAAAACTTTTCCAGAAGATGCGTTAAATCTCTTCTTCTTCATTATGGCCAGTTCTTCGACCGAGTGTTACTGAGATCTAAACTAAAAGTGATTTACGAAACTGATGACATTAGCGCAAAAAATTATGCTAAGGAACTAATGCAATTTTTAAAAGACAGGGAGCTGGAAGATGCCTACACCGAAGTGTCGAAATTGTGTGAATTAGTATTGACAATACCTGCCACAAATTCATCAGTAGAACGCAATTTTTCAACACTTAAACATATAAAAAATTTCGTGAGAAATTCAACGGGGCAGGAGAGACTTTCGCATACATCGCTGTTGTCCATTGAAAATAAAATTCTTTAAAGTATGTCGGAGCATCGACGCTTTTATGATGACGTCATTGACGAATTTACAAAAAATGATCGAAGAATCGAATTACATTACAAATAGGTAAGTTTCTAAAAATTGCTTCCCTCTCTTAAAATTTCACCGCATGCTCCTGATGTATGTATACAAACACAAAATCACATTATTCGCTGTAATTAGGTAAAAATGGCATTATTTTTCATTTAACGGAATTTATATATCACTGAAATAGTTAAACACATACTATTATTTTTCGGAGGTCTACGAAATACTTTAAACATTTTTATTATAAGGGAACTTATATTAAGGGAACTCTTATAATAAAGCACTTTATGATAAAAATTCGCTGAAACAGAGATATGAGATATACTTTTACTATTTTGAACTTCGTATGTAAGACGAGAACGAGAATTTAGTACCTTGTGGTGATTATGTTTGTGTACTTGGGTTAAACAGTTTGTGAGCGTAGAGTAGTTTCAGTATCACATAAACATGTTAAATATAAGTAAATATGTGGTATTCAAATCTCACCGAACTATCAAATTTACATCACATCGGAATTTCGCAGATTATCTTTAATTTCTGATGAATCATCACCTATTTTTAGAGTCCGACCGATTAATCGGCTTTGGTTTCGGTCTCCTTTGGCTATTATTTGAACGTTCGACAGATCGACTTCGGCGAAAATCTAACCGAAACTTTGGCCCAAGCCGAATGTGCACACTCTCAAATGAAATTTAATATTATTATATTTTTATTTAGATGAATACTTGACGTGTTATTTAAAAGAATCTCTGCTTTGAGTCTGCTCTAGTCCATATTTACGTTTATACCAGGCTGCTAAATCACTTTTATCAACACCTCCCACCTATAGCTAGTGAACAATTGTTTGGTTCAGCTGGCCAACTTTATGCTGAAAGAAGAATTTTTACAAAATATAAAACTTTTTAATTTGAAGTATTAGTTACCCACTTTTCTGATCTTGTTTAGCCATTTTATTATTTTTACTTATATACATGTGGTTTATGATTGGTTTTTATTGTTTTATGTTTACTAGAAAATTGAATGCTATTTGTTTTTACTTTCCTTGTAATAGGAAAGTACCTATTGTAATCGTAAAAAATCATCCTCCGAGATTTTTTTTGCAAATTTTTTAAACTCGTTGAAATGTTGTAGAAATTTGTGTATTATAACAGAAAATATGCTATACTAAAATTATTACTACCCAGGTAGCACATGATGGCTAAATGACGTCCAGGAGATGGCATCACTTTCGCCCAAAAGACGTCTTTTGATGAGTCAAATGACGTCAACTTTTATACGTCTAAAGGACGTCAATATTAACGTCCATTAGTCGTCAATTTTTATACGTCTAATGATCGTCAATATTACACGTTCACTAGACGTTACTTTTAACGTCTTTAGAACATCACTTTTAGGGCATTAAAATGACCTTCGCAATTTTCATAAATGCAGTTTTTGCACTTTCTGAATATATTAGTGAATTATTGAATAGACTAATATGGTATTCTGGCTGCAACATTTTTTAAAATAGCATTATAGAACCTTTTTTGGAATTAAAATGATACATTAGCCCTTTCAAAAGGCGACTAAAATAATCTAAAAGTGCAAAAACTGCAGTTAAAAAAAATTGCGAGGGCCATTTTTTTGGCTTCAGTGTTCTTCAAATAGTGTACACATTAAAACTAAAGTGATAGTATAAAAAATCAGAGACGTTCATTTAAGGCATCACATTACTTTATTATAGTTTCTTTTTATTTTAGCATAATCCTTCGCAGATCTGTACAAATATACAATACAAAGAAAATAGGTACAAGTAAGATTTTATGAATTATGAAAATGTACTCATATTTTGTATTTAGAACCACATAAATGCTACACAGATTTGGATTAATATTATAACTATGCTTGTCAAATATTTCTAAATAATAAAAAATCTATAAAAAGTAGGAGTGCAAGCATCTAAAAATTTAAAATATGTAAGTAATTTATTTCATTAATAAAATTATTATAACAATGTTGAAAAAATCCTGTGAAAATTGGCATTGGTCAAATTTTAATTTATTATGAGTTTTTGATTTTTCTCAATAATTTAAATAAGCCCATAAGTAGCAGTTCTAGATAACTATTTTAATTGTGCAATATGATTTATTGTCAGCTATCAAATTGAAGCTGACTGTAAACCAGCTGTCAGAATCCTTAAAGAATACGATTTGGCAGAACCGATAAGTTACAGAGTCTTAACTTAAAATAAAACATTTGAGCATGTAACAGTGACAGGATAATTTTGAATATTCAAATTTAAAAAATAATAACGCATTGTCTTGTAATACAACTGCTCGTTTTCCCCAAAATTTTAGTACAGTTTTAAAAGTTATATTGAGTTGAGCTAAACCTTGCTGTAAAGAAATGTAATCAACTCGATTAAATACTTTTACAGATACTCTCATCAAAATCTTTTATGTTTCAAACTTGAAAAATTTTAGAAAGATAAGTAGAATACTATGTAAATATATACAAAACCAAAACATGTACAACATTTTAAAAACTGTTGCTATATTAAAAAGAATTTTCACATTAAATTAATTAAAATTATGAAATTAAGTGGAAAATATCACAACTCGTAGGGTGATTGCCAAAATCTGCAAAACTAATGACAGTTCATTCAGAAACAAATGAATAATAAGCAAAAACAGACATGGCAGGAGGTAACCAGTTTAACAGATTTTACTTCTAAATTGTTTAGAGATGTTAACTAAGTATTGTGTGATTTTGAGTTATGGCCAACCAACACATACGTACATGTTACACTGTGGCGTCGGTCTATCTGTATGTCTGTTGGCGGCATAACTGAAAACCTATTTAGACTTTAAATTTTGGTCAGGAATTAAGAATCGTATGATATGGTAACATCTTTTAAAAAACTACTAATATAATTTACCCCAAATTTTGCACAAAAATGAAATATGATATAAGGCAAAATTGGTAAAAATTTGGTGAGGAGTCATTATGGGAAAACAAAATGGCGCACTTAATGAATGTCTAAAATATCAGTGTCAATAGTCCAATTAAGATGATATTTTACACAAAAATTAAGAGTGAAATAGGGATGAACGGGTTACATTTTGTCAATTTTTTATGCCAAAACGGCGGATGAACTAAATGTTTACAAAGTCGATAAAATAAGAAATTCCGTTTTCTATAATAAAGATTTGAAGTGTGATAATTGATTTTTTTACAAGTTTTGTAAATAAGTTTACAAAAAAATAAAAAATAATGAAAATATTTAAATTAATGGTTGATTTTAGACATGTAAATAAAACAAATTTTTATTGGTGCATGCGCAATATATTTATTCAAGAGAATAGTGAATTTCCGCTACACATACATAATATAGGCCTTTATAATAGAACTTTCTTCGTAATGAAATTTTTCACTTTAACCAGAAAAGTGACACATAAATATCGGCGTGAGGGAAGTCGAAGTTCGGTATCGGCTTCGGCTTTGGCCAAAAAAATCACCTTCGGTCGGACTCTACCTATTTTTATGTTAATATTACTTACAAGGGCCAAATTTCTTTTTGAAATAATAAAGAGTTTCTTCGTTCTTTGCTCAATTTCTGAGACAGAACAAAATTTGTTTTTTTAATTATATCTTAGATGTAGCCCTGGTTTATGTATTACCTGATATAATTATTTGCAAAACTTAGAATCAATTAAAATGATGCCACTTGTTGATATGTCATAATATGGAAACAGAAAAATTAATTTTTAAGAATTGGCAGTTGGATGCAGGGTCCATCGTCCCAATAGGCCCATCTTAATTAGCGGTTCCGAGTCCATTATTCACAGGCGTCGAGACACGAAGCCGTGTCGCTTTATCCACTGGCCCCTGTCGATATTGTGAGATATTTATGGCCAAAGTCTGTTTTGTTCCACGGGCGTTAGGCCGGACACTTTACTGATAAATCGGTCTGGTCCTAGGTCTACATTATTTCAAATGTCGATAGGTCTATTTGGCATTTCCCTTTGAGCCAATTTATGTGGCCAAGCAGCGATATTTTCTTTATTTTTCGGCCCTGCACTGGAAATCGACTTGACTTGTACAAAAATTAGTTAGGTTTACACTACATTACTTGTAGATCCTGTATTTCAGTCACTTTAAAGCAAAGCAAAGATGCACTGTAAGGATCATGTAAATATAAATTAAAAAAATAATTCAAAGAATATTTTTCTTTCTCAAATAAGATGTTTAAAGAAAACATCTTACATATGAAAACTACTCTACTATTTTACTTTCCCATATAACAGCCAATACATTGTATACACTATAGGGTAAGGAAAGGTATATTGGTGATAAAGGTAATTTGGTGAGAATTTCTAACATATCTTTCGTTAACTTTCCTATTGTACTAAGGCTGTGTATTTTCTATGAGACGTTTACTAAGGTATATACTCTCTGCACAATCGTGCAACCTTGGCGGCAGCCGACTTGTTGGCATCCAGAAAAACGCCTTTACATGATTAACTCTATACATAAGGTATCATGTATCTCTTATTAACTTTAAAATATGTTACTTAATGAGGTGGCTAATATATTTTAATGTTTAAATATTTTTGAAAATTGTAATAACTTAATTAGAGGCAGGGTTTTCTTAGCAATTTTTAAACCGATTTTTGAGGTTAAGAAATTAGCTTTTTAAATATTATTTTTTCGAATAAACGCAAGGTTTTAGATGATATTATTTTTGAAAATGATGATATATTAAGTATAGTTTATAAAAAAGACAATGGTTTTACGTTTCAGGGTATCACCAACTTACCTATCACCAAGTTATATAAAAACGGCATGCCAAAGACATACAGAGACTATGAGAAAGCCGACGTAATTCGAGCCAGTCAGTTGGTTCGTCAGCAAGGAATGTCCATTTACAAGGCTTCTAAGAAACTGAAAATACCTTGGTCATCATTAAAACGATATTTAAAAAATAACGAAGGACAAGAAAACGATATTGTTCAAGATTTGCAAAAAATGGGTAGACTATTTGCTTTGCCAGCGGAGCTAGAGGTTCGTATATTTAACTACATAATAAACATACAAGAACTAGGGTTTGGTCTTACTGTTACTCAAATACGAAGGTTAGCCTTTTTTTTAGCTAGCGCTGTAGGCCGAGATAATTTTTTTACGCAAGAAAAACAAATTCCTAGCAAATGGTGGTGGACACATTACAAAGAAAGATACGGTCTAACGCTACGCGTACCGGAAAATTTAGCAGCCTATAGAGCATCAATGGCGAATGCTACAATGCTTGCCGATTTCTACACAAAACTAGAAGGGCTAATGGAGAGATTAAATATAAAAAACATGCCATCGAGATTATGGAATTGTGACGAGACAGGTCTATCGTTTGTTGTGAAACCAAATAAAGAAGTGACGGCATTAAGAAAACGCTACGTCTACAAGAGAAGTTACGCAGATAGGGGAGAGACCTCAACAGTTCTTGGCTGTATCCGTTCTAACGGAACATTTATCCCACCACTTGTAATTTTTAATGGTGTCCGTTGGAATCCTTATTTAGCACGTGGTTGTTTACCAAATTTTCTTATTAAATTATCTGCGAAGGTATGCATAAATTCAGAGATTTTTCTTGAATGGCTTCAGTTTTTTAATAAATGCAATTCCAAAAAAAAACACCGGTCATACTTCTGATGGATTCATGCTTCACATATAACTCCAGCTGTTATAGATTTGGCAAAACAGAATGAAATTTACCTATTTACGTTTCCAGCCCATACAAGCCATCTTCTTCAACCGCTTGATGTTAGAGTTTATCGCCCCCCAAAAATCTGCATGGAATCAATGTCTTAATGATTATATGCACGAAAAAAATGGCGAAAAGCCCAATCGCTATAATTTTAATGAAATGTTTACTCTAGCCATGGTTAAAAGTTTCACACCAAATAATATTGAACATGCTGTCCGAAAAATTGGAATCTGTCGTTTAAATAAAAATGCTATTGCACCTGAAGCTATTGCACCCTCAAAGTTGACTGAAACTGAGCCAGATAGCAACACAGTCAAATATGATTCATTGAATACTTGATACTGAAGAAGCACGAGTTAATAATTTGTTAGTAATGCCTTCTCCTCAAAACAAAAAAGGAAAAACAAAAGGGAAAACTAGAGACTCAAGTTCTAAATGTTTAACCTTGCCTACAGCAGAATGTTGATGACGCACAGCCATGTTCTTCAAGAATAAATACGATGTTTAAATTAAAATCAAGAAATCACCCAAAGAAAGCACGAAAGATAAATGATGATGATTGGGAATGTGGGGTCTGCGGTAAGAGTTATGAAAATGATGTCAGAAAAAAAAACGGGGCTAAGTATGTTCGTTCTGTTGTGTTCCGTATGATACCGAGTGTCAGACAAATCATGATGAGAATGAGGTCGTTTTTATGTGCGATGCTTGTGTTAAAAATGTGTCTGACTCCGAGTCTGACTCTAACTAAAATATTTGTTTAGTTTTACTCATTTTAGAACCCTGTTTTATTTATTATTTTTTAAAATATGTACTTTTAAATGGTAAATAGACACTAAGTATATTGGGTATTTTCAACTCAAAATGTTATGTAGTAGTATTTGGAGTAAGTAATATATTTATATTTTTCGATGTCAATATGTAGCAAAGTTTCTTGCTTATCACCAAATTAACTCACCCCTATCACAAAATTGCCTTACCTATAACGAATTTATCTATATTGTAACCAATATTTTAAAATTATGGTTTTGTGCATAATTTATTAATTTAGCAGTGTCTACCTCAGTCAGGTACTAGCTAGCATTTGTAAGTATTTAGGAAAAATTTCAAAGTGCCCATTTTTTATTCCAAATTTATTAAATATATCACCAACATACCTATCTTTACCCTATAGGCTATACAGTGAGGACATAAAGTACCCCTATCTAACTTTTGAATAGTTCGGTAACATCATCAATAAGTGGAGTGATGGTATCCTGCAGCATTCGAAGATATGTAGGGCCGTTTAAATTCCCTTCCAAAAATATAGAACGTATGATATGGTCACCCAAAATACCTGCCCAAACATTAATTATTTGAGAAAACTGGTTATGTCCTTCTCGAAACACATGAGGTTTTCATCACTCCTATATTAATAATTTTCTGTGTTGACTTTTCCATTCAAGAAAAAGATGCTCTCATCACTAAAATAAATATAGCGCAAATAATGGGAATTTACTGTGGTCCTTTCTGCCATAATCTCGCAAAACTCTAGTCACCTGTCAGAGCCATCGTCGGTTAATTCGTGGACAATTCCCATTTTATAAGAATGAAATTTGTTGGATTTTAAAATGTTCTTAACGGACGAACGCTAAATATTGCTTGCTGCTAAGATTTGCGACAATTTCACCTGCGACTTGAACTTTCACGTTTTAGCTAATTTTGGGCCTCCCAGTTCTTGGGGCATCTTTTACTATAAGTTGTAAATGGACGTCCATTAAAGATGTGAACTGAAGCGTGATAATTCCGGTTAGCTTCACCAAAGATAATAACTGTTTCGATTTTATTTTCTAACGAACGAGCCCTTTCAATTAAATGATTTTTTCGAAAACTTTTAGGACATTTGAAAAGGATGCTTGAAAATGTCAAATATTAGAAAACCAAGGCACCGGCAATTAATTGCTGCACTTGGTGGAAAAAAGTGTAGCACAAAACCATGTATCAGAAAATCAAATTTAAAATAGATGTTGGTCATTATTTGAGAACTACTGAATCAAATGTTTTCAAAATCGCGGGTTGAACTAAGAATAAAGAGACCTTTAAAACGATGTTTCACTCGGTCTCCCTTTCATAGAAAAAGTTTCGAACTTGCGCCCATCTGTCTTCTTGACATTTAAGGCTGTCATTTTCTTTTTGAACAAATGGAGAATTGTTTATGTTGCGAGTTATTGGTTCGCAAAAAGTTCGAAAAATATAAGTTGAGTTTTTTCCACGTTTAAGTTAGAATATTTTTAGAGAAAAAAAAGTGTCTATAAAGATATGTGTGTGTTTGTAATCAAAAATTTGCCCAACGATAACTTGAGAACGGTCGAACCGATTCGTTTCAAATTTGCACTAAAATCAGTATAGGTTCGTTTTTTGCGGGTTTTATAGAATAATTGGAGTCACCGTTCTGATATTTCAAAATTGTGAAAGTCATTGGCGTAGAAACTTATTTGAATTATATATATTTAAAATAACATTTACGTAATATTCCGAAAAACTGCGAAGCCTGCCAAATTCATTTTATTTTTTATCAAATAAATTAAAACACAAGTTTTACTTTGTTAACAGTCGCTTATTTTATTTTTGCACTAGGCGTGAAGGCAGTGTCATACTACTAGTACATTTTCCAACGCAATCAAAATATTTACAATCAAGTATATATACAGACACAAATTCTTATGATCATGAGTAGGGAAAACCAACTGTACATTTTTTTTGGTCAAAAAAGTTCTAATAGGGTGGTATTTCCTACATCTGTTTGTGTATTTAAAAGGTCAACATTTGGGTCTTTATGACGTTTATAAGTTTTATTGCCTCTAAACAATCAAATTTGCTCATAATGTAATATATCTAACTTATTTATGTCAGAGAATGAATGTGACTTTCCTAAGAAATGGTTCTCAAAATGAGGGTTCTGTTTTTTTATCTATATAAGGCATTATGCTCTTTGAATCTAACATCGAAATTTCTCCCTCTTTGCCCTATATAGCAGCTATTGCATTTGTCGTATTTTAGCCTATAATCTCCAGACTTTTTATATTTGTTTATTTTTATTTTGACATTAAAAATCAATTTAGAGAGTTTTTGTGATCGAAAGGTAACTTTAGTATTTTTATTTCTTTTTAAAATATTTGCAATCTTGTTAGATATTAATCCAAAATATGTTGTATATTTTATATGGGAATCTTTAACCCTAGGATATATTTGTTGGATAGTTAGAAGTTGACGTTTTTTAAAAAATAGTCTGTTTATTTCAGATGAATTATAGCCATTATTTGTTGCTATAGATCTAATGCATTTTTATGAACTCTTAATGTATTACAGGGTTTATATGTTTCTTTGTAAGTATTTGGTTAATTATATTAAGGCATTCTTCATTTGGTATATTGGAAAACATATAGGTGACATCAAAGGATGCTAAAATACTATTGTTTGGCAAGGTTATATCTTTTAGTTCTTTAGTATGTTCGATAGAGTTTTTAACAAAAAATTTTGGTTTAAATTGTGTGATATTGCAAAAAATTGTATTAGGTTTTACAGCGGTATTCCTTACAGGGGTGTTTGTATACCGGCCTTATGGGTGCCCCTTCTATATGTATTTTTATAAGACCGTATAATGCTGGTGGAGATGGGTTTTTGTTAATAAGGGTGTATTTTTTTTTTTCAGTAAATATAGCACTCATCTCTTTTAAGGATTTTTTAACTTTATTTTTAGTGTTCAGTATGTAGCACTACTATAGAATTACTTTTATCAGCTTTAGTTACGGAAAGCTTGTTGCTTTTATTCTTTTGCTCTAACAATTTTAAATTTCTTTTGTCTTTTCTAGGGATTAAGTTGGTTTCCTGTGGTTTTCGTAAAATTCTTTTTATTTGTTCCGTGGGAAGATTGTCTTTTTCATTATTATATAATGCAACTTCTACTATGGATTATATTTAGGAACTTTTTCTAACAGAATAATTTCTGAAGTTGAGAATTGTATATCATATAACTTGAGAAATCTAGGGTAAAACTTATGTTGTGTGGTATTTAAATGGTTGACAGGTTTATCTTTTTTATCTATTAAATTTTGAAGTTTTTTTGGACTGAAAACTTCAAAATGATAAAATTCAAACCAAGTTAAAAAATGCCTTAAAAGAGGCGAGTGCTATATTTAGTGAAAAAATAAAATACATGCTTACTAACAAAAACCCATCTCCACCAACATTATACGGTCTCATAAAAATACAGGAAGGGGCACCCATAAGGCCGGTTGTACGTTACACAAACACCTCTTTAAGAAATACGGCTGTAAAACTTAATACAATTTTTAGAAATGTCACACAATTTAAATCAAAATTTTCTGTTAAAAACTCTACCGAACTTACTAAAAAACTAAAAGATATAACCTTGCCAAACAATAATATTTTAGCATCCTTTGATGTCACTAATATGTTTTCCAATATACCAAACGAAGAATGCCTTAATATAATTAACCAAATACTTAAAAAGAAACATATAAACCCTGTAATACATCAAGAGTTCATAAAAATGCTTACTTTATGCATAACGAAAATTACTTTGAATTTGACGGGGAATACTATAAACAAAAAGACGCAAAAAGACTGCTAGTAATGGGCTCCACCATAAGCCCATTACTAGCAGAAATGTTTATGTCACTGCTTCACAAGAAATAAAGAACAACTACACACAGTTTTAATTCACCTTAGCTCATTCCATAACAAAATTAAATTTACACTTGAAATGGAAGAAAACAATTCAATAAATTTTCTAGACATCACATTAAAAAGATCTCTTAATAAATGAAAATTTAATGTCTACAGAAAATCCACTTATACAAATGTAACTATACCAAAGGACTGTCTTCATCCCATAGAGCATAAACTTTCTGCATATAGGTCTATGATTCATAGTGTTTTTTCTGTGCCATTAGACAAAAAGAGAGAAGAAAGAGAACTTGACCTCATTAGATCTATAGCAACAAATAATGTCTATACATTATCTGCAATTAACAGACTAAATTTTAAAAATGTCAACTTTTAACTATCCAACAAATATATCCTACGGTTAAAGATTCCCATATATAATATACAACAATTACATATTTTGGACCAATATCTAACAAGATTGCGAATATTTTAAAAAGAAATAAAAATACTAAAGTTACCTTTCGATCGTCACAAAAACTCTCTAATTTGATTCTTAACGTCAAAACAAAAATAAATAAGTATAAAAAATCTGGCGTTTATAGGTTAAAATGCGACGAATGCCATATATATAGGGCAAACAGGGACAAATTTCGATGTTAGAATCAAAGAGCATAACGCCTCATATAGATTAAAAAAAAAACACTCATTTTACCAATCATTACTTAGAAACGTAACATAAATTTCCTGACATAAATAAGTTAGATATATTGCATTATAAGCAAAAAAGTCGCAAATTGGATTTTTTATAGGTAATACAAATATATAAACATTATAAAGACCCAAATGTTTACCTTTTAAACTCATAAACAGATATATTAACCCTATTAAAACTTATTTGACCATAAAAAAATTGTACTACTCATAATCATAAGAATTTTTGTCTGTACATATACATAACCTGATATTTTCATTGCGTTTGAAAATATACTAGTAGTACGAAACTGTAGTCACGTCTAGTGCAGAAATAAAATAAGTGACAGTTAACAAACTTAAACTCATTTATTTGTTAAAATGTACTGTCACAAAGTGACGGACGACTTCATTAAATCTTTAGTTTTTATATTCAAAATAATGGGTGTCTACTATATAGGGTAGCGGAAAAGTATGAGAGCCTCCTGGAAATAGTAGGAAATATATTCAAAAATACTTTTTTCTGCTATAAAGGGTAGCCCTAGGAGAATGAGAAATGGCCATCCAGAAGCATTTCGTTTGCTTAACAAACCATGATACAGATAAAATTTATTTTATCATGTTGATTATAATTTAATTTTTTTTGGCTTATACAGTGTAGGACAATAAAACAGCCCTCTGAAAATAAAAAAAAAAATTAAGAGCGTTTAACTTTTTGACAATCGGCGAGACACTTCATATTTGGTTTACTTTCATATAAAAATTATTTTTTATTTAATATACAGGGCAGTCTAAAGATACGAAGTGGTCCATAAAAGAAAAGGCGTTACTTAAAAAAAAAATTAAAAATCTGACAATAATTTTATATCTTAGTATATAAAACGTTTTTCCACTATACAGGTAATCCTAAGGAATACAAGAGTCCTTCATAAATGCAAACGTTTTTTATTTACGTAATTCTTAGCTTTTTGAAAACGCTCAAATAGGTCAAAACTATTTTCATTTTTCGCATACAAAACCATTTTATCCTTTATATGGACTTAATCTAGAGGAGTAGAGCAGTTTCCTAAAAACAAAATTAGAATTTCAAGTTTTTTTATAGTATGTAAAACGTTAAATTTTAATAGACTAATATTCATAAAAAACGTCAATATACGCTATATTTATTGTTTTTTGCGTATAAATCTCAAACTAACAAGAAAACAATGACATACATATTAATATATTAGGAAGTATTTTGCTTGCCGAAGCACATTTTTTAAATATAAGTTATTATGTGTGTCATAAATGTACCAGTTGTGGACCAATATTAAAACTCAACGTCCCGAGATCTGTCGCAATTGCCGATATTGAGCAGTTTAACAAGCACGTTTAATAGAAAAAATAAATTTATCGTAGATTGTGTGTAAATATGTTTGTCGTTCTCGGAAAAATAAATGTTATTGTACCTAAAATAAATAAAAAAATAAAACCATCAAAATAAAATACTACTACACTGTGAAAAAGAATCCCTCGCACCAGGTAATACCCAATCTAGTTTTAATTTGGTTTTTGTTTTAAATTATTCGTATGTGGTTAGAGCGCTAGGGAATGCCTATGGAAAAAAAATGCTTCTGTTACAAAGTTATTTATCATATTAATTATGATATCTTTCTTGACTTGTCAATAAAACGTTTTGAAACTATACACATAATGGCTAGTTATTTTTTTTTAATTATCAGAAAGCTCAAAAACATAACTTATTCTCGTATTTTTATTTCCTCCTGAAATAATGGGATTTATATAAATGTTCCAATAATAATATCCATAATAATCCAATAATACTTTAGGAGACATTGGCTTACCTAATTGATATTATAGAGGCTATATTTAAAAGAATCTTTGATGAATCGGAACCAAGACTGCGCATTTTAATATTTAGAATCAATATAGACATTTTAAGAGCAAATTCCCCGATTTCATTCTAAATGAGAGAAAAATATGCACTGGCAAGTCTCTTAAGACCACTAGAGTCCAATGATGTAGATTTAATTCAAGTGAAAGCACATTACTGTGCATACACGAGGAAATACTTTATTTGCCAGAACATACTTTTGAAAATATGTAAAGTTATATTAAAATTCAACAAAAAAAAATGTTTTTTACTAGTCTAGAAAAACGAACAACGCATTTTATCGTTTTTGTTATTCAGCAGTTAACATAACTGTTTTATTATCATAATTTAGTGTCGTATAACCTGGAAATTTTATTTTCATTTACCACATGCTCGTACGCAAAAAATACGAATATCGTTCTAAACCGGCCCAATTTTATCAAAAAATGGAACACGCAATTCCCTTGTCGTCAATAACTCTAAATTAGGTAGAACGCACATATAGCAGTCAAATAATTTAATCGTATATCCCAAAGCCCTAGTAAAAATAGAGTTTGTGTCAAGTGCTTTTTTAACTATAATGTTAGTTATAGAAACATTGTTAACAGCAAATTAAAACAACATGTTAACAGCAAACTAAAAATGGTTTTTAAAATGAATTTCCTTAAAATGTGTTATTGTAGTCAAAAAATAACTTATAATTTAATTATTCGGGGCTGTTTGGATGCTTGTACAGAATAATCTTTGCAAAAATACCATCCCTTGAAATTTATTTAGTTACCTTGCTTGAAGTTGTTAAATTTCGCAGTAGATGTTCTTTCTACAAAGCAAGTTACAAAACCGTGACAAAACAAAGTAATACTTTTTAAATAGAATACCTGCTTTTTGATTTGAATCGTGTAATCTACTTAAAATCCTAAGCGTTTTTCGTATATCACGCTAAATGTGGAAATTTACTTGTTGCCTACCGAGATTTTCTTCAAGTAGCAAATATACGAGATAAGATATTTAAGATTTTACTTATTTAAAAATACTGATCATGAAATTATAATGTAATCAAATATGCATTTAGCCCCAACTTTAGATTATTATCCAGAACAATTCATATTAAAATATACTATTATTAAGCATTTATTATTTAATAATCTATCAGGCAATAAGTTAACTAATAACCACTCGAAGAGCTCATCCAATTTTCGAAGTTTATAAAGTTGAACGATTTGAAACGATTAGTTAACTGGCTTTCAGTTGCAAATGCTGTAAAATGACTTAAAATGTTTGATTATGCCACTTTAATTAAAAAACTTCGTTTTGATTTATTAATCGATTTTTACGATCTAGGATGAAATTGCAAAAAAGCAATTTCATCAATGTTTGAAATTTCCTTTTTTTTCAGGGTTACCAATTTTTTGGTGAAAATTGAATCTTTTTAAAGAGAACCTTGTATTTTTTGATCTTTATAAATTTTTGTTAGCTATTCAATCCAATACCTCACACGATTAATACTTTTCCGCAAGTGTCGACATGAATTGTACAAGTTTGCTTTATACAGAATGTTTCCAAAAATGTCGGACAGTCACTGAAAATAAAACTTCCATTTTTCTAACGATATTGCCGAGACTATAAACTTGGAACAATGTGTATACAGAATAAGGCGTACTTGTTGCAAGTTTTTTGTTTAAGGTACATTTGTCTCGGGTTGGTTTCGTAATTTTTTAGCCATCGTCTTTCTTAAAGAAGATACAGGGCGACTAAAAACATGCGATTTTCTGTATAATTGAAAAATCAGTTTTTATAATCTTATGACTTAAGTGGTTCCAAAACATCTAAACGGTTTCTTGAAACAACAATACTTAAATATATAGAGTTTTTTACAAGGAATGAGTTTCGGTAAACATATAGCAGTGTATTCAGTAGCTATATTTAACTTTAAATAAAAATCAAATCTTTACCAAACACACTATCAAAATCACAATATACGCTGAGAATTCCAAAGTAATAACTTCCTATATATCCCTACTGACATTCACTAAATATTCACGTTCAGGGTCTCATTGTGACTCTATTTGCAGCGGCAATTTCATTCTACTCTAGACATGCTCAAATGGATTCAGGTCTGGAGATCTGCTAGAAAACTCCCTTGTCTCAATGTGGTTCTTCTTTAAGAACCGCTTGAAAATGCGCGCATTTTGACACCGCTCATTGTCCACGACCAAAGCCAAACCGTTTCCAGAAGTATATTCAATCTTTGCAAATACTTTTCTAATTAAAAAACTTGATTGACTGGATCGTTACTTAATGAGAATCCATTATAAACAATGTATAAAACACTTTAAACTGCTTTAGATTTTCACTTTTATTCACAACTTGTGACATATGTTTCGCTAACACAGTAGCTTCGTCAGACAAAAGATATTTAAACTAACACTTTGCTAAATGATCTTGATTTTTATAAAACATATTTACAGGTAGACTTTTATGGCCTACGAGATCCTAAATAACGAAAATTTCTAACAAAATAGGTTTAAAGGAGGTGAATTATTCATATCTAAATGGTCGTTTAAGAGATACTGGGTATTTTACGTTTATTAATTTCCATAGACTCTAAAAGTGATAATTACTTGTGTTTATTATATGTAATATTTCAAAAATTTCATCGAAAGCATGGTTATTATTTAACAAATGTTCGAAGTATGTTGAATCTGTTTTATTTTTAATAAAGCTTCTTTTATGCTTCGCTAATCTCTGTTTAAAAATTCTCTCAGTCTCGCCTGTATACATTTTTGGGCATGATCCACAGTTTAATTTACAAACTTTTTTATAAATTTACTTAGGCTATTATTTGTTTCAAATGCAGTTTTAATGTTCTTTTTGTATTTTCAGTATAGAAGCCGCCTTTTCTGTAGGTTTAGAAGTAAGGATCTTAAATTTATTTTCTTCTTTGATTGGTACAGGCTAAATTTCTGAAAGTGATTTTTTAATAGTTTTTTTGATTTAAAATATTGTCAATTATTTTTGCATCATATCCATTGTTAACTGGCATTTGTTTAATTAGGTTTAATTCTTTTTGAAAATAATCTTTGTTTAAAGGTACTATTATATTAATTAATCTGTGTATCATGCCATGAAATCCTGCTAGTCTTTGTGCTAATGGGTGCATTGATTTATTGTTACGTTCAAATCTAAAACGTTTATAGAGTTATTAGTTTCTATTTCGATAGTAAATTTTATATTTTTATGTATGGTATTTAAATCTTTTAAAAATATGTTAAGCTGTCTTATCGTGCCAGTAAAACAGACCAATATATCGTAGACTTATCTACACCCATAGAGATATTTTTGAAACAACGGGTTTATTATAATTTTTTCTTCCAAATTGTGCATAAATATTTCAGCTAAGAGTGAACTTAAAGGGTTCTCCATAATAAGCCCTTCCTTGGCTGAAAATAACTCCTCATTAAACTGGAAGTAATTTTGGTTCATGCATACTTTTAACGCATCTATAATTTCTGTTTGCAGGATAAAATTGGTTTTGTTTAGAATAAGTTTATTTTTTATAATCGTAATTGTCTCTAATGGTGGTATGCTTGGGAAAATGTTTCTAAGATCAAACGATATAAAAAACGAATTATTTGGCAATTTAATATTTTAAATTTTATTAATTAAATCAATAGAATTTTTAACAGAATAGGTGGATACAAACTTGGTCTTTTCTATAACAATATTTATCATTTTTTTAGAAAGTTTAAAAGTAGGAGCAGTCAAAAATGAGGCTACCGATCTTATAGGTAAATTTTCCTTGTGGAGTTTAATAAAAGAATAAAGTTTGGGTGGCTGTGGATTCATGACTTAACTTTTTCTGAGAAAATATTCTTACAATTTTCGATTATTCTTAAAACTTGTTTTTGAAATTTGTCAGTTGGATTGCTTTTAAGTTTGTCATATTTTGTTGGGTCTAAAAAATCTTCAGTTTTTTGGGAATATTCTTCTTTATCTATTGCGCTTATAGTTTTTCCTTTATCTGCTCTTGTAAAAATCAGATTATTCTGTTGGTTTTTTGTTGTATACTTTTAACGGCCCCGTTTTCATGTATATTTATTTTTAAGATATTTATATTTATATCTTTTATTTCTTTAGCCAATAAATATTTTGTTTCGGTTTTATTTTCCGTTGTGTCTATGGCTAGCTCTGTTTCTACTCCCAAATATTCTAATATTTTAAGGTTAATTAGTGTATTTAAATTGTAACTAAAACCTTTTTCCAATATTTTTTTTCTTTCCTGTTAAATTCTACGTTACTTAAATTTATGAACCGAAATATATGTCACAAGTTGTGAATAAAAGCGAAAATCCAAAACAGTTTACAGTATTTTATTTACATTTCTTTCTAATTAATCCCATCAATCATAGACTCGTGTAAAATTAAAGTTCCGCCTTATCATCCCTTATAACTTCTCCCTGCGATAAGGTTGTTCGCCAACGTAATCCCTATTCTATTTTATCCTATAATTATGACATTAACGGTCCGTTTAACCAAAAGTAGAATAATATCCCAAATTTAAGGTTAAAAAAAATGTGTTGCCAATTATAACATAGAATAATAGAATAATAAAACTAATATATAAATACCTAAATTTGTCATGCAAAATTAAGTTAACAACAATTCAGTTTTTAGGCATCCTGTATGCGTAAAAATGAATTTGCTAAAACTACATGACAATCAGTAAAACTTTTATTTAAGTAAAACTTAAATTTAACCATTTTTCTAACTCTTAAAATATGGAAGATATTTTTGTTCCAAAATAATACTGTGGGTAAAATTCATTTCATTTACAGTTCATTGTAAAGAAACTAATATAAATCACTGGTTGGGTTCTTCCAGATAAGTAAAAAGAATACTGGCGCACGTTGACGAGGTATCTGATCACAGGAGCAGTGACATATACAGCACGTAGAGCAGGATACCTAAAGAGAATCGTCTTTTCAAGTCAGTATGCCGAATACTAAACAATTTAGAGTGGTACAGGACGCCTTTACACTAGAGGACTTTATTCGAAAAGAAGAGCAAGTTATCCGGTGCTTACAAGACAACATCGTGCTGCTTGAAGACGGCTGCCGCGCATACCTACTGGGATTGGAGTAGATGTATGTTTGTAATAAATGTAAGTTTAATATGCATGTCTCAGATAAACCCGCTTCGGTATGGAGAGAAGATAATAAAATAGGAAGAGAAGAGAATATGGATACATGTGCATAGTTTGAAGGTGGTGGTAACGATGTTTTGGAGGAATGTTTGTTCACGAAACTATGATTGGTGCTTATTATTTAGAAAGGGACATGCGAAAGTTGTGCAGAAAACTTTGGAAACGGTTTTGTTTTTGTTAATGAATCTGACGCCAATTGAGCATGTCTGAAACAGAGTGAAGTTGCTGGTGAGGTAGCTTGACAATCAAATAGTAAATGTAGAAGATTTAGTAATTGTTAATAGGGATATATGGGAACCTATTCCTCTCGAATTCATTCAGCATCTAGCAATAGCCAATAAGGGCAGATCCAAATCCCTATAATTCTTCGGATTTCCGTTTATTGTTATTTTCGTGTACTGTTTAGTAAAATGGTGATTTTTAACTACTGTATACAATAGAGTCTATCAAAAGTCGTTATTTAGACAACAATCATCATTTATTACAACATTCAAGTAATGTTATCTCAATAAACCGTTTAGATATTTTGTGTCCACTATAACAAAGTCCGATTTTTCAATTCAGTTCAATCGCACGTTTTAAGTCGCCCTGCATCTAGCAGAATATAAGAAAATTCAAAATGCATTAAGCATGCCTTAATAAGCATAGCAAGTGGAGGTTAGTCTCGACGAAAATTTGTAAAAAATAATAGAAAATAATTTTTTTTTTAGTGGTTGATCACAAACCCGTATAACCCAACCATATATATTTTGAGCGGTCACTTGCGGTAATGTAGTTACTATAAGAACAATTGGATCGAATAGCCAACAAAAAAATACAAGGTCGTGTTAAAAAAAAATCAATTTTCAGCAAAAAATTCGTGTGCCTGGAAAAAACAAAATTTGACAATTTGGTAAATAATTACGAAATCGCGACGGATTTATGATTTAAGAAGAAAAAATAGTTTTTTCTTAAATTTGCCGAAATCACCTTTTTGCATTGTTATCCTCAACAACTGGATTGAATAGCAATAAAAAATTACAAGGTCGTGTTTTTAAAAGATTAAGTTTTCAGCAAAAAATTCGCATCTCTGGAAAAGAGAAATTTTGACAATTTGGTGAAGTCACTTTTTTACATTGTTATCCTGGACTGTGAAAATTGAATAAATAGTTGAACTGCACTTAAAAAATTAAATCAGATCATCAAACACTTTAGGTAATTTTACGTAACTTCACTTTGTGTCGGGTATATCCCTATTATCTGACCCTACGCATTGAATTGGTACCTCCATTGAAAGCCAGTTAACTGAAAAGGTTTACATTGAGTCTTCCGGTTCGTCTCGTCGCAGGCAGACCTCTGTGTTATTAACATAAGTGGTTCCACGTGTTCGGTTTTGCTGCTTTATTTCGGGGGGAAACGAGAACTCAATCGCTCAGAGTGGAAACTAACGACCCCGCAAGAAAGGGAGCAGACGCTGTGAACGTGTGAGGCCTAGTTGTTCCTACATTCTATCCCTTTCGACTGCCGCAGTTCTACATAGAATATTAGCGTAATGGCCGCTATGTGTCGGGAGTGGGAGGGGTAAGGGGATAGCTTAAAAGAAAAGGTCATCTCGTGAGACCAGTAGTACTATCAAGAGGCATCTAGTGCAAGCCAAGATGCATTTCAAAAATTAAAAAGTTATTTGAAAAATTCGGGGTGTTCGGGAGCTAAGAGCTCTCCATCCGGACATCCTACCTATTGGGCTGGAGAATGGCGCTGAAAGCAAAAAAGTGGCAGCCGACTCCATTTTGAAAAAGAAAGAAAGAAAGAAGGGTTTACATTATCAAAATCTTCGTGAAACTTCGATACGTCTGTTACGGTACACACCTTTTTCTGACATATATAAAAAGGCTGCCACCGTGCTAATTTACGGCAGAAGTTACTCAGGTCACGGTAAATCAACATCGTGCCGGCTCAAGAACAAATTAGTAAGTTGGAAGCTGAAAATAAAACAAACATCCAGTTTTCATTTCACGTCTGTTTTTCTTTCAACATCAGAGTCCTGAGAATGTCTCCCCAGGTACCAGGGTGAACCCCCTCCCCTCAACACCAGCTTTGCCGCAGGGAGGACGTCCTGCAATCGGCCTGGACAGAAAAGAAGGAACTCTTTAGTTATATTTGTAGAAGCAACAGTGGCAAATAATTGTCGTTGTTCCTTTGAGAATTACTGTTTTCTTTTTATTAACGGACAGCGGATAGTGAGAAACTGCCACTGTATCAGGGTTCAGGTAGAGCCGGGACCCCGCCTGGATCAGGGACCATAATTATCATTTTGTCAGGAGTAGACTTTTAATTTTTGAAAACCAACG
This sequence comes from Kuschelorhynchus macadamiae, assembly GCA_030620095.1. Classification (NCBI taxonomy): domain Eukaryota; kingdom Metazoa; phylum Arthropoda; class Insecta; order Coleoptera; family Curculionidae; genus Kuschelorhynchus; species Kuschelorhynchus macadamiae. The sequence continues at coordinate 88,785 of JAUTXW010004232.1, forward strand.
ACAAAAAAACATTTTCGAAAATTATTTTCCCTTCAGGAATGTAGTAAACAAGTTTTTTTATGTACTTATTGGTTAGTACTTGCGTGACCTTAGCGCTAGCTCCGTGTATTTTGATAAATAATATATGGCCCGTTATGCGTTAGCGACCCCCTCGCCAAACCAGGAGAGCGCTGTCGAAGAAACCTTCACTAGGAAATACCCTGATACATCATCCCGCAGAAAAGACCCGACCTGAATAAGTCGGTGTCCTCACCATTACAATTGGACACAAACCCATCACTGTTAGAAAACCCGGAATTTGTCAATACCCCCAGCTGAAGGCTGGTAAAACTGGCTCTCTTCCCAGGGACTCAAGGCTTCGGCCAAGGGTTTGCACCCCAGTTCATCCAGTCTCATACCAAGGCACGAGGGCGAATCTGGAGCTCACGAACCCATATCCTCCACTGATTTCCACCACCAGTATAATGGCCTGGAGAAGGGTAGAATCTTTACCTTTACCCCCATGGACCGCAATAGGTTATTATTATTCCTTCGGGACAGTCACGTCCGTCCGGACTGTCCATTCACCATTGACGATGCTCCAAATACTACAGAGGCCCACGGTCCTTAAGAAACTTCTCAAATCGTCCGTGGCGGAGATGGTGACTGCCTGCGGCTCCATCCCGTCCACGGGACTAGAATTGGACCACACCGTCAGGACACCTACACGACCTAAACAATTATCACGGGAGTCAAGATTGACAAAGGGTATCGAGTCAACCCCCGATACCTCGTCGAGTGTCCAAGCCTCTCTGGGAATATCACAGGACCGGACGTCGGGGTCGACCTGTGAGAAGGTCTCAAGTCGGGAACTGAATACATTAGATGCTTTTGGCGAGAACAACGCCTCGTGACACTCCCCAGGACATGCTTCTAATTATGAACCCTACGTTCCATACCCAAAGGCCGTGTCCAGAGTAACGGACATTAACCGCACCCCCTCTCCTCATACCACTCAGGGGAACACAGAACTCGTGGGTATGGGACTAAGGAGCTGGTTTAGTCCAGCATCCAATGACCCAAACGCTGTCAAAAACCCCTTATCCTGGAACATAGCACCCAACGCTGTTTAAAACCTTTTATCCGGGAACACTCCTTAAAACAAACAACTCTGAAAATAAGATATAAAGCTAGGGAGTACGCTTCGAGTGTTGAAGAGTTTAGTTTAAACTAAAAATTATCACAATTTGTACAGTTCCTCCAATTTGGTTTTAATAATTACCAACTATAATCGTAATTATGTATTTTAAAATGGAATCGAGATAATAGTCCTAAATCGCATTACGGTCCCCTATAGCCGAAATTAGATTTTGATGAGATAAAAGCTCGCAGTTATTTATAACGTTTATTAGTTGACGTTTGACGACTATTTAATTACCAGCGCAATAATATTTCACCGTTCTAGCATTTGTATTTGTACATTTTATCTTTAGGCGTAATTTTAATAATAAATGGGATCTGCTTCATTATAGTGCGACCGTAATTCACTGGAGCTTGTCCTGTTTGGATATGAAGTGATTAATATTAAATGAATGTATGCAGCAGTTTTGTATCAATAACTGGGATAATCCCAGTTATTGATACAAATTCCTTAGATCAGTTAGTAAACATTATGTCTCTATTGAATTTGATATTTGCTTAAACTCGTAGGGTATAATAACGATGTTTTATAAACTTACTAAATAAAGAATCCTAATATCCTATAGATAGCTCGAGTTAAAAAGCGAGAGAGTTGGTTTAAAGTATAGTAAAGTTATTTTCTCAATTTTGTAAACTTCTAAATAAACATTAAAAAAACGATATATATACTATATATATATATATATATATATATATATATATATATATATATATATAAAACTTACATGTTTATTTATTTAAAAAAATTATACAAAATTAGAACGTCTTTGATCTTTTGACCTTTCACGGATTAATATATATGATCTGAATGTAGTAAAAAAAATCATGGTTCCATATTTATTTATTTAAAAAAATTGTACAAAATTAGAACAGAACCTTTCAAGGTTTTGATCAATTTAGAAATCATAGTTCTTCGGAATAGACAGTGTAAAATTGGAATTACTACCCGACGTTTCACTTTCGATTGCACGAGGGATCTTCATGCATTTTTACACCAAGAGATCTGAACACTGAATGGACTCAGAGAGATTCAGGTAGGCTTTTATATCCGGCTTATGCCCGCTGCACCGTGACCCTCTGTTAAGATCGGTTTCAACGTGTGATGTAGACCTAATCACTATACACAAATGTTCCTATCAACGACTCAATTATATCAGACGTATTGGATCATAATAATCTTGATATTAACTTAACAAGTCTAATAGAAGCTTGTCTTTTATCTACTTATTTTATTTTCATGGATATTTTATGAACAAATTTCAGGGGAGTTGTGGTATCTCCTCTATCACCTGTGGTAGCGAATATCTTTATGGGGGCCTTTAAGGATATTGCTCTAACATCCTTGTGCCAAACTAAATCCAAAACACTTGTTCAGATGCAAATTCCCACCACCATCCAGCACAAAAGAACCCGGTTATTACCTCAGTATTATTTAAAGCAATTTCGATTTCTTATCAAGATTTTCTAACATCGGAAACATCGAAACTGACTGAAGCTCTAAAAGAGAACTGCACTGAAGATATTACGAGTTCAATTAGAAGATATAGCAATCGAACTCCTCCGTGAAAGGAGAATGATAAGGAACCACCGTTAGGTAGTGTTATTCTTCCCTACATACATGGCACTACAGGCAAATAGAACGATTACTTCGGTGATCCCTGAAAGATATTATACTTTTTTAAACAGAAGGAGGATACAAAATTCCGCGCTCCTGTGGAGAAGTGTATGTGGTAGAAACAGGACGCTCAATATCAACCAGACTTAAGGATCATGAACGATGTATTCAAAAGAAAGAAATTATCCGGTTTGCTATAGCTGGAACACCAGCAGACCATGACATTTTTAAGCATACAAAAACTTCAATATAGATACGAGTTACAGTCTAAATCACACATAGAAAACGATCTTAATACAGCCCGCCTGAATCTCTCTGAGCTCTTTGAAATCTTGTGCAGCAAAGATCCCTGAAGATGTTTTGTGTAATCGAAGGCGAAACGTCGGATAGTATATCTTAATTACACAAAACTATTTTTTTAAGGAAGCTGTTAAATGCTTCTTTAAAGTATCTACTAAGAAGATTAGCTCTTAACGCGTAATACTCTTTTATATGTTTAAAAACTGCCTTTTAAATCGACTCATAGCAGCATACTTGGAGCAAGACATTATGTTACGAGATATTTCAAAATTGCCACAAAAAGTACCACACAATACATTCGATACTTTAACTAGTGTATTGTGCCCTTCGTTTTTATATAAAACGTCATTGAGTTTTTTGGCAACAAAAATTTCAATGCTGATTTGTTTTAAATTTACAATCAAAACTCAAATTTTAAATTGAAAAACTCAATTTAAAATTCCAACCGCTTTTCCACATGCTTTGCAGAAAACACTATCAACTTCTAATGTTAATTCCGGATGCAGTTTTATCGACAACACTACTTTGTTAGATATTTTTAAATGCGCAACTCGATAATACACTTCTCAGGGTAAATAGTTTATACATGTAAGTGAATGGTTAAACGTGACTGATATAAAGGTACAATATTTTATGCAGAGAACGACCATATTACGAGAAGGAAAATCTTAGGTTTCAGAATTCCGTCTACCTAATGCAAAAAAATATTTGGGATGTGTTTAACGGCGGGTTTTACTGTACTGCCTTATATTTTTTACTGCGCAGTTCAATGTCTATTTAACAAATAACAGGCAAATATTACATATGATCTAAAATATGCCACTTTATGCAGAAACTGTTAAAATGTGAAAGTATTGTTATATATGCTAAATATGCATTTTGCATATAATCCGAGCTTTACATATAGTGTAAGGGGGTAAAAGTACGCAACCGATTTATTTGTCTCCTTAACATTAATCTGTCATAACTGTATATATAAAAATAATTACTAAGGTCAATGACCTGCGTCTCCAAACTTTCATGCTTATTCGTAGTGTTTTCCTGTGCAAAAAGGTAAGAGAAGCACATTTTATTAGTCCTGATCTTACTTTTAAGGATTGTGAATTTTGCGATAACTTTTTTTATGGTAAATTTGGAAAGATATGAATTTATTCAGAAAATGGCATGTTTTGTTATTGATGTTACCCTTGAGTGACGTTTGAAAATAAAGCCGTAGTGCGACTCTTGAAATGAAGCCGTAGTTTATTAGCTAAAATTTGTAAAATTGCCGTATCTGCAAATAGTACGCAGTCAAAGAGTTTGCATGCGTATTATTTGTCAGTGTGTGTCTTCTTTCCCATTTAAATTTTAATAGAGATTTAGTAAGTTGTATAAAATCATAATTTTTTTGTTTGATTTTTTATCCAAGTAGACATTCATAATGGGGAGTTACACTCGGAAAAGTGATCGAGAAGTTTGTCTACTTCAGAAATACTTGAAGACCTCAAAAGAAGATTAAACCACGTTTTAAACCACTTTTTACCCCAGAAATGCTTATTATGTTGTAACTCATAGATTTATCAAGGGAAACATATGTCTGGTAAGAACGGTTCCATTCTACAAACACTATAGATTAAGCACATGTGTGGCTGAAAATTTAACCCTTGCCAAACCTTTCGTATTTAATTTAGTTTCGGTGAACTGATTTTTTAAATTTAAAAAATATGTATAAAAAAACTTCTAGCCTCATCGCATCTATAATATGGACAAGATTGGTGTGCTCACAGTACCGAATAAAATGTCTAAAATTTTTGCACCAGTTGTAAAAAAGGCTGAAGGAAAAATTGGGTTTTCCATGCAAGTCATATTTGACTAGCTGCGGTAAATTAATGTCGCATTTTCGGAATTCATCTACGTTAGCCTATTAAACATAACCCTCAGTCAAGAGTGCAAAAAATGGCATTTATGTAACCTAGGCCGAGCAGTTACCCAACATCAGTTTTTTGGCTCTGGATTTTCCTAAAATAGCCTCCATAGAGATGTTTGTGAATGCTTTTTAGTCTTGTAGAATATAGCCAATATAATCTGATGTGACCCGCAGGTAACGATATTTGTCATTATTGGAACTTTTATTTTAAGTTCTTTATATTATGGGATATTCAACTCAAGAAAAACTTAACATAGTGTAGTTTTATTTTACAAAAATAAGAAGCTTAAAATAAACAATATTTTAGGAATGATATAGATATAGAATAGATCTATAAAAAATAAGAGCAGAAAAAAACTAATTAATAATTTGTGTATTAATAATATTAGAGTTACCCACCCCTGTAATATTGTTAACAATTAAAATAACTATTTCTCCAGTGTGAAAGAAACAATTAAACAGCAAATAGACCGTACAGACCCAGTCACCTATGCTTAGGGCCAACCTTAAATTTCAAGAAACCCACTGTGATAATAGTATGTACATACAGGTTACAAATGAACTGGGGGTTAGTAATATAGTTTCAAAGCTTAACTCAGCTCCGGGTCATGATCGCATAAAAGTTCAAGATATTTTAAATTTACAACAGTTTTAAATACCAATTTTGACTAAATTAATAAACAATGTTATCATGTCTGGTATTTTCCCACAATAGCCCAAAATTAGTAAAGTATTTCCTATCTTTAAGACTGGTTCAGGAGACTGTATGAGTTGGTATAGACCAATATCTGTGATAAGTATATATTCAAAAATTATAGAGATAATAGTAAAAACCAAATTGTGTCTTTTATAGATAAATATATTTGTATAGATGAATTTCAGTATGGATTTATGAACGACAGTAATACAAGTGCAACTATAGATTTAGCTAATAAAATATCAACTGACCTGGACAATAAAAAAGAGTTGAAGCTATATTTATTGATTTAATAAAATCGTTCGATCTCGTCAGTGTAATTTTTTTACTAGATAAACTGTTTGGCATGGGATTTAGAGGCATTTTATATAATATTAGTAAAACGTATTTAATAGGCAGACAAAAGTATGTGTTATTGGATTCATTTAATAGTGATTATAAATTAGACAAATATGGTGTACCTCAGGGCTCTGTGTTGGGACCCTTAATGTATGCTTTATAAATATTAAGTTTGAAGGATGCTGGTCTTAAAGCACGTTATTACACATTTGCAGATGATATGGTTTTGGTTTATAGTGCAAATAGTGTACAAGAAATTGGACTACTTGTAGACTTTTACTCGCGGCGTTCACTATGCAAAAAATTAAAAACTCACATTCAAAAACAAAATTAATGCTTTTTAAACAAAAAAAAAATCAAGTTTGCCCATCCCCCGAATATCAACATTAATAACATAAGAATAGAACATGTAAACAAAACTAAATATCTTGGACTGATTTTGGATGAAAATTTAAATTGGGGAGATCATATAAATTTTGTTAAAAATAAGACTGTACCAATGATTAATGTCTTGTATAAGACAAGAAACTATCTTTCCCACTGTAACAAAACGAAAGTATATAATGCATACTTTATGTCACGAATTAGATACTTGATTCCTGTATACGGGATATGTGGAGCAAATAATTTCAGAAATGTACAAATTTTACAAAATAAAATCCTAAGAATTTTATTTTGTTGTGTTAGGTTTATTTGCGTTGAGGATCTATACAGAGAACTGTAAATTAAATAAGTTATTAATACTATTATTATTAATATTATTATTAATAGTCCTATATTTTAAATGAAACCATTTAATATGAAATGTATTTGTAAAAAAAACAAAAACATCTTAATTTATATTTTAAATTTAATTAGTGCATATATGTATTTCTGATACCATAATAGCTTTATTTTTTTTAATTATAGATAATGTCATAGATGTTCCTCTTCTGTATTTATTAAGAGAATTTATACTTCAGTTACAGCCACATTGTTCATTGTTTCAATTTTAATATTAATATTCTCGATACCAGAGCTTTTAAGCACTGTTTAAACTGTACATAATGAAACATAATGTATTTGAAACCGCTAATGTGGTATGCCATTTGTGCATGTGAAACGGGACTACCTGAGCACGAAGCCTAATTAAGCATAAATAAGATTCATGCTCAGGCTTCCTTGCCTAATAAAAGCGACTTTAAGGTGTCTCCCCATCGCCATATAACTTGCGATATGATCTTCAGCAATATGTGTCTATTTGTAAAAAAAATCCGCTGCGTTAAGTTTTTCTTGAGTTGTATACCTCTTAATACACTACGCATCAAAATTAACGCACCACTAAAATTGCACAGCATTTCAATGTGGATTTTCTTGCGAACCTCTAAACAGATTTTGATGATTTTTTTTAAATGTAGATTTGCGATAAGCTAAAAACGCCACGATGTGAGTTTTTATTAAAATTTTAGTTTTGAGCATATACAGGGGCCAACAATGAGAGCAATTTTTCTCCAGAATATTTGAAACACCCTGTGAATCGTTTCAGCCATAACAGCGGGTATACGCTTGATGCAAATTATAGCCCCATGTTTTCTTAACAATTTGGTTTATATTTTATGTTAATATTTCTATTTTTAAATAAAATACAGAGCAAAGGATTAAAGCGCACTAGTTTATTTTAACAATTCAACATCTTAAAATAGGGTAGGCCATGAATTGAACAAGTTTGACAAACTGTCAAGTTTGTTTATTATGTGTCAATTTTATCTTTGAAAAGTGTTAAAATTTTGGCTATGAACCGTCAAACAAGGAATTTGTCTCGTGACGAATGCGTAGCAGCAATTACATTGGCCGAGGAAGGATTAAGCTGCCGTGTTATAGCTGGGAGACTGGGAGTTTCTCATCAATATCGCGCGTTGTCCACCGTTTTGAGCAAACTAACGATCATAACCGACGCCATGGGCAAGGAAGGCACCGAGGAACAACAGTGAACCAGGATCGTTTTATTCGGTTACGTGCTTTGAGAGAACGTTTTGTAACAGCAACAAATCTTCAGGTACAACTTAACGCTACACATAACGTCCAAATAAGTTTATCCACTGTAAGAAGACAACTTGCAGAACAGAATTTAAGATTCGGAATTCCAGCAAGAGGGCCGAGGTTAAACGCAAACCATCGTAGAGCGAGATTGCAATTCGCCAGACAGCATGTAAACTGGAATCTTGAGGATTGGGAGCGAGTCTTGTTCACGGACGAGTCGAGGTTTTGCTTGTACAGCTCCGACCGACCCGTACGAATACTACGCAGGCCAAATGAGCGTTATTCACAGTGTAACATTCGTCAAACCATGCTATTTAATAGAGGTTCTGTAATGGTTTGGGGAGGCATTTCTTTGACTACCCGAACCGAACTTATTTCTTTACGTGGTGGTTCATTGAACAGTGAACGGTACATTACTGACATATTATTCCTTTTTCTCCTTTCATAGACCAACGTTTCTTGTTAGTGCATGCCAATGCAAGACCCCACGTCGTTCGTATAGTGCAAGAGTATTTACATGAGGTGGGTATTGAGACTCTGGACTGGCCTGCAAATAGTCCAGACCTCAACCCTATTGAACATTTGTGGGACATCATAGACAGACAATTTAGAAACCATCAGCTCTTACCAGCCTCTCTTGACGAGATTCAAAATTTTGTCACAAATTTATGGAACGACATTGACCAAGAGCAGATTAGACCCCTTGTGTCTAGTATGAGTCGTCGATGTGAAGCCGTTATTCAGAGTAGAGGCGGAAACACGCGATATTGATATTCCTAATTTTTTCCTTGCCACCAATATTGTTATTATTGTTATTTATAAGTTGTTAAATTGTTAAAATAAACTAGTGCGCTTTAATCTTTTACTCTGTATTTCATTAAAAAATAGAGATATTGACATGAAACAAAAACCAAATTGATAAGAAAAAATGGGGCTATAATTTGCATCAAGCGTATACCCGCTGTTACTGCTAAAACGATCCACAGAGCGTTTCAAATATTCTGGAGAAAAATTACTCTCATTGTTGGCCCCTGTATATGCTCCAAACTAAAATTTTAATAAAAATTCACATCGCGGCGTTTTTAGCAATAAACAAATCTACATTTAAAAAAAAATCATCAAAATTCAGTGGTTCGCAAGAAAATCCACATTGAAATGCTCTGCAATTTATAGTGGTGCGTTAATTTTGATGCGTAGTGTATAAAGAAATGAATTACAGTTAATTAATCATTATTACCTGCAGGTCACATCAGATCTCTAGGTGCGCCGTTTTTTTTTCTAATTTTAATTATTAAAAGAATGGTTAAAGTAAAAATATAACATGTATATATTTTTGAAATCGGAAGATCATGAGAATTCTTTTTAAAAAATAATAAATAGGGCATTACATTTAAAAAACACAAGTTGGCACCTTTTAACAGACCCGCGAAGTTCATTTATTTATTCTGGTAAAAAGTCCTGACGGCGAAGGCAGAACCTTACAACTATTGCATATAAAGTTTTTTTCTATCTATAAAAGTAAACGATGGAGGGGGGCGGCACAAAATGTAGAGACACCGTGTACATATTTTAGTTTGTAAAACCGTTCATTAAAGTCTGAATTATTGGTAACCATCTATTGAATAGTGAAAATTAAATTAAGTAATTGATACTTAATAGTGATGCATAGCATTATTTGCCATTAAAATTAAATGCACGACGATTAAATTTGCAAAGCCAAGTAATGAAATAGCAATACATTTCTCTGTTAATTAAATGGCCTTCAAATGTTAACTTTGCAAATGTGTATAATAAATAACTAGGAACTCATTTATCTATCTGTGATTTTCCTTCATTAAACGTGTGTAATAGGGTTAATTTACTATTTTGTGATAAATCTACAGATACAAAATTAATTATATTTTCAAATTAGATTTGATAGTAGTGACAAAAACCAGAAAATTAAATAATTGTTAAAAGAAAAAACAACAAAAATGTATTGCTATAAAATATATTATTCGATACTAAAAATGTATTATCATGTTAGAACTAATAAAAAATACTAGCTGGCCCGGCAGACCTTGTTCTGACTTTTCCGTTAGATGGCGCGATGAGTTTCTAGTGGAATTATAGGAATATGGGACGCATTCAGCATACCGTCCAGAAATGTTATTGAAGGAAAGACTATTGGTTTTATAGAAAAAATACGCAATAAAGCAATACAAAAAATAGTGTTGAAAGGTCTCGGTAACCAGATGATCATCAAAAAAAATCATGTAAATTGATGCAGGACAACTCTTTCACGAACTTGCTCAAATATCTGGCATAGTATTAGTTAAATATATAGATAGATTATTAAGAAAACCCAAATACTGGGAAAATAACATCTAGACAGGAAATAAATGTAATTTTTAATCTACCCTAAATGTATGTCTAGGGGACGTGTCCATATTTATTTCTATAGTTTTGAATGCGTAGGAATAGCTGATTAGACCATCATCAGATCCTCAGACGTTTATTAATTGTAAATATTTTAGTTCTCTGTCTCGTGGGAAATATTAGTATGACCTGGGCCAATTAACGTCAATCAAAAACCACCAGGACACAACTAAAAAAGCAAATATTTTTGTGACTGTGCCATAAAACGCAAACATAAAAATTGTTTAAGAGCGGCTATTTTGTCAAATAACGAAGATAAAAATCGGTAAATTTTCTTTGGCCGCAACTTCCCTCGTTATGATTACTTCTTCTATGTTAGGAATAATGTGAGTATAACTTCATTTACTTTCGCACATAGTCATTTAGTAACACTTATATACATTGTATTTTTTTAGTTTTATAGACAAAACGAAGGACTCGGGATAGACTTTTCGGTTAAGATTTTCTTACACGTTAGTTTTACCGAATTACCCTAAAGTTTGCTCACGAGGAATCCTTTCTTTGTCTAGAAAAGTTAAAGATAACACAATTAATATACCTTAATATATAACTACTAAACTAAAAAAGATTATATTTTACTATTATTAATAAAAGGGAACATTAATAACGGGCGAAATTCCGGGTGAAGGAAATTTACCGATTTTTCATATTGTTTCTAATAAGCCGTCATCTTGTTCTACCTTATTCGATTTGTAGCAATATTTTACCAGTTCATCCCTATCTCTGCAAAATTTGAAGTCAATTGAAGAAAAAGGTATTTTTCAGCACATTCTTTACAACAATGTATGAGGCCGCCATTTTGGTTTCGCCGTATTAAATTCGGATTATAATTATTCCAGTTCATCTGTATATCACTTAACACTAGTTAATTCTTGTGCAAAATTTGAAATCAATAGAACAATCAGTTTTTATGTTGATCGATAATGAGACCGTCATTTTGTTCCGTTATCTTGGATTAGTTCAAACATTTTATTCCTAAGTTACACTTAATTTTATTCAAAATTTAATTAAAATTGGATAAGCAGTTTCTTAATAATATATTTTAAAATTTTACTAGGCCGCCATTTTATTTTAAAATATTGCATTTTTACTAAAATTTTATTATCCATCCGGATGAAGATCTGAAAAAATCTCGGAGGGTGATTGTTTTTTACGCACAACCTCCCTTTTACGAGGAAAGTAAAAATGCATATTCTGGCATGTTTAGAATTCTTCTAATGGATACGTATACTTCGGCCTATTATAACCAAAGCAAAACTGCTAAGGAAAGAGTAATACATTAAAAAATAGTGTGTAAACCCTTATATATTTAAAAAATCGGTAACTTGATCTTTGCCTACAACTTCCCTAGTGCATAATCCCATTGCTTATAATAATCAGTTTATATATACATAAAAATATTTTATAATAACTTAACAAATTCTGTAATTTATTTCGTAATCCTATCCTATTTATAAGTTTTCAATTGATTTATTATTATTATTATTATTATTATCTAAATTGACAATCAATTTCTCAACAAATGTTGGGTTCCCAGCCCATCCCGGATGCATGCATTAAAAGGAGTGGGCTGGTTTCTGTTAGTTCTATGTGTTGTCTTGTAAGAATTTTCTGACTATGTGGCAAATACTGAGCAGGACTGCCTTCTGGATGTCGATGAAGATGTTAGTATGCAGTCCTATGATTTTTAATTTCTGTTCTGGTGTTTTTGGAACTAGTCTAGTGGATGATACGATGACCGGTATCACATTAACCTTATTCAGTTGCCACATCTGCTGTATCTCGATGGCCAGCTCCGCATATTTGGCCTTTTTCTCTTGATATTTGTCCAACACGTTGTTATTGTTGGGTACAGCGACATCTACCAAATAAGCTGTTTTTGTTTCCTTATTTAACAGTACCACATCAGGCCGATTATTCGTCACCCATCTGTCGGTGATAATTACCCGGTCGTAGTACAGTTTAAAGGCATTATTTTCAAGCACTGAACTTGGTTGGTATTTATAATAGGGCACAAAGGCGTTTCGGAGCCCGTATTTATTGGCAAGCTTCTGGTGTATGATGTTACACACCTGGTTATGTTGCTGGAGGTAGTCCGTGTTTGGTAGGTAAGTGCAGCCAGATATTATATGCTGTATAGTCTCTGATCTCTCACTACATTTTCGACACTTATCGCATTCAACGGACCGATCTTCGATGATGAATTTAGTGTAATTTCGTGTGTTAATAACTTGGTCCTGTATTGCCATTACAAATCCTTCTGTCTCTGGGAATAGTTGTCCATCCTTCAGCCACTTGTTGGATGCTTCCTTATCTATGTGTGGCTGATTTAAATCATTGTGATGTCGACCGTGCAGTGCCATTTGAGGCCACTGTTCTTGCTTGTCGGAGTCTGAAATTGACTTTAGGATGAGGTTGTCACTACTTGCGAGATTGAGAGGAGAGTACGAGTTGTCACTTAAGGTCACTAGGCGGTGGTGGCTTGATGTTTGTGCCTTGTTGATGAAGAAATCTCTAGATTGCAGCTGTCGGGAGTGCGAATTGGTCAAGTTAACAAATGATCTTCCAGCTTCTTGCAACCCTTGCTCTGGTTTATAACCGTAGGGTGCAAGATTGCTACGCTCTTGTTTTTTTTTAAATAATTAATAATTAAATTGGAAAGCTTCTGGATGTGTCCGGCACTCACTTGTTCTTGATACTTTTATAAAATAAAAAAATGTAATTTAAAATTAAGAAGTTATTTAAAAAAAAATCTGAAACATAAGAGAAAATGTGAGCTAAATAAAACACATTAAATAGAAACAATAAAATCTATTTATTAAATGGTTTTTGGAAATGCTTGTACAAAAAAATACACCAATATGAAATAAAATAGTTTACCAATTGTCCCAGCATGATACGTCACTGCAACCGGTGGAAGGTGTATCAGTAGACAGGACCTTAGTAGTTATAGGGCGGAACGTTACTCGTTCACGTCAAAGTGAGTCTTAAAGCCCTGTACTAAGACCCTATTCAATAGGGTTTAGTTCGCTCCGGGCAGGAAGACTTCTTCATAACGTGGCAGAAAAATGGCGGCCTGGTCCAAACTAGGTTTCTAAATACTCATGCAATCAGGAGAAAATTATTGAAAAAGGAAATATTTAAGGAAGTAATATGGTTTTCCAAACACTACACAGAACCGATTTAGTTATACCAATATGCAACTGCTACCTAATCCAAGAAAAAAAAGGTATGAATATTGATTTTAAATCGAGAAATTTTATGTGTTTATAGGCCAAAGTTAACTGAAAGAATTTGTACTAATATTGCCCTTATGTGTTAGATATTCAGGGCCAAAACGATACAATCAAAATAGCGTAAATTTAAAATAAGGTAATAAGCTTGTATGGGTCTAAAAACAATATATATATATATATATATATATATATATATATATATATATATATATATATATATATATATATATATATATATATATATATATATATATATATATATATATATATATATATCTAAAATAATACATACGTTCATAAACATATTTCTTCATATGAGTATTAATACAAAATGTGGACCCTACTTGCAAAAAAAATTCGGTGCATTAATTGCCTGTATTTTATTATTTACAGCAACAGAAAAGATATGTTTGGACCCAAAAATAGAGGTTTGAAGTCGAAAATGCAACTCCTGACAAGATTATCGAAAGACCAAAACTTGCATAAAATATAAAAATATTAAGAAATAAATATCTTTAGATGTTATTTGAGTTTCGTTTTTTAAATAATTATAATTTTAATTGAGGAATGATATTGTATGAATCTAGGCATCGCCATCCAAGTAACAACGAACTTGCAGTAAAACGTTTCTTTAGAACAGGGTGGTGAACTACTTTAGTTTAAGAATACTGATAGTTGTTGATAATAGGTGGCGTTATACATACCGATTAATCATTATAATATAATCCGGTATAACAAATGAAATCTTGGCTTGCGATATGGGTAATCTAACTAAACTATAAAACCAATATATAATTTAAATAAAGCGCCCATATCAATTATTAAAAATTAACACTAAAAGGGTACATTATAAATGTTAAACTTAAAGATTAAACTATACAACAAAATAAGAGTGTTACATTCTCTTAGTGGTAAAGTCATTCGGAGAGTTGATGACCTTGGGTGGTGTGACTTGTACCTGGTCATCATTAGGCGAGTAGTTCGCTGTAGCCCCTCTATCTCCGTGTTAGTCCATTTTAAGATTAAGTACTGATCTTTCATCTTGTTCTATCCTTGCTTATCCTGGAGCAGTCTAGCTTGTTGGAATCCTAGGTATTTGTAGGTATCTCTTTAGTTCATCGCTTGACCTATTTCTCCATTGGGTAGGGCTACATCACCATTAATGAATTTGCATTTTTCAATGTTTAAGACTTTAAATTTTCCATTCCAAATTCCATATGGATGTCTTTCGAGAAGATGTATGCCTAGTCAATAAGCTTTTTTAGTTGGTTATGGTTTCCATAATATAACTTAATGTCATCAATAGGGAATCGTCTCCATTGGCTTTGATGTTGAAGCCATGTCCTGTATTACTGAGAAACGTGGATAGGGAGTTCATCGCTAAGCAGTGGAAGTGGACCTAACGAGTTTCCTTGGTAAATTCCCCTATTGATGTGTATCTCATCGGTGACAAGAGATTGATCGCCATTATAGATCCTCAAGTTCCTTCTCCACTGGTGCTTGATAAATACCAGGAAATTGATTATCATAAGGTGAATTTTGTGTATTCCTAGTACGTCTATGAGCCAGGAATGTGGTACACTGTCACACGCCTTTTTATAGTCTATAAAAGCGGTGTGTATGTTACGTTGTTTTTTCTGTGCCTGCTTAAGTACCTCATAGTCGATGATAAGTTGTTCTTTGCATCCTTGATGGTCTCGACTGCATCCCTGCAGTTCTTCGGCTAATAGGTTATGACTGGCAATACGATGATAGATACGATTTGCAATGCATCTTGTTGGGATCTTGTACATGATGGGTAAACGGGTGATGGGCCTGTACTTGAACGGGTCTTGTGTCTTATTGCTTTTGGGTAGCATAGTTGTAGTGCCTAGCATTAGAAATGTGGGAGTTGTCTCCGGATGATGCATTATTTTAGTAAACTGATGAGCCAGAGATTCATGGAGGACCACACATTTCTTATACCAGAAATTGTGAATATGGTCAACTCCTGGTGACTTCCAGTTGCTCGTTCCCTTAATAAAGTTGCTAACTTCCTCCTTGGTGATAAGAGTAAAATATTATTTGTGGTGTTTGAATCCGATCACGTTGAGATTGTATCCATGTAGCATTTCGGTTATGTTCTTTTGGTTTTTCCCAGACCAATACTCGGTCAAATGCTCTTTGCTCGGCAGCATCTTCTCAGTATTGATTTGATCTTTGGTATTATTGATAATCCGATAGAACTGTGTTTGATTGGTGTTGAAAAGCCAGTTCTGTCGTTATCTCATTGAGCATTTGTTTTATCTCTGCAGACGTTTCGCTCTAGCTGCTAGTTTTTATTTTAGTGTATCTTGATACTCTTCTAGTTTTTGTTGATGGTTGAGATCGATGGGTTGTATACCTATCTTTTTAAACATCTTCTTCATACTTCTGAAATTCTGTGAGTCTCCTAGTTTCTGTCTCAAATCGCCAATTGCCTTCTCAAGTCTTTTCTGCCATATGGATTTTTGATGGTGTATAGCTTTGCCCGTTTTCTTATGAGAATGCACTTGTTCTTCTTTATGGCATCTTAGGACCGCAACGGCAGAGCAGTAGATGAGTGTGTGGAGCTTCTCAAGGATGTCTTACTCCAAACTAAACCTTCTTACTCCAAACTAAACCCTGCTGCTAGTATGGTATTGAATATCTTGAGAATGCTGTGGGTCCTATTTTTATTATTATTATTGTTATTATTATTATTTATTTTTCATAACGTGATTTAGTTAGTCTATTGAAAATAATTTTTGTCGAATATTATTTTTCTCCGAAAAAAGAAAGTTTTTATTTCAGGAAATGGTAACCAATTTTCTAAATATTTTATTAGGACGCCATTTTGCTTTGCCATATAGCATTCGCACTAAAAATGTACCAGTCCATCCCTGTTTAATACTTGATTTTTGCCCAAAATGTCCAGTCAGCTGTTGTTTAAGTAGTTTTCTGATACTGAAATTTTAAACATTTCATTAGACCGCCTGTCCCGCATAATAGAATTATACAAAAATTTTACCAGTTTTTCAGTTCAGTCCAAGCACCTGAAAACGCAAAGATCTGCAAAAATCCGGATGGTGATTTTTTTCACGGTTACAATAATACTTCCTTCTTATGTGGGGAGTAAAATTAAAAAAGGTAATAAACTTAACGGAGAACATTTCTTTGCGGCCTAACCATCATACTTATTTAAAACTTTGTAGAAATATAACCTATGTGATGCTAAATATGTCTTGAAAAGTATGGAGCTGTAACTTTATTTGTTAACGAATTATGACTAGCTATTGGTTTATCCCCGAGGCATTTTCAAACAATAATTTTGCTGCAACTCAGAGCGTTATAAAACTTAATTTTGTTAGTAGTGACTGATATTCTAATATAAAATTGCTTACAATACTAGAATTACAGATTACTAGAATACAGGATTCGATGTATATAATCGTTGTTACAAATTACGTTAGTCATTGACATTTTCAACTAAAGTTTATTTATAAGGGTTTCGAAATATCTACAAATTTAAAACAATTTTCTTAAAGAAACAATCCATTTAAATATAGAGGGAAAACATCGGTAAATTTCCTTTACCCTTTCCTTTTATCAGGAACAGTGAAGTGTGACTCAATTTAGTTCAGTACCTAGTCATTTAGTAACACATATATACTCACTAGGTCGCCATTTTGTCTTTTCATGAACTGTCATCTGATCATCTCCTGCTTAAACCAATTAGGTCATCTTCTCTCATTTTTGGAAAGGACTCACAAACAACCAATGTAAAAACAACCCTCAAAATAACACTGAACGATACCTTGCTTGCTTATTCACTCGCAAGAGTTTGGGACTATTGCTAGATACGAAGTTGCGATTTAGGGAGAATGTTACAAACAACCAATGTAAAAACAACCCTCAAAGTAACACTGAACGATACCTTGCTTGCTTATTCACTGGCAAGAGTTTGGGACTATTGCTAGATACGAAGTTGCGAATTAGGGAGAATGTTACAGCTAAACTGAAAATAGCGTACGGCAATCTAAAGCTAATCTATGCACATAGACACTACCTTTCTTGTGAAACGAAGAAGATACTCTGTGATGCTCTTGTATTGTCACATTTTAATCATTGTAGTAATGTATATTCGCCCTGCCTGGATGATATGGATCGATAATGAATTCAAAAACTACAAAATTCCTGTCTAAGGTTAATATTTCGTGTGCGAAGGTCTAATCATACAACTGCCTTTCTTACGGAGTCGGGCTGGTTAAGTATGTTCTTGTTCTATGTTCTTTTTACTTTTAAATTATTGAATTTAAGTCACCTCCATACTTATATCAAAAAAATAAATTTCGAACTGACGCACGTTCACAACTTGAATCTCCGCAGAAGAGGCATGCAGTTCCTAAGCATCGTAAAAGATCGTTTTCATACAAGGTATCTTATTTTGTAAATGTGCATAGTAATTTTGATACTAATTTATCATTTCTAGCTTTTAAATTTAAGCTTAAACGAGATATGTTACTATCTCAACTCTGAGTCTTCCTCGCCATATCTTTCATTTCTTCTTTCTTCTTACTCTTGATCTTTTCTCTTCTTCCTTACTATTATAATATTTATAGTTATCAAACGCGAGATTAGTTATAAAGTTTGATTTGGTTAGTTTAAGGCTTAAACAGTATCTGGGTTAAGATTGGATGGTGAAAACAATAAAGATGTTTATTATTATTGTTATTATATTATTATAATGGATTTTTATCAAAATGTTAAATATGGGGAAAACCCATATGACCCTTAATTTTTGATAAAAATTTGAAGTCAATCGGATAAGTAGTTTTTAAGCTATGCCGTCAACTGCCAGACAAACCGACAGAAGGAACGACGGAATTGATAAAACATTTTTTGACATCTAGGGACGCTAAAACGTGAAGATATGTAAAACCTGAGAGGTTGATTTTTTCACGATTACAAATATTTTATTTAGCCGCCATTTTGCTCCGCCATCTTGAATTAGTACCACGGTTATACTAGTTCATCTGTATACCACAATTATGTATAGCAGTCTATTAAGTAGTTTGTCAGGCTGAACTTATAAATATTTTACTAAGCCGTCATTTTGTTTCCGTACCAAAGTTTTACGATTCTTACATAATGTAACAGAATAGGCTATAATCACAATATAGAGTATAAATTTTTATATATTCTAAATATAATTCAAGCAATATGTTACTAAAACTATTGGTTCTCACGTTCACACTTAATCAGGCTTGATTATTTCACAAGAATTATAAGTAAATTTATCTAATATTAGTTTCGAGAATTTAAAACCCTAGATAAGTAGGTATCATATAACTCAAATGCTACAATCTAGAGTATAGGCAGATATATGGATGAGCTTTCTTAAAAGGTTACAATTTATGCCTTGCTTTTCAAGGGTTTATAATCCCATATCTTCCCTGGTTTATGATAATCTTTCTTTGCTCTGTTTATTTTAACTCGTTAGAAATGTTAATTGAAACATTTTATTTGGTTCGATGGAATGATAATAAATGGTCAATTTACTATGTTGAAAATACGATAGAGTATTTTATATAGGAGCATTACCGAAAAGCCATGTTTTTGGGGCATAATTTTCCCTGCAGAAAAGATAAACTGAAAGGGTTTTTCGTGCCTTTTTTTCGCCATGACTTTTCGGACCCATAATAAGTGGATAAGTTAGTATAGGCTTATATATTAGATTATATACATAATCTTAGGACTAAGAATTGAAGGAAATTTCATTTTTTAATCTATTTATTCATTTTTAATTATCATGGGTGACAGCCCGTGTCTCTAAAACGAAGTTTTGAACGTAAAGTATAGAGTAGGGACTTAAGCTTCACCATCCACAGCTTTATTCGTTTCGTCCTGACTAATAAAATTAAAGAGGGGTTGGTCTAAGGGGTGGATCTAGTAATAGCTGAGCTAACTTTGTATTTTACGGGAAATTTAAAAGTTAGTCTGTGTCAGAGTTTTGATTCTTATAGTTGATTCTAAATTCTTCTTTTGTGGTGGTTTATGGGGCTTTACGTATACAGTGGGTTATCAAAGTTAAGTGATTTTCAAAGATATTTTATTTTCATTCTATGTTTTAGTTGGGGAGTAACTTGTTTACAAAAGTTAAATTTACGGGTTATTTAAAGATTCTTATTTTCTTTTCTTTTGTACTAAGGTTTCTAGATTTAAATACTTTTTTTTGTTATTAGGTTTAAGTATTATTTTTGTACAGCTTTTCACTTTCTTTATTTTTGTTAATAGATTTTTAAGTTGTTTTTAAAAACCAAATCTTTTATTTAAATAAACCACCTGATTTAATATTTAAATAAATATATATTCAAGAAGAAGATACCATCGTTGTTGCAGTTTTGCTGTTGTTCGAGTTTATATGGCCGCACAATTGGTGAGATAAAATTTATAAATAACTTGTACTAATAATTATAATTGCAAATGTGTTAAACTATAATTCACGAAGAAGCCTATAGAGTACCTTTGATTTTACTTATCATATATTAGTTAATTTCAGTATTGTGACAGGGTTGCCCGCTACGTCTCAAATAAATAAATAATATAAATAAATAATTTTAAATATAATAATCAACCGCTCGATAACCCTGCTACAATAATACTTGATTTTTATTCAAAATTTGAGATAAGTTGGATAATTAGATTTTAGTAATAATTTTTTCTAAATTTCACTAGGCTGCCATTTTTTTTGTCATATTGGATTTTTACCCAATTATTACCGGGTCATCCCCATATGACCCTTAATTTTTACCGTTATGGCACATAATTTGAAATCCGTTCTTTAAGTAGTCTTTTCAGGCAGAATTTTTAAATATTTTAGTAAGCCTCCGTTTTGTTCCTCCATATTGGATTGGTAGCAAACTTAAACCAGTTGAATCCTACATAATACTTGATTTTTGAGCAAAATTTGAGATAAACTGGATAAGCATTTTTTTAGTAATATTTTTTGTAACATTTCACTAGGCCGTCATGTTGTTTTGCCATATTGAATTTTTACCAAAATAATACCAGGTCATCCCCATGTAATCCTTAATTTTTGACCAAAATTTGAAGTCAATTGTGTAAGTAGACCGATAGATAGACAGACTAACTGACAAAATTGAGAAAACATGTTTATCGTCTTCTAGGGATCCTGAAACGTGAGTATCTGAAAAAATCTCGAAGGGTGATCTTTTCAGGATTATAATGCTATCCTTTTACGAGGAAAGTAAAGAACAGTATTTAGATAGAGTAAAGTGTTTCGTGCACCTATGAAAAAAAATCCATCATTCGCCCTATATTCCTGGCCTACAAAGCCCTTACTAGGTCTTAATAATTGAACATAACAGGTACACATGAAAATTCCATAAAAATGTGTTAATATTCTGTATAAGTCACATCACCGAAACCTTCTCTATAAGGGTAGAAATAATTCAGATTTTGTGTGAAAAAGGGCCGGAGTACGTGAACTGAATAACACAGAAACAAAAAATAAGGTTTGCTGTTCGTTTTTCCAACTGATATGAGAGTTACATATATAATCCGAACAATAAAACAGCTATCCGTTTCATGGAATAAAAATTTTTTCGTACGTTTTTTTAAGCGTCAACAAAGAAAGAAATTGTTATACATTTTAATCGGCTTAAATTATTTAGAGGATTAATTAAGGTATGTACATTCCACACAAATTACAAAAAGTTTGCTTATATGTGGCATACAATATAGTTTTTAAAACTTTTAGTGAGTCGTTCGTCCGAATTCTCTCAGTAACTTTAAATATTTTTACTAAAATGTTTGCATTTGAAAATAACTTAAATAAACGCAGTTCAAACACGTGGAATATGTGTTAACTTACGGGACCACGAAAAGCTGTTTCTGAAGAAAAAATTATTTATTTACAAGTTTGTCGAAAATGGCTTGATGCCTTACAGCTTATGTCTCATCTCCAACTGACTGTAAAACACTATTAGAATGGTATAAGAAAACGACAATTATCTTTTTTGTGGAATCAGGGAGCTTCATTAGCAGATTCCCTCAGTAGTAGTGAAGAGGTTGTAGACATAAATATGAACAATGACGGGGAGCACAAGGCAGCACTTACGCTTACTGGGGCCCCTTGTGCTGTGTCAGAACGGCTAAAAGGCCTGACTGAAGACCTTAGACTGTCTAAGTCCTGCTAACTCTCCTGCATTCGAGTGCATGCAGCGAATTGACCGTGAATATATCTCAGGTACCGCTTATCTGAATCTAATGAAAATATGTACACGTAAGTGTGAAATAATGCCAGATACAATGGATCCGCATTGCTGCCAAGTTTACCTTCTTTCTGTTTTAAAATGACACCCTATATTACAGTACTTTTTTAAAATTTTTAATACTTTTATTAAGAGCACTTTTTATGAATGTCAATAATTTTGCGAAAATAAGGGTCTAATATCTATAATTTACTGTTTCATTAAAATACCTGCACACAAAGGTATATACAGTAAATAAAATTAACAAAAAATTTCGTGAAATTGGAAAGATAAAAAATGCTGTGCGTTCTGGCAGACCGGAAAACACGATAATTCCTGATCTTGCTATTAAAACATTAGCAAGAAAAAACAACGCCTCAACTTTAAAAGTAGGTTGCAAAAAACAACGGAAACAATACAATTCAAAAAAGAAATACCTAATATAACAAACAACAAATTAATGAAACTGAGTAAGGTGCTTAAAATGTTACCCATTCACTTCCTGACAGTAGGCCAAATACTGTGAGAAAACAATTAGACCATTAAAAAGTATGTCAGCCTTCTCGATTCGTCTACATTCGATTTCTGTTCGCTCCTTTAAATCCTGTACGCAGTCCAAAATTGCTTTAATCTCAATCATATATACTGTCATAAACCGTCCAAGAGGGAGACTAACTCTGCGCTAAGTAGCACCCCATGGACACCCGCCTCAGATCCCTCCTCCATTAGAGAGCCTTCTTTAAATCAAACAAAGCCCGACAGTTTTGAGGAAGGGCGGGGAGAGATCCCCACATGATTCCTTGTCAGGATGAATTACACGAAACCCCTTAGATGTTATTGAGATCAGAATAATGGTATACTATGGTGGGGTCGGATCTGATAAGTCTGTGGCAGACTTCCTTCCACTACAAGCAAGTGTAGGGACTTACTAATAGAATAGCCTCCATAGCCCGAATCCGTGTGGTTTCTGTGGCTCCAGTAATGGTCAGACAGGCGACTGTGGAGTTTATCAAGCTTCCTCCTGTATGTCGTCCTGTGAGTGGCGGGCCATCAGACAAGAGCCATTGGCTATATCACTGACGTGTAAAACTAGTACACAATAAGAGATTTTAGGTCCCAAGTTGATCTAATTGACCACCTGCATGCTCACAGACATGCTGTAGTTCCTTTTGTGATCCTTTCAGTATGATCGGTTCAGGACAGTCATTAGTTTATTAAGCCACCCAGATATTTCACTGTCTCGGAACGTCTTAACTTTTTCCCAAAGAAGGCGAGTTCCTCAATGTTCACCTTGCTCTTGAGAGCAAATTATGGTCTTAGCTTTGGGCATACACACCGCTCTCATTGAAAGTTTGAAGCAATTTATCTAAAACCACACACTACAAGGGCGGAGAAAGAACACCACCCAGCGGACACCTTTGACCACAGACAAGCACACTGTCCCGCTCCCAAGAGAAGATGTTAGGATTCTGCTTTGAAGTATAACGCATATCCAAATAATTACAGTGCTGTCCGTGTCAAAACTCTCAGCAACCTTAGTTAAAGATGATGTTAAACGCTTCCTCGATAGCCAAGAATACACCCAGAGCTATCTCCTCGAAGTAAACTCCACGTCCAGTCTATGGACTAGACTATAAAGAGCCATCTCCGTTGACATGGGCGTCCTGTAAGCGTGCTGGAATGGATGCATAGAATTTCTGCGAATGCACCATTTCTTATATATGCATTCTCCATGGTTTTCAAAAGAAAAGAGGATAGGCTTATGGACTTGAAGTTCTTAACTGTTTCATAGCATTAATAAAGACGCCATTTCTACGCAAGCCAAATTCGCAGGCGCCAAATAATGAAGATTGTAAATATCGAGAAAACATAATTATAACCAGCAAAAAACCTTATGATTATAAATAAGATATGATTATAAATAAGAAAATTACCTTAAAGGGCAGCAATAGAAATACAATTGTTAAACTAGAATAACATTAATACATAGCGGTAAACCTTAAAAAAAAGATTTTGACTGATTTAATAAGAAGAAGACGTAGTGTTCTGATTATTATTGGGTATCCTAAATATAGACTCTAATCAAAATGACAATATCAATTTACTACTTTGATTCAGATAGAAATATCTTATGATAAGACGGAAAGTAATATTAGATAACAAATACGAAAAAATACTTAAGTTGTTTATTTCATTAACTAGCCTCTTGTTTTTTTTTTATTATCTTAATCAACCGGCTTTTTATTTAAACACATACAGTCTATGGACTAGACTATAAAGAGCCATCTCCGTTGACATGGGCGTCCTGTAAGCGTGCTGGAATGGATGCATAGAATTTCTGCGAATGCACCATTTCTTATATATGCATTCTCCATGGTTTTCAAAAGAAAAGAGGATAGGCTTATGGACTTGAAGTTCTTAACTGTTTCATAGCATTAATAAAGACGCCATTTCTACGCAAGCCAAATTCGCAGGCGCCAAATAATGAAGATTGTAAATATCGAGAAAACATAATTATAACCAGCAAAAAACCTTATGATTATAAATAAGATATGATTATAAATAAGAAAATTACCTTAAAGGGCAGCAATAGAAATACAATTGTTAAACTAGAATAACATTAATACATAGCGGTGAACCTTAAAAAAAAGATTTTGACTGATTTAATAAGAAGACGTAGTGTTCTGATTATTATTGGGTATCCTAAATATAGACTCTAATCAAAATGACAATATCAATTTACTACTTTGATTCAGACAGAAAAATCTTATGATAACACGGAAAGTAATATTAGATAACAAATACGAAAAAATACTTAAGTTGCTTATTTCATTAACTAGCCTCTTGTTTTTTTTTTATTATCTTAATCAACCGGCTTTTTATTTAAACACATATACGTTTTTTGGACTATCATTTTGCAGAAAGAAACAGATTTACCCACCATTTTTCAAAAGAATCAAAATTGGCAGGAAGAGATTGGACAAGATAGTTCATAAAGAGAAATCGTCTGTCACTACGTATCCCTAGAAAGACAAGTGTGGCAAGAACGATGGGTTTCACGAGACCACAATTGTTTCAGTATTTTCAAAATTTAAAAGAAGTTCTTCAATAATATAAATTTTTACCTAATAGAATTTTTCAAACAGTACCCAATAAGTTACTAAAATATATCGCCATAGTTAGAAAACAAGAAGTAGCTAAAAATGTGGCTTCCGAGAAGGGAAAAACCGTGCATGCTGCATGAGTGCTGCAGGGCATATCGTGCCACCATTCTTTATATTTGTCCGTAAGGGACACAATCCTCTACTTCTGAAAGATAATTCAACTGGTTCCGCTATGGCTTTAACAGATTCTATGTATACAGATACATTTCTTGTCTATTTAAACCATTTTCGTAGTCACACAAACCCAACTCCCGATAGTCCGATATTGTTAATTTTGGACAATCATATTTCCAACGTATCCCTTCAAGCCATAACCCTCAGCTTACCACAGCATAGCAGTCATCGAACTCAACCACTAGACTGCAGCTTTTTCAGGCCACTAAAAGCCTATGATGATATATGCGATAATTGGACCACATCTAACCCCGGTCAAGTTGTAACAAAGTATCATGCCGGTGATTTACTGAAGCAAACGTACGAGAAGACAGCTATCGTTGAAAAGGCTATTCAGGAATTTAATGTAACAAGGATTTTCCCCCTAGATGAAAATATTTTCACACAAAAAGATTTTTTACCAGCCTCAGTAACTCAAAATGAACAGGGACTTGACGTAACTGATATAGATGTATCCCTTAAAGCCATAACCCTCGCCAAAAATAACAATATTCACATGCTCAGCGTACCACCGCATAGCAGTGCAAAAGCTGCAGTTTAGTGGTTGAGTTCGATGAACTCAACCACTAGACTGCAGGTTTTTTAGGCCACTAAAAGCCTATGATGATATATGCGATAGTTGGACCACATCTAACCCCCGGTCAAGTGGTAACAAAGTAGCATGTTGCTGGTTTAAGCGTACAAGAAGACAGCTAGCGTTGAAAAGGCTATTCAGGGATTTAATGTAACAAGGATTTTCCCCCTAGATGAAAATATTTTCACAGAAGAAGATTTTTTACCAGCCTCAATAACTGAACATGAACAGGGACTTGACGTAGCTGATATAGATGTGTGAAAATATTATAGCACCTTCCAATGAAAGTCCTAAGCCTGGAACATTAAGGAGCCACCTCTGACTTCAACAACAGATTTAATTTCTTTGTCGGCATTAAAAACTAAAAGGGAACGTTCTAGGAGGGGGCTCAAATCTACTCTCGTTACATTAACTTCAAACAAGGAAAGGCTGGAGGAAATAGAAGCAGAAAAAAAGAAAGGAAGACGTTAAACGAAGCAAAATGGCAAAAAAAGATGTGTTCCAAACAGGCAAGAAACGTAAAAACTTCCAGACAGAAAATGATTCTTCATTTTAATCAGAATCTCAAATTTCCCTTAATGAAATTAGTGATAGCACGGAAAAACAAACACTGCGTTTCTCTGAGACAGATGAAGAATCATTCATCGGTAAAGATGATGTAAGGAAATTATCCAAGCCATTACAGAGTAGTTCGGCACGATTTAAGGACCTCATCACATTCACTACAGATCTCACTGACATTATTTTAAAATTATTGTTAAATCAAAATTTTGTTACTCAGTTCCATTTAATGATGTTTACCCTTGTTTAATATATTTTTGTTACATGCAATACTAGTCACATTATTTCGTTTTATCTGTTTTATAAAATGGGGTAAAAATCCGCTCGTATTTTAATTGCAGATTCTTGCACCATCATATGGGACAAAGATCCTAAGTCAAGGTTTGCTAAAATAGTGTTCAGAGTCTGAGCAACAAATTATAGCTTCAAAGTGAGCAACCAGTGCAAGGCAGATATTAATGGAGTACATTAATGACAATTTTGGCAAGAATAGTATAAAATAATATTCACAAATTACTGCTTATTTAAAAGTGCGGATCATTACTCCCGACTACCTTATTAATTTAAATTAAATCAAAATTGTTATAATCGTTTAGTGTAGTTTCAGTTATTTTCGCTTACTCTGCTCGTACATTAGATTAAAATTTAAAACGAAAACCGAAAGAAAACATATTACTCGCGTAAACACCTGTGGTTTTCTTAGTGATTTATTAAAGGTTCTTAACGACCCTGTTAGTTGTTGTTCGTTGACAGAGGCATGATCTACGATGCTCTATTTGCGAATACGTTGTAAAATGTATGCGAGCTCTATATCACAAATAATTTAAAATTCATTAGGTGTTTTTCGTTGTCATAAAATTTACAGGGAAATATACTAAAGGAAATTAGGAGAGATAAAAATAATTAATAAATATTTTTTTAAAGTTGAGTGCTTCGTTCTTTACTCGTATACTACCAGGTTTAATATGGAATTATACATTGCTTTTGGATCACTTCAGAATAGATTCAAAATAGAAATTTGCGGCAATTTTAAGAATCAACTATCAACAATACTTCCATTTTACGATGGCAGTATTGTTCGTGAAAAAATCATACTCAAGTATTTTTTTCAAATCTTTACGTTTCAGGGTCCCTAGATGACGAAAAACATGTTTTCTCATTTCCGTTGGTCTGTCTGCCTGTCTGTTCGCGGCTAGCTAAGAAACTACGTAACCAATTGACTTCAAATTCCGGTCAAAAGTTAAGAATTATATGGGGATGACCTGGTAACATTTTGATGAAAATCCAATATGGTAGAACAAAATGGCGGCCTAGTGAAATGTTAAAAAAATGTTATTGAAATGCTATTTACCCAATTTATCTCAAATTTTGTTCAAAAATATATTTTATCAATATAATTTATCAATTCCGTCGGTCCAACTCTCGGTATGTTTGTCTGTCTCTCTGTTCGAGACGTAGCTAAAAAACTACTTATCCGATTGATATGAGGATAGCTTGGTCATATTTTGGTAAATATGCAATATGACGAAACAAAATAGTTGTCTAGTGAAATGTTAAAAAAAAAATATTGTTAAAAAACTACTTAAGCGATTTATCTCAAATTTTGCAGAAAACATCGAGTAATATGTTGGAAACAATTGGTAACATTTTGGCACGAATCCAAGATAGCGGGACAAAATGACGGCTTAAAAAAGTATTAAAAAATTCTGCCTGAAAAAACGTCTCAATGGTTTGATATCAAATTGTGTGCCATAACTAATTGTCCTATAGGGATCAACTAAAAACCCAATAAAATATCGCCCTAATACAATGTTTGAATTCGTGAAAATATCACCCTCTCTGGTTTTACATATCTTCACGTTTTAGCATCCCTAGATGCCAAAAAATATATTTTATCAATTCCGTCGAACCGTCTAGGTCTGTCGGACTGTCTGTCTAATTTTCAGTTTGCGAAATAGCTTTAAAACTAATCCGATTGGCTTCAAATTTTCACCAAAAATTAAAATTCATATGGGGATGATCTGATAATACCTTAGTATGTTTAAATATTTTATTAAACCGCCATTTTGGTTCACCATGTACTTGATTTTTGTGCAAAATTTAAGGTAAATTGGATAAACAGTTCTTTAGTAATAATTTTTTAAACATTTAATTAGGCCGCCATTTTGTTTCGCCATATTGGATTTTTACCAAATGTTACCAGATTATCCCCATATGATCTTTAATAAAATCGAACACACAGACTGACCGACAGACAGACCGACGGCATCTAAGGACCCTAAAACGTAAAGATCTGAAAAAAGATTACAATACTTACCTTTTACAAGGGAAGTATAAGTAATATGGCAAAACAAAATGGCGGTCTAGTCAAATGTTTAAAAAAAATTTATGAAAAAACTACTTATCCAATTAATTGCAAATTTCGCATAAACATCAAATATTATTTTGGAATCAACTGGTAAACTTTGGAATGAATCCAAGATGGCGAAACAAAACAGCGGTTTAATAAAATATTTAAAAATTCAGCCTGAGAAAACTACTTAATAGATTGATTTCAAATTGTCTGCCATAACTAATTGTGGTATAGGGATCAACTAGTAAAACTGTGTTACTAATTCCAGGTGGCGGAACAAAATGGCAGCCAAATAATTTTTTTTTAATTGTGAAAAAATTACGGTTGCTGGTTTAACATCTCGTTTTAGCGTCGCTAGATGCCAAAAAAACACGTTTTTTCATTTCCGTCGGTCCATCTTTCGGTCTGTCTGTATATCTGTCAGTTGGAGACGTAGCTTAAACGCTATTTCCCGAAATGACTTCAAATTTAAAAAATTAAAGGTCAAATGGGCATAACCTGGTAGTATTTTGGTAAAAATCCAATATGGCGGAACAATATTAAAATAATTTTGTTGGAGTGATGTATTATTTGGGGTACAGATCCAATAAAAAAAACAAGTCTTTTTCAAATTGTCGACGTTTCGCAACTTTATTGATGCATCCTCAGGATACATATATAGTTCCTATATTCTGCATGAAACCCATATATGTTGTTAGAGAGTTGTTAGTGTATTATTTGGGGTTATGATCCACTAAAAAAAACAAAAGTAAAATTTTAAGTAGTCGACGATTCGCAACTTTACTGTTGCATCCTCAGGACACATATATGGATACTATATCCTGCTTGAAACCCAATTCGTCAGTCTTTCTTACTCGGTTGGTTCGCAGATATTACCCAGATATTAAGTTTCTAAATGGTTTTCGTTAACGATTCTCTTGTTGTTGTGTTATGAGCGGTATATTATTTAGGGTTAGGATCCAGCTGAAAAACAAAAGACGGTTTTAAATTGTCGACCTTTCGCAACTATATTGTTGCATCCTCAAGACACACATGTAGATTTTATATCCTACACGAAACCCATATTAACACTTTACCTACTCCGTTGGTTTGCAGATATTTGCCAGATATTAATTTTTAAATGGTTTTCGTTAACGATCTTCTTGTTACATAATAGTGGTGTATTATTTAGGGTTAAGATCCAGTAAAAAATCAAAAGACTTTTTTATTATGTCGATATTTCGCAATTTTAGTATTGCATCCTCAGGACACATATATAGATTCTATATCCCGCATGAAACCCATATTATTAGTCTTTAACTAGTACATTGGACAAACTGTTTTAAATTATTTCCAAAAGTCAAGTGTGGCATAGGTAGAAAGAGAATGGTAAAATATTGTTAGGCATCTAATATGACAGAACAAAAAGACGCCCAATAAAAATGAAAAGACAGTATATACTGTGACTATGTACTGAACTAAATTGAGTCACATATTCCTAAGAAATGGAAAAAAATCATAACCAGGGAAGTTCCGGGTAAAGCAAATTAACCGATTTTTTTATTTGTGTGCTAAGGTGTATTGAGGGTTGGTCTCTAAAAACAATTTACAAATATGTGTTGATAACTAAAAAAAACGGTAACACTATCTAGAGGGCAAACTTAAAGTAGGTTTGGAAAATCAATACGTGGAAAAATATATTTACACAATGGCAATTACAAACAAACTGACCATTTGAATTCCAGGATTGTGGGATTCTGACTTGTCAACCTAACTGCGCGGCTAATAAATGTCAGGACCTTATGGAGAAGTTTAAAGTCTCGCTGTTTTCGAAGCGTGCTTAGTTTAGTGAGGCCCAAGTCTCCTCAAGGTTCGGTATGTCAGTGTTGTGTCGAGGTACACACCAAGGTCCCTGATCTTCGCAACGTATCTAAGTGGTGAGCCCATGCTATTGTAGTAAAAACTAATCGGATTTTTCGTTCCGCAAACAACATTGAATAACACTTTTTAGTGTTTATGCCATGTCGTTCAAAATACACCATTCGTTGAGACGACACAAATCTGACTGTAACAAAAAGCAATCAGTTGTTGATAAGATTGCACTAAAAATCTTTAAACCATCGGCAAATAGCAGATACTAACTAAAAAAAAAAAAATTTAATGTCGTTTATAAGTATGTTAAACAGAAGGGGCCCTAGGTGAGAGAAAACCTTGTGGCGCACCAGAGGAAACTTATATTTCCTTTGAAAATAAATAATTCATTCATACGAACAATGAAAAGCCAAAACCGAAACCAAATTGCAAACGGAATGCGGCCTTTGAGAATGCTAGAAACCGCCAAAGATGACATTTTTTATAGAACATTTACCTATAATCTTTAAAATAATTATATTTTTGCTAGCAGCTAGCATTAGAAGCTCGAGTAAAAACCAAAAAAATTAAACTAAATTATACACAAAGTGCAAATAAAACTTTTAATTATTATAAAGATGTTACTGTTTACTTCCCTAGTAAGAGGGAAGTATTATCATCTTAAGAAAAATCACAGGTCTTTGGGTTTAGAATCCCTGGACCCCGAAAATCATGTTCTCCCATTTCCGTTAGTCTGTCGGTCTGTACGCCCCATAGCTCAAAAACTACTTATCCGATTGACTTTAATGGTCAAGAATCAAGGATCATATGGGGATCTAATGGTTATATTATTGTAAACAAAAAATAAAAATAGCACAAATTTTCGCTTAGCCGATTGGCTCCAAATTTAGACGAAAAATTAAGGGTCATTTGGGTATGAGCTGGTATTATTTTGGTAAAAATCTAATATGGTGAAAAAATATTATCAAAAAACTACTTATCTAATTTATCTTAAATCTTGCTCAAACATCAAAATATTATGTTGGAATCAATTAGTAAAACTTTTGAACAAATCCAAGAAGCCGGAACAAAATGACAGCTTCATAAAAAATTTAAAAATTCAGCCTGAAAAAACTACTTAATGGACTGATTTTAAATTGTGTGCCATAACTAATTGTGGTATTAGAGTCAACTAGTAAAAGTGTAATACTAATTCATGATGGCCGAACAAAATGGTATTTAAATAAAATGTTGGTAATCGTGAAAAAATCATCCCGTCAGATTTTACAAATCTTAGCGTCTCTAGATGGCAAAAAATATGTTTTATTAATTCCGTCGGTCTGTTTGTCATTTCGTGACAGCTTAAAAACACGTACCCAATTGACTTCAGATTTTGATCAAAAATGAGGGGTCATATGGGGATGATCTGCTAATATTTTGGTAAAAATCCAATATCGCGAAACAAAACGGCGGCCTAGCGAAATGTTAAAAAAATTATTATTAAAAAACTGCTTATCCAATTTATCTCAAATTTTGTACAAACATCAAGTATTATGTTGGAATCAACTGATAAAATGATGGTACGAATCCAACATGGCGGAACAAAATGGCGGCATAATAAAATATTTAAAAATTCAGCCTAAAAATTCTAGTTAATGGATTGATTTCAAATTATGTGCTCATAATTGTTGTATATGAAATATGAACTTTCACATATTTTCTCGTTTTATTGTCCCTAGATGCCAAAAAATATATTTTATTAATTCCGTCAGGCGATTTTTCGGACAGTTTGAGGCAAATTTTAGACAAAAATTAAGGCCTTGGTAATATTTTTTTTGTAAAAATCCAATATGGCGGAACCATGTTAAAAAAATTATTATTACAAAACTAATTACCCAATTTACCTCAAATTTTGCACAAAAATCCAGTGTTGCATTGAAATGAACTGGTAACATTTTGATATGAATCCAAGATAGCAAAACAAAATAGCGGCCTAATAAAATATTTAAAAAATCAGCCTTAAAATGATTTAATAAGTAAATTAATTTCATTTTTTGTGCAAGAATTAAGTGTGATATAAAGAGAAACTGATAAATTTGTGGTACGCATTTAAGATGGCGAAACAAAATTGTGGCCAAATAAAATTTTAAAAAACAACGTAAAAAATCTTGTTCAATGACTTTAGATTTTGCAAAAAAATTAAATATGAAAATAGGATAAACTGGTACGAATTCAGCTTGACGTAACAAAATGGCGGTATGTGTTAAAGTAAAAACTACTAGGTAGAAAGACACTGGTAAAATATTGGCAGAAATCCAATAGGATGGAACAAAATGGCGCCCACTAAAAATATTTGAAAAGACGGTATATGTAACACATATATACATATACATATGTACTGAACTAAATTGGGTCTCACCTCACTATTCCCAACAAATGGAAAAAATCTTATCGAGGGGAGTTCCGGGTAAACGAAATTTACCAACTTTATTTAAAGATATCCAGAAAAGTAATAAAGAAAATTATTGTTGTAACACAAATCATAGCATAATCTAACAGAATGGACCTATCCAAATACGAAAGTGACAAATAAAAAGTTGTAGCACGTAGGGTTTTCTTGTTACAGTTGTAGAACCATATCGAATGTTACGATACTTAATATCTATAGAAAAAATGATTTCAAAAAATTCTTAACCCTGTTTATCGACTATGTTTACAGTTTTCGCCTATTAAACATACCATACATCTAAGAGAAAAATATTAACTTAAAACACTAATTAAACTTTATTTTTTCCGTTTATGAGGTGTCCTATCTTCTCTCTTCAAAAACCAACAGTAGTCACCCATCATGGCTGGATCCCATCGTCCTTGGTACCGAATTCCCATTGTTCTGATATCTTGGTGAAACCTTTTACCCTGCTCGTCACCAACGCCTCCAAATTTTTAGGAAAAAATGACAGATGGGAATGGAGGAAGTGAATTTTTAATGACATTCTGGCACGAAGCGCTTTATAGGCATCTAAGAGTTCATTAACTAATTGTTCATAATTTCATCCATCGCTTCTTTCTGGCCGAATTTTTGTTACATAATGCTGATTTATTGCACGACTGTCCCATAAACAAAGAAAACAGCAATATTTTATAAACCCCCTTGAAGTCCGACTAAAATCGCTATAACTTTTAAGTCCCCGCATATCTGCCATTTATACCTATTGTAGTTTATTTTATCCAAATTTGTATTTTCATAATTTTCTTTCATTGCAACTGAATGGGCAACTGGTATAGAGGGTTTTAAATCTCCATTATGCAATAACACAGCTTTTAAGCTACCTTTAGATGAGTCTATGAATAAGCGCCACTCACGGGGAGAATGTTCAATATCAAGTTCCTGCGTTAAAATGTCTATATCAGTATACGCGCACAACGAATTTTCCATACTGTAGAATTCAGAAACATAGCATTTCTTTTTCTAAAATTCGTAATTTTTGTTTCTTTGACCAATAGGTTCCATTCCTTAAGACGGGAACCCAGAAGTTTTGACTGTTGCTTGGATAACCCCAAATCACGTACTAAATTATTTAATTCACTTTGAACAATCAAATGTGGCTCGCCAGAACTGGGACCTGTGGTAAAACTGGGATCGGTGCACTGTTCTTCTGAGCCACCTGATGATACGGTATCTCCATTATCTCCCAAATCAATAGCTTGCCAATTTAAAGGTGCAATCGGCACAGCTCGTATGGAAGATTGCAAATCTGGATATTCTATATTGTGCTTTCCCTTTTTGGAATAACCTTCAGTCTTTGTCAGGCAAAAATAACAATCGTCAGAATGATTGGTGGGTTCTCGCCATACCATTGGAACTTCTAAAGGCATACTTTTTCTCTTTCCCTTCATCCATTGCACCAATGATACACTACAACTAACACAGCACACATGGGGAGCCCATCGCTTATCTTGATCCCCAATTAACACACCAAAATATTTAAAGTAGGCTTTTTTTTTCATTTTCAGAGAATAGCCTGGCTTTTTGATTTCACCAGAAATTCTCCACAAATATAACAAAATTTGTCAGGAGAAAGTTTGCAACTTCGGCGCGTTTGACTCGACATTCTCGTCTTCACATACACTTGCCTATCGATACACAGAGAACCCCTCAATTCAAAACTCAACAGAAGAGTTATGTTTAACGGTTATTTTATGTCTAATGTTGTAAACAACCCAGTCTAGGTAATCTTTCCGTTGTAAAATGCACCCATCTTAGCCGCCAAACAATAAAATTGTTTACCTGCCAATATAAAAGGTTCTAATTAGGCTATTAAAAAATGGTATGTATTAGGGCTTTCCGAATATTTTTTTTATTATTGGGAGGGTATTTCCAATGTGAAAATAATGAACTGGCCTATGTTAGAAAAATCTTGTCGGCCAGTGTAATCTGATATATTCGAAAACATTTTGTTTTAATGAAAGAATGATGGACTTAGGAAAATGAGTTTTTCAGAGCTGAAAGAAATCTAATAATTAATTAGTTTTAAAAGTTATTCTGTTAAATTAAATTGTAAAAGGTTAGTAAAACATGAAGAGCAAAATTTATAGTTAAACATGCGCAGAAAAGTACTGAAGAATATTTCTTTAGAATTAATTTTTACGTCTTTATATGAAGCTAAACTCATTATTCAAAATTTGACTTTCTCCAAAACTCTTTGATTTCGTGATTGGCTTTATTGATGCCATGAAACAAATATAATAAATTTGGAAAATGAGAACCGTTTCGAAGCTCAAAGAAATCTAAAACTTTCCTAATTATTTTCCTGCGAATCTAAAAAAATAAAGGTTTTTTTAATCCTGATTTTTTTAAAATCTTCTGATATTTTGGCATTCAACGTGATATTGGTACTTTGAATGTGAAAAATAAAGTTATTTTAAAGAGTTCTAAGATAATTAAACATTTCTATTTAAGGTGAATTATTTTCGTAGACCTATAAATAGAGGGGGACTCTCCATCCCTCCTGAATTTGGACAATCAAGAATATTGTGAAGGTTCGTAAATATAGTTTAACTCAATTTTAAATTAAATTCATATATTGGGTGTACGAAACTTAATTTCAGACTTCAGTTTGGAGGTGGTTCCGAATTTAACGTTCAATTTTAGCATGACTTCTAGTCCTCAATATTAATTATAATTACTACGTAGTAGTCCTCCGGATACTCACTAGTACCACTATATTTTAGAGAAGTCCGGGCCTGTGTACCCGACATCTAACCCCGACTCCACTGCTGTATCTTCATTATTCCTTTAGTGCTCATTGTGAAAGCCACGCGTCTTAAAAACGGAAAGAAATACGAGATTTGTGTTTGTGATTTGCATTCAGATTGGCAATGTAGGTACAGATCTAATTCATATCAGCTGCTAATATTTTTAGCATGGAAAAAGAAAAGAAATCCTTACCAAATATTTCCAAGAAAGCTTTATTAAAGAGGTTAGAAAGAGACCGGCGAGTTCACACTCGTCGCGATCCCGATCGGGTTCAAGCCGCTGTGGCTCAAATTCAAGAAGCAGAAAAAAAACCGAACGTCGACGTCGCAGCTGTTCGCGCTATAGGCGTGTGTCAGATAAAGACCGACGAAAGAGAAGTGGTCCCGACTGTGATCGGTTGTATAAGCGTAGTTGCAGAGAAAGATGGGATGAGAGTGTCACGCTATCCCCTCCTCTAGATAACCACCACACGCGGTGCTTGGATGTGTCGAGGTTGGCTGAAAGAGACAGGGTAGGACGCAGCCCGAGTGTGGCAGACTATTCACATGTGGAACGGAAGTCACCATTAATCAGTGACATGTTAGGAATGGGCGGAATAAATACGTGCACAGATTTACCAAATCAGTTATTTTTTAGTAAAGAAGCCTTCGGGAAAAACCCGATTTATATTAAATTTGAAAAAGTTAAATAGCTTTGTAACTAATTTCCATTTTAAAATGGAAAATCACCGAACGGTATCACGTATGATTCAAAAAAGATATTTATATGTCCACAAAAGATCTCAAAGATGCCTATTTTTTGATTCCTATGGACCCTAAACATTCTAAATTTTTACGTTTTCAATAGAATGGAAAACTTTACGAATTTGTTTGTATACTATTTGGTTTGTCTTGTGCGTATTCACTAAAATTATTACACCAATAATAATTGTCAAACTTCGCAGTCAGGGTATCGAGTGCGTTAATTATCTTGATGACTCTTATATTTGGTTTGTCCTTTGAAATGTGTACAAATAATACTAAATATGCACTTAATTTGTCAAAATCTTTAGGATTTGAGGTTAAAATCGAAAAAGTTTTTTACAACCATCAAGAAATCGAAACTTTTTAGGGTTTATCTTTAATTCTATTAATATGTCTATTGGCTTGCCCGATAATAAAAAAATTATTATTCAAGCAATCGTTGATAGGTTTTTAAAAAATAAAAAATGCACTATTAGAGAATGGGCATCTTTCATAGGTTTGCTTGTTGCCCTGCGATAAAGTTTGGTCGGTTATATACAAAATCGTTAGAAAGGGAAACATTTTTAAAACTTAAAATTAACAATATGAACTTTGATGCCGAAGTGTCAATAGCTAACGGAGTTACACCTGACAAACTGGTGGAGAGATAATCTCGTAAGAGCAAATAATAATTTAAGACATGATGATTTTATTTTTGACATTTTTACTGATGCAAGTTTGTCAGGTTGGGGTGCTTGCACAAAAAATCAAAAAAGTAATGGTTGATGGATAGATGCAGTTAAAACTAGACATATAAATTATCTTGAACTAAAGGCTATTTATCTTAGTTTAAAGTGTTTTGATAGGGATTATAGTAAATGCAATATTCTAATTAGATGTAATAACACAACGGCCATTGTCCATGTAAATAGAATGGGCAGTATTCAGCATGTAGAATTAAATTTCGTAGCAAGGCGTCTTTGGCAGTGGTGTGAAAAGAAAAATATATTTATAGTCGCCTCGTATATTAACACTTGTGACAATAAGGAGGCCGATTACGAATCTAGAATGGTTTTACTTGAGACCGAATGCACTTTGTCATCACAAGCTTTCATTAAAATTAAAATCAGTTTGGGAATCCAAATATTGATTTGTTCGCATCCAGTCTTAATCAGAAGTGCCGCAAGTTTGTTTCCTGGCATCCTGACCCGACAGTGGCTGTCGATGCTTTTACCATAAATTGGCGTAATGTAAATTTTTATACATTTCCACCTTTTAGTTTAATTTTAAGAACAATTGAAAAAATTATACTAGACCAAGCACGTGGAATAATTGTTGTTCCATGGTGGCCATCGCAGCCGTGGTTCTCCTTATTTCTTAAACATAAAATAGAAAATCATATTTTGTTTAAACCACAGCCTAATTTACTTGTTTGTCCTTTTAGTGGGAGGCAACATCCGATGGCAAGCGACCTTTCCCTGGTAGCTGCAGTATTATGTGCCAGGCGTTCCAAACAAAGAACATACCAGAAAACGCTATTTCTACAATGCTTACTTCTATTTCAGAAAATACTTTAGCATAGTCTACTAGCACATTTAAGCAATGGTGACATTTTTGTTTTAAAAATAATTTTTCAGTTTTTAAGTCAGGAGTCACTGAGGTTATAAGTTTTTTACAGTCTATACTTGATGCCAAGCCACATAAATATGGTACCTTTAATTGCCATCGGTCAGCGCTAGCCTTAATATTACATGAAAATATTAGTGATGATGTTAGAATTAAGCGTTTTTCTAAAAGGTGTTAATAATTTAAGACCAGCCAGACCAAAATATAATATAATATTATAATATAACTGGCGACACTTGCCAGTTATGCAGTATTTGGAAAAAATGTATCCTTTAGTTAGTTTGTCACTTAAGGAACTATCTATGAAATTATCAACTCTTTTAATCCTTATTACTAGCCAGTACTAGCTAGTATTTTAAATAGTTAATTAAGTTATTGTTTTCTGACTTACAGTTGTAAGGCCAGTTTGTTGTTAACCATTCCTGTAGAAGGTTTTTTGTTTTTGTTCTTAATTTGTTGTGTTTTTTGGATTTATTCGGTAGTTTATTGTACTCTTCGCAAAGATCTTTAACCATCTACGTGGTAATTATAATTAATATTGAGGACTGGAAGTCGTGCTAAAATTTTATGATCAAACACGAACTTACCTGTGATGTTCGAACATAATTTTAGTAGACTTCCAGTCCGAAGATATTAATTACCCACCACGCCCTAAATATAATTCTCCAATATTGCGAAGATTACTGGAACCTTTAAAATAATGAAGATACGGCAGCGGAGTCGGGGTTAGGTGTCGGGTACACAGGCCCAGACTTCTCTAAAATATAGTGGCACTAGTGAGTATCCGGAGGACTACTACGTGGTAATTATAATTATTATCTTCGGACTGGAAGTCTACTAAAATTATGATCGAACATCACAGGTAAGTTCGTGTTTGATCATAAAATTTTATTATTCTATAACTAAGCTTTACTCAGTTGTCTCAAATAAATAATATAGTGAAAAATATTCATTTACCGCTAAATTAAATCGGTTGACATCGTTCATGACCCCACCGAAAGGGATCCATTACTGTTATGCAATTCGGTCCCTCTGTGCTCACTTTATACATACTTCAAACGAATGTAATCTCGGTATTATTTACACTAGCTGGCGTGTTTCGATTCCCAATCCGCTCACGTTACATGACACATGAGCTTCGGATGAATTGGACATTACGGTGGCATTACTTAACGATATTTATTTCTCAATGAATGACCGGACAACAGTCGGAAGTATGTTTCTTCCCTATGAGATTTAGATTTTTTGAAAGTAAATGACTTTGCTTTATGGATTTATTAAACTGAAAAAAACCGCTGTTATTTTTAATTCCCTCATAAAAGGGAAGTATTGTAATGGTGAAAAAATCGCCCTCCGAGATTTTTTGAGATCTTTACGTTCCAGGGTCCCAAGCTGGCGAAAAACATGTTTTCTCGATTCCGTCGGTCTGTCTGCTCGCGGCATAACTAAAAAACTACATACCCGATTGACTTAAAGTTCTGGTAAAAAATTAAGGGTCATATGGGAATGACCTGGTACCATTTTGGTAAAAATCCAATATTGCAAAACAAAATGGTTGCCTAGTGAAATGTTAAAAAAATTATTACTAAGAAAATGCTTACCCAATTTATCTCAAATTTTGCACAAAAAGCAGGTATTATCTAGGAATCAACTGGTAAAATTTTGTTATGAATTCAAGATAGCGGAACAAAATGGCGGCTTAATAAAATATTTGAAAATTTAGCCTGAAAAAACTACTTAATAAACTGATTTCGAATTGTTTGCCATAACTAATTGTAGTATAGAGATAAACTAGTAAAAGTGTGGTACTATTTCAAGATGCCGGCCAAATAAAATTTTCGTAATCTGAAAAATTCGCCCTCTCAGATTATCGTTGTCAGACGTTTGTTAGACACTAGTGGACTGCATAAATAGGTACATTGGTACAATAAAAAAATTATATTCTCTTAATTAGAATACGACAAAATCACATACCGCTAAGAGGTACGAAAATAAAATGGTAAAGGCACTTACCGATATCTCTTCACGTTCCTTGACGAAGAGGGCCCTCTGAGGTACTGCGATGTTGTTGAAATTTCCACACTAAGGTGACGCCGAAAGGCTTTTCGTAAAACTCGAAAAATGAGTCGTTTGAGTCAAGAGTATGACCGTTGGCCGCTGTTACTCGGAGAGTATCTCGTACTACTATGTACCGCCGTCGTTCGGTTCCTTAGCAAAGTGCCGTTAGAGGGCGGTGCGTGCATTTTTAAAAACGCGAAATATTTAACTATGCAAAATTTGTAATAGTTATTTTAACACTAATTACGAAAATAAAAATATATTTTCTTTATAGAAATCACTCAGTTCCTAACATTCCACCCACCAAAAGAAATATGTTTCTTTTACGCGTACATAAATTTAACATGAACAAAAATAGAAAAAATGAAAAAAAAATCTAGAATTTAGACAAATACTTAGACACTGAAATCTTAAAACTATTATAGAGTGTATTTATTGTGCAGGCAAATGACATAGTTTGACAACAGGTCTTTTAAATGTACCTTGTTGAGTTTTTAATGTTACCACACGAACCATTCCATCTGCTCCGGGATGCAGCTCAATTATGCGACCGAGTGACCACTGCAAGGGTGGTTTAAGTTCATTTTTAATTAGAACAGGCGTATTGAGGTGGATATTATCCACAGGTTTTACCCATCTTGATCTCTGCTGTCAAGTGTGCAAGTAACCTTGGCTCCACCTTTTCCAGAAATCAGTATGCATTTTTTGGATCATTTGCCAACGATCGAGGCGATTTATATCGATATGACCCAAATCTGGTTCAGGAAATGAAGAAAGAGGTTCCATAGTTAAAAAATGTGTCGGAGTTAATGGGATTAAATCATTTATATCGTCACTCATACTAGAAAGAGGGCGAGAGTTAAGAAGAGCCTCAATTTGAGTAAGAAGGGTGGTGTACAATCCTTCATACGTCATAATATGGGATCTGTACATTGGTACAATATAAAAATTATATTCTCTTCATTAGAATACGACAAAATCACACACCGCCAAGAGGTACCAAAATAAAATGGTAAAGGAACTTACCGATATCTCTTCATGTTCCTTGACGAAGAGGGCCCTCTGAGGTGCTGCGATGTTGTTGAAATTTCCACACTAAGGTGACGCCGAAAGGCTTCTCGTAAAACTCGAAAAATCAGTCGTTTGACTCAAGAGTATAACCGTTGGCCGCTGTTACTCGGAGAGTATCTCATACTACTATGTACCGCCGTCGTTCGGTTCCTTCCAAACTGCCGTTAGAGGGCGGTGCGTGCATTTTTAAAAACGCGAAATATTTAAATATGTAAAATTTGTAATAGTTATTTTAACATTAATTATGAAAACAAAAATATATTTTCTTTATAGAAATCACTCAGTTCCTAACACAGATTTTACATATATTCGAGTTTTGGCGTCCCTAGAGGCAAAAAATATATTTTATCCAGTTCGTCGGTCCGTCTGTCGGTTTGCTGTGTGTCCGTCAGTTCGCGGCATAGCTTAAAAACTACTCCTCAGATTGACTTCAAATTTTAGTCAAAAATTAAAGCTCATATGGAGATGGCCTGGAAATATTTTGGTTAAAATCCAATATGCTGGAACTAGATGGCGGCCTAGTGAAACGTTAAATAAATTATTACTAAAAAACCTATTTATCCAATTTATCTCATATTTTGTACAAAAATCAAATAATATGTATCATCAATGAACTTTTGTATGAATCCAAGATCGCAGAACTAAACTACTCATCAGACTGACTTCGAATTTTGGACAAAAATTAAGGCTCCTATGGGGATGACCTGGTAATATTTTGGTAAATATCCAATATGCCGGAACAAGATGGCGGTCCAGAGACACGTTTAAAAATTATTAGCAAAAACTGTTTATCCAATGTACCTTAAATTTTTCAAAAAAATCGTGTTACGTAAGAATGAACTGGTTACGTGTTGGTATGAAAATAAAATAGCAAAACAAAATGGCGGCCTAATAAAATTTTTAAAAAATCGATCTGAAAAAAAACCATTTATTAGAATAATTTTAAATTTTGTGAACACAGAAGTGTGATGTAGAGATAAGCTGGTAAAGTTGTGTTATGAATCCAAGAAGGCGGAACACAACGGCGGCCAAATAACATGTTA
The DNA here is from genome assembly GCA_030620095.1 of Kuschelorhynchus macadamiae. NCBI lineage: Eukaryota > Metazoa > Arthropoda > Insecta > Coleoptera > Curculionidae > Kuschelorhynchus > Kuschelorhynchus macadamiae. The sequence continues at coordinate 131,200 of JAUTXW010004232.1, forward strand.
AAAAAAACTAAAGTAAAAAAATCTTCTTATTCAATTGACTGTAAATTTTGGAGAAAAATTAGATATGATATAAGGATAAACTGGTGCGAATGCAACATGACGTAACAAAATCGCGGTGTGTGATAATGTAAAAACTGCCTATTGAATTAATTTTAAATTATGCCCAAAATCAAGTGGGGCATAGGTAGAAATGTTTGAAAAGACAGTATATATGTGTTCCTAAATAACTATGTACTGAATTAAATTGGTCCATGCGTCACTATTCCCAATAAGAGGAAATATTCATAATAAGGGAAATTCCGGGTACAGGTAATTTACCGATTTTTTTATATTGTGAACGTATTATTTGATTTATTATTGGACGAACTAATTTTTGATAATATTATTATAGATATTAATAATATTATTATAAGTGAGAACTCATGGAATAACAACGGCAACTATAGTTTTAAAGCTACAACCGAAATTTATTAGGTAAAAGTACCACCCCCAAGAATTCATAAATCCTTTCTTTGTGAGGATTAGAAATATTTTTAGTAGCATAAATAATAAAATATATTTCAACTTTTAAATCCTTAAACATTAAATATAGACACAAATCAGCTCCTAATAATAAGCTCGTGATGACTTACTTGACGCAATAAAACTAAAACTCCAACAGAGTAATAAAATAAAAACAATAATGAAACTCCTTATAATCCAGTTTTAAACAGAATAAATTTACTTTGTCTCAATGGTAACGACTGGAACCTTAAAAAGCTAAATGCAATAGGAACAACTAATAGTCCATACGCTAGGTATCATCCCGTGTTTTTGAGAGGTCCACGAGATTTTTTTGTTGCATTATCTTGTCTAAGATGAATATATTCAGTATCATTTGGTTACCACGCCCAAAAATGGCCAGTAAGGTTTTTATACAGGGTGGTCATATATTAAAACTACATAAATATAGAAAATTTCTTTATTTACTCAATAGGTGAGTTTAAATGTGTTTTTATTGTTAAATGAACTTAAAAATATATCTATAAAATATTTATGGTATTGGTATTATACAAGGTGGTCCAAAAAATAAGTATATAATATAACAAAAAATTCAATAGTTAGAATTAAAAAAAATAATAGGAAATTATGTATCATAAGGATTGGTACACTGAGAAGTAAGGCGACAGCGACAAAAAGAACAACAAGTTAATCCAGCTGCCCGGCAACAACAATTTTTTGTACGTGAACATTTACCACAGTTGCAACTCGGAACTAATTCTTCGGCTGGAGGAAAAATATTGTCCACGGATTTTGGTAAAAGACTATCATTTTCCAGTTTGTATCCAAACAAAAGAGGATCTAAAGATATAGTTTCTTCTTCCAAACAATGGTTTTGGGTATAAACAATAAAAAAGGCCCGCAATATATGGAGTTTTATTGATGAGCTGGTAGGAGGTAACTGCGCTACAGAAAAAGTTTTTCCGTGGTGGTACATCCAATACCTCAATTCATCAAATGAATCTGAAGGGTTGCCTGGGCGAAGCACCTGAATAAGGTACTTTTCTGCACTTTGCACTGAATCTTCAACAACTCTGTCAGATGAGCCTACAAAAGTTATGCTAATAAGTAAAATGTCATTAAAACAAAACGATATATTTACCTTTAGCAAAACTACTGAGAAATTGGACTGGAGTAGCGCCAAAAGCACTGCGTTATGTTCCAACTTTGCTTGTATAATCTGCACCAGTTAAATGGAAAAGGGCTGGAAGAACTGTACATAATTCTGAACCGTGAAGTTCAGCCATCAAGTGCAATGGAACATCCTTTCTAGTTGCTCCAACGCCTGCCCTAAACCAAAGTTCCTAAAATAATAAAACACTTATCAAAATGTTTTCAATTATATCTTAAAACAGTTACCTGTATCCCTTCGGCTTTATAAGTCCTGAAATGATGAAGAGCCATAACTAGTATGTCAGTGTCGGAAGATAGTATGTATATGTTTTTATGACCCTCTCGTACTGCATGAGCTATATGTACCATAATTCGTATATCTGCTTCTTCTATGTCATTTCTTTGTAACATCTTCAGCGTAGTAGAATTACGTAATGAACTACTTGATTGACAAGGTTCGATATTTGTTGCACTGCATATTATTTCCACCCCTTGCCAAAAACGATGAGCATGTTGTAGCAGATATTTTCGAATAAACGTTTGAAGCTTAATTTTATTTTCTACACAACTCCAAAATTTCTGAGCCTGTACGGGTAATGGTATATCATCTGTAATTGAATGTATTGTTATATATTCTTTACCATATCTTCTTATTCTCTCTCCAGACTTGGGTGACATTTCTAAATAGCTATCAAATACAAAATCAATTCTATTAATATGCCCCTTCAGTGTACCACTTATCATGTTGCAGAATGCAATAGCAAGATCCTGGAAATTTTTCAAATTTTTCCACTACACTTTGCGAATACCCATCATAACATCAACCAAGAGACAAAACTTGTCTGAGGTAGGTACTAGAGTGTAGTCCTGAGTATCTAAAACTTTGCTTAGCTCAACAAAAAGACTGGACTTTTGCGTTTCTTTTTTCAAAACTCCTTCATCTTCAAAAAGGAAGTTTTCTTGGGTCAATTCATACCTTAACAGTAATTTCATACTATATCCCCTTTCTTTAGCCAACTCGATTATACGCTGAGTCTCTCTATTTTGTTTTTGCACAGTTTTATACTGCTTCTGTTGCACAGTTCCCGCTGTCGATTTAAACGATGGAAGCTTAATTCTACTAATAGTGTCAGAAAGGGGTTTGCTTAAATTTTCAAATCTTTCCTTGCGAAATTCTTCGTAAGCTTCACAACCAGTTTCAAACAAGTTTAAAAGAGCTTTGGTGACATCGGGTGGGGTCTGCTCCTGCGTGACTATGTTACGCAGGGCTTGATTTCCTTCCATAAATGGATTTACCCGCTGAGAAATATATTCAATCATTTTTTCAATAACCGATTCTACTCGATCTGTTTTCCCTGGATAATATTCATGATGGTTTCTCAGTTCATAATTATCATTTTTTAAAAATGTCTTTTCCCTGTACAAGTTAGAAATTGCCAAAATTTCATGATACACAAGTTCCCAGGCGGCAACAAAATCCTTTTTACGAGTCGATCCAATGATGCCAGCAGTACTTTTTTTTGACCTATTAATGGTTTGCTCCAAAGCTTGATCGGTTCCAACTGACGTGAAAGATGATTTACTTTGCTTCACGGTAAATTTTCCTTTTTTAAATTCGTTATATACTTCGGGGGCCGTCTTCTCTAGCATTAGCATGTCATGTAGGTAAAGTGAAGACCAACGTGCGTAATTGGTACGATCCATAACGTGAAAAATAGGTTGCAGTTGTTTCACAGTTTGTACATGGAGGCTCCAATCGCCTGTGCGATCGGCTCGGATTAAATTTCTTAATAGGTTAATAAGTGCTAAGACGTTATTCCAATATTGAAACAGATTGGACTCTTTGCATCTTTTGGCAACAAATTGTTTAAATTGTAAAAGAATATTTTCTGAATTATTTTTAAAATCCTTAAATATTGTCTGTGCTTCAACTGCATTTCCCTCAATAAACAAATCTTGTAAAATTTGAAGTGAGGCTAACTCCTGTTCATGTTTTGTCAAATCCTGCCCTTTAAAAAAAGATTGCAATTGTAATCTTTGCAAAACTTCACCCAGCAGGAAAAAACCTCTAACAGATCGAGCATAGTTTGTGCCATTAAAAACTTGTTCAGTTGTACCAACACCAAAGGCCCCAACTTCTATTAGTATCCTTTCAGCACCACTACCACGTAAGTATTTTCCAATGCACGCTAACAATACTTTAATCATATGAAAACTTCCAAGCATTAATGTTATATTTTTAAATTCATTTTCTCGTAACAGGATTATATGCCTGGCAATTCTGTAAACGCCTTCATCGCAAAATACTGGAAGGTTAATTTGATCTAATTGTTGTAATATGTCTTTAAAATTGCAAAGAGCAGTATACACTGTTGAGTAGTCAGTTACAGGATATGGCAAAACTGGTAGAAATCCCACAATTTGATCTTTACGTTTATCTTCAGTAAGGAATGCGTTAAAGGCTGGCCATGAAGGAATCTGCTGATAATTTTTTGTAATGTTTAATTGTCTAGGTGTTTCAGATATGTCCATTCTACTTAAAAACCATGCTAAATCATCAGATCGCAATTGAAAATATGATTCTGGTTGTACTGGGTTCTGATCATCAATCATCAAGTGAAATAGGTCCAGGTGTTTTGTAGAACTCTTTCAATACTTGACATTTCAGTTCTTCGCGAAAAGATCGAGTAAAACGACATACATCGGTTTCTGAAATATTTGGTTTGCTATGCAGAATGTCAGATTTATCTTGAAATATAACTGCAACAGTATCATGTGTTCCATTTAGCCCTGATTCAGTGGCTTCGTCATGGTCAAAGTTGTCAAATGCTGCAGTGGTAAATTTAAAATGGTCAAAATGTGATGGAATTGGTACATTGTTTTTACCAGATTCTACAGTAAAAGACGCTAGGTTTGTTCTACATCTTTGAACTTCATCATATGAGATACTCATACCCGTGCGATTTAAGCTCTTAATTAATGCACTACTTTTACAGGTATTGTGAACTGACAACCCTGTCATCGTGTGCAGAGGAGTCCGTTTTTTCCCTCCATGTAAAATAAAATACATTGTTTGAAACAAGGCATTTATTTTAAGATATTTGCCTTTAGATACTCCTTTTTTGGAGGTCTTACAAAAGTCTACATCTTCATCACTCTCAGAATCAATGTCATCGTCACCATAAAACTGATTTTCGTTCAAATTAAAAAGTTCTGAAAAAAATGTTAAAAGAGCTGGAGGAATCCGCATATCGTCCCATGAATGCCTTAAATTAGTTTCATCACAGAATTTATCACTAAGATTAAAATTAACATTGTTAAGCGATTTTCTAAGAATTCTTGCGGATTCTTTAATAACATCCTTCGATCTTATTAGTTCTATAACTTCGTTATGAGTCACGCTTGAGTGAAAAACTAATGTGGGTTTGTTGACTTCCAGTGGAACAGAAAATTGTATTTCATTATCAAAAGTGTCCACTAAATAGTTTTTAATGTCGACGTTTTTAACCGCCATTTCCAAAGGCAATTGAGAATTTACATCATTACATATTTCAGTCAAAGTAAACGAATCTCCTAACTTAAGACGTGGCATTAAATTGTCTATAACGTTTGACATAACCATTTTCTTTTGTAAATGTTTTTCCTTCTTTAGGTCTTTAAGCTCTAAGTTTCCAGGAATTAGATTTGATTTATATCTTTGATATTTTTGTTCATAGGAGCGTAAGCAATTTGAGTGGTAATAAATATCTGCTGCAAATATAGATTCAATTGTTTTTAAATCAGCTATTTTAGTAAAAACGTGATCCTGAAAATTTAAAGCAATTTCTAGCAATGACTCTGCTCTATTTTTCTCACAAATTCGAAATTTTTTGCAAGTTTTACCTATCCAAATTTTACCACAAATTATACAATTAATTGTATCATCTGACTTAACAATAGATGTCGAAGGTCTACATATAATTTTTGATCTTGTAACCTTATCGTACCTTACTGAAGAATTTCTTTCATCTAAGTCCTTATTTTCATTTTTTTCGTCGTCGATTAATTTTCTTGCCGCCCGTTCTACTTTTGACTTCATCGTATAATTCCGGTAACAAGCTTTGGTCATGTGATAATAAAATAGATCATCCGGGGAAACACTTTTTAATCTTTCAAAAACAATGTCTTTTCGTTCACTAGATGCCCACCGAATCGGCGCACATCCATTACTTTCACTGTTCAATACTTCAGTTTTATTACGTTGCTGACAAATAATGCACAACTGTATATTAAATTTTGCCACAGTGTGCCGTAAAGAAAGTCCAATTTTACCGCACCACTAGACAAAACCAAGAAAATTACCTCGAAACCGTTAAAAATACGTTCGTGTGCGCACCACGTGATCGTCTGTAATCGGCCGGCTGATAAAACAGTGTTGCCACGTTTAATATCATATATGTAAAATTGAGAAACATTTACATTTTCATTTGTTTTAAGGTTTGTGAGCTATAACTTAGTTTACATGTACTTAATGCCAAAAATTATCGAATTAGACCTATGTTTACCATGTAAAAAGGCTAAAAAAAAAACGGGCTATTTTTTAGGCTGGTAACCAAAAATTTCTCGTATCTTAAACCTTATAATTGACCTAGAAAGTGAGATATCTCGTGGACCTAAAAAAATACAGAACGATAGCTAGCGTCTGCATTATAACTGAATCCATATCCAAACAATAAATGATACTAACATTATTGGTTATGGTATGGAAGCAGTTAACCGCAGTCTGTGAGGCGAAACTTTGTCATGGTCAATTTGATTTACTATGTAAAGCACGTTTAGGAAAATTTATATTGGTATTTAAAAGTTTTAGTGGTAAAATTTGAATTTTATAAAATACACATAAATAATTCCCTTATATTTGTAATGTTGATAAAGTGTTTTAATGAAATATAGGACATATTCAGCTCACGTACGTGATATAATCTTCTCGTTCACATATCACAGATTATTAGCTCTTATGCTCCCGTAAGCCCCTTAAATATTTGTGTGTAGAGTGCTTTAGTTTAAAAATAAACTGGTCAACACTCGAAGCGTCTACCCTAAGTTTTACCCCATTTTGAAATTTGTCAATCTTAAAAAGTATCATGCGGATTTTGATAAATTTATACTTTTCAGAATTATTGGTTCACTGGCTTTTAATTGAGGTATCAATTTAGTGTGTATTGTCCGATGGTAGGGAGATACAGGGTACATAATGAAATGATGCAAATTATCGAAAACGTTTGACGATCCCATTTTAACCAGAAACATGCCATTTAATTCTTAATTTGATTTTTACGATCTAGGATAAATATGAAAAAAAGTAATTTCCTCGATTTTTGAAATTTCGCTTTTTTGCAGAAATACGATTTTTTTGCTGAAAATGGATTTTATAGACTATAAAAAGCTTTTAAAAACTATAAAAAGGCGTTTGACAGTGTACCACATTCCTGGCTTATAGAAGTACTAGGAATATACAAAATTCACCCTATAATCATCAATTTCCTGACAACTATCAAGCACCAGTAGAGAACGAACTTGAGGATCTATAATGAGATACATATCAATAGGAGAATTTACCAAGGAGACTCGTTAAGTTCACTGTGGTTCTGCTTAGCGATGAACCCCGTATATGGATGATATTAAGCTCAATGGTGGAAACCATAACCAACTAAAAAAACTTATTGACGTGACATACATATGGAATTTGAATTGGAAAAATGTAGAGTCTTAAACATCGAAAAAGGCAGTCATTAATATTGATATAGCCCTACCCAATGGAGAAATAGTTCAAGTGATGAACCAAGGAGAGACCTACAAATATCCAGGATTTCAATAAGCTAGACTGCTCGATAATAAGCAAGGAAAGACCTTGATGAAAGACCCGTACGTCCAAAGAGTGCGAGCTCTTCTGAAGACAGAACTGAGCGGCAGAAATCTCATTACAGCAATTAAAACCTATGCTGTGCCCATGTTGACCTACAGTTTAGGAATCTTGAAATGGACTAACACTAACACGAAGCTAAAGGGACTACAACGAACTACTCGCCTAATGATGACCAAGTACAAGTCACACCACTCAATGACCTTACCACGGAGAGAAGCTGGAAGATCCCTTGTTTACTTGACCAAATCGCACTCCCGACAAAAATTAAGAGATTTCTTCACCAACAGGGTACAAACATCAAGTCTCCACCGCATACTGACCTTAAGTGACAACCCGTACTCCCAACTTAATCTCGCAAACAAGAACAGTGGGCTCAAATGGCATTGCATGGCCGATATCACAATGATTTGAATCAACCACACATAGATAAGACAGCATCCAACAGGTAGCTGAAGGATGGACAACTGTTCCCAGAGACAGAAGGATTTTTGATGGCAATACAGGACCAAGTTATTAATACACGAAATTTATCATCAAAGACCGGTCCGTTAAATCTGATAAGTGTCGAAAACATAGCGAGAGATCAGAGACTATATAGCATATAATATCTGGCTGCACTTACTTAGCAAAAACGGTCTACCTCCAGCGACATAACCAGGTGTGTAACATTATACACCAGAAGCTTGCCAATAAATACTTGCTCCTGAAGACCTTTGTGCCTTATTATAAATAGCAACCAAGTTCAGAGCTTGAAAATAATTCCTTCAAACTGTACTACTACCGGACAATTATCACCGACAGACGGGTGACGAATGCCCTGGTTCTTTGCTATGGGATCATATTTAGTATGGGTGGTCCCTCAGTGGCGTCCTTTAGGTCGTCTAACATACACAGGCGTAGTTTCTCGTTAAAGATATCATCTCTGGTGTCTGGAATGAGATCTGTAGTCTGTCATGTTTATCTGCGTTCTATATACCTCGACGTCTCGTAGCCTTTCCTGCTCGATTCGAGCTTCTTCTTCCTCCTCTCGTCGTATCTGGTCCATATATGGTCCATAGACTTGGTGATTTAGCGATTCTATGACGCTTTGAGCGTACTCCTCAACATCCATTATGCTGCACTCGTCTCCGTCTTCGTAATATACTTGTGTCAAGGGCCCTGGAGTGACTAGTTGATCGATAGGTTCATAGAATTCTTCATCCCATTTCTTTACGTCTTCCTCCCTTGACACTCGAGCGTTATTGTTGCGAGGTCTCGACCGGGTGTTTTGAGGGTTTTGGTTGTCCTCTTTGGAATGTGGTATAGTCTCATCGCAAATGTCTACCACCGCACTCGAAGCAGCTCAGTCTTGTTCTAGCAGGTTGATCGGGTTCATAGCTCCCTTGTTGTTGACTCTGCTAATTGGCTGGTTGACTAGATCGATAATTGCTTCGATGTTGATTTTGCTGCTCATATCTGGGGTTATTTCCTGGAGAGTTCTGTGGATGTAATGGTAACCCTTCCGTCTCCCAATCTCGTTTCAGTTGGCTTGCTGCAGCTATTAAGTCTTGTACACTATGACAGTTCAAGTTTCGGAGCACACCTCGCAGCTTTCCTTTCAATTTGCTCAGCAAAAGTCTAGTTTGTTCTTTTTCTCCTAGATTTTGGACTAGACGTTGGCAAATCAGCTATTTTCTCACTAGAAAGTCCTCAGTTTTTTCTTCCTTGGCTTGCTCCTTTCCGTACAACTCCATGGAAAGTCTGCCTCTAACGTCGGGATTATCGTAGGCTCTTAACAATGCCTATCTAAAACGTTCACACCCTGTCTGTTCGTTGGCGTATACTGAAAGTTTTTTCGACGCAGGTTGGCGTAGTTAACGATGAGCTACCATGTTTCATTGTACAGCATGTACAGATGCAGGTCTGCAGTGGGTTTCGGTGTCTTCTAAAAACATCCTCGAGTATTTATTATGCAGTCGTGAATAGAGAGGAGGAGGTGTCATTGCTCTGTGACCTTGTAGTGCTTTTGCCAGGACTGACGTGAAAGCTTCAAATGTCTGGCTCAATTCGTTATTTCCATCGGAATTTACAGACTCTGATTTTCTGGAAGTCTTCTTTTGCTTCCTCGTTGGTTTATAATTGAACTCGACTTCGTTATCGCTACTCGTACTATCCGTGCTGCTCTCTTGTGCTTTAATTCTGGGTTCAAGGAATTTTCTCGAAGCTGGCAACGTTGTTTTCCATCCTGGGTTCACCGGTATTTTATTCTTTGTTTTTTGTTTGTCTAATTTTGCTACAGGGAATTGCATATGGTATGCCGGATCATATGCACTTTAGTCGTCCAACTTCACTTGGTCTCGTCTTGGCAAATCCTTCTGTTCTGTTCCTGTTGCGTTAGTTTTTCTTTTGTTCTAAAAGGTCGTTTACCAGACAAGCCCCACGTTGGGCGCCATGTCTCCTTCGGAAAATTGGGTGGAATCTCGCTGCTGTTTTTGCTCGGTTTCTAGCTCATTTTGTGCTCTAGCATGACTCTTTATGACACATAGTATATCTCTATTATCTGATAATACACACTAAATTGATACCTCAATTAAAAGCCAGTTAAACAGTCATTCCAAAAAGATCAAATTCATCAAAATCCCCATGATACTTTTCTGCGAGCATTGACCAGTCTATATATCCAAGTTTCCAAACTTTTAATATATAGGGAGTACATAATGTAAAATATGAAAATTGAAACTCTCATTTTAAGGAATCCCTAGTTACAATTATTCCTTAGACGGTAAAAACATAAGAAGTGGTTAAAGCTATATTAGTAAATAAGGAATTAAGTTAATGCTAATCTTATTAGAGATACAATAAGCCAAATTGCATATTTTTTATTCTAATAAGAAATGCTATGTGAACCTTTTAAATAGAATAAAGGGGAAGGGCCATCCACACGTATAAACGAGAAACTTTTTGAATCGATTGCATCTTTTCAATTACCCATTCCGAATCCAATAGAAACTTTTCGAATGATTCCCACTATTAAATACCCCATTAACCTTCTGCGTAAGAAAACCGACGAGTGCAGTGTACACAACAATAAAAAACGTGATCTCGATTAGTTTTCCTGAGTATCCGTAAATTACTTTCTCGGTAAATACTGGGGAGCGGTTGAACTCGAAATATTACAAAAACTTTAATAGCGGTTTTAACCAAATAATCGGACTGGATAATTTTGTGTAAGTTTCGCAGTTTCAAAAATTGTTAAGTAACGACACAATTAACTACTCCTATGATGTAAAATATGTAAGAAATATTTGTAGTGAGTTATAAAATAGCCTTGCAGTTAATATATATATATATATATATATATATATATATATATATATATATATATATATATATATATATATATATATATATATATATATATATATATATATATATATATATATATATATATATATATATATATATATATATATATATATATATATATATATATATATATATATATATATATATATATATATATATATATATATATATATATATATATATATATATATATATATATATATATATATATATATATATATATATATATATATATATATATATATATATATATATATATATATATATATATATATATATATATATATATATATATATATATATATATATATATATATATATATATATATATATATATATATATATATATATATATATATATATATATATATATATATATATATATATATATATATATATATATATATATATATATATATATATATATATATATATATATATATATATATATATATATATATATATATATATATATATATATATATATATATATATATATATATATATATATATATATATATATATATATATATATATATATATATAATCACCTTATTGGTTTTAGCGCCCATTTTTAAATCCCACTAAAGAAGGTATTGTGGCCGAAACGTCTAAAATTAATAAAAATTAAAATGATTTCCGAAGAATAAACAAGTTTTATTTTTACTTCCCAGGGAAGTATTGTAATCGTGAAAAAATCATCAATGAAAAGATTTTTTCAGATTTTCAAGTTTCTGGGTCCCTAGATGACGAAAAACATATTTTCTCAATTCCGTCGGTCTGTCTGTCTGTCTGTCTGGCTGTTCGCGGCGTAGCTAAAAAACTACTTGTCCTGACTACTGTCAAAAATTAAGGTTCATATAGGGCTGACCTGGTAATATTTTGATAAAAATCCAATATGGCAAAACAAAATGGCGGCATAGTGAAGTCTTAAAAAAATATTATTAAAAACTACTCATCCAATTTATCTCAAATTTTGCAAAAAACGTCAAGTATTATATTGGAATCAACTGGTAATATTTTGGTACGAATCCAAGATGGCGAAAGAGAATGACGGCTTAATAAAATATTTAAAATTTCAGCCTGAAAAACTGCTTAATAGTTTGATTTCAAATTGTGTGATATAACTAATTGTGGTATAGGGGTCAACTAGTAAAACTTTGGTACAAATTCAAGGTAGCAGAACAAAATTGCGGCTAAATAAAAAGTATGTCTTTACATTTTAGCGTTCTTAGAAGCCAAAAAAATATGTTTTATCGATTCCGTCGGTCCATCTGTCGGTATGTTTGTCTGTCTGTCTGTCAGTTCGCGGCATAGCTTAAACACTACTTACCCATTTGACTTTGAATTTGTATCAACAATCAAGGTTCATATGGGTTTGACCTGGTAATATTTTGGTAAAAATCCAAAATGGCGAAACAAAATGAAGGCGTAGTGAAATGTTAAAAAAATTATTATGAAAAAACTGCTTTGCAATTTAATTCAAATTTTGCATAAACTTTAAATATTATATTGGAATCAACTGGTAACATAACACTTGTGGTAATAAAGGGTCATATGGGGATGGCTTGATAATATTTTGGTAAAAATCCAATACGTCGAAACAATTTTAAAAAATGTTTGTTAGAGTGGTGTATCATTTGAGGTTAAGATCCAGTAAAAAAAACAAGTTTTTTTTTTAAATTGCCGACGTTTCGCAATTTAATTGTTGTATTCTCAAGACACATATAGATCTTATATCCTGCATGAAACCCATATTATCATTACTTTCGCTCCTTTGTTCGGCATATATTACCCAGATATTAAGTTTCTAAATGGTTTTTGATAACAATTATTTTGTAGTTATGTTAGAGTGCTGTATTATTTGGAGTTAGGATCCAGTAAAAAAACAAATAGTCGACGTTTCGAAACTTTATTGTTGCATCCTCAGGATACATATATAGATTCTATATCTCGCATGAAACACGTATTTTCAGTCTTAACCTACTACGTTGGACCGCAGATATTTCCGAGATATTAGGTTTCTTAATGGTTTTTGTTAACGATCCTCTTGTTTTTATGTTGAGAGTGGTGTATTATTTGGGGTTAGGATCCAGTAAAAAAAAATAAAAGTTTTTTTTTAATTGTCGACGTTTCGCAATTTTATTGTTGCATCCTCAGGACACATAAATATTATGTCCTGCATGATACCCATATTATCAGTCTTTACCTACTCCGTTGGTTCGCAGATATTTCTCAGATGAAAAATTTCTAAATGCTTTTCGTTAATGGTCTTCTTGTTGTTATGTTAGGGTAGTGTATTATTTTGGGTTAGAAAATATCTGCGGGCCAATGGAGTAGGTAAAGACTAATATAGGTTTCATGCAGGATATAAAATCTATGTATCCTGAGGATGCAACAGTAAATTGGCGAAAAGTCGCCGATTTCAAAAAGGGTCTTTTTTTTTACTGGATCCTAACCCCAAATGATACACCACACTAACTTAACAACAAGAGAATACCATTCAGAAACTTAATATCTGGGATATCTGCGGACCAATGATAATATGGATTTTAATTTAAGATGGCGAAACAAAATTGACGGCCAAATAAAATTTTTAAAAAATCACCGTAAAAAGATCTTGTTCAATTGATTTTAAATTTTGCAGAAAAATTAAATGTGAATATGTGATACTTATTGACTTTATTTTAAATTATGCCTAAAAATCAAGTATGGCGTAGGTAGAAAGGAAATGATAAGCATATTGGTAGGAATTCAATATGATGGAACAAAATGTCGCCTAATAAAAATGAAGAGACAGTATATGTAACACATATATACTGTGACTATATCCTGAACTAACTTGGATCATACTTCACTCTTCCCAATAAAAGTAATAGTTCATAACGAGAAAAGTTCACATCTGAAACCAGTGCAATTTATAACATTAAAGTGCCTTTTACTAATTCTTCTCTTCACATGTATTTCTTTTATCTTATGCCGGTAATAGAACTTTAAAATGAAAACCAAACGAGGAATTTGGCTAAAAGACAACGTGCGTACTGGTGAATTTTTAAGAGCTCGGTTTCCTTCAAGGAAGCAAGTACTTCTAGTTTTTATTTACATTCACAAGGTAATGAAAGAAACACTTTCGGATGCTGCCAAATCTACCAGTATTAAACTACGTAGAAGAGTAAGGGGAAAGCAAATATCCTTGTTGAGGGAAAGGAGAATATCAGTGCTGTATACCAGCAGAAGCTGTACAAAGAATATCAAAATCTGAAAAAAAGAAATCGAAAAACACGGATAAAGCAACTGTGAAACGGCAGATTCGGTGATTTTGTTGTTGTTTTATATTTCCCGGCAAAATGTGATGGAAGAAAGAATTTCTTAGGTCAAAAAAGAAAATTGTATGAGTTCGTCGACGAGCGGAGTAAACAAGGTTTTCGCTTCGACAATGAGAACTTAGTGTACCAAAGAAGACAAATATGATTCATAAAAGAATAAACATTACAAAGCCTCGCTGAAATCAATAAGAAAGTTATACTGGAAGACTCATCTCCGCATTAGCGTCTAGTGACGAAGAGGTCGAGTTTTTGCCTCCAGCAGGGAAAATATTACGTGAAATACTAAAAAAGGCAAAATATTTTGTCTTCATTTGACAGAAATCAGTTACAAGGAAAAAGAAAAAAATTGATCACAAAACGATTAAATTTCAAGAATGATTAAAAAACAAAAATTAAGTGACATTTAATCGATGACAATCGAGCGATCAAGATGAATCTAACAGGATCTCTCATACATATACATCAAAATTCATTTAGTAATATGTGTTACGGGATGACCAAAAAGAACAAATAAACACATGCATTCACCGGAAGAACGTTCTCCTCCTAGTGGGAGGTCGAGTAAAAATACACCGTACAACAAAAGTAAGGAAACGGCGAAATATCTCAGGTAGGTACCGCTTCCCTGAATTTAATTAATATATGTACACTTAGGTACGAAATTATGCCGGTTCCACATTGCTGTTAAGTTTACCGTTATTCTGTTATAAAAACTTTTTTTTTTAAATGGAACACCCTATAATATATTACTTTTTTAAAATCAGCGTAAGATTCTCAATAATTTTTAATAAGAGCACTTTTTATAAAATTCAACAGTTTTTGTGAAAATAAGGGTCTAACGTCTATTTATCTTAAACGCAAGTGACACGTAAACACAAACATCTCCAAGAGGACAGTATGATACGCACGTGATCCAGCAAAAACTTGACGGTTATTGGCCAGCCGGTAATTAACGGCTTGCCCAGGTGAGTGTAGTTTTTCTGCAGGGACGCATTCAGTTAGCACTGACAGTCGCCTTATTTTGTGGTTTAACGTGCTTTATTTTTGTTAAAAACTATTGTTCTTCTCCATCTCAAAAAAGTATTTGACATCGTTTCTTGTGACCTCTGTTAGGAGTTTTGTGTATATGATCCGTTAGATAAGTAAGTAATTAAAACTATTGCTTTATTAAAACTTGATTTATGTTTTACGCACTGTCTGTCATCCAAAATGATTGATAAGGTCGCTAAATACAAACTTATCATTAAAATAAAATTATTTAAAATGGCGCATTTTAAAAAAGCTCACGACTTTTGTTGTTTAAGGTTCGATTTAACGAAAATTCGATACCGGAGTATTTTACATTTTTAATTGAAATTTATTCAGAATCATCAAAGGCAAAAAAATAACAGAAAAAAGTATTGTTTTATTGTGAAATTAAATATTTAAGGTACAGTATCTCACGTTTTTTATTATACAATATTAAGAAAATTATCCTTTATATATATATATATATATATATATATATATATATATATATATATATATATATATATATATATATATATATATATATATATATATATATATATATATATATATATATAGCATGAATTTCAAGATAATCCTGCGTTACCATTGGCTAATATAGAGCAAAGAGCAGCCTTATCGGCTAGTAGTGTTTTTAAAATAGTTAAAGAATACCAGGATACACATTCATTATCTGGTCCAAATGCACACCGCAATCGTAAGAGCAGCCTCGATTATGTCGGCGCCTTTGATAAAAACGCAATAAGAAGAAAGGAACGCGGATTTTTTTTTAAATGAAATTCCTACCATTGACAAAATATTACAAGAAGTCAACGACGACAGAGATTTACCGACTTTTAAAAGGACTACATTCTACACATTATTAAAATAATTGAATTTTAAATTTGAAAAACGTGGAAGAAATAGCATTTTAATGGACACGGACGAGATTGTAATATGGAGAAGGAATTATTTGACCCTAATTAGACGTTATAAAAATGATAAGACAAAAATTTATTATTTGGATGAAACGAGGACAAATTCCAGAGTTACAAAGCTAAAGATGTGAGTTGATAAATCCATCAAATCTTCAAGACAGCCTTTTCTGGATGGCCTTTCAACAGATTTAAAAAATCCGTCAGGTATTAATTTTTTTAATAACAATAAAGGATTTGAATGTAGATGAAGATGACGCCGATGTTTTGTATAAAAACATAACCTTACTTTTTCTGTTATTCAAATTACATTAAATGGATTGTTTTGTTTTAATTCAAGACTAGATGTTCTATAATTATTATCCAGCTTATATCTGTTCATTTAAATATACCATATATTGTTGTGTACCAAGAGGTCCATCTGTTTTCAAGAAACAGAAAGGAGTTATGCCAAGGGTTCGTTTATTCACCTTTTTTTTCACAAAAGTAAACTAAAATAGGAAAAACCCTTGAAAAAATTAAAATTTTGATTATTAAGTTACATTTATAAACATCGCAAATACTGAGTATTTCTCCTAGCCCTAGCACGGAACGCGGGGGTTATAAATTCAATTTTATACTCTTATCGTCTCTACAGTTGCTTTTTAGACCCAGTTTTAGCCCACACGGAAACTAATTCATTTTTTAATTGCTTAAGGTTCATTTTGTAATAAATAAAGTAGATATTAATAAATTTTCGCTAAATTTCCTTGCACTACTTTTTTTCTAATACGAATTACAATGGGAACAGCTGATTGACAAGGATAAGAATACCAAAGATCGAATGTGGTACCTCTGGTTAGATATAGCAAAACCAATCTATAGCATGTGCTCTATTGCAATGTGTAAATAATTATTGCAATTTTAAACTAAACTTCACTTTATTTATAAAAAAATAATTTATTCAAATGTATAATTTATCTTAAAATATAAATATTGCCTTTTCTTTTAGGAAAAGAAAAAAAACTGATCATTTGCAGTATTGGTAGTGAATACGGATTTGTACCCGATGGTCTGTATGAACTTTTAAATCCTATTGAAGATTACCATGAGGAAATGGATGGTAAATCTTTTGAAAATTGGTTTTCAAAAGTATTACCAATCCTGGAGGAAATTTCGGTAATTGTTATGGACAATGCGCCATACCATTCACGCAAACTGGAGAAAATGCCTACCACTGCTTCTAAAAAGTCTGATATTCAAAACTGGCTGCGTTCAAAAAATATGCCTTATGAAGAGTTATTTTTAAAAGTACAACTTTAAGAAATTGTAAAGGAACACAAAAAAGCTTATGATAAATATATAGTCTATGAAATGGCTAGAGCCCAAAATAAAATCGTATTGGGATTGCCACCATATTACTGCAAGCTCACTGCGATAGAGCTTATGTGGGCAGACTTAAAAACTTATGTAGCAGCTAAAAACACCACTTTTAAATTCGCTGATATGAAAAATGTATTTAAGGAAGCCGTAACAACAATTACTCCTGGAAAATGGAAAAAATGTGTCCAACATAAAAAGTCGAACCAAAAATGTGGGAATTAGATAATTTGAATGAAGTACAAATTAGACCACTGGTAATAAATTTTGAGGATAGTAGTACGAGCTCATCGGAATAAGCTATGCGTAAAATATTAATTCCTATTTTACACAAATCCATTTGCAAAATACACGTAAAAATAGAGAGCTGTAACAACCCGTTTTAGCATTTATTTAACATGAAATGGAGAAAATATAATGTTTGTATTACTACGTTTAAAATAACGTTTTTTTTCAAATTTGAAAAAAATACATTTTGAAAAATCTATTTTTTTTGTGAATAAAAATAAAACATTTTTTTTTAGATAATAAAAAAACTTTTATAATAAACATAAACAAGTTTTTGAGTTTATTTCTCTCTATCATTCTCTATCATGTACTTCTAAAAACTACTTTTGATACGTTGGAAGGGTCAGAAGAATTTGACGTTGATTCTGACTGATTAAGTGATTTTATTTTTTTTTTCTTATAATGAAAATACCATTTTAGTTATGTTTTTATTTAAATATTCATAGATACTCGTGTACTTATGTTTATTTTAGAAACAAGTTTTAGTTTTGTTTAAATTTAAATACCTGTATTTTGAATAAAGATTATTTTAAAAAATTGCTAAATTTTTCACTCTTTTCTGTTAATGAAAAAAGTTTCTGAAAAAACAATATTTTGAAATAAAAAACAAACCGCTTTGTTAAACATGATTTTTTCGTATTTCTTGTTGAGTACTTATTTTAAAAAGTTGCTAAATTTTTCACACTTTTCTGTTAAGAAAGAAAGTTTCTGAAAAAACAATATTTTGAAAAAAAAATCAAACCGCTTTGTCAAGCATGTTTAAAAAAAACGTATTTTTTTCAGTTTACATCACTAGTTTGTATATAACAATTTTTCGACTAATGTGTTGTCAACCTAATGCTAATTCTTGTAATGTATTTATCATGTAAAAAAAGGATGTAATTTTTGAAAAATATCGAATTCTTTGAAATAATTTTACGAAATTGTATTATTTTAAACAGAAGTTCAATAAATAAATCTAGCATAAGTTAAATTAATGAAAAGTTTCGTGAAACTGGAAAGGTAAAAGATGCTGTACGCTCTCGTAGGCCAGGAAGCACAATAATTCCTCGCCCTGCTACCAACTAGTAAGAGAAACCAGCATCTCAGTTTTAAAGCAGGTTGTAAAAACAATGGAAACAATACAATACAAACAAGAAATACCTAATATGTACATGTAGATGTCGCCACTCCATCGTACTCCTACGTCCAATCTATCTTCCAAAAAAAAACCATTGCTTAAATAGTCCGGATAATTCCGAGCAAAGTGCTCAAACCATACTGTATTATTTGGTGCATCATTACCTAAAGTTTAAATACTTAATACGGCTGTTAAAGTAATGAACTTACAGTTATTTGTTCTAGTAGTGTTATAGTTCTGAATAGCTGGGACAATTTCGGTCCTTAAAAGGTTCAAATATCTTTCTCCAATTAATGGGTCTTCCATGAAAAAGGGACCGATTATTTTTGCACGCTTTATGCCACACAAAATGTATATAATTTCGGGTAATTGGGTATAAATTTCACGTATCCAATGTGGATTTTCCCTGGCCCAATATAGACAATTATGCCTGTTAACTTTTCCATTCAAAAAAAAAGTTACTTCGCCAGAAAAAATAATTTGATTGACAAAATTTAGATTGGTATTGCAACATTCCATCATGATTTCACAAAATTTCAAACAAGCATTTCATGGTGATCATCCTCAGAGAGTTCTTACACCAAATTTATTTTATGTGGATAAATCTGTTCGGTTTTTAGTAGTCGGTCTACGGACATGTGTGAGACGTCACTTTCTCTTTCTATTGTTCTTCTAAACTGATTAAAACATTCAGAGCCTTATTACGATCTGTTGCGCTTTTAGGTTTGCCAGAACGTACCTTTCCAGTTTCACAAAATTTTGTGTTATATAGTTGATTTAGTTTTTGGTTTCTGTTAGAATATTAGTCATTAAAAATATTAAAACATCTTGCCGGTTTCGCATTCTATCCCCATAACCTAATATAATTAAAATTCCAGTTCTTTGGTTTTCAGTTAAACTATCCATTTTTGTAAATCAACAAAACTGACATTGTCAAATACAACAGGTAACCTTTTATAAGCAGGCATTTTAATAAAAGTTATTATATTAAATTAAGGATATTAGACTAGAAATTTTAAAAAAGTAATACAATATAATATAGGGGCTCCATTAAAAAAATCCATTTATAACAAAAAAAAACGTAAACTTGGCAGCAATGCGGAACTCGCTATTGGATCCGACATAATTTAACACCTAAATGTACACATTAAATTCAGATAAGCCGTAACTGAGATATTTCGCCGTTTCCTTATTTTTCTTACACTCGGTAGATAGTGCTGTTTTTCTTTTACCAAAAATGTTCGTATTTAATTTTTACCCCACTCAAAAATTGATCACAAAGTGCAGAATAAAACTTGATATTACTTGATCTCACTATGATAATATCTCTTATAATCTTATATTATAAGATATATGATTGTATATAGTGATCGCCTCATATAAAACAAACTCAAAAAAAGGCACATAGAGACCGAGAGCAAAGTTTACATAATTGTATGTTAATTCTGTAAACTTTGCCGAAAGTGATATCTCATTCATCTCATTCTCTCACTCTAATTATGATTTAATAGTTTTGATAGCATTAAAATAAAATTTTTCGGCTTCTAGAGTATTAAATATGTTTATATACAAAAATACGCGTAAAGCTCCTTCACGTCTTCAAGAGCGGATGAAGCAGTAGGGGCTCGCCAGGGGACGCGGGTGAAGCGCCGCCTACATTTTCCAATTAATTTACTTAAAAATACAAAGATTTTTAAAATATTAAGCATTTTATAATCTACATTTTTATTATAAAAATATAGTATGTTTTATATAAATTCACATTATTTATTTAATTATAGCATTATTTTCTATCAAAACTAGTGCCTTATACACTCTAAAAATAATAATGACTTAAAAACGTAGTGCGCTGAACACCTTTTCATAAGAGCGATCCGTTGAGGAATTAGAAACAGCAGCAAAAAATTCCGCTTCAGACTCCCCCCGCACGCCTGCTTTCGTGCTTAGATTTGTTTGTGAATATGCATAACATTTCGGACATTTTTCGGATCCTGACTTATTTCGGATTTTTTGCGGACTTTCTGATCAACTTAAATCTATAATCAAATCAACTAAACTAAAATAATTAACTCTAATAGGTTAATAAATATTCAATTTTCTAGTACAACAGGACAGTTTTTTGAACGCAGTAAAAAGAAACAATTGTCCAAAAACTGAACACACTATTTCGTTTTATGAATCGAGATTAGCCAAGCCGATTCAAGTATCGGTTTTCGAGTATATTCGATTATTCGACGTCAAACACTGGTGGATAAAATCGGACATTTTAAAGATAATCCGTGGACATTTAGAACAGACACGTCCGACAACACTAATGCATAAGCCACATAGAGATCGGGAGCGGCGCCGCCGGCGTAAGGTGCTGCTGCAGGCTACAGGCGCTTATTCGCTTGTTATAGACTTAATGTGAATTAGTGCGTTCGGATCATCGGTGGTATTTGTGCTACCGTAAAAGTTAGACGAAATGTTTCCGTTTCCCGTGAAAACCGAGGACAAAGAGACTTTTTAAATACGGGAGCCGAAGGATCTAAGCCTGTCCTTGAAATAGAAAAACAAGGGAAGTCAAAAGACAGAGTCTTCTTTCGTAGGTTTCGAAATCAGTGTTATTCGAATTATACGTGGATGAGTGGAAGTATTTATTTATACAAACTATTTTGTATGTTCTGTTTAACTGTAGGTGTAAAATGAGGATTCGATAATTTTGGGAATGTGACGAGTGGTTGTAGTAGGCAGCTAAGTATTAAAAAATGCCCAAAAGCTATGGATAATTAACATCATAAAAAGGTAAAAAATACCATTTTAGGCGTGGCACCCCGAAACATTTTTGGCGCTGTTTTTGCCTGCAGCGCTATGCACCTAGCTGCCCTTCACCCGTTCTTAAATCCACGAGCCGCCACTGGATAAAGTCATATAATACATCTACAATTCGCGTTTTTGAACTGCCTATGTTTTGTGGAATAACGGAAGACTTGATCAGGCTGTATTAAGTTTAAGTAAGTTTTTATTGTGAAAATGGTTGCCCCTCCATGTATATTTAATAGCTGATTATGAAACTTTTGCGGTAGGACTCAAACAGAATAAGGGCAGCGCATCATAAATAGGTATAAAAAGAAATAAGACATTGAAAATTAATCAGGGGCGAAATAAAATGAAACCGTATAGAAAAATACATAGATAGAGGAGCATTAACAATTAAAATATGAAGGGGAACGACACGTTGCTTAGAATAAAATAAAGTTTGGTAATATGTTGTGATGCAAAGTATTGTATAATTACCACATTACTTTAGTGTATATGGTACTAAAAATCGATAAAAATGTGCTCTCACACATCTTTACCAAAAGTTCTTGGCCGGAAAACATATATGTATAATAGCAGAAATATATAATTTCTGCAGGTGCAGAAGGGTACCCTGTGACATAATCGAAAGCAATTTTTCTTTTAGGCCGTTTTTGCACCTGCAGAAATTATATATTTCTGCTATTATACATATATGTTTTCCGGCCAAGAACTTTTGGTAAAGATGTGAGAGCACATTTTTATCGATTTTTAGTATCTACTCTCCGCATGATGGTGCTAGTGCATGCTTTTTAAATTACCTAATTAAAATCACCGGAGCCCCGATAGGTGGTGCTAAATGTTAGGTTTAACTTGTAGTACTGTTTCAGTATGATAGGGGTTTCGGTTTCGATTTTGTCATATCGAGCAATCTGTTATTTCAGATCTCCCTGGGTACAAGCCTGCCTGATGAGGGTAGAGGCCCAGAAATCATGATCGCAGAAGGGTACCCTGTGACATAATCGAAAGCAATTCTTCTTTTAGGCCGTTTTTGCACCTGCAGAAATTATATATTTCTGCTATTATACATTTAGTGTATATGCGTTACTGAACAAGTAAACACTGAAACTGAGAAATCAATTTGTCGCAAAAAATTAACTAATCCATTTTTGCCAAAACAAAAGTAAAAGAACTGTTCTAATCCATTAACAAAGAATTTAAGGAAACTTTTTACTGGTGGTTTTTCTTAGGCAGCCGACCAAGCAGTAATTTGCTGTTATTTCCCCGTTTTGGCTTCCATATAGCTGCCTTAATGACAGAACCCATTACACGAGCGCATCGCCGCTCCGCATTATATTTGTCTTGAAACAGTTAGTTTTGGCGCCGTAATGCTGCGAACGAACGGGGGGAGACTTTTGATGATGTCTTTCAGATTCATTCAGATAGAGGCTGGTTAATATGAAATGATCTCTTGTGTCGTAACATAATTTGTCTTCGTTTAAGTATAAATCCAGTTCATTGTTCATAACAAGGTTTTTGCAGTTAATGAAGCAACTCATGCTGAAAAGACCAGTTGCACTAAGTAGAAAGGGCTAAATGAATATTCTTCAATTTTACAAGTGTCTTTTATTTTCGTAATATATAAAATAACGTAGATAAAACTTTAATATTTATATAATTTAATATATTTAATAGAATCTGCATATTATTAAACAAAAATTCCCAATATTTGTATTCACTAATCTTTAATTCATATAACTATTATCAGTACTAATAATGTACTAACGACATCAACTAAAACGTACTTAAAACATATGAGCTATTGAGGCTCATTTTCATTAAAATTAATCAGAAGCTAGTGTTCTACAACACGGCTTGTTCAAGTCGATATATTAGTAGCAAGTAATAATTTATTGTAGAAAAAGTAAATAATGGTTACGGAACCTCAAAGAAAATTATCTCATCATCATAGCTTTATTTATTATATAACATCACCTACTTTATTCTAATTCAGTATTTAATATAATTCTATAATTATAGCAAAAAATCCGAAAAGAAAATAATCCGGACGCGGGAATATTTAATTTTATTAATCATTCTGGTATTATAAAAAAGAAAGGTCACTACACAATCATTGTCAACCCTTTATGCGTTGACTAAGTATGATCTCTTATTAAAACTATGTTGTCAATGAAATGTCTTTTCAACTCCCTTTAAAAAGTCTAATTAATTAAATTTAAATTTACTACTATCCTTTTTGTTACTTTTAAGTATAGTAGGCAAATATTAGCTAATATTTTGTTCACATAAAGTACCCCTATGAAAGTGAGCCCCTAAAATTAAAATATTCGATAGTACTTTTTTCCTTTTTTTTTGTTGATATGATTTAATTATTATACTGCTACGTATAAGTGGTTTGTATCAAAATAAATAAACGAACAATTAAAAGAAAACTTACACACTCTTCCAGAATGTGGTTAATTGGAGGCCCCAAAATCTTGTTGGCAAGGTGGAACTTGAGGAAAATTGTGGAAAATCTATGTCTCATGATGATGACCTCTATACCAGAAAAAGACCGCAATTACCATAAAATATGTAATTTTATTTCAAAATCAAAAAGAAAATAATTTATAAAACAGTACTCACCACGTGACAGCTTGTAGCAACCCTCAAAACGGCAAATGTTACCCCACAAACTAGTCGGAACTAAAACGGCAAATAAATCGGCAAAACCAACTAATTCTATATCCACCTTGGTTGATTAATCTCTTAATATAAGGAGTGTAATAAATATACCAATAGTATATGCATATTCTTAAAAAAAAAACTCCCAATATTTATATTCACTAATCCTTAATTCATAGAACTATTATCAGTACTAATAATGTACTAACGACATCGACTAAAATATACTCATAACGTATAAGCTATTGAGGCTCCTTTTCATTAAAATTAAACAGAAACTAGTGTTCTACAACACGGCTTGTTCAAGTCGATATATTAGTAACCAGTAATAATTTATTCCAGAAAAAGTAAGTAACATAAAATACATAACATACTACATTACTAACTAACTAATACATACTAATTCTGTACTTAATATAATTTTATAATTATAGCAGAAAATCCGAAAAGAAAATAATCCGGAGGAGGGAATACTCAATTTTATTAATCATTCTGGTATTATAAAAAAAGGAAGGTCACTACACATTCATTGTCATCCCTTTATGGGTTTAGAAAGTATGCTCTGTTGTTCATGAAACGTCTTTTCAGCTCCCTTTAAAAAGTCTAATTAATCAAATTTAAATTTACTACTACCCTTTTTGTTACTTCTTAGCATAGTAGGCTAATATTAGGTAATATTTTGTTCACATAAAATACCCCTTTTTTTTGTTGATAAGGCTTAATTATTATATTGCTACTTATAGGTGGTTTTTATCAAGATAAATAGTTACACACTGTTCCAGAATGTGGTTAATTAGAGGGCCCAAAACTCTCGTTGACAAGGTGGAACTTGAAGAAAATTGTGGAAAACCTGGTGGAAAATCTATATCTTATGATGACTTCTATACCAAAAAAACCGCAATTAGCATAAAATATATACTTTTCTTTCCAAAACAAAAGGAAAATAATTTATAGAACAGTACTCACCACGTGAAACGGCTTGGAGCAACCCTCAAAACGGCAAATGTTACCCCACTAACTAGTCAACCGTTACACCGGCTGGCTCGGTACTCCAGCTCTTTCACACAGAGGCAAAATGGCTGCTCTCATGGATTCTTTCAAATCTATCGAGCATCAATAACAGATGATGTTCCCACTAATACCAGAATGGCGCGAAAATTCAGTCTTTTTCTACTGCACTGTAGTTTACGAAAAGTACCCAAAACGAAAGTAACGAATAAAAACAATCAAAATATTCGATCTGTAATTACTAATTATTAACTCTGAAAACACAATATTTAATTAATTATTCAAATTATCCCAACTGATAAGGCACCTACCGTACCTATTCAGTATTAAAAGAAATATTTTCCTTCAACGAACGATTGTAAATACGAAGAACAATCGGCCTCATAAAACTAGTGCCGGCTGTACCGAGCAAACCCGAATTTAGTAGCAAGGGGACGTTGAAAGCGGGATGATCGCAGGACACTGCCAAAATCTATATTAGACGTTGTCATCGTACTAAACAATAAATGTTTTGATTTGACCTAGGCTGTAAAGCTGATACTTATTTATAGTCCATTCTTAAATAAAGCGTTTAAAATACGTTACAAGACATATTATCATCTGTCGAAGCCGCAATCAATGAAGTCACATATGAGACAACCAAGATTAAAAATTCAAAACCACCGAGGTCGAATCACTCCGCAGCCGAAGAAACAACGATGAAGGCCTTAAAACGCAAACATTCTGATCCTTCCAGCGGATAAAATGCCACAGTCGTCATGAACAGAACGGAATACGCGGAAAAGGTAACTCGACTTTTGGGCAACAACGCTTATAAGGTTATGCAGACAGACCCTAAATGTGGAATAGAAAGACGCATTATTAATCTTATTAACGTATCTAGTCTACCACCAGCGGAGAAGAAATCATTAAAACCAGGCAGCTCCAAGATGCTCAGATTCTACGGTCTTCCCAAGATACACAACAATGTAATACTTTGACCGCCAACATATAAACTAGGTAAACATCTTTCAAATTTTCTTAACCCATTTGATAAGAACTTAATAGACCTAGTGGATGCTTTTCTTACATCTACTTATTTCATGTTTCAAGGAACTTTTTATGAACATACTTCAGGTGCAGCTATGGGATCTTCTCTACCATCTGTGGTAGCAAATAACTTTATGGCGGCTTTTGAGGTTATTGCTCTAACATCTGCCCCACTAAAAATAAAATACTGGTTCAGATATGTAGATGATCCTTTGGTTATGTGGCCACATCGATAGCATAATCTCTTCATATTTCTGGACCACCATAATCAAAAAAATCATAATATTAAATTCACAATTGAAATTAAATTTAATGGATCGATTTCCTTTCTAAATGTATGTGTTCAAAGGAAGGGACATTAGGATACTCTGTATATATAACACTGACTTACTAGTATTTAGGGCCATTTCGATTTCTGATCAAGATTCTCTACCAAGGCATATACCATACCTATTCAGTATTAAACGTAATATTTTCCTTCTACGAACGATTGTAAATACACATAAAACTAGTGCTGGCTGTACCGAGCAAACTCGAATTTAGTAGCAAGGGGACGTTGAAAGCGGGATGATCGCAGGACACTGCCAAAGACGTGGTCATCGTACTAAACAATAAATGTTTTGCTTTGACTGAGGCAGTAAAGCTGGTATTTGTTTATGGTCCATTCTTAAATAAGGCGTTTAAAATACGTTACAAGACATATTATTATGCGTCGAAGTCACATATGAGACAACCAAGATTATTAAAAATTCAAAACCACCGAGGTCGAATCACTCCGCATCCGAAAATCAACGATGAAGGCCTTAAAACGCAAACATTCTGGTCCTTCCATCAGATAAAATCACGCAGTCGTCATGAACAGAACGGAATACGCGGAAAAGGTAACTCGACTTTTGGGCAACAACGCTTATAAGATTATACAGACAGACCCTAAATATGGAATAGAAAGACGCATTATTAATCTAATTAACGTATCTAGTCTACCACCAGCGGAGAAGAAATCATTAAAACCAGGCAGATCCAAGATGCTCAGATTCTACGGTCTTCCCAAGATACACAACAATGTACTACTTTGACCGCCAACATATAAACTAGGTAAACATCTTTCAAATTTTCTTAACCCATTTGATAAGAACTTAATAGACCTAGTGGATGCTTTTCTTACATCTACTTATTTCATGTTTCAAGGAACTTTTTATGAACATACTTCAGGTGCAGCTATGGGATCTTCTCTACCATCTGTGGTAGCAAATACCTTTATGGCGGCTTTTGAGGTTATTGCTCTAACATCTGCCCCACTAAAAATAAAACACTGGTTCAGATGTGTAGATGATCCTTTGGTTATGTGGCCACATCGATAGCATAATCTCTTCATATTTCTGGACCACCATAATCAAAAAAATCATAATATTAAATTCACAATTAAAATTAAATTTAATGGATCGATTTCCTTTCTAAATGTATGTGTTCAAAGGAAGGGACATTAGGATACTCTGTATATAGAACACTGACTTACTAGTATTTAGGGCCATTTCGATTTCTGATCAAGATTCTCTACCAAGGCATATACCATACCTATTTAGTATTAAACGTAATATTTTCCTTCTACGAACGATTGTAAATACACATAAAACTAGTGCTGGCTGTACCGAGCAAACTCGAATTTAGTAAGGGGACGTTGAAAGCGGGATGATCGCAGGACACTGCCAAAAATCTATATTAGACGTGGTCGTCGTACTAAACAATAAATGTTTTGCTTTGACTGAGGCAGTAAAGCTGGTATTTGTTTATGGTCCATTCTTAAATAAGGCGTTTAAAATACGTTACAAGACATATTATTATGCGTCGAAGTCACATATGAGACAACTAAGATTATTAAAAATTCAAAGCCACCGAGGTCGAATCACTCCGCATCCGAAAATCAACGATGAAGGCCTTAAAACGCAAACATTCTGGTCCTTCCATCAGATAAAATGACGCAGTCGTCATGAACAGAACGGAATACTTGGAAAAGGTAACTCGACTTTTGGACAACAACGCTTATAAGGTTATGCAGGGGCCCTAAAAGTAGAATAGAACGACGCATCATTAATCTGATTAACGTATCCAGTCTACCACCAGCGGAGAAGAAATCTTTAAAACCAAGCAGCTCCAAGATATTCAGATTCTACAGTATTTTCAAGATACTCAACAAGGTCCCACTTTGACCGCCAACATACGAAATAGGTAAACATCTTTCAAATTTTCTTAATCCATTTGATAAGAACTTAATAGACCTAGTGGAAACTTTTCTTACATCTACTTATTTCATGTTTCAAGGAACTTTTTATAAACATACGTCAGGGGCAGCTATGGGATCTCCTCTACCACCTGAGGTAGCGAATACCTTTATGGGGGCCTTTGAGCATATTGCTCTAACATCCGCCCCACTAAAACCGAAACACTGGTTCAGATATGTAGATGACTTTGGTTGTGTGGCCACATCCATAGTATAATCTCTTCATATTTCTGGACCACCATAATCAACAACATCATATTATTAAATTTGCAATTGAAATTAAATCTAATGAAACGATTCCCTTTCTAGAGGTGTTTGTTCAAAGGAAGGAAAATAGTACATTAGGATATTCTGAATATAAAAAACTGACTCACTAGTATTTAGGGCCATTTCGATTTCTGTTTAATATTCACTACCATCGGAAACATCAAAACTGTCCGAGGGAATGGTTACCAAGGTTCTAGGAAGCATCTGTTACAGGGTTTTATTAACGAAAAATTAGAGAATCTATTGAAATTTTTAAACATAAAAAAACTTCAATAGAGATACGGGTTACGGTCTACATCATACGTGATGTATGTGATGATGATTATATAAACTTATATTTAGTGGGACCGCCGTTGGCTTTGATAATCTACCTGAAACTTTTAGTCATGCTTGCAATCAGCTTTTCAGTAACTTCTGCTGGCATGTTCTCCCCCTCGTTCATTATTCTATTTTTTAATTCTACCCTATTTGTATCATTATGTTCGGAAACGCCCCGTTTAAGTTCTTCCCATAAAGAACCTTTACTTTTCGAATGTCTTTTGTTTCTTTATTTGAAATTTTCTGACGGTTCAGGGTAAACCCTAAAACTTTTATAATTGATGTTTGTTTTTTTCAGGGAACCTTGGAGGTATGGTATTAAGTAGCCCTGAACACCCTGAATATACTTGCCTCCTTTACTTTTACTCATAAGTATTGGTCAAATTTTAAGTTTATTAAATATTTAATAAATATTGACGCCAAGTCTATCTACAAGAGTATAAAAATACTACCTATTATATCCTCAATATATTGGTTGGTTCTGATATAATAACTGCGGATCTGAATCATTAAAAGGGTCTTTACACCCTCCTTTCAGGAAAACCTGTTGGAAGTTTTATTCGCATCCGCGTTCACTTTTCCTGAGGAGATCGTTTTTGTTATATTCTTTTGAATGGTTTTAAAGTAATGGTATTTGTAAGTCAGAAATCTGCCCACATCTAGGTATTTTTGTCTTTCGTCGTTTTGCAGATCATTACTCTCACAACTGATTCGTAGTTTGTGGTTTGCTGTTTTCGTATGAAGATTGATGCAGATGCATGCATTTTTGACGTACTAAGCCTTAAAAGTTTTTTTGTAGTAGACATAGTGGATAGTGCAAGTTTTTATTCGATGTTCCCAATTTTTTTGTCTTTTGCGGCCACTGCTACCTAGAGAAAATGCCCTGAATAGTCAGGTTGATCATTCGTGTACGTTAGAGCAGTATTGGGTTAAGTACACCACCCTGGGGCAGCCCGTTTTTTTGAGGTCCCCATCTAGTTCTTTGTCGGATCGTTTTAATAACTTTTGTAAGATTGAAGTATTTTGCATGTTGGTAGATTTTTTAAAGAACTTGCTGTGATTCATGGTGTTAAATGTTTTGTCTTTTGTAGCCACTGCTAAGCCATCTGCCTAGAGAAACTGCTTTGAATAGTCAGGCTCATCATTGTTAGAGCAGCACTGGATCAAGTACATAAGCCTTGGGTAGCTCACTCTAGACTCTCCATCTAGGTCTTTAACTTTAAATGGTGACATCAGATTTTGAAAAGAACTTACTATGATTCATAGTGCCATAGGCGACAAAGGGGTTAATGAACGCAACTCCTGATAAAAGATTTGTTGTAAGCCCCTCTCGATATAGTGTTCAATTATAACCAGTACATCTGCCTTGAGAGAGTGTGCTGTCGACACAACTTTTTATGCTCGTTAAGAGCAGTCTCTCAAATATTTTGAGCAAATGGCGCAACAATGAAATTGTTTTAGAAATACTCGGTAATTTTGCATCTTTACCTGGCTTTAAAAAATCTATCATTTGAGCTCTTATTTAGTATCAAAAGATATTGTATGGAATATTTGTACAAATCAAAGTTGGAAAATAAAGACTGTGTAAATAATATCAACAATTTTACAAAATAGATGTTGGGATATGTGAATCTACATGCGTTATTTCTTTCGCTAATTCTAGAACAGGCATATAATAGCTTTCCCGTGGGACTTATTTCCCGTTGTGGCAAATCTAGTTGTTACGCGCCGACATGATGTGTCCCAAAACAATTTGCAGAACATATCTTTATTTTTCACTCTCTTCGAAATTAGGGAAGAAACAACAACATTGTTATCAACGACGCTCGGTTTTTTGTTAATTGTAAAGTTTTTGCTGTACAATGCTTTATCAATAAAAAAACAACAATATCTAAATGCATCATCTAGAGAAAAACAATTTTGTTTTTCACTTTATTGGGATTATGCTGTGCCAACATATCTTTGACGGCGTATGCTCTAATGAGAAAATAATATTATTATTTGGAGCGTTATATGTTGTAAATGCATGTGCATTCGATCGCAGAATGAAAAGTTTCATACTCTAAATATTAACCAAATTGCGCCTTGCAAACAAAAAAAACATAATCCAATTTTTCGTGCGCGCTGGAGTAATATATAATGCATATGACTGGGAATATGTAACATTGTAAACGTGTTAAGTATACCCACACGAACATTGCACGTGCCAAACTTCATTGAACTAAAAATACACGTAGCTTCTTTCTAGGACACGAACTTAGACACGATGCTTCGTTAGTTTCTTACAACGAACACAATCATTTTTAGAGTCAAACAGGATTCAAGAACCTAACTTTAAATATGTCAATTGGTGTAAGAGCAAAGGATCCAGTCTTTGGAATTTAACTTGAAAATAATTATTCGATACATATTTTATAATTTAGTTTTCAAACTAAATTTAATTTTTCATTAAGGTATCAACGCTCAAATTTTTGTTCATCTTGTTGCAAGTTTTATGCAATACTAAGAACTCTATCAGCTGAAAGCGTCACTAAGAAAATGACTTTGGATAATGGACTACAAAAAAAATATTCGTGTTTTGCATTCAGGTAATTCTATTTTATCTATACATATCCAGAAAACATTGGAAACGATAGCCCGAATGAACTGGTTAATAACATTTTTATACACTTATGGTCTTAATAAAGTCAGGCGGCCAGAACAAGAACTTTATTGTATTAGATTCATGCATTATAGCCGGAAAACTCGTGACACTGCAAGAGTTTTGTAATTGCTTATATTTCAATATGTTGTAGTATTAAGAGTGTACCGGGGATACAACTAAGAAGGGAGGCCGGTGGTATCTCAAAAACCACTGTCACGGTTTCATGAAAAAAAATTATATAGTAAATCGGCCAAGAGAAATCGCTGGAAATTATTTTTAACCTGGAAAAGTTGCAGCGCCACAACAAATTTAAATCGTAAATATCGATTTTTTTGGTAAATTTACATAGTTAAGGTGTGTCGGAAATATAAGCATAGTATTCTTCAATAAGTTACGCTTTTTTTAACTTTTTGCTATTTATCAAATCAAACATTCTTTGTTTCAAACGTTGATATCTCTGTTTTGAACGAACCGATTTTACTGAACCTGGTCCTAAAAAAAGGGATTTTTCGCTAGATTTGCGGTGCTATTAATGGCCACCAAATTTATTTTGCTACTGGTCGCTAGATGGCGTTTTTTTGGAATTCCTCAAATAATACGGATTTTTTCAAAAAAATCAAATGGTATGATATGACTTTTTTGTCACACTTTACTTTGTGATTATAAAGGGTATAAGATAGTGAAATAAAAAAACCAGATCCATATTTAATTTAAGAAAGTTGATGAGGGTCGCTCAAATCCGAAACGTTCGATTAAAAAAGTAACTACACCGAATTGTAGAGGAGAAAAAGTGCCAATGGTAAAGTAAAGGTTATTTTTATCTATCATTTCAATTTAACCTAAAATTTTGACAAAAAACGCTGCAAATTGAATAACTAATTCCACATCATCTTTAGGAGAAATAACACAATAACTGTAGATATACCCGAAAATAAAATCGACATATTGCTCGATTTTTAACGAAATTTTGGATTTTCGTCCCCTCTACTTAATAAATATAAAAAAAAAATTAGAGGAGGAAAAATGCCCAATGTTGAAGTGAGAACTATTTTTATCCACCGTTTAAATTTTCTAAACTCTTAGAAAAAATATATTGAAATGAAATGATATTATATTTATTGTAAGCCAGGACATAAAAAACTCAACAGTAAAAGAATTAGCAGGAAATAGGACACCAAAGAAAGAGTTAATGATTTATTATTTGCTGTGCTCTTTCCTGCTAGTCCATTTATTGTAGTGTAAAAAAGCAGTGATGATCTAAAAAAATGCCATAAATAACAAAGAAACAAAGAAAATGTCGTAAAATGCAAGTCCTTTTTAGATTTAATTGTTTATTAACTGTTGGAAATGTCTAGCATCATGCTCGATATATAGACGGAGCCTTTCTATTGTAGAATTTACTGCAGCTTCTATTTCTGCAGCTGGTATCATCTGGATTGCGTTTCTAATTCGGTTGATGAAGTCCTCTCTTGTTGTTGGTCTATTTTGGTACACCAAATCCTTAAGGCGACCCCACAAGTAAAAGTCTAGACACGTCAAATCAGGGGAACGAGGAGGCCAGGGAAATATACTGCCCCTACCTATCCAGCTTCCGGGAAAACGCCTATCTAGGAACCGTCTGACATTGTTTGAGTAGTGAGCTGGGCAGCCATCATGTTCGAAGAATATGGTGTCTAAGTCGATGCCCTCAAGCAAAACTGACAGCTGATTATCTAGAAAATTTCAATAAGTCCGTCCATTTAGTGGATTATCGAAAATTACTGTGCCGATAATTCTGTTGTTTATTATGCCGCACCAAACGTTGACGCTCCAATGATCTTGACTCTGGACTTCTTGCATCCAGAGAGGATTGTGGTCCGACCAATAATGCAGGTTATGCAAGTTCACTTTCCCATCGGAGCGGAAACTAGCTTTATAATAAGTAAAATGGGGATTTATGGATTTTCGGGAATATAGATTTTAATTTTTGAGTTAATTTAATGTTTTATGCAGATCTAAAGATGATGTGGAAGTGATGATTTAATTTGCATAACTTTTTTCCCAAAATGTATCAAATTTTAGGTTAAAGTGAAATGTTAGATGAAAATAACTATCACTTTACCATTGGCACTTTTTCTCCACTACAATTTGGTGTAGTTAGTTTTTTAATTCGACGTTTCGGATTCGAGCATCCATAATTAATTTTCTTAATTTAAATACGGACCTGGTTTTTTTATTTAACTGTATTATACCCTTCATAACCATAAAATGAAATATGACAAAAAAAGTCATCATACCGTTTGATTTTTCTGAGAAAATCCGTATTATTTGAGCAATTCCAGAAAAACGTCATCTAGCGATCAGTAGAAAATAAATTTGGAGACCGTAAATAACACCGCTTAAGACCAAGTTTAATAAAATCGGTTCATTGAAAACAGAGATATCAACGTTTCAAAAAAAAAAAAATGTTTGACCTTCTCCCAACTACTTTATTATTGAAGAAAAAAATGATAAATAGCAAAAAGTTGCGCAACTTATTGAAAAATACTACACTTATATTTTCGATACACCTTAACTATGTAAATTCACAAAAAAATCGACATTTACGATTTAAAGTTCTTGTTGCGACCCCTAGCGACAATTTTTCAAAGTTAAAAATAACTTCCAGCGATTTCTCTTGGCCGATTTACTATATAATTTTATTTTCCGAAACCGTAAGGCAAATGGTTTCTGAGATACGGTCGGCCTCCCTTCTTAGTTGTACACCTGGTACATGAGTCAGCACCCACTCGCAAGTTCAGGTAGTAGGATGCGGTTGTGTGCACTCGATATCCGCAATTCGAGCGACTGTTGACTGGGACTGTTCCAAACGTTTAATTTATTTGTTTTTAATTATAATTAAACAGCATATACATTTTCAGCCATTACAGATCTCTTGTACTGAGATCTTTATGCTCGTTCCACAACTATGCGGTCTGGCCACTTTATCACGAAACACTTGTAGTGGTGCATGTAATAAGTTAACCTATTTCAAAGCACGCCTCCGCCAAAAGTCCCATTATCTGGCCTTGCGAGTGAGTGCTGACTCATGTGTATCCTTAATACTACTCATATTAAAATATGAGTCATTACAAAACTCTTACAGTTTTCTGGCATGAGCTCCTGTCCTATATGTAGTTCACGATATGAAAATAATATAAAACATGAAAATAAGTTTTCCAGAAAGGGAGCATTCTTATTTAGAATGTGATAAGAATATGGGCAACATAATTTAAGGCTAAAATTGAGACCCTAGATCACTGATATGAACTTCTGAAAGCTATATGAACGTCTACAGAAAAGTTTACATAACATATGGTAAAGGAATAGAGTTCGCTTTTACAAAAATTATATGGCAAAGAAAATTATCGATTCCTGACCAGAAAATTAAAAGATATAAGCACAGTGGATTATTCTCAATTTATGCTTCATAGCAATTCATGTTTTACTATCTGTGATCAAGGAGTAATCAAAGGATAAAATACAAAAAATAGTGAATTTTTGCCAAACCAGTTTAAACTTCCTAATAATCTATACCACGGCGAGTTTAAAAAGTCCATTCGCTGAGTTCGCTCTAATTGCAATGTTCGCGATTGCGAACATAATATTTTTTTTACCATTTCTGACATCTAACTCATTAGTTAACCAGTTATAAAGGTAATAAAAAGGTGGGGTTATTGTTGGACGCTGGGTGTTGAGTATAACATAAGTAAAAAAAAATACTGGAAGCTTTCACAAATGAAATATAATTAACCTATTTATACGTTCATTCTGCTTTTTTTTCAGATTAGGTGCCGCTCTCTTTAAATTCGTACCAAAATTTTACCAGTTGATTCGTACATAATATTTGATTTTTGTGCAAAATTTGAGTAAAATTGAATCAGTAGTTTTATAGTCATATTTTTTAAACATTTCACTAGGTCGCCATTTTGTCTTGCCTTATTGCATTTTCACCAAAACGTTACCAGGTCTTCCCCATATGACTTTTAATGTTTGACCAAAATTTGAAATCAATTGGGTAAGTAGTGTTTTAGCTATGCCGCGAACAGACAGACCGAACGACCGACGGAATTGAGAAAACATGTTTTATTTAACATTCAGAGGCCCTGAAACGTAACGATGTGAAAAATTTCGGAATTTTTCACGATTAAAATACTTATCCTTTACGAGGGAACTAAAAATAATAATATGTTATAATTTTTCTTGAAAAGCCATAATCTACGTTTAAACGCTTATTTGGAGTATTTATTCGTGCCACGTACTTAGCTA
This sequence comes from Kuschelorhynchus macadamiae, assembly GCA_030620095.1. Taxonomy (NCBI): domain Eukaryota; kingdom Metazoa; phylum Arthropoda; class Insecta; order Coleoptera; family Curculionidae; genus Kuschelorhynchus; species Kuschelorhynchus macadamiae. Next base: position 167,433 of record JAUTXW010004232.1, read on the forward strand.
TGAGGTTGTGGGTAATTTTTATTTGTAAATATTTTAACCATTTTTAAAAAACTATTCAAAAATTTATTTATTTATTGTCGATAAAATATTTTTTTTAATTTTTAGAAAAACATTTTTCTTGTACATTTAAAGTAAAGTTATTACGCCTATAGAAGAATCTGTAAATGTGGCAACGTTGCCGCATATTTTTTGAATTTGACGTGTCATATTAAATCTATACAGGGAAAATTGTTACAATAGCCTGAGCGGTATTAAAGAAAACTGGCAGTGCTTGTATTCTCTAATGTATTAATATTGAGATTGCAGCAAAAGGCGTCTTATTTTTAACTAATAAAGTAAAATTTAGAACACAACAACATTCTCTATACAGCAATATTGGTAGAATAGCTTAAACATATTTAGAAAAAATTGACAATTCTCGTACTTTATAACAAACTTGTATGGCGGCTCGTGGTGAATTATATTAGGAGGGCAGTAACAAATTTAAAAATAGGCATAGTTAAAATAAAAATAAATATCTTATCTTTAAATTGAGCTTTAAATTCTCTTGAAGTTCAGATCTACTCTTCGTTCTTTAGAATTGGAAAAATGCTGAATGACACGTTCGTTAAAAGTGCACGCACGTTCCTTTTATACCTTATTTTTGGATACGTTTGGATTTCATTAAAATCCCTAAGGGGTTTTCTATAACCTGTGTCTAGCTGAGTGCGAATATCAACATTTCCAACCCTAGCATAGTTCACCGAACTTTTCATGTGATCGGCAGAAAACGCATGTTTTTTTATTTTTTCTTTTAAGTGTTTTAAGTCTTTAACACCGGTTTTGCACCATAATGAGCCCGACGAGCCCTTAGAAAACAACAAACAAACATAACATTAAAATGAGTTAGAGGCTTCACAACCACATATCCAGTTAGCTAAATCGTACATACTTTTGCGAAATTTATGATGAACCTCTTTATTTTTGTCTTTACTAGTTTGTCTTATACTAAGTTCTGGCAAATTGCGACCTCTTACCTAGAATTCGGTTATTTTCTCAAAATTAAGTTCGTTAGCACTCTTAAGTTGTTTAAATTTGTGCACTACCGACATTTTATTTCAACTACATTCACAACTTAAACATAGACCACCTTGAAATTGATTATTTTTGCAAAATTAAGTTCGCAAGCACTTTTTAATTGTTTATTTTTTTGCACTAGTCACTACCAACATTGTATTTCCTGTTTATTTCCAACTTACATATGGATCATAAAAATAAAAACATATATATTACAAAAAACAGTATATAAATCAATTTTCATCGATTAAAAACGTTCGAAACAATATCGAGTTAGAATATCGACCGCGCGACCTCTGAACAATTGAACTTCCCAATGCTGAAGTGATAATCAGGCCAATTCGGACTGCCCAGCCTAGCTTAGTATAGCGTATTTTATTATGCCCAAGGAACGCAACGAGACCATTCGAACCGCCGCGGCGCCGCGCGCGGATAATAGTGTAGGGTATTTAACTTTTCCCAAGGTTCGCCTTTTATTACAACTATTAGGAGGGACCGTCTAACGAATAATTTATTTTCTGAAGTATTTTTGGGGGGTCAATGACTAAATGACCCTATGGAAGAGCCGCCACTGGTTAAGACTCTAACTAAGCCCTATGAGGATAAAGTTTTCTTTAGTTGGCATTTGATGCTTAGCTATCTCAAATTTTATGAAATTTACCACTACTTAAAGTTTTTGTCTCACCCTGTACAAGAAAGCCCTTTGAGGCATTAGTTACCCTGTTATTAATTCTAGAGTAAATTATAATATTATATATATATATATATATATATATATATATATATATATATATATATATATATATATATATATATAATTATTATATATATATATATATATATATATATATATATATATATATATATATATGTATATACTCTATAATTAGTGCACGTAGTGTAGTCGTAATTAAATTGAGTTTTCTGTCAAATTGAATTACTATGTTATTTGAATAGATAACATTAAAGTTGTATTTACATGTTTGAAGAACATACCTTGTTTTTGCCCATACCATTTATATTTGCTAATTAACAATATTTTGTAATATGATAAATTTCAAAAGCGTAAATTAATTCACACGATTTATATTCCAAATAAATTAGTTTGAGCACTGAATTATAAATAAATTATATTAGAAGGAATAGTTGGTAAACAACATCTATTGCGAGCTGCATTCAAATCGCATTGCATATTAATGTGTTGTGGTATCCAACAGCTGTACCCTTTCCCTATTAGAAGTTATGCTCGTTAACTATTTAAGTAAGCAAATTAACCTGATTTGGTTAATAACTTTAATATAATATTACTATAATAAAAATTCATATTTATAAACACAATTTTGTTAAATTTTGTGAACTGATAGTATGGAGTTAAACATAATAAAATGCGGTGACAGCTAGAGATATCATAAACCTCGTTAAACTTTGTAAGTACACCCATTTGACGAACCGGAAACGAGGTAGTTAAATGGGGTTGTTCATGTATTGCGTGCGCCTATTTTTAACTAACTGTATAAATACAAGATCATCTGTTCACTAAACTGTATGTTGGGCTTATTTTAATAAAGTGTATAAATGCCCATTACTGCGAACGGCAGCTGTTCCTCAGAGAGCATAAATATCGTGTATTAGGCTGTACTTACCATTTCAGAATCTGGGCGCCATTTGATTTATTTCTTAAAAATTGTATCACATTTAAAACCAAGAAAATTATCATAAATTAATTAGGTTGAGGAGTCATCAGTTAAGTAAATAACAAAATATAATAAACGGTGTGGTTTATTTAAAACTAAACATGTATTAGTCCCTTTTTTATTAATGAAAAACTCTTTGAGATCTCGTATAACTAGCTCCAAACAGAAACCAATATAAAAGAAACCTTGTTTACAAATTAAATATGTTTTAAACTTTGATACTATTCGCTACTAGTTATAACATTATAAACCTAAAAAAAATATATTACTAAAGGAAAATATACAAACCTTTATTAGACACCTTTTGTTTAATTTAGGTAGGTCTCACCTCATCAGTTGACTCTTTACTACTTACACATTAAGTCAAGCAAGTTACAACGTTTTATACAGGCCTTAGCATATCTTGATGTCTCGCCCAACAGTTGTTTTTTTTGCGGTTCAACGCGGTGTCACTAGATAAAATGTCAGTAAGGGTCCCTGGTCAGACTCTTAGCCTAGATTGTTAACATTTCCATATAAATACAGAAGTACAACTCAGCGAAGACGCCAATTACTAATTAGAGCACCACGTGCAGCATTTCGAAATGCCAATAAAGTAAAGCGCAGCTCAGCTAGTATTAATAATAAGCATTCGATACACCTGAAGAAAATTAACAGAAATTAGGATCTGGACTTGATTTATTCATTGTTTTAAAATTGTCTTACTTTCTTTACTCTTTCCCTAAAGGGCTATCGTTTCGTATCGACCACAGGAAGGTGAAAGAGTTTCCAAAAAAATGGAGTAGCACCAAAAAAACTTGACTATTTAAAAAAACAACTAGATGTCAATTGTGAGATCCGCTAAGCATGCTTAAATTACAAACTTTATCCTAATATACCTTGATGACCAGATGCTTAGGCAGTATGGGTGATTGCCCAACAGCATGAGATTTAAAAAAACTAGCTTCAAATAAATAAAATCAAAAACAACAGCATCAAAATTAAGGCAATTATTATATATGTTACAGTATGACAGCAGTATCTATTTTTACTTCTTTGGTAAGAGGGAAGATTGTAATTGTAAAAAATTCGTTTTCCGAGATTTTTGCAGATCTTTGCGAGTTTGGATATATAAACCCCGAAAAAGATGTTCTCCGATTTAAAAATCGGAAAATTACTTAACCGCTTGACTTCAAATTTTGGTCAAATTTTAAGGATGATCAGAGGATAAAATGGTTACATTTTAGTAAGAATCCAATATGGCATAACAAAATGGCGGCTTCAAAATTTGCACAAAAACAAATTCTGGTGTTAATCTGTTATGACGGAACAAAATAGCGGTCTAGTGAAATATTCATTACCAAAAGTCTGCTTAGCTCAGGGACTTGAAGTTAAGTATTTAAGTAAACAAGTTAACCTGTTGGTCTTTAATATAATATTACTAAATTAAAAAACTCATTCATTTAAGTACATTATTTTGAACATTTTTATGTATTGATAACAGGGAATCTGCTGATCTATCTGTACGTGACTTAGTTCAAAAATTACTTATCCGTTTGACTTCAAGTTTTGGTCAATTATTAAGGGTCAGAAGAGGATGAAATGTCATAGAATGGACTTCAAAATTTGCGCAAAACAAGAAACTGTTGCAATTCTGGTGAAAATCAATTATTGCCGAACAAAATAGCGGCTTAATAAAATATTTAAATAATCAGTAACATTCCTGGAATGAAACCTTCTTGTTATGCAAACAAATAATAAAAGATATATAGTATTTTTGTGAAGACTACGTATATAATATGACAAAAAAAATTAAATAGTTAAAAAATTAAATAAAATACAGTTTATATGACTTGTAAACATTTATTACCAAATAATTTATCTATCTATATACTAAATTATTGTTACCTTTAGATATATAAAACTATTTTATTTTAGAATGCCCTTATATTGTAGTTACTGTAAAAACAGACTCCTAAAAACAAGTTATCTCTGTCTTTTTTGTGCAAAATTTCTTACCGCGACACGCCTGGGAAGTAGTTGTACAACAAGTTAGAATTTACGCAGCGACGTTCGGGATATAACTACTTTATCTAGATATATTAAAAATACTTGTATTTAGAAAAAACATATTTTTATACAGAAGATGATCGAAGATAGAACTACCTGGTTATATTTATCGTAAAATTATCGACGAAACTATGTTTTCATGTAAAACTCTTCGCTTAGTTAGATGCTCTGACGAATGTACAGGGTGTCCCGTTTTTGTTTATTTTTATGGGGTATCTCTCTTATTAGTGAAGATAGAGAGTTGCGGTTTTCGCGACATGGTGCACCTTTTTTTATGAAACGGAAGATGACCCAAACAAAATTTTCATAGCCCCCTTCGTTTTTAAGATACTGTGTGAAATTGAATATATTGTATTTTTGGGCCCCCCTCGTATTTCGGTTGTTGTTTAACTTATCGAAAAGGTAAAAACTGGCTTTGATACATTTTTCACGTATAACGAGTGGCGTAATCAGATAATTTTATGTGAGCTGTCGTTTTTGAGATATAACACAAACTTATAATTTTTGAAATGAAACACCCCGTATATTTTTATTTTTTATTATTCAGTTCACAATAAGCTTCTCGAAAATATATAGTAGTATAAACTTTTCTATTCGAATCGCCCAGTAATTTGCATTTTTTTAGAGATAGGTTCAGTTATTGGTAGTAGGCTGGGATTGCTTACAAAACAGATGAATTTTTCAGGTATATTTTATTTATACTAACAAGAATCTTTTTTAAAATTCTACAACAAATTATTACCTTGTATATAAAAATAATATACTATTTTACAAGAAATGTTCAAATTTTAGCAATTTAATAATTCAATAATGTAAAATGTAAGTAGATTTGTAATAACTATCATAGCATTATTTATCTTACATTGTTATAATTTTAGCCTGTTGCCTTAAAGAAGGTTCAAAATCGGACTGAAAAATCGGTTTTATAATAAAAAGAATTATTATTAACCTGTTTTTCGCTGCTAAACCCGTAAATCCAACAATCTTGAAAAGTATTATTAATTGAATAAAATGAACATGTTAATAATTTTTGCTCTAATACCTCTAAAGAGTAACTAACAACAACAAAAACTAATCCTGCCACTAAAGATCACTCAAATAAACAAAAAACTAAATCTATACCCTAAAGATATTGCTCGAAATGATGTCCATTTTGCCTTACACAAAGCCTACATAATTTTCGTATTCTTCTTGAGGCATTGAAAATACTAAACAGCCGTTGTTGCATTGAATGCCCCATCTTGAGGGGTTTATTAAATCGGCTAAGGTGTCATGTCTTGTCCTATATATTTTATTTTCTAAAGTACCCCCCAGGAAGTTAACCAAACCGAGAGATCTGTCGATCTTACAGGGCCATTGGTGCTTCTCCATTTTTCAAGAAAATTATTTTCCAGATACTGCTTTATTCTACAAAAATTATGAGCAGGTCCTCCGTCCTGCTGAAAATATATGTCGCGTAAATAGATCAAAGGCAGATCATCGAGTAATTCCGGTAGAATAAGTTCCAGTATTTGGAAATATCGATCTGTATCTAAGCTCCCCTGGTATATACGATACATTATTTTTGAACCCAATTTGAAACAAGAAATATTAAACCCAAACCTACCGTGTTGTTCGCGAGGAAATATTCGATGCTGGTTTTCTTGCGACCAGTTTCTAGAGTTATGCCTATTTAAGACTCCGGCGCTACTTATATATTTTTCTATAAAAGTCAGGGTCATTATCACATTTTTCTAGATACCAGTTACAGAAAATCATAGGACGGTGCGCGACGCCCGGATGTAAGTGTTGCACCAATCTGAATTTAAATGGTTTATAACCTTGTTTCCTTAAAATTTTATGTACCCGGCTTTTTGGAACCCCAACATTCTGATAGATTTTTCTGCAAGAACTTGAAGGATCTACATCAATGGACGCCAGAACATTAACTACGTCTTCCTCGTTTGCCTTGTTATAGGTTTTGATTCGAGGCTTATTGAAAGATTCTAAACCAACTAGATTTCTTTTCATTCTAAGAAATGTCATATCACAGGGTTGTCTTCGTTCTGGATACATATGTTTAAAACGCCAACAGCTTCATAAAAATGTATTTATTACAAAATACGATGAATGCTAAGCATACCTTAATAAATATAGTTCCGAAGCCTCGTTAACATCTTCTTTAGATTGTGCAAAGCAGAGCAACATGTCGTATTTGAACATGACAACAATTTCCTTTTTTTTTGTTTAGGCAATCCCAGCCTACTACCAAAAACTGAGTCTATCTCTAATAAATTGCAAATTAATTTGTGCTATATCTCAAAAAGGACAGCTCACATAAAAAAATCTGACTACGTCACTGGATTCTACGTGAAAAACTGTACTAGAGCTAATTTTAACCTTTTCGATAAGTTAAACAACAACCGAAATACGAGGGGGACTCAAAAATGCAATATTTTCAGTTTTACACTGTATCTTAAAAACGAAGGGGGCTATATAACAATAAGTAGCACCATATCGCGAAAACCAGAACCTTCTATCTTCACTAATAAGAGAAATAATTCGTAAAACAACGAAAACGGGGCACCCTGTACTAAGTTCTTTATACATATATTTTAGTGAAAAGCCACTTCTATATATACTGAACCATACATCATTGTCAAGACATCGTCAAGGTATGACAACGGCGTGTCACGGTCTCACATTTGTGTATTGGAATGGATTGTGTTTAAAAGATATTACCCTTTTTCTATGAACTCCTAATAGTTTACTTTTTTACATATTACTTGTGTTTATAAGAATACTTAAATACAAAATGTTCACTTTTATAACATAAAATACAAAAAAGTAAATATAATTTTCAAAATTTAGTTAGGAAACAAATCTAGATATATCTATTTAATCTCTAAAACAATCCCCAACATTAGCTTGAGCTAGGATAGTTGTCCCGAAATATTTGCGACAATGTTGGAAGGTAGACATTAAAGAAAACTGCAAACTTTTTCCGGATACATCTGTTATATCTTCCAACGCAACGTCACAATCGTGCTGCTCGCTTTGGCTTAAAAGCGGAACAAAAGGAGGGAAGACAAGTTTTGGATATCTATATCTATTTATCAATTGTGCTTTGCAATTTGATTCTAAGTTTTCTCGTGTATATGTCAGTTTGAATAGCTACTCAAGGTAAAGACATAAAGTCAACTGTTTCTCAGATATGTATCAGACAACTGCCGCTTTATATTAGACTTTATAAGAAAATGTTGCAGACAGCTCTTTCCTGCATGAATAATTGATCTTGGTTTGAGAAAATATGTCTTTTTTTAAGTAAATAAAATTCCTTAAGATATTATATGGCGCAAAACTCATAAAAAATGTTTCAGTAAATTTCAGATAATTGCCATGTTGACAATAAAAAATAAGCTTTCATAGTTTTACTAATATTTACAACAAAATCGCTTCAAAAAGTAAAATTATCCAGACTTTTTAAAGTTAAAAACTCCAAACTCTTAAAACTCTAATTAACATGGCAAAAGCTTACTGCCCCTCTATTTGAGAAAATGTAAAGCTTTGCTTATTAAAAAACTTCCGAATTGCTTGGAAAATAATGCGTCCCCGCACTATTTTCCAATAATTTCAAGAGGTATTTAACTTTTGATAAAATTGAACTAGCGGTTTGCTCATCAAACTATACAGAGTAATTTTTGAACTATACAATCTATAGTCCTGAAAGCATATTATCTTCACTTTAAGACTGATATTAGTGTTCATTTTTTTTTAACTAAGTAGATGCTACCCAATTAGAGGAATATTATTATTGGCAAAAGGTTAATAGTCTTCAAATACTGATATTTGGATAGAAGCTCCCAGAGTTCACTGCAATACACTGAAGAAGTCAACTGGTGAAGATCTTAGCTGACGAACTTAGTTAAAGAAAGCGGATCGAGTAACCTGTTTTCATTAATAAGGTCCTTCCTTGTAATTGTTTTCTATCTAATTTAATTTTTTCTAAACTTATGTAACTTACATAACCTATTACTAATATTATTAACTTATAATGTTATTAATAACAAATTGTCATCTATACTTTAACTAACCACGGTAGTCTCCTACCCCAGTTCTGATAGTTCTCAGATCTCAGATAAAGAGATATTATTGTCACTATTGAAGATTATTGTGTGCAAGAATATCGGTGACTTACTAGGGACCCAAGTTATGGACGTTTTCCACTTATCCAGGTCTGCAGATCCCACTGTTTTGTTTTGTGTCCAACATATCTAAGATTTTACGTTCTAAACAATAGAAAACATATTTAGACTTTGGTAATAATTTACTATAGCTTTTAACTTTTGAAAAGATGCTTTTAGCAAATGCAACTGAATCCCGCAGGATAAGTAAGATCCTTAACCAGATGGATGACTAGACTCTAAAGGCAAATGAGGTAAGTGTCCCTATTTTCGGCAAACTATGAAAGCTCATTGCTTATTGGCAACATGGAAAGTATCTGATTTAATTTTGTAGTATATTACAAATGATTTACCGAAGCATCTTTTACGAGTTTTGCGCCATATAATATCTTAAGGAGCTTTATTTACTTAAAAAAAACATATTTCTTTAAACTATGGCCAATTTCCAAGCAGTCTAATATAGAGCGGTAGTCTGATGCAAATCCGAGAAACAGTAGACTTTACGTCTTTACCTTGAGTAACTATTTAAACGGACATATATACGAGAAAACTTGGAATGAAATGGCAAACCACAATTGAGGCGTGGTATTCCCAAAGGGTCTAAGTGCCAAAATTTTACTTGCGAGAAAAAGAAGAAAAACAAATATATTTAAACTTAATGATGAAATGAAATTTATTTTAAAACCCAAAGCAAGTGGTATATACTCCAACAGTCTTGCAAATTTTTTGCCTTCTCTTTTGATATGCGGCTTTTGCAATTAAGTTGTGGCAAAGGTGTTGTTTTAAGTTCATTTAAAGATCTTCCTCGTTTTAAAACATTACAAGAGATCCAACCTTCCATACCATTGAAAGTTTTTTTTGTTATAACCATTGATGGATTGTTTTTAGAAATTTTTATCCAACAAGCTTGGGATATGTTCAGTTTTGTCGTATTTAAGAAGTAATCGGGAATTTCTTGAAAATTTTTAAAATCTTGTTTATTCATACGTACAACGTTAAACGGATTTTTGTGCTGTGCACTCCTAATCATTTTTTCAAGGTCGTCTGGAGCGTAGTTCTTTGTGACTCTTTTTCGGCGTTCAATTTGTGCAAAATCTCTGTCACAGTCCAAATACGAATGTCCACTATCGAGAAATGTTTGCTCAATCTCATCAAACATTCCCGTGGCGACCAGATATATGAACAGAAATAGCATCATTTTATTTTTATTCTGGTCTATACAGTTATCTGACCAAATAATTAACTTTGTTTTTAAACACTGGCTTGTAGTGTGAGACACTTTAAAAGAGAGGATCCAATTTCATTACCTCCTCTGCCAGTTATAGATTCATTCCAAAGGCACATATGGGAAGTTCCAGTATCTGAAATGTGAATTCCCAAGTTATAGCACGAGAGCTGTCTATAAAACATTTGGGTGTGAGTAAGAGTCGGTAAAAATAAGACCTGCTCTAAATCAATAGACATCATGGTAACGTTGGCAGTTGGTGTTTGTGACATATTAGCATCTTGTCTCATTTTTAGTCTAGCCTCTTCCACCTTCCTATGATGTAAGTCAAGTTTCGCTTGCAACTGATTTTTTTCTAGCTCATTCTGAGAATATTTTATTTTATTTTTGTAGCGATCGCACGCTGAACACGTGTCTGTTTTGGGACGGCCAAATCGCAAAATGCGGAAAATTCTTTTTAAATACTGCCAGGTAATACTTATAAGTCACGTTTGTATCTGGAAAATTTCTTTTGAATGCCAAGTAAAGGCGATTTACATTTAAATCGGGACATAGAAATTGCTTCTGTGACTTGCTTCTACTATAGTGATTTTCCTCGCATGGAAAACTCCTCACATATTCTTTGATTTGTTCTCTCACTATTGGTCCATACTTTCTTGGTTTATTTGATTTGCCTTTTTCATTTGTGTAGACCGTTTCTCCCAATTTCTTTTTCTCTGTTAACATTTGAACCGACTAATGGGATAGGGCATACCTGAACATGCTGGCCATTTCCATTTGGAACTGTGTACCATACAGTAACTTGTCGACGGCTTTTTCATATTTCCCATGGCGCCTTCTTCCCACACCGCTGATTTGTATGAGTCCCAACAGGTAAGTTCGTTGCTTCACATGATCAGCTATCTTGTAATAATCCTCAAATAAAAAGTTCTTTTGTTCGAAGGTTATATTCTTGCATTCAAATTTGCATTTACATAGTACCTAAAATAAAACAAATATAGTTGGTTTTTGCATCTTAAAAAAATCGTTAACTACAGAACTAACCTCAAAACTCGGCACCTTCTTAGCAGGAACACTCCTGTTATTTCGATTTTGATATTCCATACCACCACATCTCTGTCGTTATGTTTCCGTCTTTTTATTTTCAGTCCCTGGGGCACGTTGTTTTTGATTTTTTACATTATTTTCACTCATGTTTTAAACCAAAACTGTACTAGGAACAAAGTAAAAATGGCTGCACGTACTTACAGCTGTTGGCACTTAGAGCCTTCTTCAATAAAATACCTGTTAAAAGGCCGTGACAAAGCCATCTATAAATTAATAGATAAAATACTTCCACCTTAGATATGAACGTAGAACCTTTTCTAATGCATGTAGCAAAGCACATAGAACCTTTTTATGGAAAAAAAACGAATTTTGGAGAATTTGGCACTTAGACCCTTTGGGAGTACTACGCTTCAATTGATGATTAGATAAAGATACCCAAAACTTGTTTTTCCTTTTATTCTTCCGCCTTTAGGCCGAAGCGAGCAGCACGATTGTGGCGTTAAAAGATATAACTGATGTATCTGGAAAAGGTTTGAATGATTCTTTAATGTCTGCCTTCCAACATTGTTGCAATTATTTCGGGACAACTATCCTAGAGATTGAACAGACATATCCAGTTTTGTTTCCTATGATTAATTTAAAAAGCGTTAAAAGGTATTTTAGCAACAAGGTTTGGTCGTATCAATCGCGAACTATGTACTAAATTGCAATAGCACCTTTGCCACAACAACGCACAAATCGCTATTTTCAACAACAATTTTTAGGCTTTACATTTGGCATCCTTAAATAGTCGTAAGAAATAAAAATGCATAAACTAAGAAAATAAAACTCTATAACGAAATAAACAGTCATTTCGTTATAATTAAATTTCATTTGGAAATGTATTTCTTTTTAATATTCGTAGTGCCATCTCTCGGTCAATCTGGTACGGGAAGCTGTCTAGTTTCGCGATATATCAATCGAGGGTAAGTTCCTGTAACCACGATACAGTACTTATGGGACAGAATTGATGGTAAATAGATTTCTTTTATTGATGTTTCCTTTACCGATCTGAAAAATGAAAGGCACATCTGTTTTAGCCGTCATGCAGGTGTGTGGTTCCGTTTAATTTCAATTGATTGACCTTCATTTCGTTTCTCGTTTTTAGTTTTTACTCATAAAAATGTAAGTAATCATCCATTAAATTTGCTTGATTTTTAATTTAAACCAGTTATCTTAATATGAGGAAGTGATAAATGTGAATATTTTTGTCATTTTTCGTAAATTTCATTGAAAAATGAGTTCTGGTATTTAGATATGGCATAATCTCAAATGTTATTTTGATATTTTAATGTATTTTAAATCATATTATTTCCTTATAAATCATTAAAGTTTTGTAAAACTTACATTTTCATGTTCCTTATATGCTGTTTTATACATTCTTAAATTGAATATTGGATGTTGATGCCATGTGTCTGAATTCTTTTAAGGAATATTAGGCATTTGCCAAATGTTGGAGGCTTAGCCTAGACATACAATGTAAATACAGATAACTTGTAATTAACATTGGCAGGGTGTATACTATACGTTCAGAATTTGAGGGATGCAGGTGATTTTTTCTGTATTATTTCACTTACGTGAGATATAAAATTGAATATTGGGAGAATCTTACCATTATTCTTTGATTGATATACATCATGCTAGTTTTAATTTAATTTACGTAATTTATTTCCATAATTACGAGAACACTCACTTGCAGTAAATGACTGTAGCAGATAGTCATTTATTGTACCTAAATTTGGGTATTGTTGTTGGCCAAGGGCTATTACCTAACTTTTATTTATATTTATATAAATATTTTGTTTTATCTTTACTATGTTGCAATTGGAGTTTACAATGTGGTACACATTTTAAACATGTCTTTATGTATGAGCAAATTGTCTCATAAGTTATCTTTTTATAAAAATTTGAATTTTTCACTTAGGAAGATTAGTTGAATTTTGTTTTGCAAATTTAAGATTGTTTTGTAAAACACTACCTTATCTTTATCTATTGTGTTGTGGTCAAGTGATCTTACAAGCCAAAAATTTGTAAAATTTTGATTTTGAAGGCTCGTTCACTTGGAAGCTCCTTCGAAATATTATCTTATCTTAATATAGACTTGTCTTATTTACCTAAACTGTGACTCTTCTTGGATTTTACAAATAAAATTCATTTTATCTCTCAATTTCAACTTTACCTATTTTGACTAAATTATCTTTCTGATAAATAAAAAAAAGGAAACATCTGATTTGTATCAGATTTATTTTTCTTTATTTAAGGTGAACTGCTAAATTGACCCTTTATTTTATTTTTGGTTTTCTTTTGTATATCTATGGATTAACTACGAAATGATAAAATTTCATATCCTCACATTTTTCTTATAAACAAGAGTGAATTGAATCTCACTAAATTTTGATTTTCATTTTTTCTTGAGTAACAGTAAATCTTAAATTTAAGTTTTATCTTATTTTGTTAACTGTCAGATTTCATTTAGTTATTTAAGTGATCAACTGTTGGTCAATTTATAAATTAAATTACATATTTACATAAACAATTTTTAATAATTTTGACACGTTATTTGGATATTTTAATTTGAAGTTAAATTTGTCATAATTTCAGTAATTTTTGTTCTTTTTGTTTATGTAAACATACATTAATTCCATTTTAAGCTAAATTTCATTTCTTATTTTGTAACCGTCACAACTCTGGAAATTAATTTACTTTCCCAATTTAACCTTTCTTTTTAAGTCGTTACTCTCGTCTAATACATATCTGTATCCAACTTTACATGTACACTCTCGGACTGGCCTATGAAGTTACCAACAACAAATTGAAAAGCTCTACAGATGAGTACTTCTCTTGGAAACCAGTGAAGTCCTATGATCTACACAAGGGCCTAATAGACTAAACAACTGACCCTACAGCCTACTTGTAAAAACCAGAAAATTACTTGAATTACAATATAATATTTTTTCTTTAAAACAAAGATTTCTAATTAACTAATTGTTTATTTCAAAATATCAGTGTGTTGTAAATAAATACTTGTTTTTAAATTTTCCTTTTTTATTTACTGTGAGATGGCGCCATATAAATTTTGACCAATAAAATATAGGTACGAGACCCAAACTAGCCGAGGTAAATTCCTTTATCTTTGACCAAGTAAATCTTTGGTCTTCGCTCTCTAAGCCAAGTAACAAAAAATATCACTTTGATAGTGTTTTTTTTTCTGGTTACAACTCTTCAGTGTATTTTTATGACACTTGCTGGCAAATGTCTTGCTTTAATCGATCTCCACTAATCTGATCTATTAAAGTCTACTTTAAGCTTTAATGACTTAAATCTCTAAAACTACTAAACTAATGTGCATGATATTTTAATCATTTTGAAGGGAATCAAAAGACCTTTAAAATGATGCATCTCTCGACCCCCGTTCCATTTAAGATTTTAGGGGTGGTGCAACCCCCGCCTATGGGGCTGCAGGTATGAACGTGATTTTATGATAATTTGGTCTCTCCCTCGAAAACAAAACCGAAGGGTCCGAGCGTTTTTCAAAAAAAATTATAAGCTGCGCGTCTGTTTCGTTTTCTATGCGCCACCCTGTATAGTTATTCTAACGCAGAATGCAAATAAAGTGTGTTAAATTTTTGAATTCATTCAAGTTAGGTTCTCCTAAAATAATATTTCTCTTAAGTACTTTGCATAATTTACCTTAAAATGATAAATTGTGATTTAGAATTATTCCAAATATTATAGTAATTTTTAAGGTTAAAGTAATTAATAAAATAAATAATAAATTACAAATAACATAGCAATAAAAATATAAGCAAAGTTATACTTCTTACAACCAAACAGGAAAAAATAAACTAATAAAATATGCCATTAGCCTAGACCTCGGAAGTAGTTCTCGAAAATATGACCAAAGGCATTCTTAGACTCGAAAATGGCATAATCCAACTTTATAATATTTTAAAAATAAGCACAACATTGTTAAACCTATATTAATTTAATTGTTCTAATCATTCAATAGAATCTTGCATATGTTTTTATCTCCGACTCAAATACATTTTATTACAGGTATCACTACTGACCCCATCCCCAGCATGTTCTGACACAATCTCTGTTCGGTATTATGTTTAATTTGTATCAAGTACGACGTTTTTAAAACGGTTCAAGAAATTAAAGCATTAAACGTTGTATAGATTTTGCCGCCATACTCAAATATACTTTTTGCAAAAGAATGTTTTAGCCTAGTGAAATGCTACAATTTAGTAAATGTACCATGGGCCTAAAATTAGGCAATTTTCATGAAAATAAGGGCATTTGATATTTTTCTGCCTTTAACTCTGACATCACCAAAATAATAAAATTATCAATTATTTTCTACGCGGGTACGGAAAGTACCTAATTTCCGTTCAAATTTTAGTACATTAAGTTTTATTTTTACGCACTAGTGTGAAAAATTTTACTATTGGGCACTAGTGTGGAAAGTGCCTGCTTTCCGCATCAGTGCGCAAAAGTAAAAAAGATGACGCAATAAAAACAAATCAAGAACTGTATTCAGGCTATTGCTTTAGAAGGTCTTGGCCGACAATATTAGCTGATTCAGGAAAGAGGATCCGTTACACTTGCTGGTAGCTACATGGATGATTAAGTGAATAATAAGAAAACCATTTCTCAGAAAGTTTTAACAAATAACAACGCCACCTTTCATCACTCAACTACAAGTTCAGCCGCTACATTTTTATTAAACCCTTATAAATCGTTATTAATAGAAACTTGTGCTAACTGTATGAAGTTAATTCAGGGTTCTAAAATAGATGAATAATAGAAAGACAGTGGATTTTATACTAAAGCTGGACAAATAATAAAATTAATATTTCCACCAGCGTTGCCTGATTGTATTTACCCAAAATTATTTCGTCGCGTTTATATAACTATAATTATATTTAACATAGATATTATATAACTATAATTTATTTAACATCCGGCGTATATTTAGACGTCGCATTCACAATAACAGTAACTCGGACGACTAGAAAATCGGCTTAAATAGTGTGACTTTCTAGTGTAAGCACATTATGTTTTAAAAGATTCATCTGCCAGGAAAGCTAGTTTTACGGATCTTACAAATTGAAATTGTGACAAATTCCCCTATAAATTTTATAAAATTAGAGAGGCAGAAAATGTTCGAGTCTGTGAAAGGGCTTTAGAATTTTTATCTTCCTTTTTAAATTTCGATGGAAGATAAAGCCACTAGGCCTCCATCAAATGTTTCAGTTACTAAGACAAAAATGGCTTTAAAACATACCAAGACTGACATTTTTTTCACATATTTCCGTCATTTTAGAACCATTTGTAAAAAAAAATTCAAAGCCATAAACCTATGGTTCCTTTTTTATATGATAATCTATTACTAATACAAAAGGAATTAATCAAAAATATCTTAAAAACACAAGTTATGGATAAAGATCTCGAACAAATTTTAAAAATAAATTTTGATAATAAAGATATTCTTTTACCAACTAATATGACTGATGTTGGTTTTGCCACTAAAAAAGCATTAAAATACCTAAATGTTCCTGAAAAGGAATGTCAGAATGTCAGACATTTTTGATAAATCAATAAAGAAGGTAACAGAAGGTTGTTGGCTTAAAAATAAGTTTATTAAATATGTAACATGCTTAAAACCAAACTTCATGCTTCGCAAAGTCGTCAACAGTATAATCAGCTTCTAATAGATACCGAGTTTATAAATTTTTGCAAAACATATAATCAAACTACTCGAATGGATACATTTTTCTAGAATTTCTTGGCACAAAATGACTACTTTAAAAATTGTGGCATGTTATTACGTTAATTTTAATCCTTTCTCATGGGAACGCCACCAAAAATATTTTAGTTGAAAATCTGTTAAGAAGCAGTCTATTACCTGCCAAAGATAAGTATATAACGCAATTTATCAAATAGGTGGTGCATTAAATGTTAGACAAAATGAGGGTAAGTGTTAAAAAAATTAAAACCTATTAAGATGGCCTTGACAACCAAAATCGCCGAAAAGGGAAAGAAAAAGAATATGATCTCGAAAAAAAAGAGCCAAAAGAGGACTTTATTATTTAGAAAATAAGAAGAAAAAACTAGAAAAGGAAGCAGCTTCCATGGAATCGGAAATATCGGAAGTGAGACGAAAAATTTAGTATACTTATTTTCTATTTTTTCTATAATCCTTTTAAATTTAATTTTGATAAATGACATGTCGCAGGTATATATTATTTTTTATCCTTTTAAAAACGTATACCTTTTCCAGTTAAAGTAAGTCTGCTTGCTCTATTACTATAGCATTTTTTTTTAATATTTTAAATTTCTTCCTACAATTACATTTAAGTTTAGTTTCATTAGTTTTGTTGGCTTTTTTATAAGAAATATAAATTCTCAAAATATAACCTGGAATTTCCGTGAAATTGTCAGGGAAAACCTGGAAAAGTCAGGGAATTTTATATTTCAAAATTGCTAAGAACCCTGTAATTATAATAAAAAATCAAATGTTCTGGAAGCATGTTTTGTAAGTAATTTGAGAGCGCGCTAGTGTATTTTGAGTGTGACTTTTTTTTAATTCAGACCGTCGTAGTAAAAATTTTCTTAACACGCTCGTGTGCTTTACTGAACTCCACTTTATGTCAATCAGTAATCGGCACACTCACCGGAAAATTTAACTTCCCGCAGTTAGAAAAATACCTATTTTATCTAGTAAGTTTTATAAAGGTGCTTAACATTAGTTGTACTTGCTAACATACGTACTAAGGTGCAAGTTCATTTATCTCAGTACTCATGCTTACATATTCTTTGAGAGGACGCCATTGCTTTAAACAGGATAAGAAATAATCAACGTTGTGGTCAAATATACCGGGTAACCATGAAATTACTAACAAGTCTATAACTTTTTTAAGATAAGTACTATTAACATGAAATTTTACAATAATATATGGTTACTTATGAGGAAGATTTTCGCTGTATAAACAATCGACTGTCGTTTCCGGTTTAAACGGAAATTCTACCAACTTTAATATTTTAAAAGGAACAACCCGTATATTGATTTATTTTTGAATTCTGCATTAATTCTAAACATAAAACATGTATCATACCCCATGTCAATTCCTGATAGTTTTTGAGAAAATGGCGAATGAAACTTTAAAACCCGGAACTGTAGTGAAAAATCACTTTCAAACGATATTTTCTCGTTTTATTTTAATGGGACGACCTATAAACCTACTCATCATTTAAATCTTTCAACAATTTTAAATACTTTTGTGTATAAAACCCTATACCTATATCAAGTACTTTTCCAATTGCACTGTGCAATTACCTTTTTAAAACTTAGGCTGATAAATGACAAATATTAAATTTCTGATCCAAGTAGGTACTTCAGTTCAGAATTATTGTTTTGTTCAATGTAACAATAAAAAAAATAAGCTATTAAGATGTGCAAACGTAATGCTCAAAAATGGCGTATTTAACGTTTTGCGGTCATCAAATATAGGTACTAAGGAAGGACTGGGTTTTTGAATTTCACATGATACTAAATTGAGTTGTTAACATATAAAAAAGGAATAAAATACCTATCATATATTATGTGTAAATTGTACTTGGCAGCAATGTAAATTGAGTAAAAACGAAAAATTAGTTAACCATATAATTATAAATAAACTTACTTACAAAAAGTTATTTCAAAATGACAGTTTTTTTGATGTTTTCACACGCTTTATAACTAGTGATTGTTTATTATTTACTTTAAGAAATATTGCCAGTCTACTTAAATAGGTATTTATTAAGGACACTACTGAGTAGCTTCAACTGTCATTATGCCACAAAACACTAATTTAAATAATATTCAAACATAAAAAATTCTCTTAATTCAAGGAAAAACACGAAACAGAACTAAAGCTACATGAATGAATGAAAAAACAAGAAAAAGGGTCATCCACAGACAAAGTCTTCAAAACGTTGTCCATTAACTTCATGGCACATACGAATGCTTTTATGAAACTCTTGTAAAATGTTTTCGATCTGCCTTGGAGTTATTTCCTCTATCGCCGTTGTAATTCGATTAATAAAGTCCGATCGATTTTTTAATGGTGTTTTGTAGACCTTTTGTTTAATGTAGCCCCAATATGAAAAATCTAACGGGGTGAGGTCAGGCGATCTTTTTTGTACCTATCCAATTGTCGCCGAATTTTTCTCTCGGGTAATCGGTCACGACTCTGGAATTGTGTGCAGGTGCTCCATCTTGTTGAAAATATACTTGATTGTAATAAACAATGGGTAAGTTGTCCATAAAATCCTCTATTGTATTTTGGAGGAATTGCAAATAATGTTCTGTATCCAGGGGACCATCAAAAACAATAAGACCTATTTTTTGAGTTTCCTAGTACTCCAAACCAGATCTTAACACCAAATCTTTCTTAGAATGCCCCTTCCCTTACCAAGTACGGATTTTCAGTAACCAGTACCTAGTGTTATTGCGGTTAGACATTCCCATATTGGTAAATCGGGATTCATCTGAAACAAGAATTACTGTCCGGAAAATAGACTGTCTTTATTGCATATCAAAATACCAGTTGCAAAATTCCAGTCTTCTCTGATAATCCGCTTTATATAAGTGGTGAATTTTTCGTGCACTTTCGCAGCTAATTCCAATTTCACTGCTTATTTGTCGTATTGATATAGTAGGAGCGATTGCTACATAAGCCAGTGTATTAATTTCAGCCTTTTCACTAACTATGAAATTCTCACCTGGCAGATTCCCTTTCGATTTTAAATACTTTTCCAACCAAGGAAAGTATGACTCTGATGGATATCGGCGATTCGGAAATCGCTGTACGTATAATGCTCTGGCATAGGTATAGGGTATGATACACAAAAGTATTTAAAATTGTTTGAAGATTTAGATGTTGAGGAGGTTTATAGATCGTCCCATTAAAATAAAACGAGAAAATATCGTTTGAAAGTAATTTTTCACTACGTTTCCGGGTAAACCGGAAGTATCCTAATCGTCACATTAGATGCAATGAGTTGCATAACAAACCTTATTTACAGTATTAAATTGGAACTATTTTCATTTGTTTTTCCAAAAAACGAAATTATTCATTGATATGTTTAAAGATTCATTCGCCATTTTCTCGAAAACTATCAGGAATTGGTATAGGGTATGATACATGTTTTATGTTTAGAATTCAGTGTAGAATTCAAAAATAAATAAAAAAAATAAGACCGTTTTGAGGAAAACAAGGAAGGCTCGAAACGTATATATTATATAAAAAAGCTCATAGCAATGCGCTTTCAACTAACGAGTCATTCTTTCTTTTAAAAACTTCAATCATTAGTTTCTTGCATCATACCTTCATAGAAGACAGCATATAACTTTTTTTAAATGTGATTTTGGTATTCCTCAGCTTTTCTATTAGCCTTTTGTTAAACATTTTTTAGATAAAAGCTGTTTGGAATAAAGAGGGAAGCAAAATGGCGGTATTTGTTATAGGGCAACTTTGATTTTTTAAATTAAAATATCTTCTATTAAGTATTCCTATTGCACATCAAAAACTAGTATTTTTTACCTAAAACACTGAACAGCAGAAATTTTTGAGATTTTCTTGGTAAAGAAAACCCAATATTACGGGAGATCTCACCATTCAAAAAAGTCTGGACATGTGGTTGTAGAACGATGGTTGCCCAGTTCGTTATTCAAGAGTTGCTGATTGATAAGGGTCGTCTAGTTGCTTGGTCTGATAGATCTCCTGATCTTACTTCTCTTAACTATTTTGTGGGGTACCCTTAAAGACAAAGTGTATGATGATTTTCCTAGTACATGAGAAAACATGATTCAGCGAATTACAAATGCTTGCCGAGAAATCGATAGAGAAACTCTTAAACAATGCCATGAAACTTTTGGTTATCGGGTTAATAAGTCCAC
Source organism: Kuschelorhynchus macadamiae (assembly GCA_030620095.1). Taxonomy (NCBI): domain Eukaryota; kingdom Metazoa; phylum Arthropoda; class Insecta; order Coleoptera; family Curculionidae; genus Kuschelorhynchus; species Kuschelorhynchus macadamiae. Next base: position 188,652 of record JAUTXW010004232.1, read on the forward strand.
TGAAGTTAACGGTTATCATTCTAAATTTAGTGATATGATTTGGTAGTAAAGAGCCTCAAAAAATTGGTTTAAATTTGGCAAAAAAAAGTTAATATAGTTCTCTCAAATTATAAACTAATTATTGTTTTTTTTATTTCACATCACACAAAAAATTGAACTCTGAGAAAAGTGATTTAATTAAAGTTACACGTTTTTTTTTCTCTAGAATAAAAACCCCTAATAAAAAATATATATTTTCATTTAGAAAATCAGTTGCCCAGGAAATGGCTTGGAAAGCAGGGTCAAGGAATAAACAAATACCGTCATTTTGTTAAAATTTTATCTGCATCATCTTTTGCTAGAATGCATAGTTTTTAAGATACATGGATGACTCAAGTCAAATGGACCACCATGTATATCAGATGATTCAGAAACTAGTACTGAAAGTTCAGGATATGATTCTTCGGTTTATTTTAAGTCTATATACTTTTGACCGAAAAACATATTTTCCAAGATACAAGCTGGTAAAATTTTATGTTTTTTTTAGCTTTTTTCATTTACTCTCTAAATTTTCAAAAATAGATTAAAGAACCTCAATAGTACACATATTACATATAATATCCAAATAAGCTCATACCAATGCGCTTCCGACTTACGAGTCATTCATTCTTTTAAGAACTTCAATCAGCAGTTCATCAGCAGTTTGTTGCATCATACCTTCATGATTTTGGTGTTCGTCAGCTTTTTTGTCTTTTGTTACATGCAAAATTCTAATTACGCTGACTGATTTGACCATTATTTTCTCTGCCTGTTTTGCAGTGGTTCCTCGGGGACTCACAACTTGTGAGTACGTGGTTGGCGCCCACGAGGTACCCTTAGCTGGATTCTCACTCGACTTCTTTCTTCGAATGGGTCTCCCTTCCTTCTCTTTCTTTTCCATAACCACCTTTACTTCTCCCTACTTCTATCGGGCTTCTTGGACCAACTCTAATCTCTCTTTCTATTTCATACCTTCTCTATTCTCTTTCACATTTTGCCTCGCAGTAGGTGAAATGCCGTATCCCCTGCGTTAAAAGGGAAAAGATATTCATATGGACAGTGAACCTATGGATGAAAGTATTACGGAGCAGGGAATCTCGGAACCCCGGTTCAGGCTGTTAGGGGTTTAGGCACGGGGCCCCAGCAGCTTATAAATTACTGTGCGACTCCTTCGGTGGGAAACCAGGCCGAGGAGTTAAGAAATGCTACTGGAGATAGTAATGAAAATAACAATAATAAGAGAGCTAGAAAAGACTCAGTTTCACTAAATGAAGTAAATACTGAACCACTATATGAGAGATTTTTTATTGCTAAACCTACACAAGAAAATGAAAGTTTCTTAAAAATGTCACCCTTTATAATATATAAAAGCATTAATGATAGAGTCGAAATGCAATAATGTTAAAAAAACGCAGAATGGTAATCTCTTTATAGAATTAGCTGACCCCAAAGATAAGATTAATCTATTTGCAATTAATAAGATTGGTGACATAGAATGTGACATCATATCCCATCCAACTTTAAATTATTTAGGAGGCATCATCACATGCCATGAATTAAAGTATTGCCAGATTAAAGAAGAAAATTATAGACAATTGTAAAGATCAATGTCTTGCAGATATTATTTGTATTAAGAAAAAAGTTAATGGTGAGTTAACCCCCACAAATCAATATATTCTATACTTTATTAAGACCTCCCTTCCAGAATACTTTTACGTGGGATAGAAAAGATGTAGGGTACGGCCATACATCCCAAACCCTCGAACATGCCTGAATTGCCAGAAACTCGGACACACAGCGGCCGTCTGTCGCCAGTGAAGCAATATGCCCTTCATGCGGTAACACAAAACATGAGAATAATTGTACTCATCCCCCTACAACATTCTTCTAGATATAGATATAGATAACCTATTAAATAGAATATAATTTCCAAAATAACTTCGACTCTAAAAAGCCTCAGATGCTGATGCGTCGAAAATCCATATCTCTCTCTCTCTCTCTCTCTCTCTCTCTCTCTCTCTCTCTCTCTCTCTGTGTTTTGCAGAGGAGTAAGTGTGTTGTTTAATCCAACCTAGTTTATTAAAATGAAGGTCACTTATTTTCGGGTAACACTGATGACTTGTTAGTTGAAAGCGCTCTGCAGTTTTTATACACGTTATAAAGACAAACTTCTTTGTTTCATTATTGCTGTATGTATACTTAAATTAAGTCCACTTTAATCTGATTTAAGTTTATCAAGAGGTAATATTCATATTTTTTGCTCCCGAATTACGTGATATGTATTCAAAAATGCATAGCTAGTCGCTCGTATATTATTTTTGGAAATGACCTACAAAACCTGGTTTAATTAGTATATCGACTTAAATTTCTTACAAAAATATATATCATTTTGTAAGAGTTAAACTGACCTAAAGAACAAAAGCCGTTAGGCGACCACTATCGGGCAAGAACCAAGCAATATTTTTCTGTCCGAAGCCAATTTCCGGTTGATCCTACTGTAAGATAGGTCTGCAGGACGATTAAGATTGTGACCTCCTAACTGTCGCAATTAACACATTTTAACGGTGATAAAGCCTGACTTGAACAATTTATATCGGTTATCAGCTTCAATAGCCGCAAAAGTTCTACTGTGAATTAAAAGTATTCCTTTGGGTTATTTATAAGTCCTAATTTCTTTAGGAATTACAATAATTTCGGTTGGTCAAAAGTAAGTTACAAGAATACTCACTGAAAATTAGCCATTTGTCCGTTTGGTTGAAATAATAGAGGTTTCTTTGAAATTCCAAATTTTTCTCGTAATTTGTTGGGTTTCAGGTTCTGTTCAAAACTCAAAATTTATAACAACATCCTATGGCCAGGAGAGCTACGGGAGCGTTATTGCTGATTAGGAGATATCGTTTTTTTTTTTAATAACAAACTTACAAAAATAATAGTTTTTTTAATACTTTGTGGCTTCCTAATTTTACTTAACAACTTTATAACCGAGCCAATAAAGGATTTTACTTCTTAATTCTAAAGAATAGTTTCGATTTTGATCATTTTTTTAAATGTTTGTTTTTTTACATACATATATTGTTTAAACAATAATCATGCTACATACAGGGCAATTCACTAACAAGTACTAAATATTGAGGATGTTATTCAATGAAAAACTTTTAAGTAAAAAAGTTCCCTTATACTTATGTCCAAAAACGCATATTTTGCAAGGCCAAGTTTTATTTATTTTTTTATTTTTTTTTTTAATTATTATGCTATATTTCTAGGAATAAATTAATGAAAATTACCATACAAATTACCTTTTGAAGGATCTATAAAACACAGTCATTGAAATTTAGGTCAATATACAGTGTGACTTTTTTCATGGGGTTACCATCTCTTTTAATGCCTCAATCCCAAACTTTTTCTATGTAACCACACTGAACTTCTTGCACTTTTTTAATGAATAGCATCTGCTAGCACGCAAATGAAAATAGAAAATCTTAGCGGACTGTATAATAATATATTGAATTGATTGAAATTCGAAATAAATACACAAACCTATTGATAGTAAGGTACTCTTACCATATCCCTCTAGTCCTCTGGCAATGGATTGTTTCTGGGATCCCCATTTTCTGTTCTTCCTGAATTGCTAATCTATTTTTCACGATTGCATTCAATCATTGATATGATTTTAAAAGTTTTTGAAATTATGAAAAACTTCAGGACGGTACAATTATGAACTGGTACTTGCCGTCATGTTTTAAGAGAAGAGAATCTACCACATCTGCAAATGTCGGAGAACGAAATACCGGGAGATTTTTTGTACAAAAAATCCTCAACTTCACTTTTATATTTACATAATTGTCTTATTCACAATATTTTGGCATATATTAATTTTTGCATTTTTTTAAAACCTTGGCTAGTTCAAAAGATCCCTCAAAAAGATTGACCTGCTCCCCTAAAGGTCCAACTCAAAAAATTACTCTGCTTTTTGGGCTACTAGAGGGCAGCTTTAATGAGATCAAGCTACAACGACTAAACTGATATCGGCATGAAGTCTAGCCCTAATTGATATAAAGGCGGACTCCATGTAGCTCGGTTGCTTTAAGGATGACGAGCGTTTTTGCATTTCCTATACACCTGCGAAACCTTGGCACGCTCAAGGTGCAACATATTTGCAGTGTAGGTATCCTGAAACGATGGGCTTTTACCCTTTTATCAAGAAGGCTTTCTTTGCTGGAGTAAGCGGCTAAGTCCACAAGCGCCAACATGTCCTAACTGACTTTTAAAATAGACATTTAATGGCAAAAAATTTTAATATTTATACATAACCGGAATGTGGAGCACTTTAATCTGCATCCACGTAGTAGAGTCTATGCTATCTGAAACTCAGCTCTCTGAATATAACCTATGTTATCTTCATATTTTAGTTCTTAGAAGAAAAATCTCTCAGTAATTTGTCACAATCTTTTGAAGCGCGCTTAATATCAATTTAAAACTTTTTCTAGTTTAGTGAGAAAATCCGTATTTTTTTTTCCCAAAGAGTTGAATATATATGAGAATATGCATTATCCGTTCGCTGGATAGGAGAATTAAGTGTCCTGCATGCACATATTAATTGCAGCAATATTTTATCGCTACAGTCGTAACCCAAATAGAGTCATTATAAGGACATTAATATACGTTACGATTTTCGCAAATAATTTATGACCCTTTGCGCTACACTAAATCTGTATTAAATCTCGGCATTATATCCATTCTAATCAATTTTGACTGCGCTCGGGAAGCTGATACGCAGACTTTTTTCACCTCTTTGTTTTGCCTATGTTGCTACTATTTTTCTGTGTCATCTATAATCACAATGCATTTTCCGGCTGTCATTTCCATTAGTTATTTATGTTCAAGAAAATAACGTTGTTGATTTTATGTTTTGGTACGGTCCAAAAGGATTTTTCAGATTTTAATTACATGCGTGCAGTGTATCCAGTAAAGTTCGCATTGGGAGGTTTTAAATAACTGACCTTAGTGAATTTTAAGTTTGTAATGCAAAATGACATTAAATAAGTTTACCGCGTAATTTATTTTACTTATAAAATTGAACATTTTTTCAAAAAAGGCAAAAACGGTCCTATTTTTTCAAAATTTGAAAAAATGATAAAGATTTTTTTTTAATTTCATACCTTTTTTCCAAATTTCAAATCTATCGGGTGAATGTTTCTCATTTTTAAAACTTAATTATTTTTAACCTAGGTAGCAAACCTGAAAAAAAGCTATCACTACACTATTATTAAGAGAATCATTTAATGAGTTTTTTTCATAGCACACTTTATAATCTAGGGTTTATTTGGTTATTTCAATAATTTAATAAAAATATTCTATTTACTTTTAGAAAGAACGATATAGAAATATACAATGAAAAGGCATCTTTTGAGTGATGATTTTATCAAAATTAGATTGCTTAAATTCAGGAAAGTGAAAAAGTATGAAGGTAAAAATAAATAAAAACAAGTTGAAATCTACCGATGGTGCTAGCTATCATATTTATAACATATGGCTTAAAAATGAAAAAATAAACCACTTCTTTTTTACTATTTATCAAAATTTTGAGAAAAAGTACAGTTTTCTGCCATTTTTTGAAAAAAATTTCAAATTTGACAGGTGGGATAAATCACATTACTAATGCTTGTATTATTATTTGGAGTATTTTAAGCAAAACTCCTTGTCAGCTTAAATTTTATTTAAGTTATCAAAAAAACCCATATGATGCAAACTTTTTGAGTCACACTGCCTGTAAAGGATAAAATGACTGATAGTCAGTAAAATTACTTCTCCATATTATTATGTAATGTTGTATTATGTTACTAAGTAATAATTTACATACATATTTGTCATAATGAAAACATGATAAATGACATGACATTCATAGGGATTTAAAAACGTATTTGATATTAGTGGATTAATCCTGAACATGACGATGACCGGAAGCTTTTTTTTTTATTTTTTTGTAAAAATGGCATTTTGCAGTTGGTCGGTTCAAAAGAGAAGAAAAGGAATTCCTTTGCGTTTAAATTTTCGACACAACTACAGAGCTAGTTTTCGACATTTATGTTCAATACATAACCTACAAAAACCAAACAAAAACGGTGCTATAGAAGTTAATATTGCATCCTATAAACTTTAAGTACCGTTTTACATGTGGCTGGTGGTCGGTTACGTAGGACACCTCGTGTTGTCGGCTATAGTTTTAGGGCATATTTTATAAAAGCTACTAAATATTTTAACCAATGATATTAATCTAATAAAACAATATTATTTAAAGTGAGTTTCAAAAAGTAAGTTAAGTTGTAAATCATGAATTTTAACCAAAATTCGCATATTATTTATATTAAAACTAATTTATTCAAAAAAAAAGCTCTTTTTGGAAAAGTTAAAGTTACTATAATAATTTTATTGGCTCAGGGCAGGGACAATCATACAGGGGGATCTTCCCTCCAATATTTTGTTCTGTTGGCAAAATCTTATATCATTATTAATTAAATATGTCGCTTTGATGACTTATTAAAAAAAATGTGTTCTGGATGTTGTAATAGTATTTTTTTCAGAGAAATGTAAACAATGTTGCTAGTTCATAACCATACATATTGGTGATAAGAATGACTTTGTAGAAGGTGGTTTGCTAACATTTGCTAACTCGTCATGAAAGCATGAATACAGATCTTTTCGAAAAATATTATAAGCAGATACTGTACCTCCTCAGTCGTCTATCGTTATCGACCAGTCTAATTACCATTCTAGGAAGACTGAAAAACTACCAAAACCTTTTTGGAAAAAAAGAGATTCTATCCGGCTTACTTTAAACGACATGCCATATAAAGATGATTAAAAAGGAGTAAACTGAAATTGTTAATTTAAAACAAGCCTCTTTGCACAAGATACGTGGTTGATGAAATGAATCTTGAGAGAGATATTATAATACTTTCACTGTACTATTGTGAACTAAATGCGGTAGAATTTGTTTGGGATGATGTTAAAAACGTTGCGGCAGCGCATTATACCACATCATTTGAATGTTTTTTTTTCTAAGAAGCTTTAAAGAAAGTCAATTTCCAAAAGTAGAGTAAATGTAAATTAGAGAAAAAAAATAGCATTTGATTTGCTCAACTGTGTAGGATTCAAAAGTTGTGGTCTACCTTTCTTATAATTCCTGTAAAAATTGATGTATGCGGGATAAAATCTTGAGTGCGCAAATAGCTTAAATTTGCATTTGAACCAAAAGTTACGGTTTATGGATGGATGGATGTAGCTTAAAAGAACATCAGTACAACAAAAGTAGAATAAAGTATCCCTGAGGAAGGGTGGCATGGCCGCGGCTGCCGCGCAGTGAAATGCAGGCAAATCTTCGTGGTAATTCCTGGGTAGTAACCTATAAATAATCTGCATTTTTATTAATTATCAGTTTTGTTAAAAAAAAAAACTAAAAAAAAATGTTTCCGGGTCGGGATTGAAATACATTTACCCTTGGACGTAGGCCGAGAACCTTACCACCTGCGCCACGAAGTTTGTCACGGAAAATGTAACAAACAACGTTAAAATATAATCGTTAAATATCATCTCAAATATTAAAAGATTTCTTGTGCTCTTAATGTAAAAATATCAGAAATAGATGCATTTATAAAACATATTTTCATAATGGAAACTACCACTTAGTGGACAAAATAGACACAGGTTATCAACGCCCTTTTTTAGAAAACTTTACTGTTTAGCATTTATTCTAGTTTTACGAATACTGTCAACTTCACTTAGCACACATTTTCTTTCTTTTTTCTATTTCCATCTTAAAATAAATCAGAGCTAGCTAGAAATGAGAAAAGTCTGCCTAACTAGATAAGGGCGTAATTTAAAATTTACATGGTAAGAAATTTCGCGACGCAAAGGACAATAGAAGACACCCCCGGGTCTAGAATCAAATCAGGACTTGTTTGATTAAAAACTTCCCTTCGAGTTTGAAACTTTATCGCCGAGTGGCGATTTAATTACATAACAATGAGATTAATTTATTATGCCTCGAAAAAGTTTGGAGAAAAACAGGAAGCTATTATTAGCTAAGAAAACTTTGCTGAGTGGTAGTACGGAGCCTATCTAATCTGCCTCTACATAATAATAAGAAAAATGTTAAGTGATAAAATTTTATTTTAGCCCACTTTAATAGCTTATTAAATACTATTTTATTACACTTTTCTGTGTAAATTTGATACTTATAATCATCAATATGCCGGTATCAATATTGTGACAGGCAGCATTTATTCTTTATTATAATTGCAACGTACAGTCTGACTGGGTTAAGTGTGCTTTTTGTTTTGGGTAGCCCCTTTAAAAAAGCCTAAAGTTGTTAAGTCAGGCGATCTAGCGGGTCATTCGGTTTAACCTCAACAACCAATCCAGCGATCGGAGTAAGCATTTTGCAAGTATTGCCTTAAGTTGCTACTTAAATGTGGGGGCTCATCGACCAGTTTGTAAACTGCTTCCATGTCAAATTCATCGGGATTCTTTTCCAGTATTTTTGTAGCTGTTTAAATACAGATCAAACATACAGATCGCCTGTAAAATTTTCTTGTAAAGAAGGGACCCTGCAATATGATTCCCCTACCCCAATATACCTGCCCTCACATATTTGTTTTTTCAGGATATTATTTATGGGGGAATACATGTGGATCACGTCAATCCATTTAGCGGACGTTTCGCCTGTATACATGGCCAGTAAAAAAAAGTTGCATTCGTCGCTATAACAAATATACGCCGTTTCAATAACAACAGTCGTGTTATAATATAAGCAATAATTAGCAGCAAAAAGGGGTTGAGTGAGACCTCGTTCCAATGGTCTTCTAAACGTTTTAAACGTAATCTAACCCCAAAGTTTCAAAACATTTTATTGAATTAAAGTAGTTCCAGAGAAAAAAGTTGAGATGTGTAAGGACTGGCGATAATTTTATTGAAATTCTGACATTCCGACAAAAATAGAGGGGAAGGCCTTATTGTAAGATAATGCTTATTCAGAATTCAAGCACATTTCGCGGCGATATGAAGTACGTCAAAAGTTATAGGGATACGCTTTTTATATATATATATATATATATTATATATATATATATATATATATATATATATATATAGAAAAAAGTTTTATAGAAAGCTTATTTACTTTAATGTTCTCTACAAAATGACACCCTCAGATTTTTAATCCGCCGTTTCGTCTACCGACCACTACCATTAATTTTTGTTTTAAATACGGACCTGCATTTTTTATTTCATTTTCGTACTGTTATATTCATATTCATGTTTTATTTTTCTAGTACGGCTCTGGATTTTTTAATATTAAAATTGTTTAAGTTTTAAAATTAATTACTGACAGTATAAAATAACAAGTAACGGTTAGAAAAGTTGGAAATCTTGGCCGTTATTTCTTAAACACTCTCTAGCATTTTTGATAACTCTATTCTGAATATTTGTTAGCACTTTTGGTGTTATTTTATCTCATGCCAACCGAATTCTTAGCTCAAGATTATCCAAATTTGCAGGGGTCGTTAAATATACCAAGTCCTTAATGTATCCCCATACGGAAAAATCCATTGGAGTTAGGTCCGGGGAACGAGGAGAATCCATTGAATAGGTTTAAAATTATTAAGGAATCGCATACAGCGACGGTAACGATGCGTTAGAGCACCATATGGTTGAAAAAGCTCAACATTTCTATGGACAGCCAAGGGCGGGTTATCTAACATTTTTTAGAAGTTATTTGTCAAAAAATTCAAGTACATGTTACCAGTTAAATGATCCTCAAAGAAGTAGGGACCCACAACTTTAGAATGCAAAATTCCCAACGCCGTCTCTCTAAAAAAAATTGGTTTCCTTGTGTCCAGCGGTAATGAATATTATCGTTAATTAAACCACCCATTATTACAAAATCGGCTCTCACCTGACCACAAAATTCGCCTTTAACGGAAATGTGTCGACGTAAAATCTTTTTGGACGAATCTTTGTTAACACCGGTTTCTTTTTCAATTTCTCGCAGGGATACCTCTTGATTGTCATGATTTTTCTAATTTACGAAGTCTGAAACAATATTTACTTAAGGCGACAATTTGTTCAACAAAGAGGACTTTCCTAATACATTTACTTCACCAACTCCTCCTTGGACTGTTACAGCTGGAGTATGGCTTCGCTTTTTCTGAAAAGTTCCATGTTGTCGTAAATTTCTATCTAGTCTACGGAAAATGCAAACACTGGAACAACTCAACTGTTTTTTCACAGACGCCTTACTATAAGTAATTAATTTTAAAACTCAAACCGTTTTAATATTAGCAGGTATTTAATTGTAATTTCGTTTGTGATAAACCGTAACAAATTTTAATTGTATTTTATGGGAACCACATTATTAAACAAAGATATTTATGAAGAATCCCATTCTATCAGGGAAAATATAGAGCCGTACTAGAAAAAGGAAATATGAAGATGAATATAACAGTGCGAAAGGTCGGTAAAAATGTTCTTGGGGTATGTTGATGTATTAACTGAAATGTTTTTCAAGAAAATGAAATAAAAAATGCAGGTATAAAACTTTTTTCTAAAGTACAAACTTTTTGAGATATTGAATAAAATAATTTTAGGCAATTTTTGCAAAATCCCCGGTATTTCAGGAACAAAGAAAAAAATTAAAAATCTATAAGGGATTCTTAACGTCCTCCATAAAGGACACTTTTTCTCTAATTTAACCATCATCGTTTCTTATGCCGCTTAGGAGGTAGCAATAGTGGTATACACTAAAATAGAGACCCTGTGTGTATATATATATATATATATATATATATATATATATATATATATATATATATATATATGATTTGGCTCTAAAAACCGAAGATACTTTTTAGAACAAGGTATGAATGTTAATATTAATGATGTTAGGCTTCCTGTGGTCACCTCTGCACGTAATGTGGGTATTGTATTAGATACGGAATAACGATTTAGAGAGAATATAATAAAATATTAATTAAAAAATCATATTTTTCTTGAAGATACTATATAATAGCCCCCATATTCTGAGCTTGTCTTTACGCAAGATATTTTGTAATTCACTAGTTTTGCCAAACTTTAATTATTGTGATTTTGTATACGGCGCTTGTCTAGACAAGGTCTTAGAAAAATTTGATCATATTTCTCATACTTTTAATGAACTCAACTGGTTAAAAATGGATAACCGTAGATCCCTACACTTAGATAATTTTTTAGTGGAAATTTTTAATAATAAAATTCTACCATCATCTTTAAGAAACAAATTTTTGTTTAGAGCAGATATTCACTCTCGAAAGGTTAGATTTCGGAATAAAATCATCAGAGTGCCATATTTCAAAGAACTTAGTTCCATTGAAAGAAAAAATGGAAAGAACTTAAAAAATTCCCAGACATTCCACTAAATGAAATCCAGAAGGCAGTACAAGTAACATTAAATTCGACATATTTCTCCTATAATGATAAATTTTACAGGCAAATTTACGGTTGTGCCATGGGCTCTGCTATTTCGAGTTGAATAGCTTAACTGGTTCTTGAAGATTTGGAGGACCAAGTTAATACCAAATTGAATTTTCAACTTCCTTTTTTCTATAGATACGTCGATGTTTGTTTAACAGCCATCCCAAGAGGGCAAGAAAATTATATTTTGTCATGTTTGCACAGCTACCATGAGAAATTAAGGTTCACTGTTGAAGTTTTTGATATGACGCTCCACCATTAAGATAAGATAATTTAAACTGAGTTGTATACAAAACCGACTTGGTCAGGCAAATAATTGAATTATTCCTCACAGCATGCTTTTTCCCAAAAAAAAAAAATCAGTTGTAATTGGTTTAGCTGACAGACAAATGCCATAAAAAAAGCGAGAAATGTTCTAACGCAAAACAGTTACCCAGAAAAATTAATTAACTTAATTTTTAGTTTTGGGCTTCAAAATTATAATAACAAAACACATACCATGGCGGTACGAAATAATGACCAAAACAAAAACACAAAAACAAAAAAACATTATTTGACTATTCCCTATATCACAGGTTTGTCTGAGATTCTGCAATCCTTTTTTAAAAAGCAGAACATTTCAATCAGTCACAAAGCCAACAGTTTTCTTCCAACTAGCTATAGCAAACTTAAAGCAAAAACCACGAAAAATAAATATAAATAAATAACGTATATATATATATATATATATATATATATATATATATATATATATATATATATATATATATTGGTTAATTAATTCAATATCTCGAAAACAGAATAAACGGCCAAAAGTACGACAAGAAAAAGAACTGAAATTATGTCAACTCAAAAGCAGATATTCAAAACCTAAGTAAAATGTACAATAATATACTGTAAGTATGTAAAAAAAATAGTGAGAGCTGCGGGAATGGAACCTGGGACTCCTCGAGCCTGGTGTGAGGCGCCAACACTTTGCCCTTCCTAATATTAATGTTTCTGTAAGGTCATCGAATTTTGGTCGTGGACGGAATAATCATTCTACAAAATTAATGTAATCTGCATGGAAGGTATGATGTCGTCTGTTTGTATCTGAGCAATGTATTTCGTTTTATATTTTTTACTTAAAATTTGTAATTTGACGTGAAATGATTTCTGCCTTATGTAAGTAATAAAAAAAATTGTATATTTCCTCTTTGTAGTTAATAATATCATATTTCAAATAATGTTAGTCCATGATTCTTACCACTTGTTCATATTTTTATTCATTTTTATTGTACACAAGATCATTGATAAAGGCTAAAATATAGCCAAAACGTTTGAATTAAAAAAAAAAAACAATATGAAGTACTTTTGTTTTGTTCCTTGTATGAACCTCAACCCAAGAATATATATATATATATATATATATATATATATATATATATATATATATATATATATATATATATATATATAGTTGTTTTCGTTTTCTTGGCCTTAGTACTTATATTGTGAATTAAGTGGTTTCTTGGGAATAAGGCACATGAATATACTAAATTTCTGTTATATTTTTTTCATAACTTTGACGTTTCGGTCGAACGTTGACCTTCATCAGAAACACTACAAAAAGGAAAGATTCAAAAAAAAATTTTGTTTTACAAAATTAATGAAATATTTAACTTACGTAATTGGAAGGTTTCATGGATAACATCCTGTATATGTCAATAAATTAAGAACATATATATATATATATATATATATATATATATATATATATATATATATATATATATATATATATATATATATATATATATATATATATATATATATATATATATATATATATATATATATATATTAACTCTGGTTGATCTTATGGCTTATTATGTCATCTTTTGAGGAAGGTCTAGAGCCACAGCCAGAGCGTCTTCATTTCGCTTTCACGAAAAACGGCAAATGTTTTAACATATTTGTCAATGTCTTCTTAGGCCCGTGGTTCAGAAATTTTTAAGTCAATTTGAAAAAAACGACATAACATGTCGTACTATATCACAGATCATATAATCCTTTTGATTGTAGAGGAATTGCATTTTTCGCTGACCTTAAACGATGCACAATTTCTTCTTCCTTTTAAAGATTGTTCTAATATTGTCAATGTTAGAGTTAATAAGAATTTGCATAATTTCTTGTATCTAACTTATTTGTTATAAATATAATCTTTATTTGCACATATAGAGTCTGACAAAGTACTTATGCAACGCGGCAGCATGAAAATAGAAATTTAACTTAATCTTCAGAAGCTTTATATGAAGACATGTTGACGTTTATGTTTCACGTCCAAATAAAAATATTTGAATGTGTGTTGTTTTTTTTTTACGGTGACTAAATGAATATTCTTTTTTATTTTAAAATCAAAATATCACACCCTCCAAAGACAAAGGCAAAAAGACGATGTCCAAAAGCATTTTTTACGAAATTAAAAATATTGTGGAAACCTATGAATCAAGTTCGTCAGTTTCAATATTCCTCAAATCGCGAGCAGAATACAGTGTTTCTCTGAGTTAAGAAAACTTTTAGCAATATTGTGTCCTTAATTAAAGAAGCAGTTAAAAATTTCATTCATATACGTAATTTAATAAAAGCTGCTCGCTCCATGAGTGTTGAAAAGCTGCCAGCGATTACCGTTGGATTTGTGCATACCTTTAGAAGTTTAATAAAATCGATAAAATTATATACTAGACCCAGGAAGTTATATATATTACAGCTCAGTTTAATAACAGTCTTGTTACTATGATTAACTGAATATACTTTAACAGTAGAAAATTAACGTATCGTCAACTAAAAGCATATTAAAACTAAAACTGGAGTAGTAAACTTTAGGAAAACTTCCTTGGAAAACTTGGTCAAAGTTTGCCTCTCGTATACATTAAAGTCGCAAGTAATAGTTAAATAAGAACTTTTCACGGTATTGGAAACGAATATTAGGGTAATAGAAGTTGCAAATGCATTTTGTAATTTCATTTCCGTACTATTAGCATAAGCGGCTTGGGATCTTAGAGTTTTATAACTTTTCCTGAAATATTTGTCTTCGTAGTTTCTTTCAAGCACTTTTAGAAAGAGTTAGCACAGATGATTATTTAATTTTGATGATTGATTTTAATAAATATAAATAAAATGCTCAAAAAATGCTTCTGGCAGACAAACATAATTTGTAAGGTCGTTACTCAATCAAACGATGCCGATCCAGTTTCTGCTTCCAGCATTAAAATGTACGATTCTTCGGGTTTAATTTGATTCAAAATGTTTGTCAACTTTTTACTGATTTGAATATAATACACAGAGTTTAAATAATAACTGCGGGCGGTTTGGGAGCATGCTGTGGGATGTATGGAGAGAAGTGGGAGGTTATGACCCAAATTTGGATGTCAGACCTCGGGAGTGTGGATAACGATATCAACAATAGAAACAGTTAATTTGCTCGGGCACTTAAATATTCGGATTTTAAATAAAGGTTTCGATAAATTGTGTTATTACATTTCTCAGTATTCCTTTGAAAGTTTCTATTTAAATATAAAGATTTGGTACTGATGGTAATTCTTTAAACATTCCAGGTTATATATTTCTAAGAGAGGACAGATAGGATCGGAGAGATGACATAGCTTTGTATATTAAAAAAAATGAAAAACTTCAATATTTAATTTAAATTCTAGGTACAATGACTTGGAATTTCATACAAGCTAAATAAATCGGAAAATGTCCTTTACCCGAAATTTCCCTCAGTATGAATATTTTGTTTTATTAGCAATAGTGAAATGTGAACCAATTAAGTTCAGTACATAGTTATTTAGGAACACATATATACCTATTGTCTATTCATTCAAAAATATATTGGACCCCTACCAATATTTTACCAGTCTCTACCTATGCCGCACTAGATTTTGGGCATAATTTAAAATACATCCATTAAGTTGTTTTACATTGACACACACCGCGAATTTGTTACGTCATGTTGAATTCGCACCAGTTTATCCTTATATCATATTTAATTTTTCTCCAAAATTTTTTGCTGCTATTTATTTCCGCTATCTTAAATTCGTAACACAACTTCACCAGCTTGTCTATATCTCACACTTAATGCTTGCACAAAATTTGAAATTAATCTAATGAGTACTTTTTTCGGCCTGATTTTTCAAATATTTAATTAGGCCGCCATTTTGTTTTGCTGCAATATATTCATTATTCTTATGTAACACTTGATTTTTTTGCAAAATTTGAGGTAAATTGGATAATTATTTTTTTAGTAATCATTTTTTAACGTTTCACTAGGCCGCCATCTTGTTCCGGGATTTTGAATTACCAGGTCATCCCCTTATCAGCCTTAATTTTTGACTAAAATTCGAAGTCAATCTGATGAGTAGTTTTTAGGCTATGCCGCGAATTGACAGACAGACAAACAAACCGACAAATGGACGAAAGACTTGATAAAACATCTTTGTGGCATCTAGGGACATTTGTTTCGCCATCTTAAATTAGTACCACACTTTCACTATTTCATCTCTATACTACAATTAGTTGTGGCACACAATCTAAAATCAGTTCATTAAGTAGTTTTTTTAGGCAGAAATTTTAAATATTTTATTAAGCCGCCATTTTGTTCCGCTATCTTGGATTCGTACCAAAATTTTACCAGTTGATTCCTACATAATCCTTGATTTTTATACGACATTTGAGACAAACTGGATAAGCACTTTCTTAGTAATTATTTTTTTTACATTTCACTAGGCCGCCAGTTTATTTTGGCATATTGGATTTTTACCAAAATGTTATCAGGTCATCCCCATATGACCCTTAATGTTTGACCAAAATCTTAAGTCAATCGGGTAAGTAGGCCTTTAGCTATGCCGTGAACAAACAGACCGACAGACCGACAAACAGACAGACAGATGGACAGATAGACAAACAGACAGACAGACAGACCGACGGAATCAAGAAAACATGTTTTTCGTCATCTAGGGACCTTGAAACGTGGAGATCTGAAAAAATCGCGCAGTGTGATTTTTTCACGATTACAATACTTCCCTTTTATTAAAACAAAAAACAATAACTTCCCAATATTTATCGACCTTCACCTGGCAGTATTTCTCTATTCCTGGATAAGTTAGAAGATACTTTTTTCAACAATTGTTTATAATTTTAACTATATTATAGTTGCAGGAGTTATTATTATACATTTTTTTATGCCATAATAGTACATATTCAAATCGATTAAAGATTATTTTAGATCCATTTAATATGTCACAATGCATTTCTGAGCCAACTAGTACTAATCTAAATATTTAGTAGTAGTTCAAGTCTTATTGACGTAATTATAGCAAGTAAAAAGTTATTGTCACTTAAGTCTGGTTCGTTATCACTTTCAAAATCTTTCCATTTTTGAAGAATCAGAAATAAAGAATGCATTTATTGGGATTACAAAAATATTAACAAGCATGATTTTAATCTTGAGGATTCAGGTATTCGATGGAATTTAATTTATTACACACATTATAAAAAATTAGTATTTTTAATCCAAATATTTTAAATCATATTAATAAGCAGGCACTATTACAGAAAATGAACGAGAAACCCTTTACCCCATGGCTATCAAATAACAATAAGTATGTAAAACATAACATAAAATCGCTGAAAATACTAAGAGATAGAGCATATCGGAAGTACCTAAGAAATAAAACAATGGGAGACCTGAAATACTACAGGCAGCTTAGAAACTACACAAAACATGAAAATAGAAGAGAGTATGCAACTCATTTCAATCAATTTGTGTTAAGGAAAGACGAGACTTTTGGTCAACCGCAGATAAACTTAATTAATTAACTCCAAGTAAAAATGGAAATGAGGTACCGCAAAATTTTGCTAATGGCAATTTACCAAAAACAATAGGCTAATCAACGACATTTTTGAATTTTAACTCATAGACGAAAACATTCTTAAAAATATCTACAGCAGCTTCTAATAAAGTTGGTGTGGATGAACTGTCCATGCGGGACATAAAACTGTATTTAAATTATAACAACTAATAAATATTATTGAGACATGTTTTCTTAAAAAAACCTTATCTTTAGGTTTGTAAAAATCACTAATTTAAGAAGTGGTGAAAGTAGCGCAATCTATAGATTTCAGTGACCTCAGATATATTAGTATATTGTTATTAGTGTCCAAAATAATTGACAAACACATCACCAGTCAACTCACTTCCTTCGTAGAGACACAGAACCTCATCCCTTTATGCCAGTCAGGTTTTAGAAAAGGATCTACAACCTGTAGAAATTTAGAAAATATACTGAAATACGTTTGCACAAATGGGCAAGGAAAAAACAGCACACAAAATTGCATTATTTTCGGATATCTAATAACACTGTTGAATTTCTCAGAAGCTATCTAAATAATCGAGAAAGTTAGTACAGATTCAAAGAACCATAGTTCAGATTTTAAACGAGGAATCCCACAGGGGTCTTGTCGCTGTTACTATTCTCAATTTATGTTTCGGATACATGGAAGGAGGTCAGACATGCAAATCTTCAACTATATGCTGACGATTCCCAACTTTGTACCTCAATTTATATGTTTGATATTGGTACCAAACAAGAAAATTTAATTTCTGATCTAAAAACAGAGATACGTCTTGCGAAAAATTATAATCTAAATCTTAATGCTTTAAAACCAAAAATTTTAATTTTAAACAGCAATAAAGACGTTAATAATACGTTAATATTCATTTGAATAGCTTTGAAATTCGCATTGTCTACCAATGCAAAAATTTACGTATAATTTTTGACAGCTCACTATCTTTTGAATCGCACATAAAAAATAAACCAAAACAGCATTTATCCTTCTTAAAAAGTTATTTATGCGAAACTCTAATACTTTCTTTATTTGACTATGCACTAGAAGAATGGTGCAGAAAGTACAAAATTGTTGTATGAGATTTTCTTATAATATTCTTTTTCGAAACCACAACATTCCTAAGTTAAATAAGGAAGGTATTTTAAATATGGAGTATAAAAAAAGTATATATTCTTTAATTTACCGGTTGATAACATATAAAAATTACATTACTGCAAAAACAAGGACTGTTATAAATTTTAGTCGTATAATCCTAATTTGTTGTTAAGTTAGTTAATATATAAATGTAGACAACCATATTCTAATATTGTTTTTTCTTGTCGATCTTCATTACTATTACTATTTACCCATTTAAATAATAGTTAAAAAAATACCACTTTTTAGACATTTTCTACGGTTTCATGGTCGATCTGACGCTTAAATTTGGCTTGATATAAGTTCAGAAGTTATATGAGAAATTCAGTACCTTTGAAGGTAGAACGTTCATGGATTGGTTGAGGGTTAACTTATTTATTATTTCATTTTACCCACTTTAAAGATTTGTCCATGGTCACATCTGACAATAATTTGTTTATATCCAGTGGCGGCTCATGGTTAACTAGTTAACTTCTGGGTAAAGAAACTTACCGATTTTTTAAAACATATTTTTATTTATTGCTTAAAAGGACCTTCGTTTAAAAATTGAGCATGAGAGTGATAATATTAGTATAAATACCTATATCTTATATTTATTTATATATACATCAATAATTTCTTCCCTTTCGGTTATATAAGAAATACACTATATTTTGATAATTTAAATAACAACTTGTATTTTTTTCCAAAACAGCATTGTATTCTACGTTAAATTACCTATTTAACAAAGTATGACAATGTATTCTATAAAAATAAAATGACGATAATACAGTTACATATTTAGGAAAATCAAAACTGTAGCATTTTAAAATAAATTGCTATGTTCATCTTTAAAAAAGAACCCCTCACACAGCTTATGGAAAATGGCTTTTGGCTACTTTTTTTGAAAATTTGATGTTAGAGATGTCAACGTTCTGATCAAATGTCTTTATAGCCACAACGCAATCTAATGGATAGTTTCAGAAATCCAGGGTTTTTATTTTTTACATCTTTTCAATGTTCTTATTTTTTCTACTTTTATGATTTTTCTTTAAAGCTAACCGGAAATTCTTTGTACAGAGTGTTCATAAAAACCGTGGTTACACGACAATTCGGAATAACCCATAAAATACTTTTTTAAATATTATTTTGTAGTACTTTTATATATATATATATATATATATATATATATATATATATATATATATATATATATGTGTTGATTTTTACTCCTTCACGGATGGAAAAATACAATGTGTTTTCATTCCGGGTGTACATCCGTTCATTACTGTCGTTCTGAAAAGAACAGTTTTGCTGACGTTTCGCCAAAATCACATTTGGCATTTTCGAAGCTTTCTTTCTCGCGTCCGAATAGAGACTGAAGTGACGACGCTTCCTTTTATATCCCCACTCGGGGCCGAAGGTTATATCTGCGCAGGCGTTGGTCGTTATTTATGTTTTCCGGATGGTGCTGTTGTTGTTGCGCTAATTGCGCTTGAGTTTTTGCGATTTTAGATTTGTCGATTATTGTCTTCCATACTGTTGGTAGTTTTAATGATTCGTCCCTTTTATTCAAATCACCTTGTTTTTCAATTTCTATGGCTTCTCGGATTATTCTGGTCTTATAATGTTCTATATTGACAATCTCCCTACACCCATCGAAATTTATTTTATGGCCGGTTTCCTGATGATGTAGGAATAAAGCTGAGGTTGTTTGTTTATTTCTGATGCTGAGTTTATGCTCTTCCACTCTTGCTGATATTCGCCTGTTAGTTTGTCCTACGTACAACTTTTCACAGTCCTGGCACGGAATGCTGTACACTCCGTGGTTTTCCAGTTTGATTTTATCTTTTGGGTTTCCGAGTAGTTTACCTATAGTTGTTTGTGGCTTGTGTATTGTTTGTATGTTGTGTTTCCTCAGAATTCTTCCGATTCTGTCTGTTGTGCCTTTTACATATGGTAAGACTACTCGTTGCTTTCCCGCTATATATATTTGCCCGTTGCTATATATATATATATATATATATATATATATATATATATATATATACAAATTTGTAGCTTTTAATTCGTTTCTGTACAGACATTTTAAATTACCACTATCCCAAGCTGCTTTTACTAAAGAATTGGATATAATAAGGGAAATTGCCTTAAACAATGGTTTCCCGATGAAAACATTCAACAAAACTTTTTTATAAACTTATGAACAAATACAAACTCTCTTATAACGTAATACATAATAATCTAATTAATACAAACAAATTCAGAATTTTAACATTCTTTGGAAATATATCTCTACATTTATTTTACAATTTTTAAAATCATTTATTATCTCCATATCATTTAAAATAAACAATACTTTAAAACAACACATAGTTAGAACCAAAGACAAACAGGATAGTCTTGAGAAATCTGGAGTTTATTCCCTTCATTGTGGAGAGTGTCCTGGGTTTACGTGGGACAATCGGGTAGAAAAATTTCGATAAGGATCCAGAAACACCTCAGCTTGGTTACAAAACATCAAAATACAGATATTTCTAATACAAAATCTGCCTTTGCGAATCATTTGTTATCCTCAAAATATCGTTTTTTTATATCTGAAAATGTAAATATAATTTACGAATGCGATGAAGGTAAGAAGTTGGATCTTTTGGAAACGATGGAAATAACAAGAGCTAAAAAGAACCCCATCTTTACCTGGGTTAATGAAGTGTTTAATTTTAAGCCTCATTTGATTTTTAACAATATTTTAAAAGAATAACTATATATTTTTATTTTGCATAACCTTCAAGCTTCTTCTTTCTTGCTTTCTCAAAATGGAGTCAGCTCCCACTTTTTTGCTTTCAACGCCATTCTCCAGCCCAATAGGTAGGATGTCCGGATGGCGAGCTCTTAGCTTCCGAACACCCCGAATTTATCAAATAACTCTTAATTTTTTCCTCTTTTAAATTCTGAAATGCATCTTGGCTTCCACTAGGTGCCCTTTGAGAGTACTACTGATATCACGAGATGACCCTTTCTTTCAAGCTATCCCCTTACCCCTCCCACTCCCGCCGGCCGTTACGCTAATATTCTATGTAGAACTGCGGCAGACGAACGGGATAGAATGCAGGAACAACTAGGCCTCACACGTTCACAGCGTCTGCTCCCTTTCTAGCGGGGTCGTTAGTTTCCACACTGAGCGGTTGAGTCTCCCGTTTTCCCCCGAAATAAAGCAGCAAAACCGAACACGTGGCACCACTTATGTTAACAACACAGAGGTCTGCATTCGACGAGACGAACCAGAAGACTCCAACCTTCAAGCTTTTTCTGTCATTTTCCCCAATTCTTCTTTTTCTTTTTATTACTGTAGCATGTACTTTACGACAGTTAGTCAAGCTCATCCTGAACAATTTCTTCTTTTTTCATTTTGACCTATAGCCTCTCATCAAATAAATTTACATAGACGTGTCTGATTGATCATTCAAGCGTAGCCTTGTTTCGTATTTTATTGTTTCTTTGTTTGATTATGTTTGTTTTATGTACTTTGTAAAATTTGTTAATGGTACAGTTATATATTATTTAATTGTATTTTCCGTTGTAATGTATATTAATTTTAGGTCTGATCATGCCCATTAGGGTAAAACATGTAACCAATTCTTAATTTATAAACTTATTTTCGACTGAGACCTAGACTTTGCGTATATATTTTTTAATTTGTTGACTAAAATGTGTAAGTTTCCTCGGCGCGGCTGCTGACCCAAAATTTGCCAGCGTAAGCCGTATATTACCTATACGAATGCAATCGGTAACACTCGAAAAAAACTCGCCTTCGTTTATAACCACGAGGACATCGCGGGCCGCCAGCTTCGTGGTCCAACGAAACGAAACCTTCAGAGGTGGAATCAACATGAACCTTCAACGAGTTTACACGCTTAGAATAATAGAGAGAATTTCCAATTCTTAAAAGAAATTAAAAAAATATAAATTATTTATTATTTTCTGTCTGGAAATATTTATTGGGGGGTCATTGACCATATGAAATAATGGAGGAGCCGCCACTGTTTATATCCGTTCTTTGTTCCTGTCGACTAGTCATACCTAAATGCTTGGCATATGTACCTAATTGGTGCAATGCCAAATATTGTTATTTTTTGACAAATAACTTGTTTTGAATTTTAGTTTCAATTTAAAAGAGAGAGAGAGAATATTAATTAAAGACACATCAACCCAGAAGATTTTTTAGTATCTAGATTTGAGTTTAAAGAAATGAAAGTTATATATAGTTAAACAATAATGCTTGTTTCAGAAATAGGATGATTTTATTTGAGTTTATTTATTTATTTATTTATTTATTTATTTATTTATTTATTTATAAGGCCATCCTACAGGCATTTTGATCTGCCCTATGACAGGATAGCACAAAGTTACAATTAGTTTTTATTCAATGCAGTTGAGCAAGCTAACTATAACTAAACTCAAAATAACTTATTGCTAAGAAAAACATAGAACTAAGGTAAACTCAATTTGTTGAACAAAAAGTATTAGTAAAACAAAAAACTCAATAATCCTAACTCAAATTATTTTTGACATGTCTCTTAAAAGCTATGACATGTAAATTAAACAAATCGCAGTCGCTCCGGACAAGATTATTAAACGTTCGCGTACATCGCATAAATGGTGAGTTTAAAAAGTAGTTAGAGCTTGATCTGGGTATATAGAAAAGCAGCCTATTGCGAAGAATATATGAATTAGCGTTAAATGAAATTTTGTTTAAGCAGTATTCTGATTCGATTAAATTATTTATTATTTTATAAACAAAAATATATCAAAACGTTTTCGCCGACTCTCCAATGACTGCATATTATAAAATTTTAAATTATCGGTATACGTAAAAAAATGTCTCTCTCTATTAAAACGATAATTTAAAGCATTAACGAATTTTTTCTGTATAGATTCTATTCGAGTTATATATGTTTGATACATAGGATTCCTGTAGTCGCGTATTCAAGTAGAGGTCTAACTAGTGTATCAAACAGAATGATTAATGAGGATACTTTTAAAAATTCAGTAGTAATACGCAGTAAAAAACCTAAATTTCTTAGCGCATTTTGTGTAATTAGTTCTATATGTTTATCAAACGTGAGCCTGAAATCCAAACTTATACCCAGATCTTTGACCGTGTCGCTATAATTCAGTTTCGAATTATTTATGTACAGACTGTAATTACTGTAAGGCTTCAGTATTTTTCTAGTAAACATGATGCATTGACACTTATCTAGATTAATAAAAAGCCTATTTTTTTGCAGTAGTTCGAAAAGCAATTTAAGTCAGTTTGCAGATTTCTAAGGTCAACATCGTTATTAATAGTTTTAGAGATTTTAAGATCATCAGCGTACAAACAGTAACTTGAGTAAGTAAAACACTCTCCAATATCATTTAAGAAAATACTAAATAGTAAAGGACCCAGATGTGACCCCTGGGGCACCCCAGAGGTAACAACTTGCATAACTTTCCATAAGCCGAAGCAAGTTGCCGTGAAAAAATTTTTAAGCTTAATTAAAAGAGTAGGGTGATGGACTTTATCGAAAGCCTTGGAAAAATCGGTATATACAGCGCACGTTTCCAGATCGCCCTCCATAGCTTCATATATATTTTGAGTAAAAGGAATTAAATTTGTAAGAACAGAGCGACCTCTATAAAAACCATGTTGATTACAATCTATAATACATTTTATATTGAAAAATAGCTGCTCATAAATAAGTGTTTCAAATAATTTTCCAAAGTGACTAAGCAATGAAATTGGTCTATAATTAGCCACGCTAGTCTTTACACCTGATTTGAATACAGGTACTATTTGTGCGACTTTCCAAAGCTTTGGGTAGATACCAACCATAATGCACTTGTTATATAATATATACAATGGTTGACAGAGACATGTACATGACCTCAGAAAAAATGCAGGGATACCATCAGGGCTCGGTCCTTTATTTGGATCAATATTAGCTAACGCTCTTTTAATACTTTGCTCTGAGATATGATTTACTGTGAAACAATTTAAAGAGGGAAGATAGTTAACTTGAGACGGGGTCATACATGGTTCAAAGACGCTGCTGAAGTATCTAGAAAAAAGTTCACATGTCTTTATTTGTAGAAGCATGTAAATCGTTATATGATAAACTATTTGGTAAAAATTTGCTATTTCTTTTATTACTTACAAAAGACCAAAAATATTTTGTATCACTTTTTATACAACCCTCAGTTTTATCAATGTATTTTTTGTAGTCTTCTTTAACACTTGCTTCAACGTCTTTTCTTAAATATGAGAAACGAGTGTAGTCAACTGCATTTTTGTAGGTCTTCCACTTACCATGAACCTTATTCTTATTCTTAATTAATCTAACTATATCTTTTGAGAACCAAACAGGATATTGAGATTTTTTTATGACTACTTTTGGCACGTTATTATCGATTATATTTTCTAATATTGTGTAAAGTGTATGAACATTCTCATTTATATCGCCAGAACCAAAAACGAAATTCCAATCATAATCATTTATTTTATTGTTAATAAGAGAAAAGTCTGCTTCCCTAAATTTTGCTCTTAGATAACTACTACAAGGAAGATTTTTTGCCAAGATGAGATCGATATTAATATCCAGCGACACATGATGAGCATCCTCAGCCACTAAAGGGGAATCACATCTACTAACATTTACTTTCAAAGATTTTGATAATATAAGGTCTAATATTCTGTTATTTACATTTGGGATATTATTAAATTGTTTTAAATTATTTAAGAAAAACGAATCGGAAAAACACTGACTACAGGGATCCGTGATATTAGTGGGGAGTAAATCGACACCATTCTGAGAAGATGACCATTTCAAAAGAGGCAAATTAAAATCCCCTGTTATTAAAAATTGGCTATGAGTGTTTTTTGAAATAATATTTTTCTAACTTACAGCAAAAAGCTAAATAATTGGTGGATGAAGCATAAGGAGGTATATAAACAACTCCCATATACAATTTCTTACCGCCCTCCAACGTCACGGCTACCCGTAAATCCTCTATAATACTATTAACATTACACCATTTTAGGGTTCTCTCTGTAGGTAAGCTATTGTGAGTAGCAATCAACACACCACCACCAATACATTTACCACTAACTACCGGATCTCGGTTCAAGCGAAACACATTATATTCAAAAGGGAAAAGCTCAGATGACAGAACTTCAGGTTTCAGCCATGATTCAGTAACACAAATACACTCATATTGCGACGCACAAACACTTTGGTAAAAATCTACTGTTTTAGTTTTTAAGCTTCTTGTGTTTTGGTAATAAACCGAGAAACTGTTCTTTGTTAGCACAGGGAATGCTCTAAGGGAAACATAAGCTTTAAAAACATAATGTTGTTTAGATTAAATTTGAATTTTAGATAAAGTGTTTTCATTTTGAACATATATAGCTCTAGCCGAGTTTTGGAATTATAATTGGTCTTGCCCAATTGGGATAACAGATCTGAGTATTTATTACAAATGTGTTTAACTGATAAAGTGGTGTTACACTCCAGGCAGGTTGAAGGATTCGTTTTTTCCCATTAAATGTTTGTGAGTTAGGTTAGTGTGTCCGATGCAGAGTCTGGCCATTATTGTGAAGGTTGTTCTGGGTAGTTGTTGTATTGTATTACTCTCGTAATATTCAATCTTGATCTCATGTAATTTATTGTCTTGCGGGAATAAGTCCCATTCTAGTTGGATGAGACCATTTACTAGTTCACTAGAAGATATTTTCAACTATGATATTGTTATATGTTTCTGTTTTGGCCAGTTTAGCTACTCTTTCATTGCATGGGATGCCCTTGTGGCCTGGTACCCACAAGAAGATCGCTTCTTTTCTTTGATGTAGACGTGTTCCAGTTTGTTATGGATATCTTGAACAAGTGAGTGGTTATATAAAAAGGCTTTTATATTTTCAACGGCACTGAGGGAATCTGTTGCAATGATCCATTTAGTGTGGGAGTGAGTAAGGGTGAATGAAAAAGAAGAATGGCTGTAGGCGGCACCCAATCTTGTGTTGAATTTAGAACTATCAGTGGCAATAATCTTATAATTGGGATATTTGGTAATAGTTAAATTTGAATTTTTTTTGAGATGAAAAGGTTACTGTATTCGTTTTTCCTGTATTTGGTCATTGCATAGTCAGTGATGACGGGGGGATTATTCCAGGGAGGGAAAGATAACTGTTTACATTATATATAGAAGGGTATGTTATTTGGATTCGTTGACAAATTTGGAGATATCTGTGGTTGGCACCTCGGTTTTGTATATTTGTTGCTTGGATTAGATTTACTTGGTGTAGGGAAAAAAACGTTTTGTGATGTGTGATGAAAGGTCGAAATCTAAGGCTATCGGCATATTTCAGAAAGAGCAACTCTCTGCGCCTCTCGTGGCTGAACTAAATTTAAAGGCGCCTAGGACCATACGTAAGCCGGAGTTATGTATTGGATGGAATTTCTTGAGTTGTCGTGGAGTTGCTGATTCATAGGCCTGACAAATATAGTCAATTTTAGATAGAATGACTGCCTTATGTATTCTAAGTAAGGTGGTTCTATGTGCTCTCCATCTCAGGCCAGACAGCATTTTTAGAATCTTGAAATTGGCTGAGCCTTCCGATCTTAAGTACTCTATATGTGCTCTCCAATTTAGGGATGAGTCAAAGTGCAATCCCAGAAATGTGTGAGTGACTGGATTTGGAATAAGGATAGAATTGATAGAAATAGTTCTGATTTGAGGACAATTTGAAGTTTGTCAAACTTAATAAACCAAAGATTTTTATATAATACGGAACCGAAGATTTTTATTTCTAGATATTTTTTTTATTCACTTAGGTCACACAGCGTGGCATTTTGGCGATTTTGAAGTTTTATGATTTCTCTAAAATGAGAAGCTAATTTTAATAAGTGGTACATTTTTACATATTGTCTGTACATCTGAGGTCTCTGAGGAATATATTTTTAAGACAGTTCAGTAAAAAATCAAATGCTGATTTAATTTTTTTTTCAGTTCACAGTTTTTTTGTTTCGTTGTTTTTATGGGGTATCTCTCTTATTAGCGAAGATAGAGAGTTGCGGTTTTCGCGACATGGTGCTACGTTTTTGTGAAACGAAAGATGACCCAAACAAAATTTTCATAGCGCCCTTCGTTTTTAAGATACAGTGTAAAATTGAAAATATTGCATTTCTGGTTCCACCACCGTATTTCGGTTGTTGTTTAACTTATTGAAAAGGTAAAAACTGGCTCTGATACAGTTTTTCACGCAAAAACCAGTGGCATAGTCAGATTTTTTATGTGAGCTGTCGCTTTTGAGATGTAACACAAACTTATAATTTTTTAAACGGGATACCCGGTATATTTTTATTTTATATTATTTAGTTCACAATAAGCTTCTCGAAAATATATAATAGTATATAATTTTCTATTCGAATCGCCCAATAATTTGCATTTTTTTAGAGATTCAGCTCAGATTTTGGTAGTAGGTTGGGATTGCTTACAAAACAAATGCATGTTTCAGGTATATTTTATTTATAGTAACAATAAATTCCTTAATAAATTATTACCTTGTATATCCTTGTTTTATACTATTTTACAAGAAATGTTCAAATTTTAACAATTTTATAATCCAATAATTATAATGTAAAATGTAAGTAGATTTGTAATAACTGTCATATCATTATTTATCTTACATTGTTATAATTTTAGCCTGTAGCCTTGAAGAAGGTTCAAAATCGGCCCAAAAACTCGGTTTTATAATAAAAAGAATTATTATTAACCTGTTTTTCGCTGCTAAACTCGTGAATTCATCAATCTTGAAAAGTATTATTAATTGAATAAAATGAACATGTTAATAATTCTACCTCTATTACCTCCAAACAGCAACTAACACCAACAGAAACAAAAACTAATTCTACCACTAAAGATCACTAAAATAAACAGAAAACTAAATCAATACCCTAAAGATGTTGCTCGAAATTATGTCCATTTTGCCTTACACAAAGCCAACATAATTTCCTTAAGGCATTGAAAATACTAACCGGTTGTTGTTGCATTTCATTGAATGCCCTTCTTGTCGCATTTATTAAATCGGCTAAGGTGTCATATCTTGTCCTATATATTTTGTTTTCTAAAGTACCCCACAGAAAGTTATCCAAAACCGAGAGATCTGACGATATCGCTGGCCATCTTACAGGACCATTGTTCCCTATCCATTTTCCAAGAAAATTATTTTACAAATACTGCCTTATTCTACCAGAATTATGAGCAGGTGCTCCGTCCTGCTGAAAATATATGTCGCGTAAATAGGCCAAAGGCAGATCATCGAGTAATTCCGGTAGAATAAGTTCCAGTATTTGGAAATACCGATCTGTAGCTAAGCTCCTCTGGTATATACGATACATTATTTTTGAACCCAATATGAAACAAGAAATATTTAACCCAAACTTACCCCGTCGTTCGCGAGGAAATTTTCTATGCTGGTTTTCTTGCGACCAGTATCTACAATTATGCCTATTGAATACTACGGCGCTACTTATATATGCCTCATCGAACCATATTACTTGTCTATAAAAGTCAGGGTCATAATCGCATTTTACTAGATACCAATTGCACCAATCTGAATTTAAATGGTTCATAACCTGGTTTCCTTAAAATTTTTTGTACCCGGCTTTTTGGAACCCCAACAATCTGATGGACTTTTCTACAAGAACTTGAATAGGTTTTGCTTCGCGGCTTATTAAAAGATCCGAAATCAACTAGATTTCTTTTCATTCTAAGAAATGTAATATCACAGGGTTGTCTTCGTTCTGGATGCCTATGTTTAAAACGCCAACAGCTTCATAAAAATGTATTTATTAAAAAATACGACGAATGCTAAGCATACCTTAATATATATAGCTCCAAAGCCTCGTTAACATTCGTTAGATTGTGCAAAGCAGAGCAACATGTCGTATTTTTTTTTATCAGAAAACGTTTGGTTTCTAGCCATTTTTTATTATAAAATTTAAAATAATTGTTGCGGTTATCTAATCTAGCTTCAAAATGAACCAGAGGTTTTTGACAAGTAATTTATTTAACATGACAACAATTTTCTTTTGTTTTGTTTAGGCAATCCCAGCCTACTACAAAAAACTGAGTTTATCTCTAAAAAATGCAAATTGCTGGGCGATTCGAATAGAAAAGTATATACTATTATGTATTTTCGAGAAGCTTATTGTAAACTGAATAATATATAATAAAAATATACGGGGACACCCATTTAAAAAATTATAAGTTTATGTTATATCTCAAAAACTACTACTACTGACAGTGACGCTACTGAATTTTACGCGAAAAACTAAATCAGAGCCAGTTTTTACCTTTTCGATAACTCTTTGACTGCTTTTTCAACCGAAGTCTTTCGAATGTGTGAGTTGTGACACAATGTATGTTCATCTGAAGTTTCTGGGGAGAAGTTAATTCTTAAGACCGTTCGTTGAAAAATCCTGGCTTAAAATTTTCAATTTACTGTTAGGGCGTCCCAAAAATTAGATATATCCAAAAGGATTTTTAATAAATCATTCTGGATATTACTGGGTCTAGATAAGTCTTATTGGTCTTCATTTGCTTGCTGGTTCCCAAATTCCTACGTTTTACAACAGGGATAAAATATAGTGATAAGAAGTTGTGTACAACTGTGGCAAAAGAAAGGGTTTATATGTGTAAAAAACAGATGAAATATGCGCATATCTATGTAAGTATGTTTTGAGTATATGCACTAGATATGCAGAATATATGCATAAAATACTTTGATAAAAATATATAAGAGGTCCCATTAAAATGTGCGATATGTAAAAATTGCAATTTGCGATAGTCTGTTGTTCTTTCTAAATACAGTTTAAAAATAATAAACACTGGTCTTTGCCACCATTTGATACCTTGGTAAATAACATCAGCAGCATATGGATTAATATATAAAGATCGCTTAATACTCTGTATAAGTAAAAAAGCAACATTCTAAATCGACTTATTATTACAGAGCGTACTTCAAACAAGCCGTTATGTCAGGAGATATCTCAAAATTATTGCAGAAAGTACCAGATACTTTAACTAAATCAATTGTAACCTTCATTTTTCTTTAAAACGTCATTCAGTTGTGGCTGAACTTATATTTCGCTATAAATTTATACTCAAAGCTACTGATTTTGAAGAACTCAATTTAAAACACTCACCGCTTTTCCACATGCTTTGCAAAAAAACACCATCATCTAATATTAATTCCAGATGCGGTTTTATCCACAGTACTACTTTGTTCGCCATTTTGAAATGAATATGATAGTATACTTCTTAGTATTTTATTTTATGTAGTAAATGAATTTATTATGAGTAAGAAAAAGCAAAGGCTTCAGAATTCAGTCTACCTAATGCAATAAAATATTTTGGATGGGTTTTCTGACGGTTTTACTTAGATGCCATATATTTTTTACGGGAGAATTCAAATATTTTAAATGCCTATCTAACAAATGACAGGAAACTATTAAATTTGATTTATAAATTTGCAACGTTATGCAAAAATTGTTAAAATATGAATATACTACATAAATATAATATGCTTAATTTGCATTTTGGTAATCCATTTCTTATATAATACGAGCTTTACTTATAACAATTGAATTGAATATATATTAAGTATGCTTATAACTTATAACTAGCGGAATATTTAAAAACCAATAAGATACTAATTTTTTAAATACTCTGTACAGTAATTTAAAAATTATATTAAAAATTGCTCCCTAGAAAATGAAAGTAAATTATCTTTTTATAGAAAAAAAAATTCTACGTAGATAAGATTATGTTACCTTTTTAGAGATATCAAAAAACTTCAAAATCGTTAAAACATCTCAAAGTATGACCCTAATGAATAAAGGAAGTTATTAAGAAATAAGAATTCTTAGTTGAAGAAACTGAAGAAAAACAGCTAACATAACTGTCTTATGAATAACATTTCAGAAGCATTAGATGCGCAGATAACGTTGTAAAATCTAGAACTAGGAAATTAAATTAGAATAAATTTAATTAAAATCGCCAACACGTCTCGAGGTATGACTCTAGTAAATAAGAAATAAAATTGCTTGAATAAGCTTAAATTCTTAAGTTAAATTTGACTAATTTGCAGCAGTCATTTAAACACCCTGTATAATAGAAAATCAATATAAAATTGATAAACTTTCCAACTGAAATTAGACTTAAAAGAGACCTTTTTAAACGCTGATTGCCGAAACTTAATTGGACTTCGCTTGACTGAATAATGACTACGTTATAGGCCAATTTTTTGCCAATGCGAAACAAATGTTCAGCACTTTATTTAAAACACAAAGCAATTTTTTTCTCTTGTTTCGCCAGCAGCTCCCACTTGCCCAAATTGGATTTTTTAAATTAAAGCTCTTCACGAACTACTTATTACTAAATATTTGTATTATAATTTTGAGACATCTCTTAATAAAATAAATATTAAATAAATTGTAAAAAGCGTTGTGGCGCTGATTGTGGGAAGGGAGTGAAGTGTGTAAATAAGTATGCCCTATTAAACATTTTAACATTTTCCATATGCTTTAAAACCAATTCTTTTTACAAACATGGATTTTTTATGGCTATTTTAAAAAATACCTACATATTATTTTATTCTTAAAGAAACTTAAAAGAGAATCAGGAACTAATTATTAAGACGAGGCAAGATTTGTGAGACAAGTCGCGAAGAGCCACAGAGGTTAAATGAGAGAAATTCATTCTTTTTACCATTCATTGTTTAGATTTGTGTTTAATAGTTTTTACTGATTTAGCTTTAAGGTGAAGAACCTTGACACGCGACTTAAGCTTATCGTGTTTGCCATTAGTTTCTCCGAGAGTTGCGAATTATTAAAAGTTTCACTGAACTAGATTGTAAGTGGGCCTTAAATCAATTACACTGGCCGACAAAAAAATTTTTTTTTGTTGTAACACCAGTCAAAATAGCATAATCTAATAGAATGGACATATCTAAATACGAAAATGACAAATAGAAAGTTGTAGCACGTAGGGTTTTCTTGTTACAGTTGTAGAACAATATCGAATGTTGCGATACTTAATATCTATAGAAAAAATGATTTTAGAAAATTCTTAACCCTGTTTATTGACTATGTTTACAGTTTTCGCCTATTAAACATACCATACATCTAAGAGAAAAGCGAACGAGAAAAATATAATTATCTTCTCTTCTCTCTTCAAAAACTAACAGTAGTCACCCATCATGGCTAGATCCCATCGTCCTTGTTACCGAATTTCCATTGTTCTGATATCTTGGTGAAACCTTTCACCCCGCTCGTCACTAACAGCTCCCAAATTTTTAGGAAAAAATGACAGCTGGGAATGGAGGAAGTGAATTTTTAATGACATTCTGGCACCAAGCGCTTTATAGGCATCTAAGAGTTCATTAACTAATTGTTCATAATTTTCATCCATATTGTTTTCTAAAAATCCTCTTACTACATCAACAAATGAATTCCATGCTCTGAGTTCCTGCCTGGTAAGCTTTTCTGTAAAATTGACATCGTCCAGCAATTTTCTGATTTGTGGCCCAATAAAAATGCCTTCTTTTAATTTCGTATCACTTAACTGGAGAAACACTTGTCTTAGGTATTTAAATCCATCATCATCTTTCTTCAAAGCCTTTACAAAGTAAATTTCCATTATGCAATAACACAGCATTTAAGCTATATTTAGATGAGCCTATGAATAAGCGCCACTAACGAGGAGAATGTTCAATATCAAGTTCCTGAATTAAACTGTCTATATCAGTACACGCGCACAACGATTTTTCGGTACTGTAGAATTCAGAAAACATAGCATTTCTTTTTCTGAAATTCGTAATTTTTGTTTCTTTGGCCAATAGGTTCCATTCCTTAAGACGGGACCCAGAAGTTCTGACTGTTGCTTGGATAACCCCAAATCACGTAGTAAATCATTTAATTCACTTTGAACAATCAAATGTGGCTCGCCGGAACTGGGACCTGTGGTAAAAGTGGGATCGGTGCACTGTTCTTCTGAGCTGCCTGATGGTGCGTTATCTCCATTATCTCCCAAATCAATAGTTCGCCAATCTAAAGGCGCAATCGGCATTGGTACATTTGCATTATGAGGAATAGGTCGTATGGTAGATTGCAAGTTTGGATATTCTATATTGTGATTTCCTTTTTTGGAATAACCTTCAGTCTTTGTCAGGCAAAAATAACAAACGTCAGAATGATTGGTGGGTTCTCGCCATACCACTGGAACTGCAAAAGGCATACTATTTCTCTTTCTCTTCATCCACTGCACCAATGATACACTACAACTAACCCAGCACACATGGGAAACCCACCGCTTATCTTGATCCCCAATTAACACACCAAAATGGTTAAAGTAGGCTTTTTTTACATTTTCGGAAAATGGCCTGGCTTGTGATTTCACCAGAAATTCCCCACAAATATAATAAAATTTGTCAGGAGAAATTTTGCAACTTCGGTGCGTTTGACTCGACATTCTCGTCTTCACATACACTTGAGATCGATACACAGAGAACCACTTGATTCGAAACTCAACAGAAGAGTGATGTTTAACGTTTATTTTATGTCTAATATTGTACACAACCCAGTCTAGGTAATTTTTCCGTTGTAAAATGGGCCCATTTTAGCCGCCCCACAATAAAATTGTTTATCTGCCAATATAAAAAGTTAGGCTATTTAAAAATGGTATGTATTAGAGCTTTCCGAACATTTTTTTTATTATTGGGAGTGTATTTCCATTGTAAAAATAATGAGCTGGCCTGTGTTAGAAAAATATTATCGGCCAGTGATTTAATTAAAATATAGCTCATAAGAGATGACAATAAATAATTGTTTATTTATTATCAGTTTATTTCCAAGAACCTGTGCACCGAATTATCGTACATACTATTCAAAGTTTGATATTTCCATAGGAAGCTAGTTCTGTAAATATATTTTAGCAATAAAACTTAACGTTAAAAACACTGATTAATAATATATTATGTACCACGTATATAAATAATAAATATATCACAGTTTAACACTAATGGCCCATATTCTACACCATCATTCGTTCACTTTTAATCAATTAAAAATTAAGGTATAGTTAAACCACTAATCAATATTAAATGCAAAGATATAGCAAATATTTGCTGCACAAATAACGGATC
The DNA here is from genome assembly GCA_030620095.1 of Kuschelorhynchus macadamiae. Classification (NCBI taxonomy): domain Eukaryota; kingdom Metazoa; phylum Arthropoda; class Insecta; order Coleoptera; family Curculionidae; genus Kuschelorhynchus; species Kuschelorhynchus macadamiae. The sequence goes on from JAUTXW010004232.1 coordinate 223,420, forward strand.
TGTAGTAGTACCACAAATAATAAATGAAAATCACTCTATACAAAAATTGGTACCGCCTTACTTACTTTCTAAAACATCTTGTTTCATTTCACTGATAGACTCGCTGATGCAGTCTTGCTGCAAAATATAATGGACGTATTGGTACCCAAAGAAGCAATTATACTAGTATAAGTCAATAGAAATCTTAATTTATTATCAAGCAAAATGCTTAAAGAAATTTTAAACCTTTTATATGATTTCACAGTTTTGTGAATTCTTAAGAGGCCTTGATTGGATTAAAAGAGAGAAACATGGGAGGTTTTTTTGTAAAAATTACTTGGATTTGCAAGATATATTTGCTATATAAGCTCTGAAGTAGTCAACTACTATATGGCATGATTTTAAAATAAATCTGAACACTTTCGGAACAGGAATGGTAGAAACAAGTACGTAATAATGATCCTAGACAGGACCGAAAGAAACATTTGTTGCTTTAAACAAATTTCTTTTGTACTTAACTGCCCTTAATAAAATGGAAATTGTTTCGTGTCCTTTGAGATATGCCGAAAGGAAAGGAAGCTGCCTACTCGTGCAAAGCGGGGTTCGTATCTTAGACTTAGGTTTGCCAGATCGGAAAACCGTGTTATCTGGACAAATTTTCAAAATGTCGGGATTTTGAGGTTGTTGTCTGGAGAAATAAATATCATAAATTAAGATTTTAATTTTTATTCTTAAAAAAACTTATTATTCAGTAACAAGATTATGGAATATAGGGCATTTCAAACGTATTGAAGACTACTTTTTTCTAAAAAAACAACCAAAATTCCAACTTTCGTAACGAACTAACAAATGTATACCTAATAATTAAAATTTAAAAATGTATTTTGACATTAATTAATATCAACTCTAATACTAAGGCAAGTCGGGTTAGATCGTCGTATTTTACCTTTAGGAATTCGTGGAAGATTTTGTATAGACAGAATGTTACCCTTTCCGACATCATTTTTAACTAATCTAGGTACGCTAAAACGTGAAGATGTGTAAAACCTGAGAGAGTGATTTTTTTCATAATTAAAACCATTTTATTTGGCCTCCATTCTATTCCGCCATCTTGAATTAATACCACAGCTTTACTAGTTGACCCCTATACCACAATTAGCAATGGCACACAATTTGAAATCAATTCAGTAAGTAATTTTTCAGGCTGAATTTTTAAATGTTTTATTAAGCCGCCATTTTGTTTCGACATCCTGGATTCATACCGAAATGCTACCAGTTGATGCTAACCTAATACTTGATGTTTTTTGCAAAGTTTCGCTATATTGGATTTTTAGTCAATCGCGTAAGCAGCCTTTAAACTAAAACGTAAAGATGTGTAAAAATGAGAGGGTGACTTTTTCACGATTATAAACATTTTATTTGGCCGCCATTTTGTTCGGCCATCTTGATTGAATTAGTACTACTATTTTACTACTTTACCCTATACCATAATTAGTTAATGCACACAATTCGAAATCAAACCATTAAGCAGTTTTTCGGGCTGAATTTTTAAATATTTTATCAAGCCGCCATTTTGTTTCGCCATCTTGAATTCGTACCAAAATGTTACCACTTGGTTCCAACATACTACTTGATGTTTTTGCAAAATTTGAGATAAATTGGATAAGTAGTTTTTTAATAATAATTTTTTAACACTTCACTAATCCGCCAGGGAAATAAAAATGAAAATTTCAGAGTATTAGTTCAATATATTAAAGACAAATTTTGCTGGTATTGTTATAATTTGTTATTAAACACAAATGCAGAAGAAAAATGAGAAAAACAAAATAATTATGAAAGCTTCTTTTAATAAATACAAGATTTATTACACAATATTTTTTTCAATTCATTTTATTTCATTATGTTCGCTATTTGCTAGTGAAAAAAGGTTTATGTATATCAAGAACTTAAGCAAAATTTGTCAATTTTATTCTTGAGCTGTATATCAAATATTAGCGAAATATTTTTGTTCATGATATGAGATCTGCGATATATCTTTTTTTAGAAGCTAGATTATTATCTGGTCATTATAGACTTTCTTTGTTTTAATTGCAAAGTTAGGTAAGTTGAGATTCTGTTCAAATCATAATTGACTTATGTAATTTCCTATCCAATATGAATTTGATGAAATAAATTACGGCCAATGAAATAATTCTACAATAAGTTTCTCAGACTCAGAATAAGAGAATAAGCAAACCGCAAATAATTATTTTTTTGGCTATTTATTTCAACAAAATTGTGTTCCTTTTTACTGCCAAAACACATATAATTGTAATAATTTCCTAAATATTTTTTATTTTTCTGTAACAATTTCTATGACAAACCTAATAAAATATTTAATATAAGGCAAATAAATCTTAAAATGTTAATTAATGTTTGCCATTTTTCTTATTTCAAGACCTGGTTAGTCTTGGGCATATTTTTTAAATCAATATAATATTTTAATTGGCATGCGTTTACAGTATAAGCCAAAGAATAAAAGCCAGTACCCTGAGTTCCTCAAGGAGTCTAACTTTTCCTAATTCGAAACAACTTTTCCATTCTCCAGAAATGCAATCTACATAAATTAAAAGTTTGCGAGTTTAAGCATATTTACCAATAACGTTTGTGGCTATACTGAATATAAATAATAATATGATCTTATTATTGAAGCAAACATTTTTGAGTTTAAATTCTGTTCAAATCAATATAGTCAATAAATTAGGACATATGTAAGGTAAACTGCTGTTGGTATCATTCCATAAAACTCAAAATCTATATATAGTATCCTTCGTAATTTTGGAATTTTGCATATTTAGTAAACATCAAATCGATGTTTTACGCACGCCATTTGCCATGCTAGAAGGAAGAAATTAAAAAAATAGAAGAAAGTAAGGTTAGATTAATCGAATTTTATAAAAAATAAAGGTTTATATATATTACCGGCCAAACCCGATTTTAGGATAAACTAGTTTTTCCTAGGCCAAACCAGTCTATCCTAAGAGCGATAGGATGAATTAGTTTGCCCTAGTTTAAACTAGTTTGTCCTATAATCATTGTAATACTATTAGGAAAAACTGATTTGTCCTAGTATAAACTAGTTCGAAATACGATTTTGTAGGATATAACAAACTGGGGTTAATAAATAATAATATATTATTATTACAGTTTAAGTAATGTTTATTATTTACTTGTTATTACATATCAAACTATTATATCATTTCGAGTTGCAGAGAACGTTGTTCTTCTTGCATAGGCATCGATTTGATGTACACTTCTTGGTGCAACTACACTTAAAGACACCTTCGCCTGTTCCGCCTGAATGCTTGATCGCTGCGGTTCTTAATGAAATCTCAATATTTTTGTCAACTTCTTCCAATAAAAATTTTTATGCGCAGGTATTAAATTCATTTCTGAAATAGAAAAGAAAAAAAACTTCCCTCGTTTTATATATTTCCTCTTACTAAAAATAGTAAAGTTTAACTCAATTTAATTCCGCACACGATTATTTAGTAATCAGTTTCTACCTAAGCCGCACTAAACTTTTATGCATGATTTAAAATAAATTGAATAATAATGTTTACATTGAATTTTTTTATTGCTATTTTCTTCCCTCATGTTGAAGTTGTGCGACCTTATCCCTAAATCACGTTTAATTTTTCTGAAAAAATGTATAGTTAGTTGCAGTTTTTTAGCTAAGACGCGAATTGGCAGACAGACTAACAGACCGACAGACAGAACAACCGAATTGAGAAAACATATTTTTTTTGGGATGTAGGAACTAAACATATTACGTTAAATCTGGAATTTTTCCCAAAATTAATTTTTTTATTTGACCGCCATTTTGTTCCGCCATCTTGAATTTATGCCAAACTTTTACGAGCTCATCTCTATACCACAGTGAATTCTTGGGCAAAAATTTAGATCAATCTATAGGGTAGTTTTTCCAGGCTAAATTTTTAAATATTTTATTATGCCGCCATTTTGTTTTGCCATCTTGAATTTGTACCAAAATTTTACCAGCTGATTTACACGTAATGCTTGATTTCTGTGCAAAATTTGAGATAAATAGGATACGTATTTTTTTAGTAATAATTTTTTAAAGATTTCACTAGGCCGCCATTTTGTTTGGCCTTAGTGGACTTTCACGAAAATGATACCATTTCGTCCTCTTATAATCTTTGATTTTTGACCAAAATTTGAAGGCAATCGGTTAAGTAGTTTTTGAGCTATGTCGCGTATAGACAGACCGACAGACCGACGGAAATGGAGGAACATGCTTTTCGGGGTCTAGGGACCCAAAGACGTATAGATCTGCAAAAATCTCGAAGGGTGATTTTTTCACGATTACAATACTATATAATTAATTTTATAGAAATAATTCTATAACCTGCTGTACAATTTTTGTTAGATACCATGCTTGGTTCCAATCTTATAAAATCTGTCTTCAGATACTTCAAGAACAACTCCAATAACGTTCCGAAGATCTTCTTTAGCTCTGTCTACGTCAGGAGTAGGTATGGTGATGTTATCTCCAACTTTCGCTGGTGGATGCGACTTGTCAGAGGTTGTTTTCATCTTCTTGGTTTGTTTTTCAAGGCTCTGCACACCCTTTGTACGTGCTTCTAAAATATTTTCTGAAGTCTTATCCCTATTATCCTCTCCATCCCTATCTTCGTATCCATCCCTGTCATCATTTTCATGTCCGTCCATGTTTTTTTCACTAAAAAGTTGCCTTATAAAGCGATTGTTTAATTCCAGAATGAATTGGGCGGTTTTTAAAAAAATACCGTTTAAATGGTAGGCTACCTCTTCGGCTCTCTTGCTTTTCAATGGACGAAGCAAAACAAATTTTGTTAGGTGGTCTTGATACACCAATATAAATTTAAACCTTCCATCGGGTTAAGTCTGGAAGTCAATAAGGTAGACTTGGCATCGGCTGTTCATTTCGGAGTGCAGAATCGGTTTGGATACTAAGCCTTTTTTCTTCTTCATCTTTTTTTATTGACACACCATTTACATGGATTAAAAAGACTTTGTGACGTTCGCAAATTTTTTAGAAGTTTCAGCCAACATTCTGTCACGACCACCATGTCCCACTGCTGCGTGAGCTGCGTCAATAAAGTCGAATAATTCATCGGCAGTGAGATAATACTTTATGTTATTTGTATTTTCTTCATTTCGTGCGGTGAGTATCTTTACGCCTCCGATCGTTTTATTCTTCTTTGTTGCAGTGGTGATTTTTTTTCAATTTTTTTAGTCTCTTCCATTTGTTTCATAAGTGCCAAGTACTTTTCTTTAGTCAGAACAGTAAAATGAGTTGATTTTTCATCCTCGGATCTTAAAACCTCCGTCAAGAATCTCTGCCTCCATTCTTTTTGACCTACGCCTACGTACTCACTTGACGAAGCCTCATCCATGACAACGAGAAACAGAAAAATACACTAGATATTAGATCAAAAGAAAAAACCACAAAATGTCTCAAAATGTCTAGCTTAGGTTTAAAAACAAACGCACAAGAAAACGATATTACAATAATACGAATGCTCCGTAACAGTCAACGCACAAACTAAATCCTCGTGATCGAACCATTTTGTCCTATTATCAATTAATTGATTTTAGGACGAACTAGTTTAGACTAGGACAAACCATTTTGTTCTAATAGCAGTTAATTAATTTTAGGATGAACTAGTTTGGACTAGGGCAAACTAATTCATCCTATCGCTCTTAGGATAGACTGGTTTGGCCTAGAAAAAACTAGTTTAGCCTGAAATCGGCTATATATATATATATATATATATATATATATATATATATATATATATATATATATATATATATATATATATATATATATATATATATATATATATATATATATATATATATATATATATATATATATATATATATATAAAATATATATATATAGAAAAAGTGTAGAAAACATTGCTGGTGGAAGTGATAGTATGATAGTATCGCAGAATTGCTCAGTTTATCGGGTCTTTATCATGCTCAAAAATAAGACCTTACTAGAACGCAAACTCAACGTATTTTGAAAAAAACTTTAGCTTACACCAGTATAAGATTATGTGGACCTATAAATGAAGCTAATGGACCATCGTAATGAGTCGCGAATTTGCTGCTTGGTCTTTACAACAACTGGAAATGGATCCTAATTTTGGGCAAGGATTATCTTTTCAGAAACAGTCCTCAGGAGATTCATGAAATGCCTATCCATCAGCAGATGATTATTGTGTGGTATGTATTTATAGCATAGTGGGATCACGGCATCAATTTTTCTCAAAACCTGGTTTGAAATGCAGTTATAGTGGATGGTGAGCGATATAGACTGAGGTTAACGAAAGTTTCCTTGGTCCAATTTAGATAAAACTTATTTAAATGGCAAATGGTTTCAACAAGACACTGCCAAATATTGTACTGTTTATGCCACTATCCAAGTATTGCAAGAAAAGTTTGATACAAGGTTTATTTCGAAAAATGCAACTGTTAATTGGCCTCCAAGGAGTTGTGACCTAACTCCTTTAGGTTATTTTTTTTTGGTGATATTTTAAGTCGGTCATCTATTCAAACAAACCACGAACCCTTGATACATTAAGATTTTCATTGCACAAAGTCATTAAAAATGAGGTCCATTTGAGTTCGCTCCTGTGCACGAAGTCGAGTTTGATACTGAAATCATGTGTTATTTAAAATACAATGAAATGGACTTGTTAATGGTTTGAAAATAAAATAAAAAGTGTGATTGTATCGGATATATTTTTTTATATTTCATTTTAAAACCGCTTTTACTGGAAAACTTTTTATATGTTATAAGGCAAAATATGTTATAACAAACGAAATAATAAAAGTTGAAATCTTGAATTTCTTTTCATAATACAATACAAGTTTTCCATTCTCCAGAAACGCAATCTACATAAATTACAAGTTAGCCAATTTAATTTTTTAAGTGTATTTACCAAGACTATTTGCAGCATTACTAAATCTAACTACAAGTGTAATCATATTATTTTAGCCAAATTTTTTTTAGTTTAAATTCTGTTCAAATAATTATCGTTAATGCATTAGAAAACATGGAAAGTTTTAAATACATTGCAACTCCTTTTGGCACCATACCAGATAAGTCAAATCCAAGATACAGCATCACACATAATGCTTGCTAATTATATCAAAAATGTGTATATAAAGACGAAAATATTAAAAGAAAATGGGTAAATTTCCTTTTATTAGGGAGAGTAAAGCATGACCTAATTTAGTTCAGTACACAATCATTTAGAAACACATATACTATCTTTTCAGATTTTTATTGGGAATCTTTTTGCTCCATCATAATGGACTCCTACTACCAATATTATACTTATTAATTTAAAATAAATTCAATAAGTTATTTTTACATTCACACACCGTCATTTTGTTACGTCAAGTTGAATTCGTACCGGTTTATCCCTATATAATATTTAATTTTTCTCTATCTTGAAGTCCCACTACAATTTCACCAGTTTATCTCTCACAAACACTATTAATACTTGCACAAAATTTGAAATGAATTAGTTGGAGGTATTTTACCATATACTTTGACAAAAATGCTGGTTAATGTTTTTTAGGACTGTATATTAAAGACTTATTGTACAAACAAAACTAATTACTAAAATTTGGAACATTGCGTAAAAGTCCTTGAAGATGGGGAAAACGATCGTCACACCCCCACGTCTAGAGTGCGAGTCTCTCGCTTCTCCTCGCGCTTGCGGCTTCCTTGCAGTCGCTAGTCCGAAGAGTGCCGACCAATCACACGCGCTCTCTGATCGAATCTTCCAGAAGCAAGGTATGCGAGGTCCAGTGGTCCGTGCTGTCGAATTAGCAGAGCAAAATACTTGTTGGGTCCAAACATATCTCGCCCCTCTTGAAAGATTCCAGCTTTCATCACCACAACCATTCTAGTAACTGCTAGACTTGGTCAGGTAAAGGTAGGATGCAAATTTTTGCTGTTGGTCGTCTGATAATACCAGTTTTAGTTTTAACATTGACGACTCTTACAACATCATCCTTGCCACGAAAAACTTCTGTTATTCTGCCTATGGGCCAGTGCATTGGCATCGTGTTGTCTTCTTTTACTATGACCATGACACCTACATTCACAACACAGTTGCTGTCTTTTGTCTTCCATTTTGATCTTTGTTGAAGACTAGTTAAATATTCGTTTTTCCAACGCCGCCAAAACTGTTGGTAGATTTTTTGAATCCTTTGGTACTGGCTCAGTCGATTCAGGGGCATTTCTACGTAATCATGATCGGGAAAAGTCTTTAAAGAATCTCCAATGAGAAAGTGTGCAGGAGTAAGCACTTGAAGATCATTAACGTCCGATGATAACTGAGTCATAAGTCGCGAATTAAGGATAGCCTCTATCTCGACCGCCAACGTATAAAAAAGTTCGAAAGTCAAATGAGCATCCGCTGCAACCCTTTTAAAATGATATTTAGCTGACTTTACCGCGCTCTCCCATATGCCGCCAAAGTGTGGTGCTCTGGGCGGAATTAAATCCCAAGAGATATAATTTTCTCTTAAAAAATGTAAAATATTTTCATCTTTGTGCATTTTTTGCAAAAATTGAAAAGTTTCCCGTAATTCGCGACGCGCGCCAATAAAATTACTTCCATTGTCCGATAGCAAGGATTGACAAATTCCCCTTCGCGCAATAAATCTTTTTAAATCCGCTATAAATGTCTCACTACTAAGATCAGTACAAATTTCGAAATGCACTGCTCTGGTAACTAAACAAATAAAGACGCAAAGATAGGATTTTATCATTTGCCTGTTTCGATTTTTGCTATCTTTTATGAGAAATGGCCCTGCCAGATCCACGCCACTCTTAAGGAACGCACGGGCAGGCTTAACTCTAGACTCGGGCAAATCTGCCATTTGATTCACCACGTTCGATACGGGATTTGCTTTAAAACAGATTACACAACTTCTTATAAAAGATTTTATTGCATTTTTTCCGTTAATTATCCAAAATCGTTGTCTAATGGCGGCTAAAGTGGCTTGTGTGCCCGCGTGAAGATGTCGTTTATGCTCGTATTCGATAATTAAATTTGAAAATGGATGTTTACTGTTTATAAGTAAAGGATGTTTGTGATCAGGTCCAAGGTCAGAATTTTTTATTCGTCCCCCTACACGTAACAATCCAGATTCATCCAGATAAGGATTTAAACTCAGAATTTTGCTGTCATTAGTTAGTTTTTTATCTTTTTGTAAATTTTGAATATCCTTTGTAAACATTTGAGCCTGTGCGATTAAAGTTAATTTTAATAAAGCCTCTTTGTATTCACGAATTGTTAAAGATCCAAAAACCATTTTCTCCATTTGATTTTTTATTTTACATGACAAATTGTGAATAAAACGTAATATGTAGGCAAAAACACGCTGTAATTTAGCAAAGGATGAATATTTAGTAAACAGATCAAAACCTTGAAAGTTTATTGAATAAAGTGATAAAGTCTCGTCCTTTCTTTTTTCAGGTAGGTTAAAGATCTCATTTTCGCTTGATTCTAAAGGTTCGGGCCAATGATCAGGCGCTAAAACTAACCACGAAGGTCCCTCCCACCAAAGTTTACTCTCTAAAAGTGAACTAGGCGTCGCCCCTCTTGAAATAATGTCCGCGGGATTATGATGCGATCTAACGTGACGCCACTGTTTTACTTTAGTCAACTGTTGAACCTTAGCAACACGATTTGCCACAAAACATTTTAAATTCGAAGGTTCAGAATTTAACCAACCTAAGACAATAGTTGAGTCGGTCCAGTAAAATATGTCAGATTCCGAGAAATTTATTTCTAATGCCTTGAAAACTTTGTCAACTAATCGACTTAAAATGACAGCTCCCATTAACTCGAGCCTCGGCAAAGTTTGTGTCTTTAAAGGTGCAACTCTGGCCTTTGCGCATAGCAATAAAACAGTACAGTTTTTCAATAAATCAACTGACCGAAGCATAACGCATGCGCCGTACGACTTTTCACTACTATCACAAAAGCCATGAATTTGTACATGTATAGTGTTTTTAAGAAAAGCTTGTCTGGGTATTTTAATATTTACTAGACATTTTAAATCTTCACAAAAAGAAATAAAAGACGTTTGAATATCAGGGGGGACAGAATCTTCCCAAGACAGCGATAATTTCCATAAATCTTGTAAGATTAACTTAGCCTGAATAAGAACTGGCCCAGCTAGCCCCAACGGATCAAACAATCTGCTGATAATGCTTAAAATAGTTCTTTTTGTGACCTTTGTTATTGATGGAGTTTCAAATTCTACCGAAAAACCAAACAAATCTAATTTTGTATCCCACAAAATTCCCAGTGTCTTTAATTCTTTGTCATCGTTAATAACGTATTGAAAAATATCATTTTCTTGTGTACTTTGCAAAATACTTTGTTCATTCGATGCCCATTTTCTTAAAACAAAATGTCCCTTCTCCAAAAGTTCAGAAACTTCCCTACGTAGCTGTATACAACCGTCTATTGTATCACTGCCTGATAAAAAATCATCACAATAGAAATCTCGTTTTATTGACCTTGAGGCTACCGGAAAAGTTTCCTCACATTCAATTCCTACTTGAAATAAGCATCTTACAGCTAAAAATGAAGAACAAGCTTGACCATAGGTAACGGTGTTAAGTCGGTAAATGCCTAAATTCTCGGAGGGATCAAAGCGCCAAATAATCCGCTGAAGATCACGCTGATCCTCCTCCACCGCCACGCATCTAAACATTTTAGCAATATCTGCAGAAATTACGTAATTATGTTTTCTAAATCGCGCAAGTATAGAAAATAGATCGTCTTGTATTACGGGCCCTGTTTTTAGAGCATCGTTTAATGACAGCCCAGAGCTACTTTTCGCACTTGCGTCGAAAACCGTACGTAACTTTGTAGTTAAACTTGATTGTTTTAACACCCCGTGGTGCGGCAAATAATAACATGTATTTTTTGCATTTATTTCTGAGACTGGGATTAAGGTCATGTGCCCCATGTCGATGTATTCAGACATAAATTCAGAATAAAGGATTTTTAACTCAGAATCCTTTTTTAACTTACGCTCTAGAGTGTAAAATCTTTTTAATGACATATCGTAAGAATCACCAAGACACTCAAAATGGTTGCGAACAGGCAGCCTAACAACAAACTGACCATTGCTATCGCGCCTGGTAGTATTAATAAAATTTTCTTCTACTTCTCGCTCCTCTTTGGAATACATTTTAGTTGTCGTCTGACACTCTTCTATATTCCAAAAACGTTCTAACTGACCCTGTATATCAGAATTATTGATACGAGAAGTCAAATTACAAAAGGAATTTTCACAAGTATCGAAATTTGAATTTAATGACCCTGACAAAATGTAGCCCAATTTTGTTTCATACAAGATTGGCTTGTCTTTACCTAAATAAATTTTTGCTATACCTAAAACCTCGTAAAAAATGTCGGCACCCAATAAAAGATCAATGTCTGCCGATATATGACATTGAGGGTCTGCCAAAATTACATTATCTGGTAATTTTAAATCGCTAATATTAAAAGAAGTGCATGGTATTTTCCCTGTTATTTTATCAACAACCAAAAAATCTAATGTCGAATGAAAATTGTTTTGAGTAGATTTAATTGATGTTTTTGCTTGCCCCCGTATATTAATGGCACAACCGCTTACACCCGATACCGAGGTCTGAGGTCTTTCTAGATTGAGACCTAATTTTCTAGCCAACTCAGTTGTAAGAAAACTGCTCATGCTTCCCGAGTCTAAAACACATCTAACCGCTTCTGCCCGACCTCCCCTTAAGCCGCCAATAACAATTACAGCCGTCGAAATCAACGTTTGACGCGGTACGAGTAGCGCCGGCGACCTTTGATGTTGAACTATTTCTTTCTCGCTCGTGTAGCCTGAAAAAGAATCATTTGAATTCTGGGAACATATCACTGCGCTCGTTGTTTCCTTATCTTGAGAAATTTGGCTGATATGGCTGGATTGAACTGGTTTGGCTGTCGAGTCGTAATGTAAAAGAGTGTTGTGTTTTTTATGACACAGTTTGCAATTCGCGGAAGGGCAATTATTTTCATCTAAATGTTCCGACTTAAAACAATTTATACAAAGTTTTAATTTTCGAATTTCTAGTTCCCGTTTTCTGGGTGATAATTTTAGAAAGTCGCTGCAAGTATAAATGTAATGACCTTTTTTACAAAAATAGCAGGCAAATTTTTTATTTGAATTTGACGTTAAATGCGATAACCTTTTATCATGTTTTTCTATTTTTCGGTAATGAACTGGATTATTATTTGTCTGTTTCGAATGATCAAAACTATCTAGGGTTTCTAAAAGTTGACACTTGTTAGAAAGAAATGAAATAAACTGATTATAAGAGGGGAATTGTTGTGGTGATTGAACAGTGTTAGAGACATGTTGTTCCCACTCCTTTTTAGTCTGAAAATCTAATTTTGTAGAAACTTAATAAATAATTATCGTATCCCAACTGTCAGTCGGTTGTTTAAGGTTTTTTAGCGAACGAATATGACGTAGTTCGTCTAAAAGTTTTCTTAAACTAGTTTTATTTACATCTTTACTTACTGATACTAATGGCATATCAAATAATAATTTTAAATGGTGATTAACCGTAATGCGATTATTTTGAAATCTGTTACAAAGCAAATCCCATGCGATTATATAATTATCATTGGTGGTTTCATAGTGATCTATAATATTTTTTGCGGCACCACATAGACAGCCCTTAAGGTACCTTAATTTTGTGCTATCTGACGTTCTTTGATCTTCATGAATTAAGGCCTTAAAAGCGTCATGGAACTGGGACCAATAATTTTCCCGCAGCCCATCGAAAGTAGGCAAATTAATCGGTGGTAGATTTATTCGATCCCGAATCGCAAATTGGGGCTCGACATTTAAAGCTGATTGTTGAGAGTTTGCTGATTTATACTGAGTAATATATCTATTGGCCTTGCCCATAGAATCATAAAATTCAGCTTCAAATGTCTGCCTCTCCTTTCTATGATTTTTTATTTTTGTGGCACTAACGTCATTGACTTCTAACTCAGTCGAAATTTGATCAAAATCGCAATAGGTTTTGTCAATCTTTTCTATGCGGACCTGTAGCTCCTCAATCGAATGTAAATTAAGATCAAAATCTCCCACAAATTTAGTGAAACCAGCCAACTTGGCTTTGTAACAATCTCTAACATTTTTTAAGCTATTAAGTTTAGCTTCTAAATCTTCGTCTCTCATTATTATTAAAATGACTAATAAATAAAAATGTGTGACTTCGTAATGAAAATGACTACCTATATAAAGTGAAAATGTTTTTATTTAGGTATTTTTTCAAAGTTGCAGCGAATGACTTTGCAATTTTTTAAATATTTAGTAAATAAAATTTATCGCGAATGTCTTGATAAAAGCTATTCCTTTAAATTTGACGTAGCACAAACAGAGAGGAGGCGACAGATGCACTTAGACACGCTGACTGTTCTAAATAATGACTAATAAAATGGAACAGACTTACAGTTCAGTTGCACTTTGGTCCAATGGCACTTGTCAAACACTAAACAATGGCTTTTTAGTGTCTTGTTTTCTTTTAAGCAAATATCACTGTGCGAATGACTTGCACTGTCCGATTCACTTATAAATTAAGAATGTCTTGTGCGTAATGTCTTGCACTGGTTTCCCGCGGAATAATGGCTTTTTCACGAGAAACTGTCCCAAATTCAAGGTAAAATGACTTATCCGGCTCGAAGGACCAATAAATATGGAGGTATTTTACCATATACTTTGACAAAAATGCTGGTTAATGTTTTTTAGGACTGTATATTAAAGACTTATTGTACAAACAAAACTAATTACTAAAATTTGGAACATTGCGTAAAAGTCCTTGAAGATGGGGAAAACGATCGTCACACCCCCACGTCTAGAGTGCGAGTCTCTCGCTTCTCCTCGCGCTTGCGGCTTCCTTGCAGTCGCTAGTCCGAAGAGTGCCGACCAAACACATGCGTTCTCTGATCGAATCTTCCAGAAGCAAGGTATGCTAGGTACAGTGGTCCGTGCTGTCGAATTAGCAGAGCAAAATACTTGTTGGGTCCAAACATTAGTAAGTAGTTTGTCAGGTTGATTTTTTAAAAATTTTTTAGGCCGCCATTTTGTTTTGCTATCTTGTATTCTTATCAAAATGTTTTCAGTTCATTCCTGTGTAACACTTGATTTTTGTGCAAAATCTGAGATAAATTGAATAATTAATTTTTTTAACGTTTCTCTATTGGATTTTTACCAACTTACTGGGTCATATCCATATGAACAAGTAATATAATCTGATAAGTAGTTTTTAGACTATTCCGCGAATTGACAGACAGACAGATAGAGAAACCGATAGACGGACCGACGGAATTGATAAAATATATTTTTTGGTATCTAGGATGCTAAAAAGTGAAGATATGTAAAACCCGAGAAAGTGATCTTTTCACGGTAACCATCATTTTATTGAACCGCCATTTTTTTCCGCCATCTTAAATTAGTACGATAACTTTACTAATTCATCTCTATGAAACCACAATTAGTTATAACACAAATTTCAAAGTCAGTTCATTAAGTAGTTTTTTCAGGCTGAATTTATTCCGCGGCCATTTTATTCGCTCATCTTGGATTCATACCAAAATTTTACCACTTCATTACTACATAGTACTGGATTTTTGTGCAAAATATGGGATAGATTGGTTATTTAGTTTTTTAGTAATATTTTTTTTTTTTCAATTTACTAGACCGCTATTTTGTTTTCCCATATAGGATTTCTAAGAAAATGTTACCAGGTCATCCCCATATGACCCTCCATTTTTGACAAAAATTTTAAGTGAATCGAGTAAGTAGTTTCTTAGCTATGCCGCGAACAGACAGGCCGACAAATAGACCGACGGAATTGAGAAACGAAATGATCTAAAAAAATCTCGGAGGGTGATTTTTTAACGAATACAATACTTCCCTTTTACGAGTAAAGTAAAAATTAAATTAGTGGAAGTAGGCTTAGGTAAGAGATATCAATACATTTTATAAGAAATAAGTATTTAGAATCTGGATTTACATGTTTGCGCAGAAAATACGAAAATTTTATTCGTTTTAAATTTCAAGCCGATGAAACAATTCCTCAATCTGTTTCTAATAATAAGTTTACAGAAGAAGAAGTATTTTTATTTCTGTTTAGTTTAACCAAATTGTGCTCTTTATTGCTGCCAAAGCACGTAATACTTACAATGATTTATTACCGATAAATCTGTTTTAATTATGTAACAACAACTTTCATGATAAACTTTTTATTATATTTATAATAAGGCAAATAAATTATAAAATGTTTTAGCGATGTTTCTAGTTGCAGGCCTAGTTCGCCTTTGTAATAATAATTATTTAATCCAAAGGATTATTATAGTTGACATAGGCTTACAATATAAACCAAAGAATAACAGCCAATTCCTCGATTTTAATTCTCCAGAAACGCAATCTACATAAATTAAATATTTCCAAGTTTACATTATTAATGTATTTACCAACAAACGTTTAATTTTTTGTTGAAATTCTAAAATTTTAAGCTTTATAGAAGTCTCAAAAAAGGCGGAGGGGAATTGAGTTCTTGAATTTGCGATTTTAGAGTATAATTGAATAAAAATACCCAGTTTTAAAACAAAAACTTCTGATTGTGGCAGCGGTAGAAAACAGAAAAACGGGATTAAACAAAAAAGAACATTAGTCGATATTTTCATACATTTTAAAAGATTTACAGCAATGTTTCCTATTGTACGTTTTCGAGGCCGAGACCTGTAATTATATTCTAAATTTTTATAATTTAAAGATTAATCGACTTAACTGTAAGGATGATTAATCGTAATTAATTATTACAGTGAGGTTTCCGAAAATCTAACCATCAGCATGAATCTTTTTAAAATTGACAATGATAATGATTCATTTTCCCACCTGATATTCTCAACTGCCGATCTCTTGCGTTTTTCCGTTGAAGTGCGACGATGGAAAATCGCTTGTCGGGTGTGTTGGGTAATAATTATATCTACGGACAAGCTAGGAAAATAACGATTAATCATCCTTACGATCCGTCGATTAATCCTTAAATTTACTTATGTAGTTACAGGACATAACTAACGTCCTAATACTGGAAAAAAACAACAAAAAAATCTGCAATATAAAGATTTTAACATAGTATACATAATAAACGCTTAACTAGATATTTTAGTTATAAGTTGATTTAATTGACCTTATGATATGATTATAGTTATAAGTCTCTTGCAACTTAAAATAGTGCTACCAAATATGTTGCTTAGATCTTTTACGGGTCTATTGTAGGATTTAAAAAATGTGATAGAGGTGGGCGTGCAACGAATTCTTTATTTGCTCTACACTTCTATATTTGTTCCACATTCACACATGTTCTGCAAGCTGTAGAAGTTGATGCATGGCGCACGTTATAACATGAAAATATGGTTGTGTATATGTCTCCTAAAGATGATCTTTTGCCAACGGCTAATAGTCTGTGAAGAGACAGCGTGAATTTGCTTTTTAAAAGTAACTATAAGTTTTATTTTTCTTGCTATGACGAAAAGCCTCGGATTTTTTAAAGTAACTCTCTATAGTGGATGCCACACGTAATTTTGGTCTTGTTTTAAAATAAGCAAACATGAGTATAGGTTGTATTCTACTTGATCCAGATATTTTTAATCTGTCAGGAACTTTAATTTCAATTTTATCTTCAAATATCCTAATATTCTCAATTTTTCTGAGAGAAAGAGGCTGTACTCTACTGACAGATGTTAACGCCATAAAAGTTAACAAGCTTATATGAAAAATTCTCTATACTTAACGTCTCTATGGAATACCATTTTTCTAAATGTCTTAAAATTGGATCGGGATTCCATGTAAATGCATATTTAGGATTTGGTGGACGTATATTGGAAATAACTTTAAAAAATCTATTTATTATTTTTACGTCACTAGGGTCTATGGAAGTAAATATAAAATTTAAAGTTGATCTGTAGCAATTTAATACTGAGAACAAATTTCCAAGGTTTAAAATTTCCGTTAAAAAATAAGATATGTTTGCAAATTGTAAAGGATTTACTTGCTGATATATTGCAAAAGTCCCAGAATTTTTTAAGGCAAGCCGAATACTGTTTCAGGGTTCCTTAAGTTGGGGAAGATATTATTAAATTGACTGCAGTTTTTTATACATCTTTTCTTAAAAGAGGCCACAGAACTACTTACACACCACCAGGGGAATCTCTTCGTATAGTGGATGACTCTCCCTCTCTCTTCACACCGTTGCCACAATTCCTTTGTGGCCTTCTTTAGAGATGGATATTTAACACTTCCTCATCAAATTATACAGGAAATGGCTGTTTAATTGTTTGATCTCTTAATAATTTATATGAGACTTTGGTCCCAAAAATCACGGCACCTAGTTTCCCCACAAAAGGCTCCCCAACCCGTCGTTGAGGTAGCCGAGAATATTTCACAAGAAAATTTTGTTGGTTTTATATCCTGACCTAATCCAATATGTTTGTACCGCCAGTCTATTTGCGGTAATAATGAGTCAGGACTATTTTTTTTTGATAATTTAGACAATTTTCTTTTAGAGAAATATGTTTTATTGTTTCAAAAGGTTTGAAATGTACAAAACCATACGTTGTAGCTTTACATGCAGCTACAAGTTTACCTATTAACATGGCAAATTCCCTTAATGAATGTTTTTTATTTTTCTTTTTAAAAGTAAAGATTAACTTTTTTATAGCTAACATGTTTTCACTAGGAAGCAAACATTGCATCTCTATGGTATTATTAGTAAACCCCATTTAGTTTTTTTATAAACAAGAAAGTGCGACGATATAAATTGTTCTTTAATAGGACTACATTTCTGATAGCACCTATTTCTATCAAATGTTTAAGAGAGTTTTTGTATCATTCCAATTTTCCGAGATTCTTACAGTAGGTTCCAAAAACTATTTGGGATTTGAATAAAAGGGAATTGATATTCCTTTAACCCATCCAAAAATCTGTCGGTTCTTTGCAATAATTTTCCAAGCCTGTAAAATCTTGGAAGGGTACTCTCGTATTTGCCTACCATTTGTGGCGTTTCCTTAATTGTTTGTTCGTCCTTCACTACTTCTGCAAATTTTTGCTGAATAGAAATGCATCTATTTTTAATGTTTTTGAAACTTTTTTGCAGTTTGTATTTAAATGTGGCATGATTCGGAATTTTCTATGGAGAGAAATGGCAGAATGAACATTAGCAAATTACTGACATGATTCTGCTAAGGTTTTCAAGTTCTGTGTTTGCTCTGGAATCCTGCCGTCATAAGTTTATCATGTTTAATCGCCGACTTGTTTAGGCAAGGATTTCCCTATTCACCTTAGGGAGAACTAGCTTTACAGTTGACTGAAATATTACAATTGTTCATAACCTCATCACGTTGATCCTTGGTTACACCTTTTAGCAAATATGAGTCCAACGAATGAGTATCTCGTCATGAAGAAGTTTGCCTTCGTTATTGTCGGAATCTGGTTTTAAACCTAGGATGTCGAAGTCTTGTTTTGGTTGTTGTTGGCATGATTGGCCCTCCACTATGGTTATTTGTGGGAGTTTGTGCAACTGTAGGAGTTGTTGGTATTTGGTTTAAAGGAATTTGATTGTGGGTAACAGTGTTTTGTTAATATAGTTCATCTTCTGATGAACTATATTAACATGAGTCTGAAACGAAAAATAAATACCGACTCTCAGTCCAATCCACTTAGTTGTATTTATTTATTTCAATTATTTATTTACTTATTTTAATATACATATATAAAATCGCTCAATTTTAAACAGGGTTTCCCAAAAGAACCGGAACTGTAAAATATCTCGGTAACAGATTAACGTAATGTTATGAAATTTGGGATTGGGAGGTTATGAATGGTGCCGGACCTAAAAATAATATTTACAGCGTTGTCGGTTTTATAGTTTTTTTTCCAATAGAGCTCTTAACTTTATTGTTAAATGCAATACTATGATTGTTTTTCACTTATAATGTTGACCGAACCAAAGTGTTTTCAATCCTAGAATATCAAATTTTTCTTCTGGTAATTTTAAAAGATATGGCAAGTCCGCATTTTTATTCAAAACAACCTGAACGGTCAAATATCTCGATAACGGATTAACATATCGTTATAAAATTTGCCATAGGCAGGTTATCAATAGTGCCGGACATAAAAAAATATTTACAACGTTGTCAGTTTTATAATTTTTCAGATAGAGCTCTCAACTTTATTTTTCTAAATACAATACTATGATTGTTTTTCACTAATAATATTGAACCAACCAAAGTGTTGTGAATCCTAAAATATTAAATTTTTCTTCTAGAAATTTTAAAAGATATGACAAGTCCAAATGTTCGTTCAAAAGAATCGGCCCGGTCAAATATTTCAGTAACGGATTAGCATATCGTTATGAAAATTGGTATAGGGGGATTATGAATAGTCTCAGATCTAAAAATAAGTTTCACAATGTTGCCAGTTTTATAGTTTTTTTCGATAAACTTCTCAACTAATTTTTTTAGATAGAATGTTGTGATAGTCTTTTGCTCATACTATTAACCAAACCTAACTGCTTTCAATCCTAGAATAACAAATTTTCCTTCTGAAATTTTTAAAAGATATGGTAAGACCGTTTGTTGGAATCTTGTTATTGTTAGAAAAACTGCAGATTTTTTAATTAGTTTCTCTGGATGTAAAGCATTAAACAATTCACAAACTTCTTGAAAGCTTTTTATTTTATTATCGTAACCACAACAGATTAATCTTTAAATCTGTTTAGCTTTACTTATCCAAAACCCTTTATCTCAATAACGATTTAAGTAACTTTCAAAATGTGATGGTTGACAACAATAATAATTGTTGATTAGCTATTTCCAAAAAGCCACTTGATATTTTATACTTCATGGTTCGAACAAAGTTGATAGTTCTATCGGAAAAACTATAAAACTGACAACGTCGCAAATTTTATTTTTCCATCCGGCACTATTATTAAATTTCCTAAGCAAATTTCATAACGATATGTTAATGTGATGCTGAAATATTTTAGATGTTCGAAGTATTTTACCGTTTAAATTTCAAGCCGATGAAACAATTCCTCAATCTGTTTCTAATAATAAGTTTACAGAAGAAGAAGTATTTTTATTTCTGTTTAGTTTAACCAAATTGTGCTCTTTATTGCTGCCAAAGCACGTAATACTTACAATGATTTATTACCGATAAATCTGTTTTAATTATGTAACAACTTTCATGATAAACTTTTTATTATATTTATAATAAGGCAAATAAATTATAAAATGTTTTAGCGATTTTTCTAGTTGCAGGCCTAGTTCGCCTTTGTAATAATAATTATTTAATCCAAAGGATTATTATAGTTGACATAGGCTTACAATATAAACCAAAGAATAACAGCCAATTCCTCGATTTTAATTCTCCAGAAACGCAATCTACATAAATTAAATATTTCCAAGTTTACATTATTAATGTATTTACCAACAAACGTTTAATTTTTTGTTGAAATTCTAAAATTTTAAGCTTTATAGAAGTCTCAAAAAAGGCGGAGGGGAATTGAGTTCTTGAATTTGCGATTTTAGAGTATAATTGAATAAAAATACCCAGTTTTAAAACAAAAACTTCTGATTGTGGCAGCGGTAGAAAACAGAAAAACGGGATTAAACAAAAAAGAACATTAGTCGATATTTTCATACATTTTAAAAGATTTACAGCAATATTTCCTATTGTACGTTTTCGAGGCCGAGACCTGTAATTATATTCTAAATTTTTATAATTTAAAGATTAATCGACTTAACTGTAAGGATGATTAATCGTAATTAATTATTACAGTGAGGTTTCCGAAAATCTACCCATCAGCACGAATCTTTTTAAAATTTACAATCATAATGATTCATTTTTTCACCTGATATTCTCAACTGCCGATCTCTTGCGTTTTTCCGTTGAAGTGCGACGATGGAAAATCGCTTATCAAGGGTGTGTTGGGTAATAATTATATCTACGGACAAGCTAGGAAAATAACGATTAATCATCCTTACGATCCGTCGATTAATCTTTAAATTTACTTATGTAGTTACAGGACATAACTAACGTCCTAATACTGGAAAAAAACAACAAAAAAATCTGCAATATAAAGATTTTAACATAGTATACATAATAAACGCTTAACTAGATATTTTAGTTATAAGTTGATTTAATTGACCTTATGATATGATTATAGTTATAAGTCTCTTGCAACTTAAAATAGTGCTACCAAATATGTTGCTTAGATCTTTTACGGGTCTATTGTAGGATTTAAAAAATGTGATAGAGGTGGGCGTACAACGAATTCTTTATTTGCTCTACACTTCTATATTTGTTCCACATTCACACATGTTCTGCAAGCTGTAGAAGTTGATGCATGGCGCACGTTATAACATGAAAATATGGTTGTGTCTATGTGTCCTAAAGATGATCTTTTTCCAACGGCTAATAGTCTGTGAGGAGACAGCGTGAATTTGCTTTTTACAAGTAACTATAAGTTTTATTTTTTTGGCTATGACGAAAAGCCTCGGATTTTTTAAAGCAACTCTCTATAGTGGATGCCACACGTAACTCTGGTCTTGTTTTAAAGTAAGCAAACATGAGTATAGGTTATATTCTACTTGATCCAGATATTTTTAATCTGTCAGGAACTTTAATTTCAATTTTATCTTCAAATATCCTAATATTCTCAATTTTTCTGAGAGAAAGAGGCTGTACTCTACTGACAGATGTTAACGCCATAAAAGTTAACAAGCTTATATGAAAAATTCTCTATACTTAACGTCTCTATGGAATACCATTTTTCTAAATGTCTTAAAATTGGATCGGGATTCCATGTAAATGCATATTTAGGGTTTGGTGGACGTATATTGGAAATAACTTTAAAAAATCTATTTATTATTTTTACATCACTAGGGTCTATGGAAGTAAATATAAAATTTAAAGTTGATCTGTAGCAATTTAATACTGAGAACAAATTTCCATGGTTTAAAATTTCCGTTAAAAAATAAGATATGTTTGCAAATTGTAAAGGATTTACTTGCTGATATATTGCAAAAGTCCCAGAATTTTTTAAGGCAAGCCGAATACTGTTTCAGGGTTCCTTAAGTTGGGGAAGATATTATTATATTGACTGCAGTTTTTTATACATCTTTTGTTAAAAGAGGCCACAGAACTACTTACACACCACCAGGGGAATCTCTTCGTAGAGTGGATGACTCTCCCTCTCTCTTCACACCGTTGCCACAATTCCTTTGTGGCCTTCTTTAGAGATGGATATTTAACACTTCCTCGTCAAATTATACAGGAAATGGCTGTTTAATTGTTTGATCTCTTAATAATTTATATGAGACTTTGGTCCCAAAAATCACGGCACCTAGTTTCCCCACAAAAAGCTCCCCAACCCGTCGTTGAGGTATCCGAGAATATTTTACAAGAAAATTTGGTTGGTTTTATATCTTGACCTAATCCAATAAGTTTGTACCGTCAGTCTAGTTCCAGTAATAATGCATCAGGAACACTATTTTTTTTTATTAATTTAGACAACTATCTTTTAGAGAAATGTGTTTTATTGTTTCAGAAGGTTTGACATGTACAAAACCTTACATTGTGGCTGTACATGCAGCTACAAGTTTACCTATTAACATGGCAAATTCCCTTAATGAATGTTTTTTACTTTTCTTTTTAAAAGTAAAGATTAACTTTTTTATAGCTAACATGTTTTCACCAGGAAGCAAACATTGCATCTCTATGGTATTATTAGTAAACCCCAGTTAGTTTTTTTTTTAACAAGAAAGTGCGACGATATAAATTGTTCTTTAATAGGACTACATTTCTGATAGCACCTATTTCTATCAAATGTTTAAGAGAGTTTTTGTATCATTCCAATACATTTTCCGAGATTCTTACAGTAGGTTCCAAAAACTATTTGGGATTTGAATAAAAGGGAATTGATATTCCTTTAACCCATCCAAAAATCTGTCGGTTCTTTGCAATAATTTTCCAAGCCTGTAAAATCTTGGAAGGGTACCCTCGTATTTGCCTACCATTTGTGGCGTTTCCTTAATTGTTTGTTCGTCCTTCACTACTTCTGCAAATTTTTGCTGAATAGAAATGCATCTATTTCTAATGTTTTTGAAACTTTTTTGCAGTTTGTATTTAAATGTGGTATGACTCGGAATTTTCTATGGAGAGAAATGGCAGAATGAACATTAGTAAATAACTGACATGATTCTGCTAACGTTTTCAAATTCTGTGTCTGCTCTGGAATCCTGCCGTCATAAGTTTATCATGTTCAATCGCCGACTTGTTTAGGCCAGGATTTCCCTATTTACCTTAGGGGGAACTAGCTTTACAGTTGACTGAAATATTACAATTGTTCATAACCTCATCACGTTGATCCTTGGTTACACCTTTTAGCAAATATGAGTCCAACGAATGAGTATCTCGTCATGAAGAGGTTTGCCTTCGTTATTGTCGGAATCTGGTTTTAAACCTAGGATGTCGAAGTCTTGTTTTGGTTGTTGTTGGCATGATTGGCCCTCCACTATGGTTATTTGTGGGGGTTTGTGCAACTGTAGGAGTTGTTGGTATTTGGTTTAAAGGAATTTGATTGTGGATAACAGTGTTTTGTTAATATAGTTCATCTTCTGATGAACTATATTAACATGAGTCTGAAACGAAAAATAAATACCGACTCTCAGTCCAATCCACTTAGTTGTATTTATTTATTTCAGTTATTTATTTACTTATTTTAATATACATGTATAAAATCGCTCAAATTTAAACAGGGTTTCCCAAAAGAACCGGAACTGTAAAATATCTCGGTAACAGATTAACGTAATGTTATGAAATTTGGGATTGGGAGGTTATGAATGGTGCCGGACCTAAAAATAATATTTACAGCGTTGTCGGTTTTATAGTTTTTTTTTCCAATAGAGCTCTTAACTTTATTTTTAATTGCAATACTATGATTGTTTTTCACTTATAATGTTCACCGAACCAAAGTGTTTTCAATCCTAGAATATCCAATTTTTCTTCTGGTAATTTTAAAAGATATGGCAAGTCCGCATTTTCATTCAAAAGAACCTGAACGGTCAAATATCTCGATAACGGATTAACATATCGTTATAAAATTTGCCATAGGCAGGTTATCAATAGTGCCGGACATAAAAAAATATTTACAACGTTGTCAGTTTTATAATTTTTCAGATAGAGCTCTCAACTTTATTTTTCTAAATACAATACTATGATTGTTTTTCACTAATAATATTGAACCAACCAAAGTGTTTTGAATCCTAGAATATTAAATTTTTCTTCTAGAAATTTTAAAAGATATGACAAGTCCAAATGTTCGTTCAAAAGAATCGGCACGGTCAAATATTTCAGTAACGGATTAGCATATCGTTATGAAAATTGGTATAGGGGGATTATGAATAGTGTCAGATCTAAAAATAAGTTTCACAATGTTGCCAGTTTTATAGTTTTTTTCGATAAACTTCTCAACTAATTTTTTTAGATAGAATGTTGTGATAGTCTTTTGCTCATACTATTAACCAAACCTAACTGCTTTTAATCCTAGAATAACAAATTTTCCTTCTGAAATTTTTAAAAGATATGGTAAGTCCGTTTGTTGGAATCTTGTTATTGTTAGAAAAACTGCAGATTTTTTAATTAGTTTCTCTGAATGTAAAGCATTAAACAATTCACAAACTTCTTGAAAGCTTTTTATTTTATTATCGTAACCACAACAGATTAATCTTTAAATCTGTTTAGCATTACTTATCCAAAACCGTTTATCTCAATAACGATTTAAGTAACTTTCAAAATGTGATGGTTGACAACAATAATAATTGTTGATTAGCTATTTCCAAAAAGCCACTTGATTTTAATACTTCATGGTTCTAACAAAGTTGAGAGTTCTATCGGAAAAACTATAAAAGTGACAACGTCGCAATGTTATTTTTCCATCCGGCACTATTGATAACTTTCCTATCGCAAATTTCATAACGATATGTTAATGTGATGCTGAAATATTTTAGATGTTCGAAGTATGTTACCGTTCCGGTTCTTGTGAATGAAAATGCGGTCTTTGCGGTTATGAAAATTTTGATTTTATAGAATTGAAAGCTTTTGGGTTTGGTCAATAGTATAAGCAAAAAACTATCATAGCATTGTTTTAAAAAAATGATGAGAGTTCTATCTGCGATAAAACTGGCAACGCTGTAAATATTATTTCTAGATCCGGCACTATTGTCATCAAAACCATGTTAATCTGTTACTGTAATATTTGGATTGCTGTTTTGCCATATCTTCCAAAATTTTCCGAAAAAAAAATGATGTTCTAGGATTGAAAATACTTTGCTTTAGTCAACATCATAAGCAAAAAAACATCATGGTATTGCATTTAAAAAATAAAGTTTACAGCTCTATCGAAAAACTATAAAACTGACTACGTGGCGAATAATATTTTTAGAACCGGCACTATTGATAATACCCCGATACCAAATTTCATAACGATATGTTAATCCGTAACCGAGATATTTCACCATTTCGGTTTTTTTGAATGAAAATGCGGTCTTCCATAATATAATATTATCTTTTAAATTTTCCAGACAAAAAATGTGGTGTTCTAGGATTGAAAACACTTTATAAGCGAAAAACAATCATAGTATTGCATTTAAAAAAATAAAGTTGAGAGCTCTATCGGAACAACTATAAAACTGGCAACGTTCTAAATATTATTTTTAGATCCGGCACTATTGACAACCTCCCTATGGCAAATTTTATAACGATATGTTAATCCGTCATCGAGATATTTGGTTGTTCCGGTTCTTTTAAATGAAAATGCGGACTTACCATATCTTTTAAAATTTCCAGAAAAAAAATTTTGCTATTCTATGATTAAAAGCACTTTAATTTCGTCAACATTATAAGCGAAAAACAATGCATTTTAAAAAATAAAGTTAAGAACTCTATCGGAAAAACTATAAAGCCGGCAACACTCATTTTCAGATCCGGCAATTTTGATAACCTTACTATGGCGAATTTTATAACGATATGTTAATCCGTGATCGAGATATTTGACCGTTCTGGTTCTGTTGAATGAAAATGGGGACTTGCCATATCTTTTAAAATTTTTAGACGAAAAATCTGATATTCTAGGAATGAAAACACTTTGGTTTGGTGAAAATTACAAGTGAAAAACAATCATAGTATTGCATTTAAAAAAATAAATTTAAGAGCTCTATTGGAAAAACTATAAAACCGGCAACGCTGTAAATATTATTTTTAGAACCGGGTACTATTAATAACCTCCTACTTCCAAATTTCATAACGTTACGTTAATCTCTTACCGAGATATTTGACCGTTCTCGTTCTTTGGGTAACCATGTATAATAAAGAATATTTTCCAAACATCCGTAAAAATTCTCAGGGCCAAAAATCCAAATAAATTAATTTCCTAAGCTTTTAAACGTTACACCACACTCTCTTGCATAACTAAATATGAAAATCGACTGATTTTATCCCATATTTATAAGCAACGCACGTTGTCCTATATTCATAATTATAAATGAAATCGCCCGATTTCATTATATTGTCTAAAAGTCTCGATCGTTACTGTTATTTTACTAGTACGAGTTTGTTGTTTAATCTAGATTCTTAGATTCACCAAAATATGATTAAAAACGAAATCGCACAGTTTGATTTATTTCAGCTATCAGGAGTGACACACGTTCTGCTATATATATACTAGGCAAATGTTATGTTTTGTTTAGGATCCAAGGTATTTTTTTTAAGTTAATTATAAATCCTCATTTTCCGAGGTAGTTTTGGTGTTTATTATGCATTCTGATTTGGTTCTGCCTATTATTAGAGTGTCCTCCAGATAAAAAACAATTATTATACCCGTAAGTCGAAGTTCCCTTGCTACTGGTTTAAGAAGTTTGGTAAAAATATACGGGGCTATGCTAGGACCGAAAAAAACACTTAAGTTGATATAAACAATCATTGAATTTAAATTAAATCTATAAGGATATTTTTTGTATTTTTTCTTTATCGCTACTAAAAAGTATGCTTCTTTAAGATCTATTTTTAAATTTAATATGAAGCGATCTATCCCATTTGGTATAAACATAATTCGACGAGACCCGAAATAAATACTTTATGGCTAGTTAATGGCAAACCATTGTGCAGGGTCGCACTTACGTAATTGTATATTATGCTTATTGGGTAAAAACATTAACAGTTATGAAAAAATTGAATTTTGTTTTTATATATAAATACATATATAATGTATCAAAAATATATTAAAATATTATACAGTATTTACAAGTTTATTAACAATAATTGTTAGTTATAATTATCTAAATTGTCTAGTTCAATTTCGCTATCACTACTATTTTGCAAATTAATTATAAGTGGTTTTGGTTCTAAATATATACATTTATACAATTTTCAATTTTTTTGACATGTTGAATACAGTTTCTCCAATTTTCAACACTTACATTATTAACTTCGGTCTTTATTAACTTAATAACACTACTGTTTAATGTGGGGGTATTATTGTGAGCTCGTATTTTAGATTTTGTTTTATGCCAAATCAACTTGATCGCGTTAGAGATACAATAGTATGGTGGAAGCCGAATTATTTCGTGACCTGCTTCCTTTGCTATGTTATCACCAACATATTGCTTTGAAAAACTGTAACATTTTAAAACTTCCAACAATTGTTTAACATTGTAACTTTCATGAAAATATATGTCACGTTCACACAAAAAGTCTGGTATGTCACTTTTTTTACTGGTCGAATTTGGTACCCTGTTCATTTGGCGGCTATGATAAGATGTATTATCCATGAAAATACTGCTGTTAGCTGGTATATTTGGAATTAATTTATTTTTGAACCAGTCTTCAAAAACTTCAGCAGTGGTATCACAATGGTAGCCCAAACTGGAATCTGAAATATTCTTGGCTGCTAAAAATAATCATTCTGGAATCCAGCCTTCTTTTGATCCCGCATGTAGAATAGTTATTCGTTTACCCTTATTTGAGGGAGCCTTCGTGTAGCATTTTTTCTATGCATCAATCCATACTTTGCACGTTGTGTCATGGGTGTCATACCAAGTCTCATCTGAGTAGATTATTGTCCGATTTTCCGATCTAGCTGCTTCTATTTTTTCCAGATATTCGATTCTAAGTCGTTGTAGAATAGAAACCCTAAACCACGTAGAGAATGCCACAAAGTTGTAGTAGAACAATTAATATCACAACCATCTTCAGATAGCTTGCGTGAAAGTGACAATAACGTAGGGACATTTATGTCTGCATACATTTCATAAATTTTGCGGCGGATTAGGTCTTTTTGACAGAAATCAATACTTTTCTGGACACCATTGTCATTTCGTTTTTTTTTCTAGGCTCTATGGATTTGTTAACAATTTTCCAAATTGTACTCTCAGGAATGCTTGTTAATATTGAGGTCTCCTTCAATGAAAAGTACTTTTCGTGGCCTCGCTCCATTAATTTTGAATAAACACTCCTAATTTTCATTTTTGCCTCAACGGGCAAGCATTTGCGGCTTCTTTAGCAAAGGACTTCCGTGATTTTAAGTAACTACTATATATTGCTATACCAAATCACAGACCAAATTTTTGAAAACACGCAACACACTATTTCACTCTAAGGCTGGAGACTAAATAAAAATTATACTTCTTAGAGTAATGTATTGAAACCAGTTCAATAACATGTTACAATAAAAGCGAAGGCTTTTATGGCATCTCATTATATCAACAGAGGCAAGCACTTTCTTATATTTTGAAAAATACTATAATAACATATATAAAAAAAAACAAAGAATTTTGTGTTGGACAATAGGAAGCATAAGATAAATCACTGAATTTTATTTATTTGTTTTTGCATTTTAAGTTTCTTAATTTTATTTCTCTTGTCAACCGTTCTAGATAAATTAGCCCTTTTTGACATCTTAACGCACTTTCTAACACAATTGTTATTGTTGTCTGCGAAGTCGATTCGATGCCGACGAGCACGAAAACAGAATGTCGCAAGAGATCGGCAGTTGAGTATATCAGGCGGAAGATGAATTATTGTGATTGTACATTTTAAAAAGATTAGGGACAAGCGACGGAAAATTCAAAATAACATTGTTGTTTTACAATATTAACCAAAGCCAATATCTGAAGGAGCTTAACTTTTTCCTAATTCGAAACAACTTTTCCGTTCTCCAGGAACCCAATCTGCATAAATTAAAACTTTGCAAGTTTAAATTATTAAGTGTATTTACCTCCAATGTTTGCAGCGTTACTGAATGTAAATACAAATGTAATCTTATTATTCTGGGCGCTTTCAAAAACAGGCGCGTTTTAAAAGCAAATGTATGCCCTAAGTTTCGTAGCGTCCGGCTCACTCGACACAAAGAACTGAAATACATTTGGCTAGTTTGAAACACTTTATTAAAATATTCCGAGATTTCATTATTACGAGCTGTTTTTGGCGCAAGGGTCTCTTTATTATCTATTAGAGGAATAAACAAATTTGCAGTGTTTATATTAAGATGTATTGTGCTAACTCAGAAAAACGGCTTAATAAACTTTCTCGCCCATTATTTACGACTTCTTCAATATTCCCTTTATTTCTCGATTTAATTCCTGATATTAGCGGTGGTGTGAAGATGAAAAATTATTCAGATATTCAGGCAAACATCTGGCAGATTGTTGGATAAATATAAAAATATCGGTAAATTTCCTTTACCCGGAACTTCCCTTGTTATCATCCTTTCTTTTATTAAGAATAGTGACGAGTAAACTGGCTTAATTTAGGAACACAATGACATGTACTATCTTTTTAAACATTTTGTTCCAACATATTGGATCCCTACCAATATTTTACTAATTTCTATCTATTGAAATAAAAGTTTAATTGTTTTTTATTTGTGTTTTATTTTGTTATTATTAATTAAAAGTTCTTAAGTTTTATAAACAATTTTTTATTTATTTAGTTTGCCTCTAGCTGCTCAGTATAATGCTAATGCGGAGGCACAGGGGGTGTGAGCTCGATATTTTAGATAAAGATTTTAAAATGGGCGCCAGGTCTAGATGACCAAAAGATAGAAGATAAGAGGTATGAAAAAAGATTGGCACAACCAATTTGCTTTATTTTTACAGAAATAGACAAGCATAAATAAAATCTGCTTTACCTTTGCAGATGTACTAAAAGGTAAGTCATAAAGTAAAATTAGAAAACTTAGTAGTCCATGTTATGCTCAAAAATGAAATTTAGAAAAGTTTAATTAAAAGATAAGTTGATTTAAAATTTAATATATACGAAAAAATAATATTACCAGTAATGACCTACATTAGTAGTTACATTAATCAAATATACCTTATGATCAAAAGAGAGTAAAAATCAAATAAATGTATAAGAACAGCAGTTACCCTTACATATGTCTGAAAGTCATATAATAAGAAAATAACTGTAGCTGTTTTAAAAATGATATGAATAGGCCTTAAACAAAATGTAAGGAATCGTAATTAAAATATATGTTAAGTATTTTATTAAGATCAAGAAATTTTATTACTGAAAATTAATTTTAGTATTAAGATAGAGGTGAGAGATAAAATTATTAAGGCAAATTAGTTATTATTGAAAATAAATTAAGAATTAATATATATTTAAATCTTGAAATGTCTTGACAATAAAGTAACTATAAGCCCGCAAATACAATCAACTTGAAATATAGAAATCATTACATAATAACACCAATTTTTATTAGTCGATAAGCCCAGTTACCGTCACATCAAGGCATTCTAGAGAATCTGTATTAAATTTGTGTTGGAGAAGAAAATGTATACAAAGTATATTTATAAAATAATTCAATTTGTTTTAATGAATTTTAGAACAAACAATGCTGTGCAAATGATATCGATTAACTGAAAAGCCCACAAATATAATTAACTAGATAGAAATATTAATACAAGAACATTAATTTCTATTAGTCAATAAGCAACAGTAATCAGAAAATGCATTTTAGAGAAACTTTATTTATATTTATATTTAATTTTAACTTGAATTAAAAAAAAATTAAATGTATAAAGGTAAGTATTGGATTTTTAAGTAAATAGGTAGGTAAATTAAAAAAAGGTATTCGAGAAATGAAGATAATTAATCACACAAAAATATCTTACTATAGACTACTAAATAACAAAAACTGAATTATAAGACATTCACCTTTATGGAAATCAGTACAATAATCAAGCTCGTTTTTCGACGGCAAGATAAAAATAATATATCTATGATCTTGTATCAAAGTTTAAGCATAAATTCCAAATGTTTAGCTAGCTAAATAGAAAATTATAACTAAGAAGTATAAAATCAATATTGACTTTTTACTGATTTTAAACAAATTCTCAAAATTATGCTTGATAGGCCTAAAAATTATCACTCAATCAAGAGTGTATTTTTTTATACTTGATGTTAAACTATTTTTACCAAAATGACAAATTTAAATTTAATTTGGAAGATAAATATTTTAATTTTCAAAGGACCTTATAATTAATAATTATGTACCTAATTAAATTTCAAAAGAGACCAATATTAACTCTTAAGAAGTAACGTGCTTTAGAAAAATATTATACTTAAAATATAGTAGAGGTAATAAAGATATAATAAATTTAGGCACTAAAGATAAGTAGCTTTACAAAATCTGGAAATTATTTTTCCGAATTTCAAAATATTTTGCAAAATATAATTTTACAGGTATAATTATTTATTTAAATTTTGAAGAAAAATGCAAAAATATATTACATATGTAATCTAAATATAAGCCAAAAACTATATTACAAAAGCGAAAAATGTTGGAATTTCA
This sequence comes from Kuschelorhynchus macadamiae, assembly GCA_030620095.1. Classification (NCBI taxonomy): domain Eukaryota; kingdom Metazoa; phylum Arthropoda; class Insecta; order Coleoptera; family Curculionidae; genus Kuschelorhynchus; species Kuschelorhynchus macadamiae. The sequence goes on from JAUTXW010004232.1 coordinate 255,452, forward strand.
ACGTTTCAGAATCACAACAAAAGGCAAAAATATATTACAAAAGGTACTTAGCTTGCAATTAAAAGTGGATATTCCAGAGAGTCCGCAGTCAGAGCCTCCAAAACGCTTCACAGCAAAGTGGTCAATTACCAGGGAGTGTTCCCAACTAAAATTTCCAATCCGACACGTATATGTGCAGGCAGAATCCTCCACCGCAAAATGGATTACAGAATCCAAGAATGGACAGGAGTCTCCACCAAAAAAAACTGCTAAGCTACCTTAGTGCTGCTTTTCTCTGAATCCAAATTTTACCATTTTATAGGTTGTTCAAAAGATGGTCATCAAAAAAATCCAAGAAGGGGTGAAAAGTAGAGAAAGAATTAAAGAAAGTTTGTCTTACGACAGCTCATTTCAGGAACACAAAATCTGACCTCTACAGATTCGAGTTAAGAAAAGAGGACGCCTTTCTCACTTTAATTGGTTTTATGGACATAGATTCATAAAAAACTGTGACCTCACAAACAGGCTAAAATCTCAATTATACAACTCGACCAACCAAATACACACGCATTCCGGGTTGCCGAAATTTGTCGCATCTAGAAATCAGACTGCTCTCGCCAGGGTAGCACTAAATTTGTTTCCATGTTGAATGCAATTTAATGTTTTAATTAGGAACAAAATTAAAATTTTATATTATTTAAAGAAACCTTTTCGAATGTCGACTTTACACTATGCCACACTTGATTTTTGGGCACAATTTAAAATAAACTCAATAAGTCGTTTTTACATCGACACAAACCGCGATTTTGCTACGTCATGCTGAGTTCGTACCAGTTTACCCTTGTTATATTTACAGTCAACTGAATAAGAAGATGATTTTTACGTTAATTGTTTAAACCTTTTATTTGGTCTCCATTTTGTTCCGCTATCTTGAATTCGTAACGCAACTTTCCCATTTTATCTCTGTATCATACTTCATGTTTGCACAAAATTTGAAATTAATCTAATAAGTAGATTTTTCAGACTGATTTTTTAGATATTTTATTAGGCTCCCATTTTGTTTTGCTAACTTATATTCATACCAAAATATTACCAGTTCATTCTTATGTAACACTTGATATTTGTGCAAAATTTGAGGTAAATTGGTAAAACCTGAGAAAGTGAGTTTTTTCAAATTACAAAAATATTATCTGGCCTCCATTTTTTTACGATATCTTGAATTGGTACCCTAGTTTTACTAGTTAATCTCTATATTACAATTAGTTATGGCACACAATTTGAAATCACTTCATTAAGTAGTTTTTTCAGGCTGAACTTCTAAATATGTTATTAAGCCTCCATTTTGTTTCGCCATCTTGAAAACATTTTACTAGTTGATTCCTACATAATACTTGATTTTTGTCCAAATTGGATAATTAATTTTCTTAAGTAACAATTTTTTTAACGTTTCATTAGGCCGCCATCTTTTCCGGCATATTGAATTTTTAAGAAAAGATTACCAGGTCATCTCCATATAAGCTTTAATTTTTGACTAAAATTTGAAGTCAATCTGATGAGCAGTTTTTAAGCTATGCCGCGAACTTACAGAGAGAAAGATAAACCTACAAACAGACCGACGGGATTGATAATTTATATTATATATTAATAATAATATAAAACCTGAGAAGATGATTTTTTAAGGTTACAAAATTTTCATTTGGCCGCCATTTGTTCCGCCATCTTGAATTAATACCACCGTTTTGCTAGTTCATCTCTATACAATTAGATATGACTCACAATTTGAAAGCAGTTTATTAAGTAGTTTTTTTCAGGCTGAATGTTTAAATATTTTTATTAAGCGGCCATTTTGTTCCACCAACTTGTTGATTCCTAGTAATACTTGAATTTTGTGCAAAATTTAATATAAATTCGTTCAGAAATAAATTGGTATTAACGGTATATTTTGTTAATATTTACTCTGGACAAGAAGAAGACATTTTGTTGAATTTTTAGCACTGCCTATGTTAAGGATGATCCATTTTTTTTGCCATATGAAAAGATAGACCAGGAGTGTATATTTGAACACATTTTTAAATATTTATGAGCAGGTGAGTACACACGTGATGAAATTATAGCTGGATGTAAATACATTTTTCCACCTTTGTATGATACATTTAGTTCCCCGGTGTCGCTTAGGCAACGGCAACCTGACCTAGTTCTTCACTATTCTCCAAATGGATCTTAGGTTTTCTCTCCTACCTTTTGAACATTATGCTTAATATTGCTAATTTTGTAACGTACGTAAATAATGGCTTTATTTCTAGGCAAATGTAATTTTATTACTCTAGATGCTGTTTTAAACAGGTGCATTTTAAAAGCAAATAAAACAAATGAATACTCTGAGTTTCACAACGTCCAGATCGCTCGATACCAAGAACTAAAATATATTTGCCTAGTTAACCTAGTGGTTGATTTAAAATTAAATATACTTCATTAGGAAAAACAACCTTGTAAACCCCACTATTTACAATTTGGAATATAGCTTGCTTATTCAAACAAGTACTTCGAAAATTGTTAGATAGTCGAAGAAAATGTCCATTTTTAACTTGAGACATGCCCTTCTGGTTAATCTCTATTTTTATATATCGTTTTATTCTTGTAGGGCTCCCCTAGGAGGTGAGATAATCTTTACACTTTTGAAATATATGCGTTTTGGATTACGGAGTGTTGGGAACCAGTGAACATCAGTCCCATCGTTGACTAGACAGGGCGAAACTAGCTATATTGATCTACGCCGTTAACGGTAGCTGATTCTCAGTCTTACTTTGTTGAATTTTTCGGGGTGTTTGACGATTTACATATATTCTCTAGTTTTCCGTCTATAATAACTAGAGGCTAATGTAAGAACCTTATATTAATTATGTGTTCTATCCTAAGTGCAGAAGTTTAGGGACAGCGGATTAAAAAATTTGCTATTTACTTATGCATCTTTCATGTTCCTTAAGTCTGGTAGACACAGACAGTTTCACCTTTATACACTTTACAGCAGAAACGAAGAATTTTAAAAACTCCTTCTTAAGCCTTGCTCTGTCTTTTTGTGTGGCTCTGGATAACATAAAACAACAAAAACTGCACTACCTGATGGTTAAGTATCCAATAGTTATTGAGGTAGGTCTGGAATTATTATATTACATAATTAAATGCCCAATACCTTCAGTGCATGATCCATTTGAGCTTGAGCTTCAGTCAATTTTTCTGTTTGGTCCAGGATTCAATTTACATCACATATTGATAAACCCCTAAATGCTAATGAATTGATAAACAATTGTTTTTGAGATGGATGATAGTGTGAACTGAAATTTAAATATCTATTCGTTTGCGATGGTTTTCTGAAAACAGTATGAGCTAGAGTTATTTTTTTGACTAATATATCAAGGATGTCAATGGCACCTTCTGTCTCAACTTCAATAGTGAATTTTAATGAGAATGTTGTTACTTCAGATGATCTAATGATAATTTTTATATAACATTTATTCTGAAAATTGAATCAGGTGGTGCCATTCCCATCCTTGATCCGGTACTCTAGGTCATAATGTTTACAGAAAACTGACACATACAAATAGATCTTTAAATTTTAGTTATTACCATCATCCATCTCAAAAACAATCCGCAATCAATTCACTAGTCTTTAGGGCTTTGTTAGTATGTGATGTAATTTCAATTCCGAACGAAGCAGAAAAGCTGAGTGAAGGTTTATAATTAATTAATATTTAAAAACGAATATTGCACTGAATATATGAGGCATTCCAATAGGTATTAAAATAATCGCAAAACTCAACTAGTATTGGATATTCAACCATTAGTTTTACCTTTTATCCAGGGCACCAAAGATAAAACTATAAGAATTCTAAGAAGATATAACTCCACAAGGAGATAGGATAAATCGTAGGGTCACCAATTTTCGTAATTTCTTTGCAGTCAGAAAGAGTTTATAAAATTCCCTGTTCCAGCGGTAAACTGTATTTAGGTTAATCTGAAATATAAAAATAATATACAGGGTGTACCATTTAAAAAAATAAAGTAGTGTCCGATAACTTTTTGACCAAACCCGTTATACTTACTTTAATAGCGCCACTAAATTCTACGGAAAAACATATAAAGAAAAGTTCTCGCCTTTTTGATAAGTTATCAGATAGCTAAGATACGAGGGGTGCCTAAAAATGCCACATTTTCAAAAACGCTCTGTATCTGAAAAACCAAAAGGGCTATGTAAATTCTGCTGGCATCATCTTAATTTTCACTAAAAAATTAACCGTAATCTTTTGCCTTTAAAAATAAGGATACCCCGCAAAAGTGCCGAAAATGGGATACTCTGTACAGGGTGAGTCAACGATTGCAAAAAGTAAATTTACGTCGAACAGGTAAAATCTGGAAACAAACTGGTTATGCTGTGGGATATATATGTAGGTCGTGCTGGTTTTATTAATATTTTAAATTATACGGGGTGCGCCAAAAAAGTAGGGCAGCTAAGAGTTTTATTATTTAAATGGGACACCCTATATTTGACTTGATTTTTAAATTCGACATTAAATTCTAACACTTTTTTGTATAACATGTTAAATGGCTAAAATTGATACTTTCTTAAATATTTAGCTTTAACCAAAAAAAAATTAAATTTAATGCACATCTATGATTAGCAATATAACGCCTAGTTGTGCCACTAAAAATAAAATATTTTGCATCTGCACAAAATAAGCATGGAATAAAAGACTGCTTTCGTAATACTGAAGATATCACATACAGGGTGTCCAAATTTAAATGCCCAACTTTAACATTTTCAAACCAACTTATTTAAGTTTTTTTAAATAGAACCCCTTGTATATTTTTATTTAGTCTTGTTAAGAATAAAAAAATCTACAACTTTTATTAAACATATTATATACCTATCTTTATTTCGTCTTTCGTATTCTCGTCTAATTTAAAATGTATTTTTTACAAAATGAAATGATAGATATGGTCTATATATTGGGTGAAGCTCAAACAAATTGCCTTCTGACCAAAAGGCTATATGAAGCAAAATATTCGGATCGACGCGCGCCTTCTAAAGTGGCCTTTCAAAATATCATTGAGAGATTTGATGCTAGTGGCAATGTGGCATATTCGAAGAGAACAGTTGTCAATAAAATTGCTACAAATCAAGATAAAGAATTGGAAATTCTACTTCAGATTTTAAAAGGCGTGTTAACTTTTGCAACTTAATGATAAGGCGAATAGAAACATATCCGGACTTTAGCGGATATCATGTTTTCCGATGAAGCTACATTTGCATGCATTATTATGCAATAACAAATCCCCACTGGGTACGAGAGGTACAACATCAAAATCACTGGTCAAGAAATGTTTGGTGTGGAATCATTGGAAACCATATTATAGGTCCGTATTTTTTTAATGAACCACTTAATGGACAAAGATATTTAGATTTTTTGAACGTTGAGCTGCCTGTTCTTCTCAGACCATTCACCATAGAAGAAAGAAGAGACATGTGGATGCAGCAAGACGGTGCACCTGCTCATTCGCTAATTTTAAACAAAAATGGATTGGTCGTAGAGGTTTTATCGAATGGCCACCCAGATCTTGCGATATAACTCCATTAGATTTTTTCTTGTGGGGTTATATTAAAGATCGTGTTTACACCCAACCACCTACAGCAAGAGAGAACATGCAGGAATGAATCAGGGATGTATGCGCCACTATATCACCAGACAAGCTAGTTAAAACTAGGCAAAATATTATTAACAGGTTCAACATGTGTATTCGTGACGTCGGACGCTTATTTGAGCATCTTTTAAAATATAGCTATGAAAACATTTGATTAACTTTTATAAGCGATTTTTTTTAGTCTGATAAGTGTTTTTTTCTGTATAACTTTAAAAATTAGTACCTATTAATATAAGTTTTCGTCTATCTAAATTGAAATGTATTCCTTCATTGAAGTGTATTTACTTATTTACAAACTAGACGAGTAGATCCCTTTTTCAACACAATTTTTAAATATTTATAATATTATGTCAGTTCACGGATCCTTTGCTTTAAAATGTAAGATTCATTCTAAAAACATAATATTGTTCAAAAAGTTCGGAAATGGCCCTACTCGCCTTATCATTGGGTTACAAAACTTAACACGGATTTTAAAATCTTCAGCGTGTAACTCTTGGTTTAATGTAATATGAAATGGATGATATTTATATTTTCTTTTAGTCTTGCTTACTGTCGATTCTGATGTTAAAATCTTAAGGTTATATCATTTTTTTCTGTAGCAATTTTATTAACAAATTATTATATTATCTAAATTTTCATTGGATTAATTTTAGATAATAAACTATTGTATTCAAATTAAATACTTTTGTTTTACTGACAGCTACTATGCCTACTTTGATCGACTTAGTAATTTTCTAAATTACGCAAAAAATTGAATATATTTTAAGTAAGGCTAAAAATCAAGTATGACAGGTAGCATCTGATCGAACAAAATGGCGACAAATAAAAATGTTTTAAAAGACGGTATATATGTGTTACTAAATGACTATGTACTGAACCAAATTGGGTCACACTTTCCTAATAAAAGGAAAGATTAATGACGAGGAAAGTTCCGGGTAGAGGAAATTTACAGATTTTTTTAAAGATATACATATAACCCTCGCGTTACAAACGTATACCTTATTAGACACATCTACTTTGAATAATTGCATCACTTAGGCGTAGTGGTTGCGAACGCCACATAAAAGGTTTGTTTTTGCCATGTTCTTTTGCGCTTACAGAATGATTTGAATATTCATAGAGGCGCGTTTCTAATTTACACTCTCAAAATGTGGCGAGCCGCATGTGCTGCATTTTATAAAATCTGCGAGGGTTGCCTAATTGAGTTTTCCGCGGGACGGCTTTTCTCTAGGAAAACTGGTGAGGTTTTGAGTCATATTTCTGGCACCGCTCAGATCAGCAGATGCTTTGCATTTTTATTAGCTCGTTTTAAAACTAATTGGCTGCAGTTTTTTAACGTCTGCGCTTAAAGAAAAACGTATGTGGTTTCAAATGCAAGCAGTAACATATTACATTTAGGCACCCTTATTAATTTTATTTTTCGGTAAAACGAAGCTGCTCAAATTGTTAGAGCCCGTAATGATCACGGCTTAAGACTGTTGACTTATTCCTTATTACTTTTCTGGTAAAAGGGAATTATTGTAATCATGAAAATAGCGGCTTAATAAAATATTTAAAAATTTAGCCTGAAAAAACCGCTTAAAGGTTTGATTTCAAATTGTGTGCCATAACCAATTGTGGTATAGGGATACACTAGTAAAATAGTAGTACTAATTTAAAATGGCCGAACAAAATTGGGGTCAAGTAAAATTTTTGTAACCGTGAAAAAGTCACCCTTTCACTTATATACATCTGACGTCGTTAGATGTCAAAAAATATGTTTTATCAACTCCGTCGGTTCTTCTGTCGGTCTTTCTGTCTGACAGTTCGCGGCATAGCTTAAATACTATCTACCCGATTGACTTTAAATTTTAGTCAAAAATTATTGGTCATGTGGGGATGGCTTGGTAAGATTTTGGTAAAAACTCAGTATGGCGAAACAAAATGACGGCCTAGTGAAATGTTAAAAAAATTATTATTAAAAAACTACTGATCCAATTTATCTGAAATTTTGCGAAAAAAACATCAACTATTATGTTGGAATCAACTGGTAGCACTTTGGTACGAATACATGATGGCGGAACAAAATGGCGCCTTAAAAAAATATTTAAAAATTCAGCCTCAAAAACTACTTAATGGATTGATTTCAAATTGTGTCCCATAGCTGATGGTGGTATAGGGGTCAAGTAGTAAAATTGTAGTACTAATTCAAGATGGCGAAACAAAATGGTGGCCAAATAAAATGTTTGTAATCATGAAAAAATCACCCCTTTTACGTTTTCGCGTCCCTAGATGCCAAACAATATGTTTCATCAATTCCGCCGGCCCGTCTGTCGGTCTGTCTATCTGTCAGTTCGCGGCATAACTTAAAAACTAACCCGCTTGACTTTAAATTTTGATAAAAAATAGGAGTCATCTGGAGATGATCTGGAAGTATTTTATTAAAAATCGAGTGTCAAAACCAAAATGGCGGCCTAGTGAAATGTTAAAAAACATATTATGAAAAAGCTACTTGTCGAGTTTATTTGAAATATTGCATAAACAGCAAGTATAATATCGGAATCAACTGGCAACATTTTGGTACGAATCCAAAATGGCGGAACAAATCAAAAACCAAAAACTACTTAACGATTTCAAATTGTGTGCCATAACTATTTGTGGTATAGGGCTCAACTAGTAAAACTGTATTACTAATTTAAGATGGCGGAACAAAATTGCGGGCAAATAAAATTTTTGTAATCGTGAAAAAATCACCCTCTCAGGTTTTACATATATTCACATTTTAGCTTCCTTAGATGCCAAAAAACATGTTTTATCAATTCAGTCGGTCCGTCTGTCAGTCCGTCTGTTAGTTCGCGACATTGTTGAACAATGTTAAAAGACATTTGTTAGAGTCTTGTTTTAAATTGTCGACCTTTCGGAACTTAATTTGTGCACCCCCAGGAAACATATATAGATCCTATATCCTGCATGAAATCAATATTTTCTGTCTTTACCTACTACGTTGGTTCGCAGATATTTTCCAGATATTAAGTTTCTAAATGGTTTTCGTTAACGATCCTTTTATTTTTATGTTAGAGTGGTGTATTATTTGGAATTAGAAAAAACAAAAGTCTTTTTTTAAATTGTCGACGTTTCGCAACTTCATTGTTGCACTCTCAGGACATATATATATATATATATATATATATATATATATATATATATATATATATATATATATATATATATATATATATATATATATATATATATATATATATATATATATATATATATATGTATAACCCGCATGAAACCCATATTATCAGTCTACCTACACCGTTCGTTCGCAGATATTTCCCAGATATTAAGTTTCTAAATGGTTTTTATTAACGTTCTTGTTGTTGTTAGAGCAGTGTTATTTGGGGTTAAGAAATATCTGCAGACCAACGGAGTAGGTAAAGACTGATAATATGGGTTTCATGTAGGATATTAAATCTATGTGTCCTCAGGAGGCAACAATAAAGTTGCGAAACGTCGACCTTTAAAAAAGGACTTTTGTTTTTTTACTGTATCCTAACCCCAAATAACACTTTAACATAACAACAAAAGTATCGTTAACGAAAACCAGTTAGAAACTTAATATCTAGGAAGTACCTGCGGGGTTGGTAAATACTGATAGTATTGGTTTCAATTTAAGATTGCGAAACAAAATAGCGGCCAAATAAAATTTTTACAAATGCAACGTAAAAAATTCTTGTTCAACTGACTTTAAATTTTGTAGAAAATTGGATAAACTGGTACGAATTCAACATGACGTAGCAAAATGGCGGTATGAGTCAATGTAAAAACTATTTATTGACTGTATTTTAAATTATGCCCAAAAGTCAAGTGTGTCATAGGTAGAAAGAAAATGGTAAAATATTGGTAGGAATCCAATATGAAGGAACAAAATAACGCTCAATAAAAATGAAAAGACAGTATATGTAACACATATATACTGTGACTATGTACTGAACTAAATTGGGTCACACTTCACTAAAAATTATAACAAGGGAAGTTCTGGGTAAAGAAATTTACCGACTTTTTTTTATTTAATATTTGAGTCTGAGGACATATTGTGAAATACAAATAGGATTTCTATTAAACGTATTTTGGGTTTATAAAACTTTTTCTAACATTTTGGCATGTTCTCGTTAACGAAACTTTTTGTTTTTCAGGGTACATTCAAGGTTTTGCGGAGTGGTCTCATAGCAAGCATATTAAAAAAATGTTTTAAATGGCGGAATGGTGGCCATTTTGTTTTTTTTTTGTACATGGATTACTCCGCGATGGTTTGACCAATTTAGATGAAATTTCTAGGCGATAAAATTCAGGATATTGCAGGAGTGGTTCCATAGCAAAAATATTAAAAATTGGCGGAATGACGTCATTTTGTTTTTTGCTTCAAGATATATTGCAAGAACATTTTTAATATTCTACTTTCGCGTCTCGAATCTACGTGCTCACCATTATATCAGGAAAAAAACTATTATGCAGTGGACCATTTCTTAAACCTGATTTTTACAATAAAACTCGCATAGATAAAACTAAAAATGATAATATAAAAATTTTTATAAAAAAATGAAACCGACTTAAAAAAACATTAAAAAGTGAAAAACAATATTTTATTCCACTCTGAAAATTATACTCCGTGAAGTCGGCGGTCAATTCGGTGTTTTGATGTCTGATACTACGCGTATAAGGTCTTACTTCCTTTATTAGATTGGCGCCGACTTCGCGGAGTCAAATTTACAGGGTGGAATAAAATATTATTTTTCACTTTTTAGTGCATTTTTTTGAAGCCGGTTCTACTTTTTTCTAAACATTTTTATGCCAGATACATTTTTCGAATATATATTATAAACTGTTTTATTTAAGCTTCTTCTAACATTTTGGCAGGTTTCGTTAACGAAACTTTTTGTTATTCTACCGTGCCTCGCAAATTACTTGGCGAGCCAAAAATCGAGTTACGAAAGGGGATCCCCAAATCAAAACGCAGTTTTCGACCAAACTTCGACTTTTGAGTTATAAATGACGTCAGATACTTTAAAATGAAAGGGACTATATGGTTCGAGTGACTTGAATCAAATTGCAATATTTCGTATTGAAAATCAAATACCAATATGAGCATTCAAATCAAAATGTAATTCTCGATGCATACTGTTTGTTTCACAACCCATTATTTTCTGTTTGAAACAAAATGCGTTTTTTTGTAACAGTTGTGTAAAGTAGCGTGGGACACAATGCAAATTAAGTTAAACGTTATTCTTATGTGTTTTTTTCGCGTTTTGTTAGATACTTTTTTGAAATATAGATTATTAACGGTTAAATTTAGTTCTAATGTCAAAATTTTCACCCATTTTTAAGTTTCCTTTTTGTTAGTTAATTTATTACACATTTACGTTGTGTTCAACGTCTTTCAGGCATTAATTGCGATAACAGGTTATTTGTGCAACTAGTGCTTTTGCGTTATCTAAAATTAAGGTAGTAATTTATTAAAACATGAAAGTTGAAGTTATGATGGCTAATGCGAGTAGGGGAAGTAGTAAAAAGAATAGTGTGTGAAGCAAAAGAGACAAAGGATAAGTTTTAAATAATAATAATTGGGTTGAAGGTTTGATAGTCCACACAAGAAATATTTAAATCTAATAATTGACAAATTAAATTTGTCATATAACAGATATTTTTTATCGATTGACAGATTTATTAATCTGAAAGAATCTGAAAAGAAATTTAAACCTTTGCCACAAAAGTGAAGGTTATTTTCGACAATTTATCTAATTTTTTGCTTTTATTTCGTTTCACAGAGTGGTTATGAATTTTTTAACACTCAATTCACATTTTGTCAACTATGTTAACTAGCATAATAAAATTCTCTAATCAGATTATTAGTTTTCGAGTTGTTACATAATTTTATCTTATTCCAATAAAAAGTGTAAAAAGGCCTGTAAAAATAAATTATTTTCCTAGTTTGTAGCGTTATAAGTCCTTTATTTTTTACCTAAAAATAGTTCAAAATATGGAAAAAGTCAAGTGATCTTTTCTTGGAAAAAGCAGTGGCGTATCATTTGTTCATTCCCCTATTGTGAAATTGCATACATTTTGAGGACATACAAATCACTTTCCTAAGCTTCAAGATTTTGTAAAGCCTTGCAGGCATGAGAATTATATGAAAGTTACTGGGGATGATATTTTATGTACAAGAAATTCGGTATTTAAGACTACGAATAAAAAAGATCAGGATACCAGAATTTCACAAAACTCAAAATGAAAATTTCTATCTGAAAAGAGTTAAGAATAAACAATCGGTCCCCAAAAAGATCGCCTTACACATTACATGGTATGTGAAAAATATTTCCTTGCTGCAGGGAACGTGTCCCAAAGAAGAGTTTTAGTGATTGGTAAACAAGTAAAAAGTGGCTAAGTAATTGTAGAAAAACGTGAAGGTGAGAGAGTCAAAACCATTTGTGTATAAAGGACGGTAATTATAAAATTTATTGGATCGTTAAAAGAGACAGAATCGCAATACAATCGAAATAAGTTCCAAAAAAGTAATGCGTGGATTTATACTACGTAAAACAGCAATGCCAAAACTGAATTAAAAGTAAAATGTTTCTTATTTTACAATATTTTTAACACAAAATTTAACCTGGGAATCAGATCACCGGCCTCGGATGTTTGCACTTTCTACTACAGATGAAAAAATTCAATAATTTTAAGTAGATTGGTATACCTTGAATATAAAAGAATGAATTAACTCATAACATCCCCGAAACAAAAATAATATATATTGAACAATGTATGAAAGGAAAACCCACTTTGATTACAACAAGATCTGAGATATTTTATCGAAATGGCATTTCGGAAAGTAAAAATCTCGCAAAAGCCAGAAAAAGGTTTGATCATATTAAATTTAAAAAAAAAATAAATTAAATGAGATGTACGGGAGGAAACGGAAAACCTAAATTCATTCATTCATGTTTGACATTCACCATGATATAGAAGCTAATGTTGCAGAAGCAGAAGGAGAGAGAGACTCAATGAGAAATGAAAGAACTGAAACTTGCTACGACTGTACAGAGGAAGACGAAAGAATAAAAATTTAGAAATGATAAATAATATTCCCAAGTAGCACTTTGAGTCATGAATACGTCATTGTTATCACAAGTATTTTCATTGAAATAACCGGAACTTGATGTCGCCACGTTCTGTTTACGCTGAGACTACGTAGTCATTATCAAAATGAGGCACAATTTTAGGGTGACTATTTCGTGAATAACATGTAAGTGCGACTTTGGCTATTACGTAGAGAGTACGGAATTGTGTAGTTCCATTTAAGTAGCCGAATAGTAATAATTCACCCTATTCGTCACTTATTTCTGTCTTTATTTAATCCGTTTTAAAAATATGTATGTTTCCTTTTAATACAAACGAAACAGTTATGGCGACTACAAACACTCAAATTGGGAATATGGTGTAGAGCGTATAGAATACGTGATTGGTGTTTGAGGTAGGATACATGAGTTTCACTTAGTTCTCTGGCTATGCTAAAGACCTAAAATTAAAACGCAGGCAATTTCTCTGGTGAATATGCCGATGATAGTCGTACAAAAATAACGCGCTTTTAAAATTTGTTAATTTTCAGTACGGTTGAAATAATATATTTGACCAAGAAATATATTGGACAATTTAAATCTCAAAAATGTAATTTTGGACTTTGGTTTAAATAGTAATTATCTTTAAATATCTTATTATAAAGAGTGATTATTTTCTTAACGTAATGTTTAATTTGTATGAATTTTTAATCTTTATACTCAAAAAAACAAACATCATAGCTAATGGCGTTATATTGGACTTTTACTTTTAGGTTGGCTGTATTTCTTTACTAAGAAAATTACTTAAGATCGAGTGTCTACGACTGCTTCCATACGCTTTTATAGTTTTGGATTCTTTAAATACGGAATTGTCACTTATACCCAATTACACTGAAATCTTGACCACTAAGGTGCTACTAATAAAGTTATCTACAAAATTCTTATTAAACCTATACTGTATATTATTACCAAGCGGTTACGATTTGGGAACATTCCGCCGGTTCTTTAAGATTTAATGCGTTGTGTTGTAGCATGCGGAGAGTTGCGGTACTTGAGTCACTACTATAATTCTGCCATCTATCATAACCATAACCTTTTGGTTCGTTTTTTTTTGTTTCCTTAAAATACCGGTTTAGGTTGTTTTGTTCAGGTATGACATATCCAAGTTGCGATATTTTTAATTTTCTATAAAATGTGGCTGAGTGACGAAAGCTACCTTTTTTTCTTATGGTATGTGAAGCCATCGTGAACCATTTTAACTTGTTACTCGTAGACGATAACACAACACATACACAACTAATTAATAACTGTAGACCGAATTACAATGACTTTAGAAGGACAGTGGCGACAATAGAAGCCCACCCGCCAAATTGATGCAATATTTCTAAAGGTTTAAATGGGGGCACCCATATTATCATTAGTTTTTTGTAAAAAATAACAATGTTTGTGCAAGCGATTAATGAGAGTTGTCTGCCAAGTGAATTTAGTAATGTAATATGTACAGAAGAAGGCCTACAAAATAAAGGTTCTTTTATGCTAATCTACCTCAAATTGAGTTTCTGAATGAAGTAAAACCTACACTAAGACATGAAACAATATTGTTTTTACAGCAAAATAAAACCAAAATATAATAATGCGCAATATTTAATAAATTTTCTTGAAGTAAACTTAAACCTAAGACATTTATGGTCATAGTCATTTAGACATTCATAAACACTTTATAGTTACCAGCAAAAAAACTGGTTAACCAGGCTTAAATACAATTCTCCATGTGGCTGAGATCTTCTTGTTTGAATTAATATTCGTTTTAATAATCACAAACTAATAAAATAAACACTACGACAACAAACCTCATCAGAAACCTACGTAGGCGAAAAGTAAACAAAACGATTTTAGCAGCCATATGGCCGAACCAATCAAAATTTGGTTACCACTGTCCAATTAAAACAATCAGTTTTTCTATTTGCTTCCTTTTTTTTTTTATTTTGTTTTATTTTTGCCCTGGCTTTTTCTTTTCTCTCTTAGTATTGTCTTAATGTAAACTTACCAAAAAAATTTTTTTTTTTTATGAAACTATGTACTACAATATAGATTTTTGCTGTGAGTTGGTGTAATCAGTTGGTTCTTTAAAATGTATAGTTTGGGGTATTGCGTGACTGGAGGACCTGGGGCGGCGGTTTTGGTGCGGGCGGTTGGCTTGACGGACGGTTGGGTGTTATGGCCACCTGATTAATGGCGGTCGTTCAGGATCTGGGACGAGCGAATATACATAGAACATGCTTAAGGCAGGCCGAAGTTGGAAGGGGCTTATCATTTGCTCACCTAAATATACGTTCTGTAAATACAGGATTCGACGAGTTTATAAACTACGCCCATGATTATAACTTCGACATCTTAGGACTGTCGAAAACATGGCTTACGCAGAACCACAATAATGTATCTTTCCAAATACCGGGTTATCATCTCCTTAGGAAAGACCGCGAAGGACGTGGAGGTGGTCTTATTATGTATATTAAAAAATGTATAAAATTTTCCCCTGTGTAAAATCACCGACCGAATCTCGTACCAGCGACCCCTATCTCTGGAACCTCAAGTACTAGAGGTAACAGTTTACTTGTAGTAAATAATTACTGTAATTTTTACTTCTAAGTTGCAACAGAAGAATACTGGTAATAGCCAGTTTAAAGTAGCAGTAAACGATAATTTTTTCTACTTTGCAATGACTCGTTTTACTTTACAGTAATACGTTATAGGAGAACATTTGAAGCAGATTAGAAGCAGTAACTATGAATAGTTACTATTATGTAACGGAAAAGAAATGACGACCTTGGAGTCAATTCCTTAAGTAGTTGCTTAGCATTAGTTATTATATAATTACTTTACATGGAAACTTACTATAAAGTATTATTTGCCGTAACAAATACATATATAATACTTATAAAAGTATACCCCAAAGTATTTGTTGATATATAGTAGGATTATTAATAATAAATACATAAAAACTCTTACAGAGTAGTAGTAGAAACAGTTGTAGCTACTTTAGTGTTAGTTGGGTTTATATAAGATTAAATTTTTTGTTTTTTCAAAAAAACGTCTGCTCCTTTTTTATTAAATGAAATAAAAATTATAATGGCAATATCTCTACTTGTGTCTACATTTATTCTTTTCAATCGTAGAATTATCTTGGATTTGGATCATAATGCAGTATTTTCAGATATTCAATTCAAAACGCTCTTTTTTAACAATTGTTATTAAATTTTTAAATCATTATAGAACTCACATTTTGTCCAAAAAAGTTAATAAAATAAAACTGATACACAATAATGTCGCAAATATTTATTTTTTAAAAACTGCGGTTTGGTTAAGAGCTCCTCAAATGTCGTATATTTAAATGTTTATAATTTTTACATAGACATATCCCGGCATTGATTTTTTTTAAACTGCTTTAAGTATGAAATATTTTCTCTTAAAATATTAATCAATATTCTAGAATAACTTTTACATTTATACATATAAAATTAGTATCTATTATCTTTAATTTTAATAAAAATCTTGTGCAAAAAATTAAGGTTAAACCTGTATAATTAGAAAATAGAATACAAATTTATTCAAGGAAAAAGAAGCAAAAATTGGTTTAGAAACTTTGATGCTTTCTAATGTAAGACTTTTCTTAGTTTACTAATACTACCTTTAATAATACATGTGACAAATTTAAGTCTTTAGACATCTATTAGAATTAAATTTCATCCTGCATAAATCATAGTACCTAAATATAACTTTTATTAATACAGCTAAAGATGTTAGTTTTTATCATTCCACAATAACTTAAACTCGCCCTACATATTATTATAATTGATATAGTTACTAAGAACGTAATCAAACATTTTTTTATTTAAAATTGGAAAATGTTTTTAATATGATTTCTTATTTAGTTTTATTTTTTTTAGGTTGTTAGGTAATTATTGTATTCTTATTTTGATTGAAGGCCATTATGACATCTATTATAAAGAGCATCGTGTTCATAATAGTGCTGAAACTCAAGTTGTCCGTTTAATAATAAAATCGTTTTTTTATTATTTCGAAACGATTATTATCACATTATTATTATTATATCAAAGTGCAACTAAGTATATCAAATCAATCTAAAATCCATAAATTGACATTTCAACACCAACTTGTTAAGAATCATTTGAAATAATAATGTAAGGATACGAATGTATTAAAGCAGTATTTTTTTAATTTTATTTTAATTATTACTTCAAAACGATGCATCAATTAAAAAAAAGGGAACTTTTTCCTTTAGAACAGATTGTCTAATAAGAAAAACTTATTAATTTCCAATTTTGTCTGTGAAAAATATCCCACCTTATGTTGTCGCTCATGCCACTAGCGAAAGTATTACAACCCATTTTACTCCAAACTACACCCCTTTATGTCATAATATTACCTAATAAATTAGATATCGTATATTTAAGATCGTTTTCAAAATATTAAGTAAACGGATTTTTTGTAATTTTCTTTTACACTATGTATTTCGAAAGCTAAGTGTTTGCGGACTACTTGCCTAGCCTTTTAATAACAAATGCAATTTCAGGAGTGTGTTTATAGAATTAGCACACTATAAACTTATCGAAAATCAACATACTGTGGGCTAATTGACATCATATACTTGCATTTTAACACATATTTTAATCGATCGTAACATGTAGGTAGCTTAACTATGCTGCGAGCCCTAGTATTAGCTAAGTTCGTAGACATTTAGTTTTGATTATGTTCTCAGTAAACGATTAGTAATCAGCCACCATGTTAATTAATCAAATATGCCTTACCTCAATTGGCGAGAAAAAATTTGGCCAAAGGCAACCATGGTAGTTGCCAATTTCACATGTTTCAATACTTTTGCAGCGTATTTTGACAGCCGTTACTAGACATCATATAGACTTAAAGTAAGCTGATAGAAGGCGGGTCTTTTATCTGATCAAAACTGGTCTGTGTTTTCTAGTTTAGTTATTTTTCAATTAATTATCAAAATTAAGTATTTAAAATTTAAGTATAATTAAATTTAATCAAGTTCATATTATCGTATTCACATATCAATATTAATAATTTACTTTTAATACTCTTTGTGCCATCTATACACTAACACAATAACCATTCGTATTTTGCATTTTAATTGTTATAAATTCTTTACTCAAATATATTAATATTGTTTACTTTTCCTGCAAGAGGATTTCTTCAAAAAACTTGTTTATGCTCATGCATCTTCTCTTGACATAAAAAAATCCTGTCTGATTTCGCTAACTGACCACCGCATATAAGCGTTTTTAAGGCCACATTAATAATTAAATTATCAATCATAATTTATTAATATTACCCGTAAACTTAAATATCATCAGTGCTTTACTAAAGCAAACCAGTTTTTCTTCAATCTGATTGCTATCGAAGTTGTATAACGTATCAAAAACGTATCTTTAATTATTATCGGTTTCACTCCTTAGTGTTTCTTGAAGAGGATCGTTTGAGGTGCTATAATATTATCACTACAGGGATTCCCAAAACTTCGAAACAGATTTTTTTAGTTAAAGAATAATTTAAAAATCTCGCCTTGAAACTGACCGGTAGCCGTGATAAATTAGCAAGGTCGCAGATTTCACTGCTGCTTAGAGGCGCTACTGTTTAGATTATTGTGTTGTGTAGTTATATTAAACTAAGATATTCACAAATGCTTTTTCTATTGCAAAAAACTAAATCTATACAGCAAATCTAACGTACTGGGTGATCTACCAGATATTATAGTATATTGTGTATTTGGCTAGAAAATTAGAACATTCTCGGTCGACGCACAGTGTGTTAAATCGGCCGTCTAGCATGACATAAGTCACAAAGAGTAGCGTGCAGTCCATGGAAGCAAAGGAAGCAGTGCTTCCCCAAAAAAAATTACAGAACATCTTCTAAAATGTAATTTTTGTAATAGGAAACCATTAATTTAGAGTATATTAAAAATGCTAAAATATTATCTTAATTATCAAGCCTATAATAAATGCTAATAGTTTCTCTACAACCAAGTCCTGTATGCTTGATTTCCTATGAATCGAGCCAGAGGTTATTGAACTTTCCACCGGCTGCTTGCAATTTTTGCATTTCAGTCGCGTGCTTTAAGTGGGGGCGGAAGCTATCGCTGGAGTAGATTCTTTGTTTGAACGGCTATCCGTGTGCTGCGTGATACGTACGTCGCGTCGTGCATGGTGCGATATGGAAGACAAAAATACGGACGTGGATATGCAAATACCGTCAACTTCGGATGTCGGTAAAAACGCTGAAAATGTTGGAGAATTTAGTAAGAAGAGTGTGTGTGAATGTGTGGTGTATGTCTTAATAATAAAGGGATTTTCAACATTAAACTTCGCTGATAAACTTCAAATAATTTCCAAAGGAAGGGCAAAACAGCCTTTAAAAAATTTAACCACAAAAATAAAAAACTGTATTAGACATTTTTATCCGGAAAAACAATACGAACAATTTAAATGCCTAACAGGGCGTGAAAATATAAGTAAATTATTTTGTTGGCCATGTTTACTTTTTGAAAATAAAAAAGGTCTCTGGATTAAAACTGGTTTTTCTTATTTAAACAATTTCCATAAAGCTGTAAAAAGATACATTATGTCCAAAGCGCATTTGCAGGCCGTCATAAACGAAAAAGTCTTCGGCAAAACCAGAATTGAACACGCCCTTAATAAATAGTTGAAAATTAGTCACCGCCAACAGAATGAACTAATAACAAATATTAAGAAGACTTATCGATGTTGTTTGTTTTCTCGGACAGCACCAATTGGGATTTAGAGGTCATGACGAAACAAGGGTTTCTTCAAATAGATGAAATTTTCAAAATTTACTTAGTTTAATGGCTAAATATGATGATGGCTTCAAAAATCATTTAGAGCAGTCTAGCGTTTTTCGCTGTTGCAACCATTATTCTAAAATGGACCAAACAACTGATATCACTAATTTTAGCCAATTATCTATAGTAATACGCTACGTTAAAACAGGCGGCAGTATTCAAGAGCGATTTTTAGGTTTTAAGAATGTGTCCGAAAATCGTACAGCAGATGCATTATATACCGCAGTTCATAACGTTGCTAAAGAAATTAATGTAGAGAAAAAATTAGTTGCTCAAAGCTATGATGGAGCTGCAGTGATGGCACGACAATTGGGGGGTCTGCAAGCTAAAGTTCGAGAAACTTTCCCAAGTGCTGTGTTTGTCCATTGTTTTGCTCATAAATTAAATTTAGTTTTATCCCAGTCCATCAATCACATTAAAGAGTGTAAAGTTTCTTTAAGTGGCATGGCTGCTTTTTTTCCAAGTTAACAAAACGTACACAAGCTTTGGACTCCATTGTCCACAAACGATTGCCCAAAGTAGGTCCTGCTAGGTGGAACTATAATGGAAGATCTGTGTTAACAGTATCTGAAAATCGTGAATCACTGATTGAACTATTTCAGAATATAGTAGAAAATAATGAAACGTAGGACTCAGAAGCAATAAATAGTTCGAGGGGGTTTTTGGACTGGAAAGACAAGGAGCTGGAAGATGCCTACACCAAAGTGTCGAGATTGTGTGAATTAGTATCGACAATACCTGCCACAAGTTCATTAGTAGAACGCAATTTTTCAACACTTAAACGTATAAAAAATTTCGTGAGAAATTGAACGGAGCAGGAGAGACTTTCGCATACTTCGCTCTGGTCCATTGAAAATAAACTTCTCCAAAATGATGATGGATGGTGACGTCATTGACGAATTTGCAAAAAATGATCGAAGAATCGAATTACATTACAAATAGGTAAATTTCTAAAAATTGCTTCCCTTTCTTAAAATTTCACCGCACGCTCCTGGTCCCAAATGTAATTTTGCAATATTGTCAACATATTCTAGCAATGTATATTTAAGATATTGATATAGATGTTACTAATAGAAAAATGTAATTGAGAAACAAAAAATGTAATTACAGTTCTCGGAGGGGAGGCCTTAAAGTTAGTAAATATGTTACTATACATCATTTTCAAAGCAGAAAATTTGATACTAAACATAGCAAATGTTTTTCTAATTTCTTACATAAATACTGTTTATAATCAAATTTTTTATAGAATCAAAACTTTTTAAATATTAATGCCCTTATCTTAGAAATTTGAGGTCTTTTTAGGTATTAGTATATTTATGTACTTTTTTAACTTGTAAAGCATGCAAAAAAAAGTTTGTCGAGGTTTGGTTTAATTTTTATATAAAAAATATGAAGAAGGATTCCTTTTAACCAAAAACCAAAAAATTAGCTCTTCATTGGTGCCCATCTTTTTAAAATTCAAGATGGCAAACCCATTTTAAAAATATAGATATTTGATCCCTCTGTAGAAGTTTTACATACAACATCGTGATAAAACTAAATTAACAGTTATAATGCACCATTATTTCCAACATCTTGTATGCCTAACTTATCCATATTGCAATATCTAACTGAACCTAAAAAATGTACATTTTAATTTTTTATGCTTCATAGAGCTATTAGTTAACAATAGGTTTAAAGCAATGATTCATGCATTTTGACGTCAACTGTGTTTTTAAGTTAGACAAAATCATTAAATGTTTAGTAAAAACTGAAGCCATTTTAATGACCCACATCTTGCTTACATTTTTGTTTGGAAAAAATCTTGTTTCTTTTCCTAAAAAAGTATCATATGAAATTAACAAAAACGTTAAAACAATACTTGAATAATTATGTCATACTATATGGCCGATTTACCACACTGTGCAACGGTGGACATAATACTATAATATAACCACAGGCGTTTGAAAATGATTTTTCTTTGCAAGATCCCCATACTATTTTTTCTAAAATCAATAATAACTAAATACTGTGTGAGCTGAAAAAAGAAAAAATATATTCATCAAGAAAATGTAAATATGTAATATTTTTATAAAATCGTCGAAAAATTCCATTTCCAATGCGTTTCCACTTGTACTTGCATTTTCAATCAAACTCTAACTCGCACTTCTACTTACATTTCTGCTCTTACTTTCACGTTTTATTGCACTCGTATTTGCATTTCAACTCGCAATGGCACCCCCAATCGCATTTCCACTCGTACTCGGACTTCCATTTGCAGTCCTACTCGCGCTTTCACTCTCACACACACACACACACACACACACACACACACACACACACACACACACATTATCCATACAAACATCATACATTTTTCTAAAAATATTACATTTACATTAAGATGTTTTATTTATCTGTATGATTATGTATTTATGTGACTGGAATTTTAACTGGCATAATATGGTATACAAAAATTTAAATATTTTTAGGACTAATAAGCCATGCAAAAAGTTATCGTAAAAAAAGAATAGAATTCGTGACAAATATAGCAAAAATAACGTCGCTTTTAAATGGATGTCTCTGGAGCCCGATTTTAGAAACACACTTGAAAGAGTTCTAATTATCGAAAGGACTAGTTTCGACCCACTTGGCTTTTGCTCTCTAATAATATGTATTATTGATGGAAACATTCAGTTCTTTAGGCAAGTTCACGAATATCCCCGTTGTGTTTATCTAAAAATAAGCACCATAGTATTCTTTACATTGCTCGGAAATTCAGTTCTCAGTCTAAGGAGCACGACGCTTATGATTTATCAAAGTGTGCGTCAGTACAGAAGTTAGAGTAAGATGATAATTTGATTCCGTGAGTAATAAGTCTGTACTCATTGGCAAGAGGAGTAGGTAATTTTAGTAATTTTACTTGACCAGTAACATATTAATAGATATTAGTCGTAGAAAAACTATCATAAAAGACTAGAAAATGGACTTACCAGTTCTTGGTTCTCCTTGGTTCTTGGTGAAGAGAGCCCTCTAAGGTGCTGAAATTGTGGATGCATTATGCTGATGAAGATTCTAAACTGCGGTGAAGCCAAAAAGCTTGTCAAAAACTTCTAAAAGGCATTTTAGCTTGAGAATATGACCTTCGTTTTGGGTTAAAATTTCAGGAGCATTTACCGCTGAAGCCATAACACAAAAACACAAATAATATAACAACGACGCGAATTTGAAGCGTTCCGGTTCTTTTTACTAACCCTGTATACGTATTGGTATTACCACCGTCAGCGTGCGTCACGTCGGTTTGAGGATGAAGACGCCGCCGCCGCCCGGTGACGGGACAATTTAACAATAAATAGAAGCAAAAAAATGAAAAAAAAAATATTATTTAATTAGGAATACTGTAATATTATTTACTAAATAGTAGAAAATAAACCAAGTACGTCTACGTCTGATATATGCTATAAAATAATATATATATAAAAAAAAATTCTTACCTTATTCTGTTACTCAATTTCCTTTAAAATTAAATAAAACACAACCACTAAACGATCGCAGGTTGCTAGGTAAAAATTAAAAGGAAGATGGAACCACGAATCAGAAAATAATAATGAGGCGCCTTCAGATTTGGCACGTCGTTTCAAGTCGCCCTGGTTTATACAAATAATTGAAAATCTTAATTCGATATTCTGGATCAAAAAAACATAAAATTATAGGGTTAAACATAATGAAAATTTCAGATATATAAGATATCAGTCATAGAAAACAGATCAGGTTTAAACACTTCCTTGGCAACCACCACCGTGAAGGGCATAACGAACTTTGAATTTTAAGGCATAAAATCTTCAACATGCCACAATTTTCTCCAAAACGAGTGGAAAATTTGAAAATAAGTGTCCAAAACTAGGTGATGCAGATTTTTGACACCCCAAAATTGGACAAAATTAGCCGGATACAAATTTTGGAACGCCTATAACTTTCTCCAGGAGAGTGTGCAAAACGCTAAAATAGGTGTTCAAAATTAGGTTAAACGGGTTACGGGAAAATACAAATTTTCGACGCCCCATAACTTTCTCTAGGAGAGTTTGCAAAATTTAAAAATAAGTGTGCAAAATTGTGCAAAATTAGGTGAAACGAATAGCACAACAGTTTTTCAATTTTGTGACTGACGGTTAGGGGAAAATATAAATTTTCGACGCCCAATAACTTTCTCCAAGAGAGTGTGCAAAACTCAAAAATAGGTGTGCAAAATTAGGTGAATAAAGTAGCATAGAAGTTTTTCAATTTCGTGACAAATGGGGAGAAATACAAATTTTTGACCCCCCTTAACTTTCTCTAGGAGGCTGTACAAAATTTGATAACTAGTGTGCAAAATTAGATGGGAGGATTGATATAAAAATATTTACATATTTTGAAAGACGGTGGGGAACGGTCAAGTTTGCCCCCCGTTTAAAGAAATGCTTTAGTTTCTCTTGGGTGAATATGCAAAATTGTGCAAAATGTGTGCAAAATGATAGTGTATCTATTTTTGATATTCGTTTGGTTCCAGGGGGAAACTTGAGCCTTGTTCTGATTTCTTTCCGGTAGTGTATTTATATGTTTATATATTAATCATGGTGGTGCTAGATTTTTGTTTACCTCCCCATTTTTAATTCCCTCGTAAAAGGGAAGTATTGTATTCACAAAAAAATCACCCTTTGAAATTTTTTCCGATCTTTGGGTTTCAGTGTTCCTAGATGCCGAAAAACCTGTTTACTCAATTCCGTCGGTCTGTCTGTCTGTCGGTCTGCCTGTTCACGGCATATCACATTTTGGGTAAAAATTAAGGATCATATGGGCATAACCTTGTAATATTTTGGTAAAAATCCAATATGGCAAAAGAAAATGGCGGCACAGTGAAATGTTAAAAAAAAATATTATTAAAAAACTACTTATCCACCTTATCTCAAGTTTGCACGAAAATCAAGTATTATGTAGGAATCAATTGGTAAAATCTTTATTCGAATTCAAGATAGCGGTTTAGAAAAATATTTAAAAATTCAGTCTGAAAAACTACTTAATGGACAGATTTGAAATTGCGTGCCAAAAATAATTGTGGTATACAGATGAACTAGTAAAATTGGGGTACTAATTCAAGATGACGAAACAAAATCTTCTTCATGTTCTCAGATTTTACATATTTTTTTGTTTTAGCGTCCATAGACGCCAAAAAATATGTTTTATCAATGCCGTCGGTCCGTCTACCGGTTTATCTGTGATACTAATTTAAAATGATGGAACAAAAAAAAATATATATGTATATATATATATATATATATATATATATATATATATATATATATATATATATATATATATATATATATAATGTGTTTTCATTCCGGGTGTACATCCGTTCACTACTGTCGTTCTGAAAAGAACAGTTTTGCTGACGTTTCGCCAAAATCACATTTGGCATTTTCGAAGCTTTCTTTCTCGCGTCCGAATAGAGACTGAAGTGTTGGTGACTGCGACGCTTCCTTTTATACCCCCACTCGGGGCCGAAGGTTATATCTGCGCAGGCGTTGGTCGTTATTTATGTTTTTCGGATGGTGCTGTTGTTGTTGCGCTAATTGCGCTTGAGTTTTTGCGATTTTAGATTTGTCTATTATTGTCTTCCATACTGTTGGTAGTTTTAATGATTCGTCCCTTTTATTTAAATCACCTTGCTTTTCAATTTCTATGGCTTCTCGGATTATTCTGGTCTTATAATGTTCTATATTGGCAATCTCCCTACACCCATCGAAATTTATTTTATGGCCGGTTTCCTGATGATGTAGGAATAAAGCTGAGGTTGTTTGTTTATTTCTGATGCTGAGTTTATGCTCTTCCACTCTTGCTGATATTCGCCTGTTAGTTTGCCCTACGTACAACTTTTCACAGTCCTGGCACGGAATACTGTACACTCCGTGGTTTTCCAGTTTGATTTTATCTTTTGGGTTTCCGAGTAGTTTACCTATAGTTGTTTGTGGCTTGTGTATTGTTTGTATGTTGTGTTTCCTCAGAATTCTTCCGATTCTGTCTGTTGTGCATTTTACATATGGTAAGACTACTCGTTGCTTTCCCGGTTCATATTTTTTGTTGTTTGTTGTTCGGGAAACTTGTGCATTAATAGCTTTCTCTATGGTACGATTTGTGTAGCCATTTTTCTTTAAAGCACTAGATATTACCTTAAGTTCATTTTGTCTCGTCTGTGTTTTAGTTAGTCGCACGGATCTAGATATTAGAGTATTTGCCACAGCTTGAATTTGTGCTGGGTGATGATGTGATTTTGCATTTAAATATCTGTCTGTATGTGTTGGTTTTCTATACACGGTGTATTCGAAATGTCCGTTATGTAGTTTTGTGACCAAAACATCTAAAAATGGTAGTTTGTTGTTTTCCTCTAACTCTAGAGTAAATTGTATTCTGGGGTGGATTGAATTTACGTGAGTCAGAAATTTTTCGAGCTCTGCATGACCATGTTGCCATATAATAAATATGTCATCCACATAACGAATCCATAATTTGGGTTTTAAACTTGCTTTCTCAAGAGCTTCTTTCTCGAAGTATATCATAAATAAATTCGCGACTACTAGTGATAGCGAGGACCCCATTGGAGCACCATCCATTTGTTTATACATTTGCCCGTTGAAAGAAAAATAAGTATTTTTGAGGCAATGCTCCGAGAGTTCTATTACATGTGCCTGGAAATCCTCGTTCATAGCAATTTTGTCCAATGCTTCGTCTATGGGAATACTGGGATATAACGATTTGACATCTAGGCTTGCTATGATGTCGTTTTTTTCAAGGACGATATCTCGTATAATTCGAGTGAAATGCTCCGAGTTTTTTACAAATGAATCAGCTTTTTCTACAGTTGGTTGCATAATTTCAGAAAGGTATTTCTCCAGTTTTTGTAGCGGCGAATTAACAGCACTAACAATAGGTCTGATAGGCGCGCCTGGTTTGTGTATTTTTGGTAAACCATAGAGTTTAGGACATCTGCTCGACTTTTCCCGTGGTATGATTTTTTGTTGAATTTCGGGGTTTATTGGTGAACTTTTTATTTTATTTTTAGTTGTTTTTTTCTAGGTACGTTGTCGGGTCCCTTGGAACAGGCCTATAACAATTGTCTTGTAGGATATCCTGCATTTTTTGTACGTAATCTTGAGTATTCATAACCACAGTTGCGTTTCCTTTATCTGCTGGAAGGATTGTGATGTTTTTATTTTTTCGGAGGTTTATTAGGGCCCTTTGTTCAGTGGCATTTAGGTTTTGTTTTGGTGTTTTGCTTGATCTTAAAATTCTTGCCACCTCTTGTCGAATCTCCTCTGCTTTTGTTTCTTCAGAGGAGTCAAGGACAGCTTCCACTCCAGCTATTATTTCTTCTTTAGGGATTTCCTTAGGAGATATCGCAAAATTAAAACCCTTACTTAGTACGCATCGCATACGCATACGTAGGAATCGCATAGAAACTTTGGCTTTTTGGCGAACAGAAACAAATAAGAATATTAAGACAGATAAACTTTCGAAAAAGTATGACAATCTTCTAAGAAAGTCGAGTCAGCCACAAAGATCGTCAGTAGACGTCGATAAATTAGTACATAATATATCATCTTACAGTCTCTCAGAAAGTGAAAAATCCGTACTGAGTAAGGGTTTTAATTTTGCGATATCTCCTAAGGAAATCCCTAAAGAAGAAATAATAGCTGGAGTGGAAGCTGTCCTTGACTCCTCTGAAGAAACAAAAGCAGAGGAGATTCGACAAGAGGTGGCAAGAATTTTAAGATCAAGCAAAACACCAAAACAAAACCTAAATGCCACTGAACAAAGGGCCCTAATAAACCTCCGAAAAAATAAAAACATCACAATCCTTCCAGCAGATAAAGGAAACGCAACTGTGGTTATGAATACTCAAGATTACGTACAAAAAATGCAGGATATCCTACAAGATAATTGTTATAGGCCTGTTCCAAGGGACCCGACAACGTACCTACAAAAACAACTAAAAATAAAATAAAAAGTTCACCAATAAACCCCGAAATTCAACAAAAAATCATACCACGGGAAAAGTCGAGCAGATGTCCTAAACTCTATGGTTTACCAAAAATACACAAACCAGGCGCGCCTATCAGACCTATTGTTAGTGCTGTTAATTCGCCCCTACAAAAACTGGAGAAATACCTTTCTGAAATTATGCAACCAACTGTAGAAAAAGCTGATTCATTTGTAAAAAACTCGGAGCATTTCACTCGAATTATACGAGATATCGTCCTTGAAAAAAACGACATCATAGCAAGCCTAGATGTCAAATCGTTATATCCCCGTATTCCCATCGACGAAGCATTGGACAAAATTGCTATGAACGAGGATTTCCAGGCACATATAATAGAACTCTCGGAGCATTGCCTCAAAAATACTTATTTTTCTTTCAACGGGCAAATGTATAAACAAATGGATGGTGCTCCAATGGGGTCCTCGCTATCACCAGTAGTCGCGAATTTATTTATGATATACTTCGAGAAAGAAGCTCTTGAGAAAGCAAGTTTAAAAGCCAAATTATGGATTCGTTATGTGGATGACATATTTATTATATGGCAACATGGTCATGCAGAGCTCGAAAAATTTCTGACTCACGTAAATTCAATCCACCCCAGAATACAATTTACTCTAGAGTTAGAGGAAAACAACAAACTACCATTTTTAGATGTTTTGGTCACAAAACTACATAACGGACATTTCGAATACACCGTGTATAGAAAACCAACACATACAGACAGATATTTAAATGCAAAATCACATCATCACCCAGCACAAATTCAAGCTGTGGCAAATACTCTAATATCTAGATCCGTGCGACTAACTAAAACACAGACGAGACAAAACGAACTTAAGGTAATATCTAGTGCTTTAAAGAAAAATGGCTACACAAATCGCACCATAGAGAAAGCTATTAATGCACAAGTTTCCCGAACAACAAACAACAAAAAATATGAACCGGGAAAGCAACGAGTAGTCTTACCATATGTAAAAGGCACAACAGACAGAATCGGAAGAATTCTGAGGAAACACAACATACAAACAATACACAAGCCACAAACAACTATAGGTAAACTACTCGGAAACCCAAAAGATAAAATCAAACTGGAAAACCACGGACATACTGTACGTATTCCGTGCCAGGACTGTGAAAAGTTGTACGTAGGGCAAACTAACAGGCGAATATCAGCAAGAGTGGAAGAGCATAAACTCAGCATCAGAAATAAACAAACAACCTCAGCTTTATTCCTACATCATCAGGAAACCGGCCATAAAATAAATTTCGATGGGTGTAGGGAGATTGCCAATATAGAACATTATAAGACCAGAATAATCCGAGAAGCCATAGAAATTGAAAAGCAAGGTGATTTAAATAAAAGGGACGAATCATTAAAACTACCAACAGTATGGAAGACAATAATAGACAAATCTAAAATCGCAAAAACTCAAGCGCAATTAGCGCAACAACAACAGCACCATCCGAAAAACATAAATAACGACCAACGCCTGCGCAGATATAACCTTCGGCCCCGAGTGGGGGTATAAAGGAAGCGTCGCAGTCACCAACACTTCAGTCTCTATTCGGTCGCGAGAAAGAAAGCTTCGAAAATGCCAAATGTGATTTTGGCGAAACGTCAGCAAAACTGTTCTTTTCAGAACGACAGTAGTGAACGGATGTACACCCGGAATGAAAACACATTGTATTTTTCCATCCGTGAAGGAGTAAAAATCAACAATATATATATATGTATATATATATATATATATATATATATATATATATAAATATATGTGTATATATATATATATATATATATATATATATATATATAATAAATATAATCTTTGTATTCGTGAAAAAATCGTCTTCTCAGGTTTTACATATCTTCACGTTTTAGCATCCCTAGATGCCAAAAAATATGTTTTATCAATTCCGTCGGTCCGTTTGTCGGTTTGTCTGTCTGTCTGTCAGTTCACGCCATAGCTTAAAAACTACTTACCAGACTGACTTCAAATTTTGGTCAAAAAATAAGAGTCATACGGGGATGAACTGGTAATATTTTAGTAAAAATCTAATATGCTGGAATAAGATAGCGCCCTACTGAATCATTAAAAACATTTTTACTGA
Source organism: Kuschelorhynchus macadamiae (assembly GCA_030620095.1). Classification (NCBI taxonomy): domain Eukaryota; kingdom Metazoa; phylum Arthropoda; class Insecta; order Coleoptera; family Curculionidae; genus Kuschelorhynchus; species Kuschelorhynchus macadamiae. The sequence goes on from JAUTXW010004232.1 coordinate 285,288, forward strand.
AAAACTAATTATACAATCTACCTCAAATTTAGCACAAAAATCAAGTGCTGTATAGAAACGAACTGGTAACATTTTGGTATGAATATGAGATGGCAAAACAAAATGGCGGCCTTTTAAAATATTTAAAAAATCAGCCTGAAGACACTACTTATCAGAATAAATTCAAATTGTGTGCAAGAATTAAGAGTGACATAGATATAAACTGATAAAGTTGTAGTACGAATTCAAGATAGCGGAACAAAACGCCAACGAAATAAAAATTTTAAAAAATCAACGTAAAAACTACTTATTGAATTTGTTTTAAATTATGCGCAATAACCAAGTGTGGCATAGGAGAAACTGGTAAAATATTGGTAGGGATCCAATATGACCTAACAAAATGGCGACGAATAAAAATATTTTAAAAGTCAGTATATACGTGTTACTAAATGACTAAGTACTGAACTAAACTGGGTCATACATCACTATTGTTAATAAAAGGATAGATTCATAACGAGGGAAGTTCCGGATAAAGAAAATTTACCGATCTATTTGTATATATTAATTCTAAAATCTATGTATAAGTTACATTAATTAATTAAAGCAACTGCTAATAATTTAAATTTTAAGAGTTAAACGGTATTTCTTTTGTCTTTACAGCCACAAAGGCTGATACTGCAGGTAGACTAGCTATGGCAGCATTTAATAATTCGGGCAGTTGCAAATAATTAATGCTCAGTACTCGGTGGCTATGAAATTTTTATTCATCATTTTATTCCACGTAAAGCTTAAAATATATTATATTAAAATTCGCATGTAATTGAAAGAAATATATTTAAGATACACGCTGAACCGTTATAAAAGACTTAATCTACTTAGGAAGGTCCTCCATTCAAAACTGCTGCACAGCATATTTTAAAAGTTAAAATGACTCTTTTATTAAAGCGAAATGAGAAAATGAAAAAGGAAATTTCTTACAAAAGGATATTCTTGTAATATTACATCGAATTATAAATGAAACTTGTTCAGTCTGGTAAAACTGGAGTTCAATGTAAAACGCGTGTAGATAGCTAATCTAGTAATTACGTGGTTAGATGGTAAAATCGGATATGTTCTGTTTTCACAACAGAGAAATAGTTCTAAACAAACGGATTTACTATATGTTCAACATGTGTATAAATTTGCTTACGTGAGTTCGAGCATTTCATCAAACATCAAAAATTTTTCTGAAAATATATATTTTTAATAGCAACCTCACTTATAAAAAAATAGGACATATTATGTTGGTCATCTGAGCATATAATTATCGTATGGGTAAATCTGCCAGCTTTGAATTGCTTTAAGTATTATATTTAATTAAATATAATTACAGGTTGTACTACACCTATTTCAGCTATTGCATAATATTCAATATTTTTGTCAAATGATACTTCAAAAAATATATTTGTAATAAAAAAATTATCAGAATGGTAAACAATTTTTTTCTTCTTTAACTTCCCCTGTAAAAGGAAAGTATTGTCATTCTGAACCAATCATCCTTTTCGATTTTCTCGAATTTACGTTTCAGGGTCTCAAGATGCCGAAAAACATGTTTTCTACATTCCGTCGGTCTCTCTGTCTGTCGTTTTGACTGTTCGCTACATAGCTAAAAACCTACCCAATTATCTTCAAATTTTGACCAAGGACCATATGGGAAGGACCTGGTAACCTTTTGGTGAAAAATAAATATGGCGAAACAAAATGGCGGCCTAATGAAATGTTAAAAAAATTATTACTAAAGAACTACTTATTCAATTTCCTTCAAACTTTGCTCAAAAATAAAGAGCTATGTAGGAATTAATTGGTAAAATTTTGGTACGAATCTAAGATACATTTTGTGTAATAATTAATTGTGGTATAGACATGAACTTGTATAAATGTGGTACGAACTCAAGATGGCACAGCAAAATGGCGTCCAATTAAAATGTTTGTTGTAGTGAAAATATCACCCTTTTACATATCTTTCTGTTTTGCCTTTCCTAAATGCCAAATAATATGTTTTATGAATTCCGTCTGTCTGTCTGTCTGCCAGTTCGTGGCATAGCTTAAAGACTACTATACCTACAATTAACTTCAAATTTTGGACAAAAATAAATAGTTATATGGGGATAACCTGGCAATATTTTGGTAAAAATCCAATATAGCGCAACAATATGGCAGCCTAGCGAAATGTTAAAAGATTATTACTGAAAAAACTAGATGCTATGGAATGGAGATAGATAAACTAGTAAATTTATGGTACGAATTTAAGATGGTGAAAAAAAATGGCGGCCATATAAAATGTTTCAAAATCATCGAAAAAAAAATCTATATACAGAGATAAACTGGTACGATTTCAACATGACACAACAAAATGGCGATATATCACTGTAAAAACCACTTGCTTTATTTATTTTAAATTGTCCCCAAAATTAAAGTGTAGCATGGGTAGAAAATTTTCGTAGTAATCCTAAGCGGTGGAACAATATAGTGCTCAATAAAAAATATATGTTAATAAATGAGTATTTACCGAAATTGGGTCAAACTTTTCTATTCCTAATAAAGCGAAAGATTCATAACGAGGGAAGCTCTGGGTAAACGTAGATTTTTTTTTCAAAAACTGAGAAAAACGGGTTTCTCATTTAGAAATTAAAAAAGTATGTTTTTTGGTTTATCCAGAAGTTCCATAAAGATACCAAAATATGGACTAATTCAAAAAACAAAAATAACTTCTTGGATTTCTCTAGTCTTTAATGTTCTATATTGGTAATCTCTCTATACCCTTCAAATTTTATTTTGTTGTTAATTTCCTGATGATATATGAATATGACCGAGGTAGTTATTTCTGATACTAAGTTTATTCTCTTTTACTCTTAATCACATTCGTCTTTCAGATAAAGAATGAACTGCACAAAACTACACAAATCGCATCATAGACATATTAAATAAACCACATGAACATACTAATAATAAAGATTATAATTTCCCCAATTAAACCGATTTTTTTTAATCGTGCTTTTCATTGATTTAAAACAACATGTCTTTAATAACATAATAATTGTATTGGGATATATACGGGAAGAGCATTTTTACTTTTCTCCTAAGAGAGACCTATTTTAATTATGAAAAAATCATCTTTGGAAATTCTCTGAGATATTCATTCATTTCAGAGTTTCTAGATGTTGAAAAAAATTGCTATTGATGTCGGCCTGTCTGCAATTCTGTATTTTTGCGGAATAGCTAAACTACTTCTCCAACTAATATCACATTTTGCACAAAAATGCAGGGTAAAATAGAATTAATCTGGTAGGTAAAAATTTGGTAAAAATCCAATATGGCAGTACAAAATGGTGGCCTAATATAATGTTACAATAAAAATCAGTGTACCGAATTTACCACAGACTCGTCATAATAGGACTAGAGCAACCAACACACCTTCCCCGTGGAAACGGGAGACCTACCGTGTTGGACATTGCACTCCTGAAAACATCAGGGAAGATCTGGACATAAACATTCTGGATAAGCATAAATCCGACCATAACCCGATTCTCCTGCAACTAGGAATAAACCTCAACAGAGTGAACCACAACACCAAGAAGACGACCGACTGGAAGGCCTATCAAAGGCGTCTGAGAGCTGTAATCGAAATCCCTGAGATCCGCGCTCCATCCTGAATGCCTTCCATGGAAATACAGTAGTGGAAGATATAAGCAGGTATCGACATACCGACGAGCTTCCTGAAAATCTCAAAAATGAGATCAGGATGAATAGACGCTTCCGCAGGATCTACGCCAGATCCCAGGAGGAAGAGGACAGGACTGCTCTAAACCGTCACTCCCAAATTTTGAGGGATCGGTTACAAGAGCACTGTGACAACAAGTGGCAGGAAAAACTGAGATCCTTAGATACGCATCACCAAACAGCCTGGCAGATGCAGCGTGCTTTTAGAATAGACAAACGTCCAATTCCTCCTCTCCAAGGTGTAAATGGCCCAATCTACACCGACGAGGACAAAGCTGAAGCTTTGGCGGATGCCATAGTCCAACAAAGTCAGTTAAATCAGCATCCAGATGAGAACGAAGAGCACACTGATGAGGTTAACAACTGAGTCAGAGACTTGGATGCTTGGATTTTACCACAACAAAATCCACATCCTCTATTACCTGGGGAATTTCGAGAAATCATCAGGAAACTGAAGGTCAAGAAAGCCTCTGGAGCCGACGGCATCACAAACAAGTTGCTGAAATACTAACCCAAAAAAGGATACAGTACGATCATCAACTCCATCATAACAACATGCCATTTCCCCAGCACATGAAAAAAATCAGAGGTCATCGTTATTGAAAAACCAGGAAAAGACAGGACACGACCACAAAACTATAGGTCCATCAGCCTACTTCCTGCTTTAAGCAAAGTAGCTATAAGAGCTGTTGCCAGAAGACTAAAAGTGAGTCCCAAGAGCTGGATGCCATCCCAGATGAGCAATTCGGCTTCACGGCAGGGCACTCATCTGGACAACAACTACTCAAAGCCACAGAGTACATACCAAAGAGTTCAATAACAGAGAGGCCATAGGAGCAATTTTTCTGGACATCGAAAGAACTTTCGACAGGATGTGGCACCAAGGTCTGGTCCACAAAATGTCCGTGGCTGGATACGAGAGAAAAAACATAAAGCTTATCAGGAGCTATCTGAATGATAGATCATTCACAGTCAAGGTGAGTGACTCACATTCAACTCCAAGAGGACTAATAGCTGGAGTATCACAAGGGTGTGTGCTGGGACCCATACTATACTCCATCTTCTCTCACGATGGTCCAATCGGAGAAGAGGGCATAACAGCACTGTACGCTGATGACACAGCCATCCTACACCAAAGCAGAAGCATCCGGATCCTGGATAGACTAAAGCTAGAGGACCTTGATAACCTTCATGACTAGTGTGCCAAATGGAAGGTTAAGATCAACCCCCAGAAGTCCCAAGCAATCCTATTCCAACGTAGGAGACTGACTCTAAGAGCCGGAATCCCAGTTGGAGAATTAGAAAACCATGTCTAAAAGCCTAACTTGGAACAAGCACATCAATGCAGCGAGGACAAAAACCAAACAAGCAATGAACAAACTTTATCCATTGCTCTTTCGGAAAAGTGAAATGGGACTGAGGACCAAACTGTTACTGATCCAAACAGTAGCAAGGAGCCAACTCACCTATTGCTCCACAGCCTTCGGATACGCTTCTAAATCCCATCTTATCAAGCTAAAGAGGACTGAAAACAAACTAATTAGGATGGCAGCTGATGCCCCATGGTTTATCAGGAATGAGGACCTGCAGCGTGACCTTCAATGGGCACCTTTTGAGGACTTTATGCGGCAAAAGGTCACCCGAGCCTTCAGGGCAGCCGAAAATCACCCCAACGAAAACCTACGGTACCTGGTAGACTATGATCCACTAGCTCCGATTCTTAACAACTGGACGAGGTACAGGAGACCTGGGCATGGGCTCCTGCACTAATATAATCAAGGAAGGATGTGGGCAAATTGAAATTTCTGAAATTCCGTGCTCCTCAGACACTAGATCTTGCTCACAGAAACCCTTAAAGTATCAATAAGTGGCCAACAAAAACTCCAAGAAGAGGATTCCCAGGTACCTCAGCTGGCTCCGGCGTGAGTTTCAGCTGAACCTGAGCTAAAAGAAGAGAAACCCAGCTACCTGGACTGGCTCCGGCATGAACTGTAGTTGAACCTGAGGTGAAAGAATACCCTGCCCCGCCTCAGCCTCAACACTGCAGGATCACGGAACAGCAGTGTCGCTGAACGCCCTAAAGTGAATCCAGAAATGAAGACCACCAGGCGTAAAACTGGACGGAGGGACACTGAAAACGGCAGACTGAACCACGGGACAGTAGGACGTAGGCAGCGGCAAACCGGACAGGCGGAAGGAGGACAGCAGGGAAATATCTCAACCTGGTAAGACGACGTTTTTTATTACTAATAACATTTCTTTTATTTCGAATGACAACAAATATCGAGAAAAAGCAAAAACATCCTGCCAAGCGAGAACCTCTCCCCACGCCACAGTAAGGACGAGTTCTCTCGGAAGGACGGCATCAACCCTATCGAGGGATCAAAACCGTAAAAGCTTCCGTTCAGTGTTAGAGCTAATCGAATTTGGAAGTGTTAAAACATCCGTTTCAATATTTTGAACCACACATACATACATATAATCAAAGAGAGGACTGGAGGTTATAAAATGTGGTGAAATAGTAATTTAATAAATTAAAAAAACATTTAAAGTGACAAACTAACATAGAGGACTTATGTGTAATAAAAATAGTTTTACTGTGACAATTCAAACTCCTTTCGGAGCGGCCATTCTTACATAATAATTCTAATTTTAATATTCATGAATTTGGGAAGTGGGTTTTTAACTCGGGGATTGCCCGCAATTTATTTTAAATTGAGAGACTTTTCATATTTAACTAGGTTGGGATCTTTATGGGGACAAACCTAGTCCCGTCGAAATTAGATTCTTGCAACAGCGCAATAAAGGTACACTTTGTATTTATCTCGATAAAAGTTCCATCGAGGACAATTTCGTCAATTTTGGTTAACCTGTTTATTTTAAAATATTTTTTTACATATAAATTAGACCAGCTCTCCTTTCGTTTCCCCAAAGGGGATTAAAATTATATTACTTGTATAAATGGAAAACGATACATTTTTTGTAAAAAAAACGATTAGTTGAAATACACACTCATTCTCAGTATTTAATTAAATTAACTTGACTGACTTGACAACTTGAAATTTGACATTAATTTCTTAAACTATTTTAGAGATATTTGAAAGTTTATTTAAAAAAAAAATTTTATCCCGGAAAATGTTTATATAACTTTTTGTTACTATTTTCATAAAAAGAATTTTCTCCAGAGGTAGGTGACACTAATTAACTAACACTCTGTATATTTATAGATATTTTAAATGAAATAAGTTGTATCACTTGCTTTCCTTGGTAAAAGTGGCCATTTATTTAAAATTATCTGTGAATGACTGGTGCTCTCACAATTAAATTTTTGTGATAACATTTATAGACTTATTTTTGAAATTTATCAAAGACATCACATTTCACATAACAATCTACAGGATCTTTCCACATAATATGCCACACTCAATATCTGTTTAATTTTAAGCGGTATATAAAATTATATATTTTTTTACGTAGTGTGTAAAAAAATATAAATTATATGTACAGCATGTCCTGTATTCAATATGGCATTTATTATATTATTATATATATCAACGAATTCAATTTATATATGAATTTTCAAAGATACCCGAGAAATTTCTCAAGAACCCTACAGTTAGAGGCCATGTGTTAAAGATAGAGACGTAGAACGTTCTCCTGTATAATGCAACATTGCTTCTAATGCTCGTTCTTACAGCAGTGTTTTCTCAAATTTCTCCGATTTCTTTAAATATAGTAGTATCAAACCTGATATATTTATAATCAGAAAGAAGATACCTATTCGATGGACATATAATATAGTGTTTGCCAACAAAAAAAATTTATGTTGGGTCAACTACACATTTTTTAAACATACATAAAATATAACTTTCTACATATAAAAAATCATACAAAATCGGAAAGGCCCAGAAAGTCCGTACAGTAGATGAACTTTACATTTCACTTGTGTTTCATTTAGTGAATAAAATTTGAATCCAGTACAGTCCGGTGTTCACTTGCGTTAGTGCGGCAAGTACGATTATCAAATGCAATTATTATCAAGCGCGGCTAGTAGTTCTTTATTCAAGTTTTTTGGCCTTGATACTGGTCAATCTGCCAGCACAATTTGTGGAAATCTAATAAGACCAGTATGTATCCCTGGTTATTCTAGTATTTTATAAGAAGAAATTTGAAACGCATTAGGTTCCACGAGTTACATCACACCCTGTAACGAAGACCATAGCCAACCTGCTGACATAACATTCTTCTTTTTGCAAGCATATCATTATTTACTTCACTTCAACTAATGTACTGGATTTTTACAGGCAGTCAGAAAAAAGACTTCGAACCGTAAGAATCCAATCTCGAATTTTGTAATTTAGAAAAATAAAATTTTTTAAAAACGGAATTTCTAGTTATCAATAGTTAACTGGCGCAGTCGTGCGGATTTTGATAGATATTGATTTGCGATAAACGGAGATTGCAAATCAATTTTCGGACATTTTCGAAAACTGTCAAAAATCGAACCTATTGTGATTTTCGATCGTGGAGGTGTCATGTGCTGTTCAGAGTGGCTTCTCAGAATTCAGAACACCCATTCCATCGCGGAACTGTCCATCCACCCACCATCTACACGAAGATCGGGAAAGAAACCGAATAGTTCTTTCCGCAAGAAGTTTTTGAGTGTTCAGACGACATCGCTGGGTATCTGCAAGAGCTTCTTATAGAAGATGACTAGAAGATTTCTGTTGATATTAATGTAAGTGCAATTTGATAAATGTCTTATGCGGACGACTTGGTAAATATTTTAAACAATTTGTCATTGAATCCTTCAACTAACTCTGACTCTATTTCCCAATCCCAAGCGGAAGTACCAGTAAATAATATTAATCAAAGTAGTTCTACTGAGAACAATAATTTCACTGAAATTCAATATCTTAGTGCTGAAGATCAATTAGTTTTAGATAATTTTATTTTAAGTAGTAATACAAGTGCAAATATTAACTTAGAAAACGTAAATCACGAAAACATGACTAACCAATTTAAACCAGAATTTTTAAATTGTGTGCCAATATTTGACGGTAACGCTACCGAACTAAATAGATATTTGGCTACGTGCCAATCAATAATTAATCAATTTTACGATGCTACCAATCCCAATAATTTTCAAAATACTTATATTCTTAATTCTCTTATAGGAAAACTTAATGGTAACGCTAGGTTAGTTATTAACATACAAAACGTAACTACCTGGCAAGAAGTAAAAGACACTCTTTATAGAAATTTTGCCGATCGACGCGACGAAAGTTGCCTAAATAGAGATTTGGTAATGTTACGACAAAATTCAAACGAATCCCCGCAAAATTTTTATGATAGATGTCTAGAAATACTTAATTTGTTATGTAGTTACATAGATGCGCACGAAACTGCAGAAGCAGCAAGAATAAAACGAGAACTATATCAAAATTTGGCATTAAAAACTTTCTTATCAGGTCTTAGGGAACCGATAGGCACAACTATTAGGTGTATACGCCCAGGGTCTTTGACCGAGGCCATACAATTGGTAAACCAAGAACAAAATGTTAAATATTTCCAAAACGGATCCCAAACACAACCAAAAAATTTTGGCAATAACAGAAATATTCCAATTAATCGGCCTTTTAATCAAAATCAAAATTTCAGTTCGAACGTGCCTTTCTTTAGACCACAACCTAACCATTTTTCACTACCATTTAACGCGCACACCAATCACAATCAATTTAGGCAAAACATTGCACCATTTTCTAATATAAACAGGCCTCAAATGAATTTTAGACCACCATTCAGGAGTCAAAATAATTCTGGCAATTTTAATAGACCACAACAAAACGTATTTAAACCTAATCCTTTCCAACCATTACCTAAGCCAACACCAATGAGTGTGGTATCAAATTCCATTCAAAGACGAGATGAGCCGGCCAACACTTCCCATCAACAAAATCAGTATCAGCCACCTCGTCCAAAATTCACATTCCAAGAACTGTACAACACCGAAACCAACTCTTGTTTTGATAGTGATACAAACTACGATAACACGCATTATGACCATGACCTATCTCACAATTGTTTTCAGTATACCAATAGTGGAGAGTATTCGCAGTACGCAAATACCGGGAATATTCGCAGAGCTACCCACTTAATGAAAACTCTGAGGGATATCAAATACAGTCGCAGACTGAAAACGAAACACAGAGCCAAAATTTTCAGGATTCCTCACAAGAGACCGAGCAAATTTGATAAACCAAGTCATTTCCCTAAACACCACTAATTGTAATGAATTGTCCTATATCACCTTTCCTGAATACAATCTTAAACTTTTGATCGATTCCGGATCGACTAAATCATTTATTAGCCCTGATTTAGCTTTAAAATATTTTCCAAATTATGTGAAAAACGACCCATTTATTGTTTCTACAGTTTTTCAGAAATCCGCCCATAAGTATAGTGCCATGATACCAGCATCTAAAATATTTAAATTACCCCGACAGATTAATTTCAAATTCTTTTTATTTAAATTCCACGACGTATTTGATGGGTTGATTGGAATCGATAACCTAAAATTACTCCAGGCAAGTTTAGATTATGATAAAGGATTTTTGATTACACCGTATTCAAAAATAAAACTGTCTTTTCATCTAACCAAAACAGAGCTTAATTGTGTAACCATCTCTCCAAGATGCGAACAGGTAATTAGCGTTAAGACTAATATAAAAAATGGTGAAATTATAATTCCCTACCAAAAGATTCATAATTGTGAAATTCCCGAATGCCTTACAATAGCACGCAATGGGAAAGCTCTTACTGCCATTCTCAATAACACTTGCGAGCCTATAACTTTAGATTTTTCCGAGCTTCTTGTTGTAGAAAAATTCTGTAGACAAGAAATCGAAAATATTGATTTCAACAATTTCGATGACTCACCAAAAACACAACTAGACCCCTCCTTAATAAGAACAGATCACCTTAATATTGAGGAAAAAAGTAAAATAATAAACTTGTGTAACCAATTTTCTGATATATTTTACCGTGAAGGCACACCCCTTACATTTACTCATAAGATTAAACATCATATTAGAACAGTTGATGAAGTTCCAGTTTATGCAAAAAACTATAGGTATCCATTTATACACAAATTAATAAAATGTTAAATCAGAATATTATTCGTCCTAGCAGTTCAGCTTGGTCAGCGCCCATTTGGGTGGTCCCCAAGAAAATTGACGCTTCGGGGGTGCAAAAATGGAGGGTTGTTCGCGATTTTCGCGCCCTTAACCTTAAAAGTCTGGACGATAAATACCCCCTCCCGAACATCACAGATCTTTTAGATAAACTTGGAAAATGCCACTATTTTACAACTCTCGACTTGGCAAGTGGATTTCATCAAATCGAAGTTGATGAAGCCGACATACCTAAAACCGCGTTCAGTACAGAAAATGGCCATTACGAGTACTTGCGAATGCCTTTTGGGCTCAAGAATGCCCCCGCGACGTTCCAACGAGTAATGGATAATATTCTACGCGGAATCACCACCGAAAAATGTGCAGTTTATCTAGATGACATAATAGTTTTTTCTAGCTCTCTTCAAGAGCATATAGAAAAGTTAACCGAGATTTTCAAACGATTGAGGGAATCCAATTTTAAAATCCAGTTGGATAAATCAGAATTTTTAAAAAAAGAAGTTGCCTACTTAGGGCACATAGTTACCCCAGAGGGCGTTAAGCCCAACCCCGATAAAATTAAAGCTATAAAAAATTATCCAATACCTAGTACTACTAAACAAATAAAAGGATTTTTGGGTCTCTTAGGTTACTACAGACGTTTTATCGATAATTTTGCAAAAATTACAAAACCGTTGACAAAATGTCTTAAAAAAGGTGCCAAAATTATTCATAATGAGGAATTTGTCAATTGTTTCAATACTTGTAAAAATCTTCTTATAAATGAACCGATATTACAATATCCCGATTTCACGAAACCGTTTAACTTAACTTGCGACGGCAGCAATGTGGCTCTTGGATGCGTCCTCAGTCAAGGCCTAATAGGTCAAGACTTGCTCGTAGCATATGCATCGCGAACATTAAACGACTCCGAGCAAAAATATTCCACCATAGAAAAAGAGTGTCTGTTTATTGTTTGGGCCACAAAGTATTTCCGCCCCTACCTATTTGGTAGAAAGTTCAACATTATAACAGATCATAAGCCCCTCCAGTGGCTCTTCTCGTTAAAAGACCCTAGTTCTAAACTGGTTAGGTGGAGACTTAAATTAGAGGAGTTCGACTACAAAATCATATTCAAAAACGGAAAGCTTAATACAAACGCGGATGCGCTATCGCGAATCGAGTTACACACTAAAGAGACAGGCGAAAATTTTGACCTAGGTAGGTACACAAATGAAATAACCCAAAATTTAAGCCAAAATAACGAAAGTACCGTGGAAAATCAAAATCTTCAAAACTCACATAATATCATAAATAGCGACAACTCCGAAAAGGCGAGCCATGATATAGATCAAATATCTACATTAGTTCATGTAGACGATGAACCTCCAGCTATCCCGGCGCCCGAACCAGATGATGACGACGCCACTGTTCACTCGAACGCGTCACATGACCCTGTCGCCGGTGTCCCCATATTAGATATCGCTGTCAATTACGGTGCCAACCAATTGCTCATACAAGAAGTTTTACAGTCTCCTGCGAAACCTAAAACCATAATTTTGTTCGAAAAGAAACGTCGGATCATTGCCCAAATTTCCAAAAACGACTTTGAGCAAGACATTTTAAATCTAATAAAACAATACGTAGTACCAGAAAAATTGTATTACGTTTATTTCGAAAACCCCGATACATACGAACCTTTTTCAGAAGTGATAAGAAAAAACTTTAGGTGGCCTTCTATCAATCTTAAACGCTGTTTGAAAAAATTAATCGATGTGACCGAAAAACAAGACATACCGGAAATTATCAAAAACTACCACGAAGGCAAATCAAATCATCGAGGAATCGATGAAACGTTAGAAAAAATCAAAATTAAATATTATTGGCCCAACTTGAAAAATTCAATACAGACTTTTATAAACGATTGCGAAACCTGTCAAATTAGCAAATATGAACGTCGCCCAGTCAAAATGAAAATGAATGTAACCCCCACGCCGACCGAGCCCTTTGAAATTGTCCACCTAGATACATATACTCTAGAGCAAAGTAAATTTCTAACCATCATAGACAGCTTCTCTAAGTACGCTCAGGCATATCCCTTAAAATCACTGGCATCAACAGAAATCGTGGATAATCTTCTTTTCTATTTCTCCCATCATAAAATTCCGAAACAAATTATTGTTGATAACGGTAGGGAGTTTAAAAATTCGGTTGTTACTGAACTCCTACAACTCCACAAAATAAAAATTCATTTTTGCTCTCCTCAACACCCTCAATCAAATGGGCTGATTGAAAGACTACACTCAACCCTTACTGAACTCATACGTCTTCTTAATAACCAAGAATTTAAAAATACACCGGTTTCCCAAAAAATGATATATGCTATTCTGGCCTACAATAATTCAATACACTCCTCCACTAAACTGAAACCGACTGACGTAGTTAATGGGCATATAACAGCTGACGACCCGTTTGACATAAATATCGATCAATTATTACTAAGCGATTATATCAGCAATCACAAACAAAAAGCAAAACTCTTGTATGCTAAAATCAACGAAAAATTATCGGAGTCAAAAGAAAAGTTAATCGATAAAATTAACAAAAATAGGGATGACCCCGAAATTTTTGAAGCCGAACAAGACGTATATGTTAAAAAGCATGTGCGGCAAAAAGATGCCAATAAATTCTCAAAACCAAGCAAACTTATTTCTGTTAATAAAAAACGCAAGACGGCTAAAACTAGTTCCCATGAGAAAGTACACTTAAGTAATATAAAACGTCCCCTGAGAAAACGATACAGTTTTACCAACTAATGCTTTATTTTAATCTTTTCAGCATTCTTCGCTTAACATTCGGATTCGAAGAAAAAATTACCGTGAGAGAATTAAAAGACAATCCCGGTGTAATTCCTTTTAATCTAGAAAATGCAAAAGTGCAAAAATCCACTCACACACTTATTCATTATTATGACCTTAACCCAATTTTGACGGAATTAAATAAGCTTCATAATAAATCTAGAAATCTAACAGACACAATTAATAAACATGCTGAATATAGCTTTGATGTCTCAAATTACCTTAAAATTCTTAAGCTTATACAGGACCGTGTTGACACAAAAATACGAGAAATTATACCTCGTCCGAATAAAGTAAAACGAGGATTATTTAATGGTTTAGGATGGTTTTTCAAATCTATAACGGGAAATTTGGACGCATACGATGGGGAAAGGTATGATAAAATAATTTCGGAACTTCAAAATAATCAAAATACGGTAAATTCAAATATTTTAAAAGAAAACTCAATATCTCTGAGCATAATTAAAAAAATTAATGCCACTATTCAACAAATTAGGGTTAACGAAAAATTATTGGAATCTAAATTAGACCAAATAGGAATAATTGTACAAAAAACTGCTTACAGAGACAATTCTATCTTCATTAAAGATATCATAAACCAAATAATAAATGTCTATGAAATCATTGACTTAACACTTCAAGATATTGAAAATTCAATTACATTTTCTAAGTTAAAAATTATGCATTCAAGTCTTATTAAGACAGAAGATCTCTATTTTGAACTTTTAGAGGTCCAAAAACTAATTGGCACTGACCAAATGCCATTAGAGGTTACGCTAGAAAACATCTTGTTGTATGAAAAAATAATTAACATAGACTGTTTTGTATTTAAAAATAAGATAACATGTTTACTGCGTATTCCGATAACGTACCCGACCTATTTTAAATTCCTCCACCTTTACTCTATTCCTATATTGAGAGAGAGTCAGTTTAAGGTTATTATGCCGCGAAAACCCTTTCTTGTAATAAACAAATTGCACTACGCATTCCGAAACCACAGATGTACAGAAGTCAAAGCCCAACACTGTTTGCGATAAAATGGAACTCAAAGAAATCAGCGAAAGCAGCCCATGCACTGTTAAACTTCTGCAAGATGCCAAGAACACCTCCACTTGTCAACAGATCGAAATAAAAATCACAAAGTCAACAATTAAACAATTAGATGTTCCGGAACAATGGGTCCTTATCCTACCGCAAGAAGAAATCGTCAAATTCAAATGCAACAGCCAAGAAGAAAGCCGAAAATTCCTGGGTACTTATTTACTAAAAGTACCACATAACTGCAAGGTGACATCAAGTCAAGAATCCATCACTAATAGTCGAGTAGCTGCACCTAACACTAGTGAACCGATATTGTTCCCTGACCTCGACAATGAAATACGCCTTCTGCCAACACTTAATCTTAGAGTGCAGTTGCAAGAAATTGAATTAGATGGGCTACATGAAGTACAGAATTTAATTGAAGAAAACCAACCGGCACAATTCTGTCCTGGTGTTTCTGGCTCACCCAGTATATGGACTATCATGTTGTACGCCGCCGTAGTAAGCGCCCTTGTCTGGTTCATTTACAAAAAGAAATGTTCCTATAAACTGAAGAATCCCCGAGAAATAGAGCTTCAAGACGTTCAATTACCCCGTTAGCCGTGGAGTTGAAACCTTGGGGGGAGGAGTTACATCACACCCTGTAACGAAGACCATAGCCAACCTGCTGACATAACATTCTTCTTTTTGCAAGCATATCATTATTTACTTCACTTCAACTAATGTACTGGATTTTTACAGGCAGTCAGAAAAAAGACTTCGAACCGTAAGAATCCAATCTCGAATTTTGTGATTTAGAAAAATAAAAATTTTTAAAAACGGAATTTCTAGTTATCAATAGTTAACTCACGTCTCCTCTCTGAACTGTTTACAGGCATGTACATAATGATTTTCTATTAAATTCTTTAAATAATTTTCAGACCCCTGCACCGTGAAGGCCAGTAGTTCAGCAGTATTATTACATTTGCAATACCAAGAGGTCCAATAGGAATTTTCACACCCGCGTACTTGGATCCATTCTAGGGAGATGTGTTTGAGTAACTTACAGTTCTCTGAAAATACAAAAAAAAGAAACATTCCGCATTATCGTGTGTAGCTCCATACTGATCAAGAAAAGAACGTCGAATCACTGGCTAGTATTTTAATGGGTGACCAACTAAGAAAAACTGCGCACCCTCTTGAGAGGGGCTGTATACAAGAGTCGCAGTTATAGCGATATTACGCTATACGTATAGCGCGATTTTTAAACTGGCAACATGCATCCAAGTACATTTTTCCTAATAAAAAAACTATTAAAAATAGGATATAATCCTGCTTAGAATTATATCATGAGTGTAACCAATTTCTGTCCCTACTATTATTAGTCGCAAAATTAAAACAAATACTTTACTACTACTTCTTGATACTTGCATATACTGCATTCTATACGTCATTAGATTAGATATGCAACATATTTGAATTCCGACAGAATCTATTTCCTAAACTATTGTGATTTGGATCGTTGCAATAGTCCCAAGACTCAACGTTTTTCTTCCGATCGCGATTTTGAAATAGCCTTATATGGCTTCAGATTTTTAGGTATCAAATCCATCACTGCCTCTACGCAGCGGATTATCAAAAAATATTAGCATATGTAGAAATATATATATATATATATATATATATATATATATATATATATATATATATATATATATATATATATATATATATACATATATATATATATAGGTATATATATATATATATATATATATATATATATATTATATATATATATATATATATATATATATATATATATATATATATATATATATATATATATATATATATATATATATATATATATATATACAGGGTGTCCCGAATCGCAGTGTTCAAACTTTAACAGCGCATTCTGCATTCAAAATAAGCCCTAATTTTCTATATAAACATATATCGGCAAATGCTTCGTTTTCGAAATACAGGGTGTTAAAGTTTTAAGAAAAAAATTGTTATTTAGTCATAACTTTTTTAGTACTTGAGATATTGTTATTAAATTTGGTAAACAGCATTTGAGTAACAAAAGGCATTTTTTGATTTGAAATATTTTTTAATTCTTTATCAGCGGCGTCCGTACAGGATTTTTTATTGAATATTCTTGAAGAAAAAATGGTACGCTACTGCTTTTTCTGAAAACAAAAATCATTCCTAAAATCCCCACTCAGTTTGGAGCAAATTTGATCCCCTGCCTTTTTTTCGTGCGATGCAAGGATTTCGAGTTAAAAACTAAAAACTATTTTTATGTATGGCGTAGTTAAAATTTCCACTATTGTTAATTATTTCAGTGGCAAAACCTTTAACATCTTTGTATGCCATGATTGCATTTTTGTGACAATTGAACAATTGCTAGTTTCGTCTTTAAAGTGTGACATTTGAGTTTTTAGAGTAAATAAATGTCAGGTACATTACAGTTTATACAAAAAGGTAATTATCAGTCTAACTAGTGATTTCAAAATGGTGTTATTCAGTAACTTTGAGTATGATGATATTCATTTCGTTTATGGTTTCTGTAATGGAAATGCAAATGCAGCAGTACGGGAATACCAACGAAGATTTCCAAATAGAAGATTACCTTGCAAACAAGTTTTCATTAAAACGCATTTAATGTTTATAGGAATTTTGGACTCAAAAAGAATCCGAGAAACGAAGGTAGGAGAAATGAACAATATCGAAACGTAATTTTAAATAAGTTTGACAACGATAGGACATTAAGCCTACGAAGAGCAGCTCATAATTTACAAGGCAACGCAGTTTTTGTTTCTAAAAATAAGGTTCAGCTCGTTTTGAGGAAAGATCCCAGGAAGCCATTTCAGATGCAACCAGTTCAAAACTTACAATCTGGTAATGCCGAAAAACGTGTCAGTTTTTGCAGTTGGTTTTTGCGCCAAATAGAGGAAGACGAGAACTTCTCAAAAAAAATTTTATGGACTGATGAAGCCACATTTACCCGAAGCGGCTCAGTAAATTTCCAAAATTTACGAATCTGGAGCCATGACAATCCACGTGTTGTACGAACTAGAGCATTTCAGCAAGAATTTTCTGTTAATGTTTGGTGTGGTGTAATAAATGAATTTTTTTGCGGGCCCCATATTCAACCACCGCGCCTAGATGGACAGTTATTTAATGATTTTCTGCAAAATGAGTTATTTCAATATCTAGAAAATATTCCTCTAAATCTTAGAAACGAATTCTGGATTCAAATGGACGGGGCTCCCGCGCATTTTGCACTTGAAATCGCGAGTGGTTAAATAATAATTATCCAGAACGGTGGATTGGACGATTAGGAGCTACAGCCTGGCCACCACGTTCCCCTGACCTCACACCTGTCGACTTCTTTGTGTGGGGTTATTTGAAAAATTTAGTTTATTCCAGACCAGTTCATACAAGAGAAGAACTGATTCTAAGGATAGAGCAAGCCTGTGAAACTTTGCGAGCTAATACGAATTTTATACGCCATGCCACTGACACAGTTAAAAGCACATGCCGAAAATGTGTCGAAGTTAGAGGAGCTCATTTTGAGCAATTATTGTGAATTTTAAAGCCCACATTAATCCTTAATAATATTTAAAGTGCTTTATAAATTTTTTTCACGATCTAAGTTAATAAAAGTTATGAATTCTAGTTTTTGTAAAATTAATTACGAACTTAGTTAATAAAGAGTAGTTTCTGTAAAATGAAGTATCATCTTCAAAATTGAATTAATTCTAATTACTGTTTTACAAAATGAATCGACGATTTTAGAATTATAAACTCATCTGTCACACTTTAAAGACGAACCTAGCAATTGTTCAATTATCACAAAAATGCAATCATGGCATACTAAGAGTCGACAATGAAGGAATGATGGTAAGTACCAAGGACATTAGATTTTAATAGGTTGCCTGCTAACTTCTGCGATGTCACCCTGATAACCCAAACATAATGCAAATCTCCATTACAACTGGTCGATGACGTCATCTCTCCTTAGTTGTCAGACAAGCTTTTATTTTAGAAACCCTACATACGATGTTCAGAAATTATGAACTCACCCGGAATGCATGAAATAAATATCGGAAACCAAATAGTTTTAAAAACTTGCTGTTACAATCCCACCTTAAAGGTTTTGCTACTGAAATTAACAATAATGGAAATTTTAACTATGCCATACATAACAATGGTTTTTAGCTTTTTACTCGAAATCCTTACACCGCACGAGAAAAAGACAAGGGATCAAATTTGCTCCAAACTGAGTGGGGATTTTAAGAGTGATTTTTGTTTTCAGAAAAAGCAGTAGAGTACCATTTTTTCTTCAAGAATATAAATAAAATATAATAAATAAAATATATATATGTATATATATACATATATATATATATATATATATATATATATATATATATATATATATATATATATATATATATATATATATATATATATATATATATATATATATATATGTATAAATATATGTGTAATATATATATATATATATATATATATATATATATATATATATATATATATATATACTTATATATATATATAATGTTTTTTTAAGAGATTTCCTGAAATACGTATACACATGAATAAAAATTATTGTTATTGGAAGAAATCCATATAAAATCTAAAGTAATAAAAAAAGTTTCTTTTTAGGGACTACATCACACTTAATCCCGGATAAGCATCGGGTCACCCTTTTCGAGGCCATAAAGTTAGGGTAATGAGTTATGTCCCTTAATGCCTCAAGAAAAGCAAGGAGCTGAAAAAAATGGGCAAAAGGTTGACATATCGGGAATTTACTGGTAGAGCCAGTGGTTGTAAATGTCTTGTTTCCTTAGAAAGCTTATATATAAAGATAAGGCGTCGAAATGTGTTTCCTATGCAGTACACAAATTCTGTTACTGAAGACTTCCCCAATACTCCTGAAATATTGCCGTTCCTGGAATATGAACGCGTAAATAGTAGTCTCGTTGGAATTGTTATTAACTTAAAAGGGTGCGTTAGATTTAGGTCAGTTAAATTATTGTACCTATCCTTATATGTAGGATGTATCTCAAAACAGGGGGTCAATCATTTTTATTCTCATATCATTTAGCTAGAATGAAGGTCGAAAAACCCAACATATTTACTTTTTACCTGAATATAACTTCAATAAACAAATAAAATGATCAAAAAAAAACTGGTTTAAATTGGGATTAGTTTTTAGAACTGTGGTAATTTTTTGTGGATTCAAAATTCGATTAATTGTTTAAACGGAAATGACATGAGAAACACTCTCAATCCTAACCGTGCCTATATTTGGGAATTTCTTTTTCTTATTTCCGAAATAAAAAAAACCTTGTTATACTACTGGCCAACATAAACATGTATTGCAGTTTTGGAGAATCATAGAGTATTTTTGACTTATAAAATATTTTTGGGTTTTGCATTACTACTTTCTTAGTAAGAGGAAAGTATTTTATTCATGAAGGGATCAAGCTGCGAGAAATTTGACACATCTTTGCTTTCTCTAGATTCTGAAAAAGTGGTGCCATTTTTGTCGTTCTGCCACCGCGCGGCGTAGCTTAAAAGCTATTCAAAAATTAATGATCATATGAGGGTTCAAGGAAATGTTAAAAATTATTATTAAGAAACCACTTTTCTAATAGACCTCAAATTTCTTACAAGGATCAGGTCTGATATAGGGATAAATTGGCAATATTTCAGAGAGAAGCCATTATGGTGGAATATTTAAAGCTACTTATCCAAATGACCTAAATTTTTGCACAAACGAATCCTAAACTTCGCTCAAATTATATTTCCTGGAGTAGGACTTTACCCGGAACTTCCCTTATTACGAATATTTTCTTTTATTTGGAATAATGAAGTGTGACCCTATTTAGCAGGGGCGTGCGGTGAAATTTTAGGAAAGGGAAGCAATTTTTAGAAACTTACCTATTTGTATCGTAACGATCATTTTTTGCAAATTCGTTAATTACGTCATCATAAAAAAGTCGATGCTCCGACATATTTTGGAGAAGTTTATTTTCAATGGACAACACCGATATATGCGAAAGTCTCTCCTGCCCCATTGAATTTTTCACCAAATTTTTTATACGTTTAAGTGTTAAAAAATTGCGTTCTACTGATGAACTTGTGGCAGGTATTGTCAATACTAATGCACACAATTTCGACATTTCGGTGTAGGCATTCTCCAGATCCTTGTCTTTTAAAAATTGCATAAGTTCCTTAGCGTTATTTTTTGCGCTAATGTCATCAGTTTCCTAAATCACTTTTAGTTCAGATCGCAGTAACACTCGGTTGAAGAACTGACCATAATGAAGAAGAAGAGATTTAAATGCATCTTCTAGAAAAGTTTTTCCTTTAAATGCATCTAAATTGCAGAGCTCGAGGAATTTAAAATCATTTAAACCGTTAAATCTATAGTTTATTTGTTGCTGAATTTGATCTATTATTTTATAAAAGAGGCGTCTGTATGATGTTTGAACATCTCCCACCTTGGCTTGTGGCTCTACATTTAACGTCATCGTTTTCTCCCAAAATAGGTCAAAGTCATCTCTTTTTTGGCTTAACATAGACTTAAAATCATCCACCTTTTTTAGGCAAAAAGCAATATCATTTGTTTTAGTTTGTAATATATTAAAAACATCCGAGAATGGAAATATTTCTGAAAATATGTTCAACAAATAATTAAAATTAAAATCTCGTTTCAAACAGTCCAAAAACCCCCTCGAACTATTTCTTGCTTCTGAGTCCCACGTTTCATTATTTTCTATTATATTTTTAAATAGTTCAATCAGTACTTCACGATTTTCAGATACTGTTAACACAAGTCTTCCATTATAGTTCCACCTAGTAGGAGCTACTTTGGGCAATCGTTGGTGAACAATGGAGTCCAAAGCTTGGGTACGCTTTGTTGACTTGGAAAAAAAAAAGCAGCCATGCCACTTAAAGTAACGAAAAATACTTTACACTCTTTGGTGTAATTGATGGACTGGGATAAAACTAAATTTAATTTATGAGCAAAACAATGGACAAACACAGCACTTGTGAAAGTTTCTCGAACTTTAGCTTGCAGACCCCCTAATTGTCCTGCCATCACTGCAGCTCCATCATAGCTTTGGGCAACTAATTTTTTCTCTCCATTAATTTCTTTAGTAACGTTATAAACTACGATATATAATGCATCTGCTGTACGATTTTCGGACACATTCTTAAAACCTAAAAATCGCTCTTGAATACTTCCGTCTGGTTTAACGTGGTGTATTACTATAAATAATTGGCTAAAATTAGTGACATCAGTTGGTTCGTCCACAACAATAGCAATGAACCGCGCCTCGCCAATCTCCTGCTTAATTCCTTTTAGAGTAATGGTTGCAATAGCGGAAATTAAATCATTCTGGATTCGATTCGACGTTCCGCGAAAAACGCTAAAGTGCTCTAAATGATTTTTTAAGCAATCATCATATTTAGCCATTAAACTAAGTAAATCTTGAAAATTTCCTCTATTTGAATGAAACCTTTGTTTCGTCATGACCTCTAAATCCCTATTCGTGCTGTCCGAGAAAACAAACAACACCGATAAGTCTTCTTAATATTTGCCTATTTTCATCGACTAGTTCATTGTGTTGGCGGTGACTAATTTCCAACTGTTTATTAAGGGCGTGTTCAATTCTGGTTTTGCCGAAGACTTTTTCTTTTATGACGGCCTGCAAATGCGCTTTGGACATAATGTGTCTTTTTACGGCTTTATGGAAATTGTTTAAATCGGAAAAACCAGTTTTATTCCAGAGACCTTTTTCATTTTCAAAAAGTAAACATGGCCAACAAAATAATTTACTTATATTTTCACACCCTGTTAGCCACTTAAATTGTTTGTATTGTTTTTCCGGATAGAAATATATAATACAGTTTTTCATTTTTGTGATTAAATTTTTCATAAGCGGTTTTACCCTTCCTTTGGAAATTATTTCAAGCCTATCAGCGAAGTTTAATGTTGAAAATCCCTTTATTATTAAGACACACATCACACACACTCTTCTTACTAAATTCTCCAACATTTTCAACGTTATTACCGACAGCCGAAGTTGACGGTATTTGCATATCCACGTCCGTATTATTGTCTTCCATATCGCACCATGCACGACGCGACGTACGTATCACACAACACACGGATAGCCGTTCAAACAAAGAACCTACTCCAACGATAGCTTCCGCCCGCACTTAAAGCACGCGACTGAAATGCAAAAATTGCAAACAGCCGGTGAAAAGTTCAATAACCTCTGGCTCGATTCACAGGAAATCAAGCATACAGGACTTGGCTACAGAGAAGCTAGCGGCCCGCATAGGTTCTATTTCATTTTCTATTGCCGCTCGGTCGGAGTCAAGGCCGCATTTATAATGGGCTTGATAATTAAGATACCATTTTAGAATTTTTAATATAACCTAAATTAATGGTTTCCTATTTCAAAAATTACATTTTAGAAGATGTTTTGTAATTTTTTTTTTGGAAGCATCCCTTGCTTCCATGGACTGCACGCCCCTGCTCTTTAGTATCACACATAGTAATTTAATATTAAAAATATAAATTGTACTAACTCATAAGGCATTGTTCTTTTTGTTTACTATAAAAATATTTATAAAAAAATGAAACCTACTTCAAAAAAGTTAAAAGCAATATTTTATTCCACGTTGAAAATTTTAATACGTAAAGTCGGCCCCAAACTAATAAAGGCTAATAAAGTTAGACTTACAAGCTAACTATTCTATGAGATAGATTCAACTGTTTTATTTCTTCTCTTTGAAAAACATATATTAAGACTTTTTTAAACTAACAACAATTTCTATTACCTAGCTTTTACATTTATGAAAATTAAAACTAAAAAAATGCTTTTTGAACATTTTTTTCAAGTGATATGCAAATTTGAATTAACTAAATACTTATGCCTTTGTAATATTGTTTGTCGCTTCAAGTACACGCACTAATCTATTTAGATGTTTTTTCACACTAAAGATAGTTTTTTAAATTATTTAAATTATTATTCACGATTTTGTCCAGATTAAAATTTGTAAGTGATTTATTTGATGCTTTTATTTCATAAAAATTTTATAATTTTCGATAAATCCTGTCTGATAGTACTTTTGTAAATTTAGTAGCATCAAATTTTGACATTTTAACGTTGATTTATTCCTCCTTCACTACTTTTGCAGTTCAGCTTATTTTCAAAAAAATTTCTCAATTCGAATATTCCTTACTCAGATATTTTACTTTGTCGAAGATTGAGAAATTTACTATTATTTCTTTAAACTTGGTCGAGTCCAGCCTTGTAATATAAAACATGCCAACCTTGCTAATTTTATCTCCCAACGGTTTTATAATAAATAAATCTGTTTTTTATTATCAATTTTCAGATTGGTTGGTTGGCTATTATTCCTTTCTTGCCTGACCAAAAAATGTTAAAATCCTTACTGAAAGTTTTCCTATTAAATATCATTATTTCTCTTACTAAAACTTTATTAACACACCTTCATAACACCAACTTCACAAAACTAACTTCATTTATGTCAAACCTTTGTCAACTCTCATTTGCCATCGAGCACGTTTTACAAATTAACAATGTTTGACTAGATCGCATAAAAGGGTAGAAATACAATTCCATTTTAGGGTTTCAATATATTTAAATATTGTGATGTAACATTCATTTTTACATGTCTATTTTGGATCCAAAGAGTAAAGTAAATTATAAACATTTTTTTCCTTGTTTTACGTATATTTGCTAAATTTCATATATGTTTTTCATACATTTATATGTCTAAACTAACTTCATTTTTATCAAGTTGATCTAAATTTAAGTCTACCGTTCTTTCATTTGAATTATCTAAGAGAAAGTTATTTCCTTAGTTTCAAGTAGCACTAAAGATTGCGAAAGCCGAAAGCGTTTTGCTACGATTTATTAACATTTGCACGAAATAGAATATTTCTACTTTTCTATATTGTAATATGGCTACCAAAGTTGGCAGTACAACCAACTTGTAAGTTTTAATACAATATTATTATTTTGCATCAGCAGTAAAGTTTTAGTACTGTATAATGTTTAATACCCTTTCTGTATGTTATATATTACTAAAAATAAAATAGAGGCCTTACGTAGGACAAAGTTTCTGATAATAAGTTAAATACTAAATTTTTGTTTAAATTTTAATTTTGAGATATAGTCCAATATCGGTTTTGAATTTACACAAGAGGATATATTCAAATATGAGTGCAGTGTCGAGATCCATAAGCACTTTTATTTACAGGCTTTAATATGCAAAGAGTTGTCACCTCGGTAATAAAATATTAAAAACACGATGCAAGGTTTTGCTCCCTACATGTTTACCTCCAAAAAATATGGAAATTCGCGATTCAATTTGGGATTCACAAAGCAGCGCTTCCACGTTCTTAAGTGCTACTGCATTAATCAATCAAATAGAAAGAAAATCAATAAGCTCCTACAAAGGGGCATATAGAACAGGGCAATGTTGGTTTATGGACGGATTAGGCAAACAAATTTATCTTGACTTCAGAAGGAGCCGAAGCAAATATGCTTCGCATAAGTAGTCTGTGTGGTGCAGACACTGAGTTAAGTAAAGTAATTTCTTTCCCTGAAAATTACACATAAACTCTAAGTACATTAAGGTGTATGATTTTGTAACGTTTAACCGTAGATAATTAGTCAACTTGCGAGCAATTTAAGTCACATACATTTCTGGGCAATTCAAGGGCAACTTCTTAACATTCATCTCTACTTATTTATTTTCAAATGGTTTTTATACTTTTTGTAGGCGTTTGTTTTGTTAAAGTTTTTGTAGGATTTGAGTTTTAAAAATTGCTTTGATTTGGTATATAGCAAAAGTAGAAGGGAAACAGATTTTTAACACGAATTTTGCCAAGTGCGAGATTTGGCAAATATGCAATTATTTGAATTTTCTCTGTATCGACTCAATAAATGGGTATTAAGAAAAAACATTTTTTCGAGTTTTTAATATATATATATATATATATATATATATATATATATATATATATATATATATATATTGAATGTATAGACAAATATATGAATATATTTTTCTAATATTCATTTTTTCCACATATTTCTTTCTACATTAAACACACTTTTTGAAATGATTAACTTTTAATTGGTTTGACTTTCTTAAGGACAACTTAAAAAACATCATTACAATTTTAGTTTTCTGATTGCCAAATTTACTTCAAGGGCATACCAAATAATTAATTACACATGTTACTTTGGTAGACAGGGTATCTCAACCATAAGCAATTATTTTACGTTTAGCCCTGTATCCTTCAAACTTCGAGAGAAGTAAAAACACTGTCAAAGCTCATTTTAGAATTTTTTTGCGATGTAGCTTACGCGATTTTCTTTTGCTTAGATACTAAATTTGGAAATAACATGGTATTAATTCAAACTTATAATCAAACATAAACAGGAAAAAAAATTAAACCTATAATTTCTAGTCTAAATGAAATGCTCTGCATGTACGCCATTAACCTCGTCAAATTTATCCTAAATTCTTTTTTGGCGTTCCAGTGCATTTATAATTGCTTCGTAATCATTTTCGTTTAAATTAATTATTTCTTTAACATTATTATTTTTTTCTCTATAAACTGTACCTTTCAAATAGCCCCAAAGGACGATACCCATGGAAGTTAGTTCTGGGAAGTTCTCGGGCCATTTGATTGATTAATTTTTCCTTTTTCACATTTGACATTTTTTTTAAAGGTCTCTTACTGCCACAATATTATGGTGTGGTGGCCTGTCTTGTTGCCAAATTATATTTTGCCGAGTTTGAAATAGTAGTTGATATCTTAATTAAGACTTGCTCTTATAATTTGAACAAATTCAGGTCCCCTCCATTTTTGTTTGCCATTTAATTGTTAAACTGGCTTAATTTTAAAATCGTGGCATCTGTTTTGTTTTAAAGTCCTCTACACTGTTCTATAACTAACTCTTTTGTTTCGTGGTCCATACCTTATATATCTAACACAGCATCTGATACATTTTCTTGTCTCTTATAGACGCTGTTTCTTGCAATAACTTCTTCGTATGATTTATAATTAATATAGATGGTATTCTCTGATCACCCTGAATATTTCCCACATACCATTCTTGTATTCTTGTGGCGTTATTATTATTCTTGAAATTAAGCTTGACCATTTTGAACCCTTAATTTTTTAAGTCTTCACAAAATAAAAATGAGACAAGCAGTAAATCGGACTTCAAATATAAAAATTCGGGAAACAAATCTTTATCTCCAGGTAGAAGAGGTGTCTAAATAGGTAAGCAATTATAGTCGAAAAATCCTAGTATTTTGTAATTCTAAAACCTTTCATATTTAGAAAACCTTTTATTTTTATGCATGGTATATTATACAAAAATATGCAGAATTTAATATAAAATCTAAAAACATTGAAAACTGTGGTATATTACATTTAATAAAACAAAGTTGGTACTTGTCTTGCTTTTTTGAGACACCCTATATAAATTGAAATATAAGTATATGCAAAAGTAGAACGAGTCAAACACCCTTTGTTTGGAATATATTTTTCTAATTCCAAAATTAACCGAGATATTTTCATCTATAGAATTATCTTGATCACTCTGTACATCAGTAATATTCTTAAGTTGAGTTTTATATATGCAAAAAAGTAATAAACTTGCTGTGTATTTGCATTTTTTTTTAAATATCAATATTTTCTATTTCGGTTTCTAAATAAAAAAAAATATTCTTGCTTTTAAAAAGCTGCTTCATACCCCTAGGATAAACATGGGCAAGCGAAAAAAATGTATATTTAACAAATAAAACAAACTTGGTGCCTTGCACCGCTTTAAAATAAAATAATTTTCGTTTTTTTTGGGCTGCTTCATATTTCTAAGATTGTATGCATAGTGGGAAACAAATGTACTTACATAAAAAAAAATAGAAGAATTTTGACGTGCTTTATTGTTTGTTAAAAAAGCTAAACCCTATGATTTTTTTTTCGTTTTTAGGGGATGGCTTTATTCTTCTAGGGCTGCCTTGGATATTTATTTACAAAATAATAAATAAAATTTAACGTGTTTTGCCGCTTTTAAACAAGCTAAATGCTTTTGAAATACACTTTTTTTTCAGTTTCAGGTGGCTGTTTCATCCCCTTAAAGGTATCCTGCACGATTAAAAAAAATATTTTTATATTCAGTTAATAAAATACATTTTTCATGTGCCCCCATTTTATTTATTTCTCTTTGGGACACATACAGGTCTAGCCCACAAAATTGTGTCCCCTATTTACATGTTAATTTAATCGATAACATACACCTAAAACTACACATCTACATATTATAATCTATTAGTTAACATATTTTACAATATAATTAATACTGGAAAAAAAACTTACGCCTTAATACCTATTTAGAAAATCGACCTTTAGAGCTTTTTTAATATTTTTGGAGGACATACAGAACAAATCAATGTTATCGCAGTGAACATTTGCAGAGTTTAACATTCTAAATATAGGAGAGTTTGCACAACTATTAGTGTGAGCCATAGGAGGTACAAACGAACGCGTGTTTCTTAGATTTCTTTGAGGAACTGCTATTGGAATCTGGGATAAAAGATCAGTTGAATCGACTTGGCAACAAATAATTTTTTTCAGACAAACGATATCATTTATAATCCTGCGATCTGCCAGGCTTAAGAGTTTCACTTATTTACGTAAATAATTGTAATCTGTGGCCATGTTGTTCCTAAATGCCAAAGATTTTAAAAACTTGTTCTGTACGCGCTCCATTCTTTGAATATAGACATCATACATGGGATTCTAAACAGATGATGCGAAATTCAGTCGACTAGAAACATAAGCATGATAGAGGGTCAGTAAGATATTTTGAAACGCTTTCGAATGCCTATTTATGTATACCAATTCTAAACGCATTATTAACAATATTGTCAATTTGTCGATCAAAAAGCATCTTATCATCGAAGATAACGCCTAGGTCTCTTGCTTGGCCCTCTGTACGAAGCTGGTTTGAATTTAAACTATAATTGAAAACCACTTTTTGGTGATTACGGGTAAAACTAATTGTAAAACATTTTTCAGTGTGTAAATATAGACTATTTGTAGAACAATATTGTTCAATCCTATCAAGATCTGATTGCAATTGCTGACAATCGACGCTATCTTGTATTACTTCATTCCTCAGGTCATCTGCATAAAATAAATATTAAGTATTTACTGATATTATTTATCTAAATGATAAAGAGTAAGGGTCCCAGATGACTCCCTTGGGGCACCCCAGATGTCGAGATAAATGATTCAGACTAGGATCCCGCAATGGCAAAGGAGTGCTCCCGATCGGTTAAATAAGATCTGAACCATTTGAGGATTATGCTGCCTACACCGATCTCGGACAATTTATTAATAATAATTTCATGGTTAACTTTATCGAACGCTTTGCTAAAGTCCGTGCTAATGAGGTTAGAGTCAATCGATCTATTTGCTAAAAATCCGTGCTGCTGGCTATTGATAATGTTTTTAAATAGGTAGAAAATATGTTTATAGACTAACTTTTCAAACACCTTTGCAAACGTACAGAGTTTGCAGATCGGTCTATAATTTTTTAAGTTACTCCTATTACCAGACTTATGTATGGGCACAACAATGGCCCTTTTACATACAGTAGGAAAATGGCCCTCATTGAGCGATTGATTAAATAATTTTAGAAGTGGTTGGCATAAACTATTGGCGCTATTGAAGTCGACTGAAAGTCGCATTTCCTGAAAAACTCTCTGACATTATTAGGATGTTAGTTTTTGGCTCAAATACATATTTCAATAAAGTTGCAAAACGGTTACAAACATCATTATTATTACTAGATGTAGTTTTTAAAATACACTTCCAGAGGTATAACTCTTTTTCCGGGTTTAGCAGATACAAAACGCCAAAATTTTTTGCAATTTGTGGGAATTTCCGCCTCAATCCGATTTATATAATTTTGGTAGTCTTCTCTAGCGTCTTTAAACGGCTTCTAAGAGTTTTAAAGGTATTTAAATCACTCAAACTTTCATAAACTTTCCATTTATTATGGAATTTATTTTTTTCTTTCATCACTATAATGGTGGAACTAGAAAAGTATGCTGGATATTTACTGTTACGGTAACCAGTTGGAACAAACTCCGATATTATATTATTTATTCTGTGATAAAATTTTTGAATGTTAGTTTCTAAGTTATTAATACTAAGTAAATTATTCCATGGGGTACTGAGTATTGCGTCATTTATATTATTATAATTAGCTTTATGAAAATTTAAAAACTTGGTATGTGGAGTGATCTGGGGAACTCTATATCAAGGAAAAATTCCAAACTTGGATGATAAGGATCCTCCAGCACCATCGGACATGTACATTAAGAAATTGATGTAATTGTGTTGTAGTCGTTTGACAGTATTAGGTCTAATGTTCTTCCTAGCCTATTTCTTAAATAGTTGAACTGGACCACCCCGAAAAAGGAAAGCATATCAACGAGATCTGCAGATTTTACATCCGCATTCGAGAGTACTAAATACCTATCATCAGTAAATGCTCAGTTTATGCCAGGGGAGTTAAAATCTCCACATATTATAATTTTATTATTACTCACCCTTTCAGTGATTCAGACCAATTTTGACATAAAAGTTACCCTAGCGATATCGTCACCCGGAGGCAGGTAGACACAGCACAAATAAACACTTTCATTATCACTCACTTTTAATTTTACCCAAATATCTTCAGCCTCACTATGAAACTCACGTACCAAGGAAGCACGAAGAATATTGCGTGTGGCTTTGAAGACACCACCACCATCCGTTTTTTGTGATCCAGAAATTCCGCGGTCTCGACGAAAAATATTATAAGTGTTTAGATTAATCACCTCTTGATCAAGAACAGAGCTGTTTAACCAGGATTTCGTTCTGTACGCAACATCAGAGTTATTAGAGCACACGTTCAAACAGAAATCCGATAGTTTAGTTCTAATTGCCCTAACGTTTTGATAAAAAGTAGTTAGGGTTCTGTCAGTATACGAGAACACTGCAGAAGACCAACACATTGATGTTTACTGTCTGGCATATGTAGCAGCACTAAAATAATGTTCTTCACGTGGATAACTTTGGAGCGGTCATCCTTACGTAAGAAGATATTTCTATTACGTAGCCATACAAATTTAAACGGTTTTTGTCGAGCAACAGCACGAGACTCCTTAAATGAAGCTTTATTCGTTTGTGTTAAATATTCATTTAGGTAAATCGGTGCAGAAGTATTATCCAGAATGAGTCGGGGGACTATCATGAACTTTTACCTTGGCTGCTGCAATTATATCCTCTCTGAAGCGTCTACAAGTAAGCCTAACAATAATGTTGTTAGGTTGGTTCTCAGCATTCTGTGTGGGGGAACCCTGTGTACGAAGTCAATCATTTTATCTTTTCATTCTCCATGTTTAATTTGTCAGTAAGTTTCAGGTAATCAACAAGTTTCTTTATCGTTTCCTTAAAATCGGATACTTTATCACTACAAAAAGTCACCGATTCTCTAATTTTATTCCGGAATAAAATGTAATTTTTAATATATGTGATTAAAAAAGAATCAAGTATCTATATCAATAACCGGCAATTTTCAGTCTTATAACATTTACCCACACTTTTTCAGCCTTTAATTTAAAGGATTGAGCGTTCTCAAAATATATTTTTTTATACGTTTTTATGCCCCTTAACTTACACTCAAAATCTAATCTCCGCGAGACACTGATATAGACTATTTTTGCGACTACAATACTTCCCCTCTACAGCCAATACTGTGTAGTAATGATACAATATATGGGCTGTTAAATGGGGAAGTAAAATATTACTGAATTAAATTCACTTTCTGGCTCAAAGGGATGCTCCGCCAAAGAAAATGTGGGTCAAAATTGGTTAAAATCAAACATAGCCGCCGTAGATCTTAACGGAAACTTTGTTATTTTGTAGCAAGTTTTAATGAGTTTGTCACATGATTTTGGCCCCAACCGTCTGACGGAAGTTAAACTTCTTAACAAATTAGAAGTTTACGGAATCTAGGTAGTGTTTTTCGTTAGACACGTATTACCGAATAAAGTTAATTTATGGAAAGTAGAGAGAGAAACAATTTCATTATGTTTTCTGGTAAAAGCTGCGAACACAATTACAGGTAATCTTAAGAAATACAAATTATATTACTTTAAAATATAACCCATGGATTAAAAGATTTCGTTTATTTCCCAGATTGTTTAGTTTATACAGAATATCCCTCGATTATTTTGACGACAGGAAGAACTTTTTTAATTCTACGTTGACGAAAAAAAGTCACCCTTCAATATTGCTTTTTTTAAAACTCGAAAAAAAACTATATCCCCAATTTAGGATATGGCATAAATTAAACGTAACTTTTGTTCCGTGAAACTTCCTTTGATATTTTAGTTGTTGTCGTGCATATAAGGTAACGTTTTTGCCATTATACAATACCACGCAAACCAGTAGCGTAGCTACGGGGGACTAGCAGGCACGCCCCAGGCTTTTGCGGAAAATCCCGCCCACTTTTTCGATAGAAAATGCTTTGTTTTCAGTAAACATACAGTATGATGGTCTTTTTTTATTAGTCGTCACTTGTAGTAGGCGTTATTCTGTATGGCGCCAAAACGCCGTGGTGGCCCTCTTACTTCGGTCGTAAAAGGGAAGTATTGTGATCGTGAAAAAATCGCCCTCTGAGATGTTTTGAGATCTTTCCGATTCAGGGTTCCTAGATGCCAGAAAATCATGTTTTCTCAATTCCGTCGGTCTGTCGGTCTGTCTGTTCTCGGCATAGCTAAGAAACTACTTACCCGTTTAACTTCAACAAATTTTGATCAAAAATTAAGAACCGTATGTGAATAACCTGGTAACATTTTGGTAAAAATCCAATATGGCAAAACAAAATTACGGCCTAGCGAAATGTTAAAAAAATGATTACTAAGAAAGTGCTTCTCCAATTTATCTCAATTTTTGCAAAAAAAAACAAGCGTTATGTAAAGATCAACTGGTAAAACGTTGGTACGAATCCAAGATGGCGAAACAAAATGGCGGTTTAATAAAATATTTATTAATTAAACCTGAATAAACTACTTAATGATCTGATTTTAAATTGTGTTACAAATAATTGCAGTATAGAGATGTACTAGTAAAAATGTGGTACTAATTTAAGATGGCGGAATAAAATGGCAACCAAATAAAATTTTTGTAATCCGAAAAAATCACCCGCTCAAGTTTTAGATATCTTCTCGGTTTAGCGTGCCTAGATGCCAAAAAAATCTGTTTTATCAAGTCCGTCAGTCCGTCTGTCGGTTTCTCTGTCTGTCTGTCGGTTCGCGGCATAGCTTAAAAACTACACATCAGATTGTCTTCAAATTGTATTTAAAAATTAAGGCTCATATGAGGATGGTGATATTTTGGTTAAAATCCAATATGCTGGAACAAGATGGCAGCCTAGTAAATCATTAAAAAATGTATTACTAAAAAAACTAATTATCCAATTTTTCTCAAGTTTTGCACAAAAATCAAGTATTATGTACAAATCAACTAGTAACATTTTGGTACAAATCCAAGATGGCGGAACAAAATGGCGACTTAATAAAACGTTTAAAAATTCATCCTGAAAAACTACTTGATTTTAAATTATAATAATATAATAAAATATAATAAATAACTAATTATAGTATAGAGATGAACTAGAAAAACTGTGATACTATTTCAAAACGGCGGAACAAAATGGCAGCCAAATATAATATTCTTAATCTGGTAAAATCACCCTCTCAGGTTTTACACACCTTCAGGTTTTAGAGTTGCTAGATGTCAAAAAAATATGTTTTATCAATTACGTCGTTTGTCTGTCGGTCTGTCTGTCCGCCTGTCAGTTCACGACAAAGCTTACAAACTACTTATTATTGAATTCAAATGTTAGTCAAAAATTAAGGCTTATATGGGGATGACCTGGTAATATTTGAGAAAAAATCCAGTATGGCGCAAGAAGATGGCGGCCTAGTGACAAAACTGAATAATCAATGTGTCTCAAATTTTGCACAAAAATCAAGTATTATATGAGAATCGACTAGTAAAATTTTGATACGATTACAAGATGGAGGAACGAAATGGCGGATGAGTAAAATATTTAGAAATTCAGCCTAAAAAAACTGCTTAACGAATTGATTTCAAAGTGTGTGCAATAACTAATTGTAGCATTGAAATGAACTAGTAGAGCTGTGATACTAATCCAAGATAGCGGAATAAAATGGCGCATAAATACAATTTTTGTAATCTGAAAAATCACCCTGTCAGGTTTTAAATATCTTCGTGTTTTAGCGTCCCTAGATGCCAAATAAAATATTCTGAAAAATCAGCCTGAGAAACTATTTATTAGATTCATTTTAAATTTTGTGCAAGCATTAAGTGTGATATAGAGATAAACTGGTAAAGTTGTGTTACGAATACATTTTTTAAAAATCAACGTAAAAAAAGTCTTCTTGTTCTGTAAATTTTGGAGAAAAATTAAATATAATATAAGGTTAAACTGGTACGAATTCAGCATGACATAACAACATCGCGGTGTGTGTCAATGTGAAAACTTCTTATTGAATTTAATTTAAATTATGCTCAAAATTCAAGTCAGGCTTAGGTGGAAACTGGTAAAACATTAGTCGGTATATAACAAGATGTTGGAACAAAATGGCGTCCAATAAAATTTTTTAAAAAGACAGTATATATGTGTTCTTACATAACTATATACTGAACTAAATTGGGTCACAGTTCACCATCATCTTTATCATCATTATTCTACCACTGCTTTAGTTCGTTCTGCCGCCCCTATTATAGATGGCCCTCTTCAGCCCTAACAGCTGGCTACGCTACTGTCGCATATTACAGGGTAAGTCTGAAATCAAGAGTCAAAAATTGTATTTCCGATTTACCAATTTCATATTCTTTTTGCAAACCTATGTTAGTACATTTCTATCGTCTCTATAAGGAGACTTATTTGCAATTGTTCCATACCCTGCAAAATACAAAGTGACTCAGAAATCGAAAGCTAAAGAGCATATTTTCAACTTATTAATTTTAATAAAAATTATTTAATTTTAAGACTTAAATTGATTTCTGGTATGCCTTGAAGATTTATATAAGTTAGAAGTATATTTCACTTGAATAAAATTATTGGGCAAAAAGTTAACACCAAATATGCTTTTACTCTAATTAGATAAACATAAATCTAATTGGAAAGTCATTGGTTGTACTAGTTGATGCAAGAAAAATAAAAAAATATTACAAAATATTTCGGAGCACTACATCTTTTTAAAGTAAACAGTATTCTTGTGTTGCTGATAGTACTTTTAATTATACAGACAAAAGATGTTGGACTTTATAGATCAATATCGACCCAATGCGCAGATAACCGTATTACCTAAAGATAAAACAGTTTCCCCAGTTAACTCTGGACTATCTGAGAACTAAAACAATTGGCACATATCAAGTCCATAATTTTACACCTAAGATAAAATGGAATAAGATTTAAACAACTTTTTTTTAATGCTAAATAAAACTGTAATGTCTTTGTAGGTTAAGCTTTATTTGTCGTCATAAATCAGCAACTTATTATAAATTATTTATTCACACTGTATGAAATTTAATAAAAATATCTAGAAAGGCTATACATCGAATTTCAGGATATGTGCGTCTATACAGATCTAGATAAGAAACATGTATTTTCAGAGCTAAACATAGTTGTTAAAAAAAAATTAAAATGATATTATTAAATTTAACTTAACTTAGGATTCTGGGATAGATCTCTTACAATTTTATTTTTTCTGTCATTCTGGTGATATCCATGAAAATCTGGAGTATTTTGATTCGCGATTATGGTAGTTTGGTAACGGTAACCTAATAAATAATTTATTACATTTATATTTTCACCAAACGGTACTAGACAGTATTTCACAAATAACAATTATAGCCAATTAATCTGCCCTAAAAGTAAATAATAAAACGAAAGCTCTATTATTTTGACACCATCTAAGACACCAAATAAGCAGCAATACTCATTTTCTCGATTAAAATGTTAAGAGGAAATGAATTTCGTGCCACATAAAAACCTCAAAAACCATACAAAACCCGATATTTTTGATTACCTCGATCTTTTCCCTTTCACCCTCCGCTATTTATTTCACTTATTGCCACAAGAAATGTTTTGTGCCAAGGATATTTAATATTTTTAACATTCATTAGGATTTTAAATACCGAAATATCCTGGCGAGAAAGTTGATTGATTCCTCCCCCACCCCCTAGATCAAAGGATGTAGCTCAAGATGTGCTCAAATTACTTTTTTGGTTCGTTACACTTTATACAACAGATTTTAAGGCAATATATTAAGGTATTTCAAAGTTCTCGTAGAAACACTCTCGCAGAAAAATATTCAAAATGGAGTTATTTTGCCATCTTTTCTAATATGCTCGCTAGGTAACGATTCTGATACTATCCTGAATACTTCCTAACAAGTGTCGGTGAACATACCTAAAAAAACATAGGGCTAAATTAATAGAGTAAGAAACAAAGGTCTTACTCGAGCTCTAAATGATAACATCTTTCTTTTTAAGTCAGTTAAAAAGTCATTAAATTTAAAGTTTTATTTTTAGAAATGAAAATCAAAACTCCTTACAAACCCGAAAAATTTCAAATCGATATTTAAGTTTGGGTTTAAATCAGGTTTTTGAAAATAAAAAAATTAAAAATCAACACTTACATTAGGTAAGACATCTTGCCACCAGGCTGTCTTTTTTAATTATCCTTAGTACTATCGCCCCTATGTTTAAAAATAACTGCTGATTTCCCCTCGATTGCAGGTATATATAACCCTTACCGGTTAATCGGCAGAATCATTTCTAGGCAGGGGCGTGCAGTCCATGGAAGCAAGGAAAGCAGTGCTTCCCCAAAAAAAACATCTTCTAAAATGTCATTTTTGAAATCGGAAAACATTAATTTAGTTTATATTAAACATGCTAAAATATTATCTTAATTATCAAGCCCATAATATATGCGGCCTTGACTCCGACCCAGCCACAATAGAATATCGAATAGAACCTATGCGGGCCGCTAGCTTCTCTGCAGCCAAGTCCTGTATGCTTGATTTCCTGTGAATCGAGCCAGAGGTTATTGAACTTTCCACCGGCTGTTTGCAATTTTTGCATTTCAGTCACTTGCTTAAAGTGGTGGCGGAAGCTATCGTTGAAGTAGGTTCTTTATTTGAACGGCTATCCGTGTGTTGTGTGATACGTACGTCGCCTCATGCATAGTGCGATATGGAAGACAATAATACGGACGTGGGTATGCAAATACCGTCAACTTTGGCTGTCGGTAATAACGTTGAAAATGTTGGAGAATTTAGTAAGAAGAGTGTGTGTGAATGTGTGATGTGTGTCTTAATAATAAAGGGATTTTCAACATTAAACTTCGCTGATAAGCTTCAAATAATTTCCAAAGGAAGGGCAAAACTGCCTATGAAAAATTTAACCACAAAAATGAAAAACTGTATTAGACATTTTTATCCGGAAAACAATACGAACAATTTAAATGGCTAACAGGGTGTGAAAATATAAGTAAACTATTTTGTTTGAAATAAAACTGGTTTTTCCGATTTAAACATTTTCCATAAAGCTGTAAAAAGACACATTATGTCCAAAGCGCATTTACAGGCCGTCATAAAAGAAAAAGTCCTCGATAAAACCAGAATTGAACACGCCCTTAATAAACAGTTAGAAATTACTCACCAACAACACAATGAACTAGTCTATAAAAATAAGCAAATATTAAGAAGACTTATCGATGTTGTTTGTTTTCTCGGACAGCATGAATTGGATTTAGAGGTCATGACGAAACAACTGTTTCTTCAAATAGAGGAAATTTTCAAGATTTACTTAGTTTAATAGCTAAATATGATGGTTAGAGAAGTCTAGCGTTTTTCGCGGAACGTCGATTCGAATACTGAATGATTTAATTTCCGCTGCTGCAACCATTATTCTAAAAAGAATTAAGCAGGAGATTGGCGAGGCGCGGTTCATTAAAACAGACGGAAGTATTCAAGAGCGATTTTTAGGTTTTAAGAATGTGTATATAAATATACCGTAGTTTATAACGTTACTAAAGAAATTAGTGGAGGGAAAAAATGAGTTGCTCAAAGCTGTGATGGAGCTACAGTGATGGCAGGACAATTAGGGGGTCTGAAAGCTAAAGTTCGAGAAACTTTCCCAAATGCTGTGTTTGTCCATTGTTTTGCCCATAAATTCAATTTAGTTTTATCTCAGTCTATCAATCACATTAAAGAGTTTAAAGTATTTTTCGTTACTTTAAGTGGCATGGCTGCTTTTTTTCCAAATCAACAAAACGTACACAAGCTTTGAACTCCAGTGTTCACAAACGAGTAGCTCCTACTAGGTGGAACTATAATTGACTGATAAAGACTTGTGTTAACAGTATCTGAAAATCGTGAATCACTTATTAAACTATTTGAGAATATAATAGAAAATAATGAAACGTGGAACTCAGAAGCAATAAATAGTTCGAGGGGGTTTTTGGACTGTTTGAAACGAGATTTTAATTTTAATTATTTGTTGAACATATTTTCAGAAATATTTCCATTCTGGGACAGCGTTTTTAATATATTACAAACTAAAACAAATGATATTGCTTTTTGCCTAAAAAAGTGGATGATTTTTAGTCCATGTTAAGCCAAAAAAGAGATTACTTTGACCTATTTTGGGAGAAAACGATGATGTTAAATGTAGAGTCACAAGCCAAGCGTCTTCGAACAGTTCAAACATCATACAGACGCCTCTTTCATGAAATAATCGAACAAATTCAGCAACAAATAAACTATAGATCTAACGGTATAAATGATTTTAAATTCCTCGAGCTCTGCAATTTTGATGCATTTTCCAGAAGATGCGTTTAGATCTCTTCTTCTTCATTATAGCCAGTTCTTCAACTGAGTGTTACTGCGATCTGAACTAAAAGTGATTTACGAAACCGATGACATTAGCGCAAAAGATAACGCTAGGGAACTAATGCAATTTTTAAAAGCTGGAAGATGCCTACACCGAAGTATCGAAAGTGTGTGAATTGGTATTGACAATACCTGACATAAGTTCATCAGTAGAACGCAATTTTTCGACACTTAAACGTATAAAAAATTTCGTGACAAATTCAACGGGGCAGGAGAGACTTTTGCATACATCGCTGTTGTCCATTGAAAATAAACTTCTCCAAAATATGTCGGAGCATCGACGTTTTTATGATGACGTCATTGACGAATTTGCAAAAAATGATTACACTACAAATAGGTAAGTTTCTAAAAATTGCTTCCCTTTCTTAAAATTTCACCGCACTCCCCTGTTTCTAGGTTCCTTTTTGACATCGAAATTTCTCGGTTCGTCATTATTTTGCTGAAATACACAATTATATAATTATAAACGATTGTTTATTATTTGTGGGTCATCGACTTGGCATTGTTTTAAAAAAATAAAAGGGAATTCTTTATTACAGTTAATAACTTAAGAAAATTAATCATTTCTTGTACTTTGATAATATCTTGGGAATCTTATTTTTAGACGGATCTAACCATTATTATTCAAACGAAAAAAATCTGCACAAATTCACTATTCTTGCTCTAAATCCTAAGATAGAATTCAAAATCAATAAACTATTTTAAAAGTTAGATAAAGTTCTGTTAGAGACCTGAATAAAAACGGCCAGTTATCTTTATTAAATTGCAACAAATTAGAACGTGCCTCTTCTTTTCGAG
The DNA here is from genome assembly GCA_030620095.1 of Kuschelorhynchus macadamiae. Lineage (NCBI taxonomy): Eukaryota > Metazoa > Arthropoda > Insecta > Coleoptera > Curculionidae > Kuschelorhynchus > Kuschelorhynchus macadamiae. The sequence goes on from JAUTXW010004232.1 coordinate 325,030, forward strand.
TTTCGTCGAGGACACGGTTGCACGTGACATCGGCTAAATTCAGTTCGGAGAGTTGGCAGGACTTGCCGGACCGCAACATGTGTTGCTGTTTTCAGTCATTAGCAGGACGTGGCTGATTTGTTAAGTTACACGGCTAACCGCAATTTTAGCGGTTCTAAAATATGTTATGTTCGACGTATTATTTGTTAGATTAGTTCAGTAGTTTAAGAGCTTAAAGTTGTTAATTTTCTCACCAAATTAGTTTTCTTTACCCGAATATTTTAGTGTGCCAATAAAGTTTAAAATGGAATATGCAAAATGTATTTAACTATTTTTCTTGAAATTCCACTTTAATGTAAATGACCATAACTTTTAAACAAAGTGACTGGTTTTCAAACGGTTTTTTACTTTATTCGTAAAAGAAAGTGTTGTAATCATTAAAAAGTCACCCTCCGAGATAACGAAAATCACATTTTCTCAATTTCATTGGTCTGTCGATTTAATTAAAATTTTGGTCAAAAATAGAGGGTTATATGGGGATGCCCTGGTAGAATTTTGATAAAAATTTAAATGGCTAAACGAAACGGCGGCCTAGTGGAATGTTAAATTATGACAAAAAACTACTTATCTAATTTACCCTAAATTTTGTAGAAATCAAGTATTCCGAATCAGTTGGTGAGATTTTGATATGAATCCAAAATAACGAAACAAAATGGCGGCTTCATATATAATAAAAAAAAATTAAAAATTCAGCTTGAAAACACTCCATAGTAGATTGATCTCAAATATTGCGCAAGAATTAATTGTCATATAGAGATAAACTGGTAAAATTGCAGTATGAATTTAAAATAACGGAATAAAAGGGCGGCCAAGTAAAATGTCTGTTATTGAGAAATTATCCTAGATTTTCCTTATATTTACGTTTTAACGTCCCTAGATGCCAAAAAATATGTTTTTTTCGTTCGTTCATCTATCTGTCGGTCAGTTAAAAAAACTACTAACCCGATTGACTTCAAATTTTCGTCAAAAATTAAGGGTTATATGGGGATGACTTGGTAATATGTTAGTAAAAATCCAGTAGGGCGGAATAAAATGGCGAAATAGTGAAATGTTAAAAAATATATTACTGAAAAACTAATTACCCAATCTACCTCAAATTTTGCACAAAATTTAAGCGTTCCATAGGAATCAAGCTGTAACATTCTGGTACGAATCCAAAATACTAAGACACGATGTGCAAGTATTAATTGTGATATTGACATAAACTGAACTGTGACACGAATTCAAGATGGCGAAACAAAATGGTGGCCAAATAAAATGCCTAAAAAATTAACGTAATAAAGATCGGCTTATTCAGTTGACTTCAAATTTTGCAGAAAAATTAATTGTGATATAGAGATGCAAGTACGTTAATTAACACGCATTTTGTAAGAAACCACTCCTTAGTAACTAAAAGTGGAGTTTTACCGGCCGATAATATTTCTGACCATAAAATTATTTATTGCGAGGTGAATTTGGGGATAGTTCCAGTTTTTCCTCAATTAATTCAATACCTTGCATGAATGTAATTTATAAAAATAACATTGATATTAAAATAGAAATATTTAATGATCTTATTTTGAATTTGTTTAATAAACACATTGAAATACGGGAGTCGCGAAAACTAAACCTAAAGCGCCTTGGTTAACCGAAAATATGAAGGCTTTAATAAGGCAGTGAGACAGTGCATTACAGAAGTGCAAGAGAATTAAACTTCATGAAGATTGGATTACTTATATAATTAAATGAGAGAAAAAACTTTTTAGATACATTGTGTACAGAAAAGAAGTCCCAAAAATTGTGGTCAGCTGTAAAAAAACTTTAATATTTGTGAAAACAAATATACTACAATTGCTTGTAATTTGTCTGACCGTGATGGAATAAATTCTTTTTTTGCTCCATTTTTACAAAGTGTATCAGACTGCGATGAAGAGGTTAACTATTTTTAAAACAATATTTACAACCACAATTTAAAAATTTCATTTAAATTAGCAGAAATATCTGATGTTAACAAAATTTCAAATAGTATAAATACCACTGCAAATGGGATTGATGGCATTTCGGCTGTAATGCTTATATACTGTACCGCTTATATTGATAATATATAATTAACTCTTGTAAGTATAGCAGTGAGTTATCCCCCTGATAAATGGAAAATACCAATAGGAAAACTCTATCAAAAACTTCAAATCAGAAAATGCTTAATGATTTGCTTGTTATAAATATACTTCCTTCAATATCAAAAATATTTTAAAAAATAATCAATAATCAAATGTATATTTATTTCCTTAACAATAGTATCATACCCAACACCCACTGCTGATTTATAAAAAAAATTGGTACTGTAGTAACTCTTACTAACGAAATAGGTGACATTGTTTGGGCTTGTGACAAGCAAATAAATAGTTTGTTACTATTGCTCCATCTTTTAAAAGTTTTTGACACTATTAATCATGCACTGCTTATTTCTAAGTTGAAATAATATGATTTTGAAAATAAATCTTTTCTTCTTATTAAGTCATACTTGTCTAACAGATTTCAAACTATATTTTGTAATAATAAATATTCTGATCGAGTTAAGTTACTTTCTGGTGTTCCTCAGGGTTCAATTTTAGGTCCGTTACTTTTTCGTATTTATATCTCAGATATATTCATACCTTTAACTTATCAAATCAAAGCATTCGCAGATGATACACAAATATATTGTAGTTTTTATTCTGATAATTACATAAAAGTTGTGGCAATATAAATCATGACCCAAAAATTTTAAGTGAACTCTATCGTTAAAAATGTTGAATAATAGCAGGCATATATTACATAGGAATTTAAAAATACATTTACGTGAATCCCTTGTTTTGTCCAATTTTACTTACTGGGACTTTATGTTGCGAATTTGTTTGGACCAAGAGAGTAAATCTCGAATACAAACAGTCCAAAATGCCTGCGTGCGATTTGTGTATAATGTAAGAAAATATGAACATAAATAACATCTATTTAAGGAAATTAACTGGCTACGAATGGATCAAAATTATTATTGATCCTGCTTCTCCTTCTTCAGTTCGACATTGGCTGCTATTTCGTAGTGATATTCTTAATGTTAACGTTAGAATGAGACATGGCTTGACTACGCTGAAACACCAGTGCGCCATTTTTTAGCGTGGAGTTTCATATAATGCTGTAAAATTCTAGAATTTATTACTATTTGAATTTTTAGATTTAAAGTTAGATTTGAACTGATTATGCATTAATTGATGTTTTTTAAATTCACACCTTAATATATCATTATTACTTACAAAGCAAAAATAATTCTTTTCTGTTCAGTCAGGTATTTTCATTGAAGCTATTGATTTTTTTACTTGAGTATTTGTGGCAAATCATAAGCTATCCTATTAGAAGTTTTTTTTTGTTTTGCTTAGTGCTTACTGTTACATTCTGGCCAAGGAAATATATAAATTAACAATTAGTTTGTCACTGCCTAGTTGAATTAAGTAGCTATTAAAGCTGGACTACGTCTGGCTTTGAGAATCCATGTCTTTTTATATACTACATTGTATATCTTTTGAAATAAAAGGCATTTATTAGTATTATTATTATTAGATAAACTCGTACAAATTCAACATGACGAAACAAAATGGATAAAAAATCAGTGTGAAAAATGCTTATTCTAAATTATGCTCAAAAATTAAGTATGGCATAGGTATAAACTGGTAAAATATTGGTACGAATCCAGTAGGGTTGAGCAAAATGGCGCACAATAAAGTTGTTTGAAAAGACAGTATATATGTATGTGTTAGTAAATGACTATGTGCGAAACTACATTCGGTTAGAATTTACTGCTGCCAATAAAAGGAAAGATTGACAAGGAGGGAAGTTCCAGGTAAAGGAAACTTACCGATTTTTAAATTTTGCAGGCGTATATTTTGTTAAAACGTTTGAGGTATTTGAATTTTAAGAAATGCTTTAATCTGGTATATGCGAGGGGTAGAAAAAAAGTAGTATTTGTACACAAATTTTGCCAAGAGCGAGAATTTACAAATCTGAAATTGGTTTGTATTTAAGTACATGTACTTAATAAATGTGTTAGGAAAAATCTTATCACAAAAATTTTTAATATCTAATTTTTTTCTCGGAATTATTTTTTACTACTACATTGTGCATTTTTTCTTTTCCGCTCTAGATTAAACACTATTTTTGAAAAGGCCAAGGTAGTAATTGTTTTGGCTCCCTTAAGAAGAAATTAAAAAACGTTTATTAGAATTTTAGTCTTCTGAGTGTCAATTTCACTTTATGGGTATGCTGATTAACTTTCCTATCTTTTTTGTTTTCTTAAGTTAGAGTCAATCTCCTGAATTATGTAGATATTTTAGTTTTCCTCATTGTGTTTGAAATGAGTAATTTTAAAGCTCGAGGCGGTGGTTAAGCTTCGTATTAATTTTAATTATAGGAGGAGTCATTTTCTTTAGTTAAACTGAACTGTGTTAACGTGTAATTTCCTATTAGTTAAAAGTTTTTAATTTATTTTATTTTATCTATACTAGTTTCATTACTTCGTTATTTTAAGTTTATTCGAATATGTTAAACTTGTTTAGTTAGTTAGTTAGCTTCCAAAAATATAACTCACTGATAAATTTTAATTTTATTGTCTTACAAATTATTGCCCCTTTTTTCTACATTGAGAACGGAAATTATTGCAAATTTAAGATTTAAATTTTTATAAACAATGATTTATTTACTTTGTCCGTATGATATATTCTTCCTTAAAGGACCTGGAGTAATTAAGATTTCATTGATAGTCTTGCTTTGTTTACGTTGTTAAAAATCATTACTTTATTGACCTTGCTTTTAAGTACTTCCCGAAAAGCTCATAATCACTCACAAATAAAAAATTATAACATTGCTTCACAAATAGTTTCGTTCGAAAGATTAAATTTCATACTTTTTTAAAAAAAAATATGTTTTTTCTTATATTTTCAGGACTGTCAAAAACGGATTTTTTTTAAATAACTAATTTCTTTCTCCAAGGTTAAGCTACGCACTTTTGAGTGTTTTATATAACTAATTAAAGGGTAATTCACGAAACCTCATATCACAATATTAAGCATTGTCGTTTGCGTGTATGAACATTACATTTTTTAGCCACGGGTTTCTCTTTCAAATTAATTTTTTAAATAATTTTTACAAGAAATTGCGATCGTCGTTTAACTGAATGGATCGTGTTGTGATGTTACGTATAGTAATGTGAACTGAAATATATTAACATTATTTCTCCCAAGGGCCGTGTAATTCATTGCCGGTTGTGGTATTAGCCAACGGAGTAGTTGTTTCTGTGATTCCAAATTGTCCCGTTGCTCTACAGGCTGGCAGCCTGATGAGCTCTGAAAGAGCGAAGTCCCGGTCGTCGTTTCACTGAAATGGATCATTGTATCTGCACCATTGCAGGGCCTGTCCCAGATAGGGATCATGGTATGTATCCTTGTTGTGAAATTAGCCATGTTCGTTTCGACATTGGTTCTGGTTTTGGTCGATATAAAATTGACAAATTTTTTTGACAGTGGTTAGAGATTCATGAGGTCAAAATGATACCAAAAATTGTATCACTCGAATGCACTGGTTTTAATACTAAACCTATTTTTTTAATTTAAAAAGTAACAAGTGAAGTGTTAAGAATAGTTGATAAACAACATAATAACAATTTTATCCGTCAATAAAGTAAAATTTCTTATTAAATGTAACAATGTTCCCCAAAGTAAAGCAATATAACAACAAAACAATCGCAGATGAGACCAACGAAAGAAAACTGTGGAGAAATAAATATTAGGTAGTTGACTGTTACTGATGGATATATCAGTTGTCTATACTGCAAATTTTTCACTTGCATTAAAATCATTTTACATTTTGAGAGAATGGCAACCTTATTAATATAGTGCCAACAGTCAACAGGAAGTGGAGTTTGTAATTTTTAAAACATATAAAGAATGCAATACAAGATCTATAACTGAAAGTGTATAACTGAACTTTTTTTTTGTTTTCAATAAAATAACGGGTCATTAGTTGAAACTAGATTTGTAATTCTTCAATATTCTACAAAATTCAAAAATTCTTCCCATTAGTTATAATATAATTTTGACCTACATCGTATTTTAATCTCATATTATTCTAGTTACCTTAACTAATCTTAATTATAATCGTTACAACAATAGTGTTAATAGACAAGTCTCGGTTGCGATGACACCAAAAAGCAATAACAACAATTTATGCGTGTGAGTGGAAGTTTTTTGGAAGAAGCTGGTGCAGCCAACTTACAGGTATTGCCCGAAAAAGGTATGAAAAAAAAAAGTTTTTGCACAATGATGCGAGAAGAAGCAGGTAAAATCTCTTAAAGAAAAAGTATTTCTAGCCTATTTTGACGAAAAATCTGAAACATGCAAATGGTCAATTTTTTCAATGTTCAAATTAATCATCAAAACAAACAAAAATGTGGATATAGGTAAATATTCAAATTTAACAGCATTTTTGAAATGCAAAAACGTAGGACACCGTCTAAAAAAATCCAAAGTTTTTTCAAATGCGGAATTTGCAATATATTTTTCTGAGGCACTTGATGATGTCTATTTGGTGATTAAAGTTGCGACCATTATTGGACTGGCAGGTGCATGCCGTCGCGAAGATTTTACTAAATTAACCGTTGATAACATTGAAGACAAAGAGACCCTACTAATCATCAAAATTCCTTGTACAAAAACTAATATTTCCAGAACATTTGTAATAAGAGACATGCAGTTCACCTTCAACTTTATAGGAAATATGTAGCTCTACGTCCTTCAAACACACCCCATTGTCATTTTTTTGTACACTACAAATAGGGAAATTGCACAATAAAATGTGTGGAGATTAATACATTTGGGAAGATTCCATTCATTATTGCCGGATACCTGGGATTGCCAGAAATGTTCACGGGTCACAGTTTTCGTCGATCTTCCCCCGCAATGTTACCTAATTCAGGAGAAACAAACTGTACATCATTCAATATAAATGTTATAACTACTAATAAATAATTATTTAATAAAAAAATAATATCTTAAAAATATATTGGTATTTTTATTTGTGAATACATCTAACATGTATGTGAATTTTCCAACTATTTATGTTGTATATATCGACCTATCTAATGTCACTGTTTGGAATCATTTTTAGAATTTGAATTTGAATAAACGTCTTACGTTTTTACTTAAAACAAGTCGCGTGTACTTAAAACAAATCGCGTCAGTGGCGGCTCGTGGCTAAAAAATAGGGGAAGTGTTAGGTAGAAAGAAGTAGGACAGACAAGGTCTAAAATGGGCACTGCATCCAACATTTTTTGCAAATATCCACTGCTGCACAGCCAAAAAAATTCAGAAAACCAAAAATTTTTTAAATTAATATTGTAGGATTTATCAGAATTTTTAATGTCTTTTTTAGCACTAATTGTCAGCACACTTGTTTGTCGACCCGTAATTAAAAGGTCCTTTCACTGTCACTAACGGGCCCAAACGAATTCATTTTCAACCACACACACGCGCCACTCTTCCAAAGAATAAAATAAAAGACCACCGATAAAATACTGAATAAAGTGCGATCGCCACTTTCTATTTTAGATACAATACGAAAGGAAGCGTTAAACTGCGGCCCTTCCCTAGAGGCGCGGTCTTCGTACATGCGACATTCTCGTTGCCATAGCAACACATTATTTTCAGGAATTGTTTTCGTTTCTCGCTGGAAGATTTTTACCGAGTTAGCACGTAGCTCTTCCGTTGGTGGATCGACACAAACGAATTTGCTGCCCGTGCGGTGGGCGCACATACGGGTTTGCTTATAATACGCGCAAGTATATCATTTTGTTTTGTGTTTGCCTCTAGGTTTCTGACGAGCGGCCAGCGCAGCAGAAATACTACGAATGCATTAAATTCAACATCATAATTATTGATAATTTTTAATGAAATGAATTAGGTTTAATATTGAAAAGATTTAATATTGAAAATTAGTATATTTTATTGATTTTTAAAGTCTGTTAAAATTAATTTGCCGGGTTTTTTTTGGTAAGATGCACTTCCTCTACTTCCTTCGAATAGCCGCTACTGAATCGCGTATGTACATAACAAATAATCAATTTCCTTACGACTGGGTGAAAAAAATCTTATAAACTTATGCATTGCGCTGGAAAACAAACAATATTATTAGTTTTATCCAGGATATTTTCAGAAATATAAATCTAGAATATTTCAATACGCCTAAGGAACGTAATAAAATATAAACGGAAACCCCCGCTGTTCTTTTCTTACAAGTTTTCCTTTCTTTCCAATAAAAATTGCCGTACTATAAAAACAAAACAAAGGCAAATGGAAACAGCGAAAGGAAACTGTGGATAAATAAAGATTAGGTAATTGAAAGATAGATTTTGAAGCCGGATATGGGCGTAAAGTGGGAACAAATTGATATTGATGTATTCATCAGCTTTATCTACACAAAGTTTTTAACATGCATTAAAACCATATTACACTTGCAGCGCATGGCAACATAATTAAATATACCCTTCTTCACTTTAATATAAATACTTCTCAAGACAGTTCTTCCAATCACAATTTAGACTCAAAGAATTCACAAATTTTAAAGGATATTTCAAATTTTGATGATACTAATAAAACACTTACAAGATATTTAACATTTAAATTTAAAAGTCAACAGCAAAATTATCCATTTTTCAACAGAAAAACTGACATTTTACTATCGATTGCAATGGTAAAAATAATTGATTCTCTGCCGAAACAAAATACTGATTTTTTTTTGTTACTGGCATTAATCAACCTAATTTAAATAATAAAAATAGGGTTTTTGTTAAAATAAGCTGTAATATTCTAGTTAATTTTATTGTTTGGTCTTGCATGACTATCAAAATTCTATCTACTTTAGCCATGTCAGTTAAATAGGCCTAATAATTTATTGCTTGTAGAACAGCATTTTAATCATTTCTCCTTGATGGACCATTCCATTTAAGTTATTAGACAATAAAAATATTTTTTATTCATTAACCTTGACAACCAACTAACCAAGTTTTGGGAGCTTGGAGAATGTTTCACACAGAAACACTTCTCTCCAGAAATGTTCAATCGAAAGGACAATAGTATAATGTTAACTGTGTTTTTCTAAGCCACATCATAGAGATTTAAAATGTACGTGCTGCTACAATCTGTTTAATCGAAGCGTACGCTAGCTTTTACGGTGATATTGCTTTGGAGGATTTCAATTTGTCAATCCTTTCCAAAAAGAGCGAAAAGGATAAGATAAGATAAAAGATATAAAAAGGGCGCTAACACACGCTAAAAATAAAAATTGCCTTTCCTCCTCCTTACGCACCTTACTCGTATGTAAGGAAATGTTGCCGAAAAAGAGAGTAAAACAAGTATTTTAAAAATATACTTTTTTTTATTATAAAGCCTTTAAAAAGTTACGGAATAAACGCTTTTAGGTTATGAAATCAAAATTTTAGTAAATAATAAAAAAGGTACTCTTAAAAGTTGAAATAGAAAACGTTAGATGTTCTCACCAAGACCTCAGACTGCCACACCTGCAGTCTGGAGTCGAAGCTTTGCTTAAGTCGTGGTATCCCTGGCCTTGGTTGCTCTTAGTACTGGAGGAAAATGTAATTTTCGTATAATGGGGTCTTCTCATAAAAATGTTCGCCCATTGTGATCCAAGGAATTTCTTGTATTGCTTCTACTTGAAAAGTTTGAGAGAAAAAGTTCAGAGGAAGAAACTGTGCTTCGGACATTGGATGCCGGACAAACCCTTTAATAAAGAAATGTTGGCTTTTTAAGTTTGTTCCTTTTAAGAATGCGGCTTTTCAAACAAGTGCCCTTTCGAACACATGGACAAAGTACCTTTTCAGAGAAGTAGCCCTCAAGCTATAAAGATAGAAAAAATTCATTGGATTATTTATATTTCAAAAAACTAAAATAATTTATGTTTCCTAAATAAATGAATAAAATAAAATGAATAAAACCTGGCCAATATTTGATCACTGCTATAATCTACAAAATATATACAAAACAAGTTCAAAAGCTAAACAGGATCAGCCTTTTTGGTGGCCATAGTCAAAACTTAAAAGAACGAATGCCTTGCAAAATGACTGTTACCAAGTGATTGTTTATAAAAAAATGTATTAAAGAGGTAGGAATTTGAACAAAAAAAAAACCAACAAACAACCATAGGTACTTAAAACTCGTCCTTAAATTCTGTCCTCGTTCCCCTCATCAACAAAACAAAAAGAATCGATATTCAGTAAATTCACCTCTGATTTCCAAAAGTTAAGCAACTTGCACTACGTTAAATGTAAGCAACTTTTATTACATTAAAATATCTTAATAATTAACCATATAAATATCCATTGAAATTACCCCTTAATCATAATTTCCAAATTTAATTTCTGATATTCTATTGGCAGAACCAACGTAGGCGAGTAAGCAAAATAAAGACACGAGAAAGTAAAACGTCAAAACGAAATTAGTCACTTAACCCCAAATATTCTAATAAGAATAAAACCAAATAGTAGACAATATGGTATTTAAATAAAACAAACTCTTAGTACTGAACGTTTCACATTATTCTACAGGAAATTAAGCTTATTCACCAATACGTATTTTAAAAACAGGTACTAAAAAGACAAAAATCATTTTATGATAAACTAAAGGTAAATCCGAAAGGTAATGAAGTATAAAGCAAAGTTTATTTATATTTAAGGCATATCTAATTTATTCTAACTGTATGAGACACAGGCTACAATGGAAATATATGGAAATACCATATTTCGTATAGGTAAACAGCTTGACTTCAAATATCCTTATATGATTTGACTTAAAACAGAAATAAAATAGTTAGCAATTCTATAGACTTAATAAAAGGTACACTATAAATGAAAATTTAAAAAATATAAGCCCTTTTTTTCGGTGTAACGAAATTCTCGAGCAACCAAATTCTTGAGAACTTTAAAATTTAATGGTAATGTATTAAAATACAAAGCTGTCAGTTATCTAAGAGAGTATATAATATAAATTATAAAGAAAAATATAATTTGTAAACAATACTTAGTAAAATGTGTTTAGATAGGTGACAAAAAAGTAGATCCTGACATCTTGGCGAATAAACATATCTGAAGTATTAACGCAAAATTAGATAATTTTGTGGAAGTGTAACTAAAATTCAATGTTGTAAAAGTGTAACGTTACAATTAAACAACCTGTTTTTGTTTCTTGGAGTTTCATTTACTTTAAGAAAGCTTTCAAAAATTTATTGTTTTTGTTTGAGTTGAAAAATCAATATTCTCATTTTATGCATGAATTATTCAATTTAATCATGTAACTCTTTGTAAAGATCAAACTAATAAATTTGGATTTTTCTTTCTCCATCTGCATGCAAAACAACATTACTATCAAGCTACATGTAGTCTTTTAGCTGTGCCAGATCAACATTTGGGTACATGCTCAATGATCTAATGATGGTTAGGCCCACAAAAAAAACCAAATGTAATACCAGATAATTTTAATAATCCAAATGAAATTAGCAAACACTTTTCAAAATCATCTAATAAGAACTCAGTTGACACCACTCTTCTTAATTTTTATAATAACGATCTGAAATCTCAAACAACAAACAATAAATTTCATACAGTGTCCGAAAATACCGTACGGGATTATCTATTCGAAATAAAATCGCTTGCTACTGGGGCAATTAATTTGGATATGGTTCTATTGTGCATTAATAGAGTTCTTTCTTTTATAACAATTATTATAAATTTATGTAAAATTGACAGCATGTTTCCAGATGCTTGGAAAATATCAAAGATCTTTCCCCTCCCTAAAAAACAGAAAGTGGAATCTTATAATGATCTGAGGCCAATAAGCATCCTACCGATATTGTTGAAAATATTGGAAAAAATAATGAATAAGCAAATAAGAGAACATCTTAATCAACATGATATTCTACCTACATGCCAGTCATATTTTAGGTCAGGGTTTAGCTGCACTACGGCACTTTTGTCTGTTGTTGACGATATCGTTGAAGGCGTAGTTAGAGGTAAAGCTACTGCTTTGATATTGATAGATTATAGCAAGGCATTTGATAGACTAAACCATTATTTGCTTATATCAATTGTTCGCTATGTTGGTTTTGATATGACCGCAACTGAATTAATGAGCAGCTATTTAAAAAATAGAATGCAATATGTAGAGACGGGAGGGCGTGTGTCATCCGTGTCAACTCTAAACTGTGGTGTGCCACAGGGATCAATACTTGGAGCACTATTATTTTGCATATATACTTGCAATATTGCAAGTTGTCTAAAACACTGCAAATTTCATCTATACGCAGATGACACACAACTCTACGTGTCCTTTAATTCCAATGAAAAGCACTCAATTCAGGATAAAATTAACGAGGACTTAAATCGCTTAATACAATTTTGCGATAAACATCATTTAGAAATAAATGCTTCAAAGACAACTTTTATGGTTTTCGGGAAAAATCGTGAAATATTGCAAAATAACATTGTAATAAAAGAAAATAGCTTACTCTAACACTTGTCGTAACTTGGGTTTATATTTTGATACAACTTTAAGGTTCAAGTCACATATCAATAAGTGCATTCAAAGAGCTTATGCAAATTTGAAGATATTATTTCCTCATAGGCAGCTTCTATCCAGATCTCAAAAAATCAATCTAACAGATTCATTAGTCTTAAGCCATTTCAATTTTGCAGATGTTGTATATAACTCCTGTCTCGATAAAATTTATTTTATTTACGGCATTCCTCGCCGAGAACCTGTTTAGCATAAATTAAGTCAAACAAACTGGCTCTCTATGGAAAACCGTAGAAAATTACATGCTGCTACCTTGTTTCACACAATAATTCTTAGCAATCGCCCCTGGTATCTCACTTGCAAATTTCGCTATAGAACAGACGTACATTCACTTCATCTAAGACATCGCGGACGCATTTCTCCTCCGCCTCACAGCACGGCTTTTTATCAGAGATCATTTTCTTACAACGTTTTTTCTCTTTACAATGGAATTCCTGATAAATTTAAAACATTTTCTGTTGGATCATTTAGGTCTCAATATGAAACATTTTTACTAAATAGTTAAATAGCGCGTTCATGGTGATCTCGCATTTTTGTTATTTTTTAGTTTTTATCTTTTCTTGCATATCAGGTAGGATGGTGCTCAATACGGAATAATAATAATGCTTGTATTCTTCTTTTTAAGAGGGTTGAACTTGGCTCTTTTTAAAATTGCTTTTCAACCTCCTTTTTGCCTATTTTTTACTATTTCTTTATATGTATCTCTGTATATGTACTGTAGTTGCCAAATAAAAAATGTTTATTATTATCTTTCTATTCGCGGCATGGCCAAAAAAACTACTTATCCGATTAATCTCAATTTTTGTGTCAAAACTGAGGGTCCCATGGTAATAGCCTGGTCATATTTTGGTTAAAATCTAATATGCCTAAAGAGAACGGCGCCAATTTACCTTAAATTTTGCACAAAAATCAAGTGTTACGTAGAAATTAATTAGTGCGACTTGGTTCGAACCCAAGTTAGTGAAACAATAAATGAATAAAATATTTATAAAATCAGCTTGAAAAAAAAAGCTACTGATTTGATTTAAAATTTTCTGCAAGAATCAATTGTGATATAGAGTTTAAATGGTACGAACTAAAGATGGTCTGTCCCTCTGTCTGTCACCTGATTATACCTGATTGAATTCAAATTTTGGTTAACAATTAGAGATTATATGGGATGACCTGGTAAAAATCCAATATGGCTGAACAAAATGGCAGCTTAGTGAAATGTTAAATAAAATATTCCTAAAAAACTAATTATCCAATTTACCTTAACAATTTTAAATTTTAATCCGTCAAGTGTTAGATACGAATGAACTGGTAACTTTTTGATACGAATCCGAGGTAGCAAAACAAAATAGCGGCCTAATAAATTGTTTAAAAAATCTGCTTGCAAAACTACTTATTAGATTAATTTAAAATTTTGGGCAAGCAGTGAGGGTAATATAGAGATAAATTGGTAAAATTGTGGTACAAATTCAAGATGGCGGCAAAATAAAATCAACGTAAAAAATCTTTCTTAGTGTATTGACTAAAAATTTTACACAAAATAGTGGTCTAAAAAAACAGTGTACTGCTTATTAGTTTTCTTTAATTACGCCCGAAAATCAAGTATGGCATAGGTAAAAATGGTTTAGTACGAATTCAATATAGTGAAACAAAATGTAGCCCAATAAAAATTTTGGAAAAGACAACATATGTGTTACGTCAGTTACACTTCATTATTCCGAATAAAAGGAAAAATTGATAACGAGGGAAGGTCCAAGTAACAACAAATTGTGCAGCACTTTTGAACTATTTTCCTCATTTACAAGTGAGCGTTTAATGAAAATTAATTTTTCATGAACTAGTGAAATCAGGATTTTTAGTTGTAACTAAAGAAGATGGACTTCAATATCTCTGCAGTGACTGTAAAGATCTGCCTCAAATGACGCGTATCTTAAAAGATATAATTTCTTGAGATATCATAGGAAAAAATACTATTAATATTTGGTACTTTAATTCTTCAGTCTTTTAGTTTTGGATACTTTTTTCGAACTTTTAATTAAAGAACTGTTACTCAATAATAGTTTTCTTCGAAAGTTTTCCTCAAGCATTACCTCTTAAACAAAAAGAAACTACAAACTATTCAGAAAAGGTGAAAGTAATTTGTTTAATGCACACAAAATTGTTAGCTCTGAATATTCCTTTGAATATTATCCGTTCGTTAAAAACGTTTAAATATATTATTGGTTTCAGAGCATACAAAGCACAACGACTAAGTGCTGCTTTCCCAAGATCAATGAGACCTGATGCTTTCCTTTACGCTTAACGCTTAATCAATCAAATGGAAAGGAAAATCGATGAACAACATACAAAGGGCCTTATTAATATAGATCAGGGTAATGCGAATAGTTAGGAGAATAGGTAAACACATTTGTCTCCCCCTAAAAGCATCCAGACAAAGTCTATTAAGCATAAAAGATCCTTGTCATTGAAATATAGGAATCTGCTTCCGAGGAAATTAGATTAATATATAAAAGATTTTCTTTCGGAGCCTACAAATTACTTAGATAAAGGAACAATTTATAATACCGGCCAACATTCGGAAATAATGTGTGAGTCAACAAGAGGAAAAACCTTTTATTCTTCATTTTTCATCAAAAATATATATTTCCGACAAAATGTTTTGGTTAACAAATAAATATTATTGTCATTAGATAATTTCATATCTAATGAACGGGGTGATAGAAAATTAAAAAAATTGACTTTCAATTTTTTTTAAATGGACATAACATTTTTTTTGTATTAACCTTACCTATTGTAGTATTGCAAACGCGTCGTTCAATAGGCAGGTTTGAGAGTGATACCAATACAAAAAAAAATATTAATATGATTTATTTAGGATTTAGGTGCAGAAGGTGCGAAGAAAAGCAAAAAATATTTATTTTTGGCTAAAACGTATTTTCAATGACATGGAGTCGCAAACTAAACTGCTAGCGATAAATCGCACATTAAGAATTTTTCTATCAACGTTTGAAGAAGAAAGCTATTTCTTTTGCAAGACGTGATATCGAGATGCTGTTTTTGGTGTTCATTTGGCCCATCTGTTGAGGATGTGTTTTTAGTTGCATGACTGCATATGCGCATAAATATGATACATATAGCGCGTGAAATAAAACCCCTGAAAAATGTTTGCTAACGCCCCAAATTCTCAAAACATTTTTTTTTGGTTCTGAACTAAATGATCTTTAACTAAATTATAAAAAAAATGAAATTTTTTTGACATTTTTGTTTGTTGGCAATATGCAGCGTTTCTATGAAAATTTTGACATCTTCATACAACTGGAGCGTTAACCTGTATAGCAAACAACTCTTTATCACCTAATTTATGATCAGTAGTTATACCGTTATCATAAGTATTAAGAAGTATAAATAACAACATAGTATAACAAAAGTTAGCTAGAAGTTCCCGAACACTGTGTGAACCTATTCTATAGATTTTACTATAATTCGCTTTTGGAAATATAACAATAACTTTTGTAAACTGAGGACTTTTTTGTCAAAACGGTTTTTCATTTTTACTTTATCTGTGTTATTAGACTTGATATGGGATATTCGTTTTTAATTCTAAAATATTTATAGGTACAGGGTGTTATTTAATCGGTTGCTGAAAATTGAGATCCTCGTTTCTTATCTCATTTTCCGCGAAACCTTCTAAAAAGAAAAGTTTTGCTGACGTTTCGCTAAAATCACATTTGGCATTGTCGAAGCTTTCTTTCTCGCGTGCGAATAAAGACTGAAGTGATCTTTGAAGCTTCCTTTTATACCCCCACCCGAGGGTGAAGATTATATCTGAGCGGCCGTTGGTCATTATATATACAGGGTGACCCGAATTGCAGTGTCCAAACTTTAACAGCGCATTCTGCATTGAAAATAAGCCCTAATTTTCTTTATAAACATATATCGGCAAATGTTTCGTTTTAGAAATACAGGGTGGTTAAGTTTTAAGAAAAAAATTGTTATTTAGTCATAACTTTTTTAGTACTTGAGATATTGTTATTAAATTTGGTAAACAGCATTTGGGTAACAAAAGGCATTTTTTGATTTGAAATATTTTTTAATTCTTTATCAGTGGCGTCCGTACAGGTTTTTTTATTGAATATTCTTGAAGAAAAAATGGTACGCTACTGCTTTTTCTGAAAACAAAAATCATTCCTAAAATCCCCACTCAGTTTGGAGCAAATTTGATCCCCTGCCTTTTTTTCGTGCGATGCAAGGATTTTGAGTTAAAAACTAAAAACTATTTTTATGTATGACGTAGTTAAAATTTCCACTATTGTTAATTATTTCAGTGGCAAAACCTTTAACATCTTGGTATGCCATGATTGCATTTTTGTGACAATTGAACAATTGCTAGTTTCGTCTTTAAAGTGTGACATTTGAGTTTTTAGAGTAAATAAATGTCAGGTACATTACAGTTTATACAAAAAGGTAATTATCAGTCTAACTAGTGATTTCAAAATGGTGTTATTCAGTAACTTTGAGTATGCTGATATTCATTTCGTTTATGGTTTCTGTAATGGAAATGCAAATGCAGCAGTACGGGAATACCAACGAAGATTTCCAAATAGAAGATTACCTTGCAAACAAGTTTTCATTAAAACGCATTTAATGTTTAGGAATTTTGGACTCAAAAAGAATCCGAGAAACGAAGGTAGGAGAAATGAACAATATCGAAACGTAATTTTAAATAAGTTTGACAACGATAGGACATTAAGCCTACGAAGAGCAGCTCATAATTTACAAGGCAACCCAGCTTTTGTTTCTAAAAATAAGGTTCATCGCGTTTTGAGGAAAGATCACAGGAAGCCATTTCAGATGCAGCCAGTTCAAAACCTACAACCTGGTGATGCCGAAAAACATGTCAGTTTTTGCAATTGGTTTTTGCGCCAAATAGATGAAGACGAAAACTACTTCTACCACCACGCCTAGATGGACAGTTATTTAATGATTTTCTGCAAAATGAGTTATTTCAATATCTAGAAAATATTCCTCTAAATCTTAGAAACGAATTCTGGATTGAAATGAACGGGGCTCCCGCGCATTTTGCACTTGTAAATCGCGAGTGGTTAAATAATAATTATCCAGAACGGTGAATTGGACGATTAGGAGCTACAACCTGGCCAACACGTTCCCCTGACCTCACACCTGTCGACTTCTTTGTGTGGGGTTATTTGAAAAATTTAGTTTATTCCAGACCAGTTCATACAAGAGAAGAACTGATTCTAAGTATAGAGCAAGCCTGTGAAACTTTGCGAGCCAATACGAATTTTATACGCCATATCACTGACACAGTTAAGAGCAGATGCCGAAAATGTGTCGAAGTTAGAGGAGCTCATTTTGAGCAATTATTGTGAATTTTAATCCTTAATGATATTTAAAGTGATCTATTAATTTTTTTTACGATCTAAGTTAATAAAAGTTATGAGTTCTAGTTTTTGCAAAATTAATTACGAACTTAGTTAATAAAGAGTAGTTTCTGTAAAATCAAGTATTATCTACAAAATTGAATTAATTCTAATTACCGTTTTACAAAATGAATCGACGATTTTAGAATTATAAACTCATCTGTCATACTTTAAAGACGAACCTAGCAATTGTTCAATTATCACAAAAATGCAATCATGGCATACCAAGAGTCGACAATGAAGGAATGATGGTAAGTACCAAGGACGTTAGATTTTAATAGGTTGCCTGCTAACTTCTGCGATGTCACCCTGATAACCCAAACATAATGCAAATTTCCATTACAACGGGTCGATGACGTCATCTCTCCTTAGTTGTCAGACAAGCTTTTATTTTAGAAACCCTACATACGTTGTTCAGAGATTATGAACTCACCCGGAATGCATGAAATAAATATCGGAAACCAAATAATTTTAAAAAGTTGCTGTTACAATCCCACCTTAAAGGTTTTGCTACTGAAATTAACAATAATGGAAATTTTAACTATGCCATACATAAAAATGGTTTTTAGTTTTTTACTCGAAATCCTTACACCACACGAAAAAAAGACAAGGGATCAAATTTGCTCTAAACTGAGTGGGGATTTTAGGAATGATTTTTGTTTTCACAAAAAGCAGTAGAGTACCATTTTTTCTTCAAGAATATTCAATAAAAAATCCCGTACGGTCGCCACTGATGAAAAATTAAAAAATATTTCAAATCAAAAAATGCCTTTTGTTACTCCAAGGCTGTTTGCCAAATTTAATAACAATATCTTAAGTAATAAAAAAGTTATGACTAAAAAACAATTTTTTTCTTAAAACTTTAACACCCTGTATTTCGAAAACGAAGCATTTGCCGATATATGTTTATATAGAAAATTAGGGCTTATTTTGAATGCAGAATGCGCTGTTAAAGTTTGGACACTGCAATTCGGGACACCCTGTATTTTCCGGATGTTTCTGCTGTTGTTGCGCTAATTCCGCTTGATTTTTTGTAATTTTAGATTTGTAAAATATTGTCTTTCATACTGTTGGTAGTTTTAATCATTCGTTCCTTTCATTTAAAAAACCTTGTTTTTCAATTTCTATAGCTTCTCGGATTATTCTATTGTTATAATGCTCTGTATTGGCAATCTCCCTACACCCATCGAAATTAATTTTGTGGCCAGTTTCCTGGTGGTGTAGGAATAGGGACGAAGTTGCTTGTTTATTTCTGATGCTAAGCTTATGCTCTTTTACTCTTGCTGATATTCTCCTGTCAGTTTGCCCCACGTACAACTTGTCACAGTCCTGGGTTTTTGGGTTTCTAAGTAGTTTACCTATGGTTGTTTGTGACTTGTGTTTTATTTGTATGTTGTATTTAATAAGAATTCTTCCGATTTTGCCTGTTGTGCCTTTTACATATGGTAAGACTACTTGTTGCTTCCCCGGTTCATAATTTTTGGTGTTCGTTGTTTCTGCATTAATAGCTTTCTTTACAGTATGATTTATGTATCCGTTTTTCTTTAAAGCACGCAAAGCAAACTATGTATATAAGGTTTTATAGATATTTTGACCCCTCAAAAATATTTTAGCAAAATACTTATTTATGCCTACCTATTTACAAGGTCATAATACATTAACGTTACAATTTAACATGGACAAAAGTTCTAAACGAAATAAAATATGGAAAAATCTAAGAGACCAAAAAGTTACGAACTGAAGAAATTTAAATATTTTATAAAGATGGTCAGTGGCGTTGCAGTTAAGTTTTCCTGGGGGTAAAAGTAGTCAAGCCTTGGGAAACAGTAACACCCTCTATTTTATTCGAAAATATATTATAGCCATTTCGAAGACATTGCTCACAGATAACAGTATCTAATTTAAATGACATATCTCTAGAATTTTACGAGGTCCTTAGAAAAAAACTAAAAAAAAAATTAAAATATTAACACCCAGTATTTAAAAAACGAAGACTTTGCGGACAAATGATTATCTGAACTTTTAGCCCTAAAGTGAGCTAAAAACTTACGCCCTGCATTTTAGCCCTCAATTAAATTATATTTTGCAGTAAAAATAGAAAAATCCGTTTCGGTCCATAGTTAACAGAAGTTTTATCACAGAAAAAAAGCAAATTATATATAAATCTAAAAAAATTATAGCTGACTTTTGTCACACTCTGTATCCA
This sequence comes from Kuschelorhynchus macadamiae, assembly GCA_030620095.1. Classification (NCBI taxonomy): domain Eukaryota; kingdom Metazoa; phylum Arthropoda; class Insecta; order Coleoptera; family Curculionidae; genus Kuschelorhynchus; species Kuschelorhynchus macadamiae. The sequence goes on from JAUTXW010004232.1 coordinate 345,354, forward strand.
AACCTATTAATACTAATGAAGATTGTTTTTTTGAATTTTGTCAAAGATTATTTTGGTGAGAAGCAAAAAAAATTTAAAAAAATTTCAAGATTTTAGGCCTTAACAAACTTTCGCAAAAGTGTAGGGCTTTTATTTCACGTCTATTTTTATGCGCATAGACAATCATGCAAGTAGAAGTACATAACCAACAGCTCGGCCAAACGAACGCAAAAAACCGTAACTTGATATCGCGTTTCGTAATTGAAATATCCACCTTTAAACTTTGATAAAAATGTCTTGATTCACTATTTATTGCCAGCAGTTTATTTAAATTTTGCTAGTACAATATTACGTCCGATGTACCTAGTAGCTAGAGAATTTTAAAATATAGGAAAATAGTCTTACATTTTCTCTGATTTTTATTTTAAGAAAAAGGAAAGGAGTAAAAGACGCCTCCTAAATTAAAATTAAAATGCAACATGTAGATACGTTATTGATGATCCTTTTTTGTCTAGCTCTTTTATAAATCTAACATGATATTGCTCTTGCAAAACCTATCTTGCAGCTTTATTTTATAAGTAGTATAAAGTCACATTTTAGCCAAAAATGATTTTTGACTTAATTTCTCGGCCCCTGCACCAGTTTAATGAAATCCTATTAACATTTTTTGTTTGTATTGATATGACCTACAAACGTGTTGTTCCGTAATATCCATCTTTAGAAGAAAACTATTGTCGATCGTCAAATTATTATATTTTCGATCCCTCTGTACATAAGATATTAAAATACTTAATATGAATCATATTTATTTTTCAAGTAAAAAACTTTATGAAGAAAACGTACTGTAGGCATGAATTGGTAATTGATGATGAACATTTTTAGAAGTCCTAATTTATTATAGTAAATAACATTTGCCAGAACTCCTTTATAAAGTATCTTTATTACAAAAATTATAAAATTACTGTTAAGTAAAATAGTAACATGCCAAACCAACTTAAATATTTGACTTACCACACTGACTCCCACAAACTAATAACGAACTAATAAATTTTTAAATAACCTATTTACTATTACCGCTTTCTTTAAGATATTCTTTTTTAAACACACGAAGTTACCTAAATTCGCTAGTAAAGCCTATTTACTTTATTTATTAGTTTGATGCTGATAAATAAGTAAAATTTTTAAGTTGCCTTAGAATATTAGGTATATTTTTCCCTTTCAGTTCTTATTAGAGTCTCTTTTATTTTGGTCTTTTCAGTACTTTTTATATTAAGATTTAATGCAGAATTCTGACTCAATATTCTCAAAGCCTAATCAGAAATTAATAAACTTTAATGTGTACCATTTTACTTTCAATTACCAAAAATGTCCTATTTTTATATTTGCTGCACATTTCCTTTTACTGCTCATACACCTTAAATAACCTGTTTTTTTTGTACTAATATCGATTTAGAACAAAAAAACGTTTTTTTGCAGCTGTAAAAAATTAATAAGAGTTACATGAAATATCCTATTACCGAAAACCCGAAATCGATAATTTGAATGCTATAAAAAATTTTGTAAAAAGAACTGGAAAATTTACGGCTGCGAAAACACAATTTCGGGTATTTATTAACAAATATCATAAATCAATGTCTAATACCGGAATATTTTACTAGGAAAAAAAGCTCTTAAACGAAAGTTTCTGAAGAAAAAAAATTACTTACTTCCCCTTTATACCATAATATGCTTTAATTGTATACTGAAAATCTGCCAAAGAGTCAAAAAATCTTATCAAATCGTGAAACCCGTTTTTTAAATTTTTATTCCATTTTCAGGGGGCTGCCTCATCCATTTTGGGCTACCCTATATTGGTATTCAAAAAATGAAATAAATTTGACGTGTTTCTCCGTGTATCCAAATATTTTCTCAATTTTTTGTTAAATATGTATAATCGAAAAAAATACGTATCTATGCCAAATATTTCCACTATTTTCCAATGTTAGAATATTTATCCCAACTATTTCTTTTTTCAATTTGACTATTACCGGTTTATATAAATAAAATTCTTACATGATGATTTACGCTTTTATACCCCTTAAGAAAATCAAAGATCTTTGCCCATGACATCCAAAATTCCCTGAGACACTAACCTAGTCTATTTTTAGTGCAAATTTGAAACGAATCAATTTGGTCGTTCTCAAGTTAATGTTAGTCAAAATTTTGTTTACATACACACATCCGTACAGGCATAATTAAAAAAAAAATAAAGTAATTAAATGTATTGAATATTTGGAACCAACCAAAAATATATACAACATGAAAAAAATATGCCCAGAGAAAACGTAAATAAATTAATAGCTAGTATATTAGTGTACAATATAAACAGTGAAATTTAACTATAAATTTAATAAAATGTAACACGCCACACAAACACAGTTTAGGAATTTGCAAAAATTTCTATCGGAGCACTCCAATAACCAAGTTACATTAATTCTCAAGGTCTTTAGAAATCGGTAATAAAACTATGAAAGACCAATCATCTCCAAACAAAAACCACAGCCTATTAGATCTTTTATATAAAAAATAAATAAAAAAGCCCCCACATGACGTGACGAATAATTAAAAGCAGAAATTGAAACATTTTTTTTTCTGATAAATCTGAAAATGTTTCAAAACATCAAACTAGTGGGCAGCAGATGATGCAACTTTGCTCCCTATAAATAATGTTTGTATCTCTTGCCATTGACGTTACCCCAATTGTGAGAAGCAAATTCGTTTCATTATGTATACTCCATTTGTCATAATCATTTGTTAACGTTATCACATTATAATATTTAACCTATTTTTATTCTAATTACTGAAATCTATTCTTCACTTAACTGATACGCTTTAATCTTTTGAAATCCAAAGGCTATAAAGGAATATCAGAGCTTTATATTTGAAAAGTTATAGCTTGCCGGATTTTCAATTCCATCTGATTAATCAGAAAACTTTCCGGTTGAAGCTTAAATTACAGTTAAATTTTCAAAGATGTATTAGTTTGGACATAACTTTATAGATATTAAAATCTTAAAGTTAGTTTTCCGCCGATTCGTTTACTTTTTTAAATGATTTAAAGTTGTCGATGTTAAAAGTATTTTATATGACGGACTGTAGATTTTTTAAAGACATTTTTGAGTTGCCTATAAAAACAATAATTAAATATTCGAAATATATTTAGGCTAACAACTCACAAATTCTCCTATAACATTTCATATATATTCTAGCAGAACATCTGTCTGGCACGAATTGTTTTCTCTTTATTACGATTTCATTGTTTATCATAAAATTTAAGAGGCATCATCTGGTATAAAATTAAATAGTTTCTAACCCCATTCTCCTGCTCTGTTTTTGTATATTTAATATTACAGAATACAGCACAGAAGTTCTAAGACCATGGATATCTGAAAAACGATATTGTTAAGAAAAAAATTCCACTCAACCAGAGGTTGAATTATATCCGGAATTTTTCTGAAAATCGAAACTCAGAAAAAGCACGAGGGAGATTCGGTAAGAAAATTTCGAACTTACGAAATTTAGCCATATAATTACACTGGCCCAAAAAAAAAGTGGCGAGCCTAAAATTTGTATCAATTTCAACCCTTAATAATTTTTGAATGGATTCTTGGATTCTGTTATTTTTTTTGCAATTTATTTCGATACCTTTTCACAATGATTTTGTGATATAAATTTAAACTTCGGAATAATACCGGATAATATACAGGGTCAAACGCAAATTTGTGTTTTTTCACCAATTTTTGAGACGCTCTATAGAATGATCTGACTTAAATATCAATATCACTATGAGTCATTTTATTGCCTGTTTCTTTAGCAATATTTTGTTTTTTGAATGACCTTCGTATCTTTCTTTTTAGAAAATATAGAGCAGTGTAAGTAAAGTAATGTTTTACTGTAATTTCCCTCACACTCAATAAAAATGGAATTTTAAAAGCGTAGAGTGCTTTGAAATTTAAAATGTTATTGAAATGTCAAGCCTTGAAAAGACTTTCTGTCAATTTGGAAGTGTTGTTCTTATTAGTAATGGCACGACAAATTAGTCTAGAGCAGGTTCCTCAGATTGTAGCATTAGTAAATGACGGAAGGAGCGTTGCGCACGCCGCACGAATAGTGGGTGTTCCAGAAACCACGGCTAGAAGGGGCAGTTTGTGAGAAGATTAGGATCGGGTCGTCCCAGAGTTACTTCAAACTTAGACGACAGGTTTGTTACCCTGCAAACCTTAAGAAGGCCTTTTCAGAATGCCGTGATTGTAAAGAGACATTTACTTGAGGTTCTTAATAAAAATGTATGTGATGAGACAGTGCGTCGTCGGCTTAAAGAGAGAGGATTAAAGTCAAGAATACCAGCAAATGGTCCAAGATTGCTAGCAGAACATCGTTTTCCTCGACTTAATTTTGCACGTGAAAAAAATCAGTGGAACGTACGACAGTGGTCCCAAGTATTATTTTCCGACGAGTCACGGTTTTGCTTACATTCTTCCGATGGACGTCAACGAGTTTGGAGGCAGGAAGGCCAAAGGTACACTGAGAGTATGTTTGTAGAAAAGCAACCTTTTGGAGGTGGTTCTGTGATGGTATGGGCTGGGATTTCCCATGCAGCGCGTACAGAACTTTGCATATTACCGAGAAATTCGCTCAATGGCGAGCGTTATATTGATGGCTGAACACGTCGCGCGTCGTACCGTTTGCTCATTTCATAAGACAGGAGTTCCTTTTTATGCATGATAATGCCCGACCTCACACCGCTCGTATTGTGGGGCCATATTTGCATAAAGTTCTTGTTTATAAAACGTTATTAATTTAAGTTCTTGTTTATAAAATTTAAATTAAAAGTTTGATTATTGCTTAAAATAAATGTTGTCTATAGATACCCAGTCTTTTTATGTTTTTATTTAGCAAAAACAGCACTTTACATATAGGGCTGCACTTTCTCTAAAAAAAAAGATAAAACGACCATTTAAAAAACAAAATGATTCTAAAGAAACAGGCAACAAAATAACTCATAGACGATAGTGATATTTAAGCCAGGTCATTCTACAGACCGTCTCACAAACTGGTGAAACAAGTTTGCGTTTGACCCTGTATATTATCCAGTATTATTCCAAAGTTTAAATTTATATCACAAAATCATTGCGAAAAGGTATCGAAATAAATTGCGAAAAAAATTAACAGAATCTAAGAATTCATTCAAAAATTATTAAGGGTTGAAATTGATACAAATTTTAGGCTCGCCACTTTTTTTTGTGGGCCAGTTTATTATGGTATTTTAAAATTATACACTACTCCAAGTTAATTTAGTGAGCCGTGGACAAGCAAAAAGATATTGCATTTGTCTATTTGTCACTATATAAGTGCAATTTATTGATTTGTTAAACATGAAGTATTTTTAAAATATCTCCTTTTTGAAAAGAAAGTTAAGATATTATTAGAAATGAAGTTGAAAAGTTGATTTCAGATAATACTAAAAGTCTAAACTAAAAATTTTTTTTATGTTTATACATCGATTGCTCCGATTAATTTGGATCAAATTTTCAGGGGACATTCAGGATATTGCCGGAGTGGTCCCATAGCAGGCATATTAAAAATGGCGGAATGGCGGCCTTTTTTTGTACATCGATTACTCCGCGATGGTTCGACCAATTTAGATGAAATTTTGCAGGGGATATTCATGATATTGCCGGACTGGTCCCATAATAAGAATGTTAAAAAATGTTAAAAATGTCGGAATTGCGCCATTTAGTTTTTTTGCGCCAAGATATATTGCAAGAACCTTTTTTATTATTCTACTCTCGTCTCGATTCTACGCGTTCACCATTATATCAGGAAAAAATATTATGCATGAATTTTAAAATAAAACTTGTATAGATAAAACTAAAAAGGATGATATAAAAAAAATTATAAAAAAATAAACCGGCTTCAAAAAATGCACTAAAAAGTGAAAAATTATCCTTTATTCCACCTCGAAAATTTCAGTCCGTGAAGTCGGCGCTAAACGTATTCTTAATTATTTAATCACAAAATTATAATCATGTATTCAGTCAATTCGGTTTTGATGTCAAATACCACGCGTATAAGGTATTTTTCAAGGTGGAAAAAACATTATCTTTCACTTTTTAGTGCATGTCGGTTTCACTTTTTTATAACATTTTTTATTTCAAAGGCGACTCAAGAAGTTTAAAGAAATTAGCTGATAACAAATGGCTCATTACAAATAACGCTGGCCACCAAAGTTGTCCTGATCATCTGCTTAAAAAGCTGATGAAAAAGAGAGGTACATACATTCACATAAACCAACAATTTATCCCCTATAAAAATTTTTGTCAGTCCAATGCAAAATTTGGTATAAAAATTGCCCAATTGCAAAAAAACATTATTGCAACTTGGTCTAAGTTTGGATCATAAAAAAATAATATTGATACAAACAAAAGGATAAATATTACAAACCATTCAGGAAGAGCTACGGCGCACAGTGCTCCGAGTAGTAGAGATTATTGGACAAAAATAATACCACTTACCTCTGGCGGTCATAATACAATTTCTGACAAAATTGTTATTTTTTTACTTAGGTGAAAACATTTTGCACATAATTTTCTAAGTTAATCACATACAGGGTGCCAAAAAAACTTACAACTAAGATTTGTAACATTGACATAGAGGGTCAAAAAGAAAAATGTGCATTTATAAGCCATTGTAACTTGTTTTTATTATAAAACACAAAATTAAAATTTAACAAACACTATTTAAACTACACTAACACTTAATTACTAAAATTTTTAAACATAAAATAAATAACAAACGTTAAACTCAGAGCTAATTATTAGTCCGAATCGCTTTCATTGCTTAATATTTCAGAAACATTGAATTCCAAATTTAAATCTTCTGAAAAAACTAAATCATTTTTTTTTAGATATTTATTAATTTCATTGTTATATTTGCTAGTTTTCTGTTTCATAACTTTTCGGTTTATTGATAAAGGGCTCTGATGTCAGCAATAATATGTTCATCAAATCTTTGTTACAATTAGTTCGTGATGATTTGCGGGTGTGAGATAATCGGTTTTTCCTAACTTCCTTGTGCCTTGCTTCTAAGGCGTCTTCTGACAGTTGTCCAATAGGTAAGTCGAAAGCACTTATTATCTCACACCCATGAATCAAGACTTTGTGGACAGTTGCAGGCTTATAATACCAACTGTAAGAATTTATATACAAATTACGAGTTTCCTGTAACAAACTCCGAAACTTTTCTAATTCAACATGGTACCCGCTAGCCAATATCTTAACAATAAGTTCCTTGTCGATACTTGTTATCTCCGAGCTGAGATCGGGATTAAAAAAAAAACGCCTTGCGGTGTTTCCACCATTTGTGGAGCCATATCCACAATCAGTCCCATCTTCGATTTAAATTCTGACTGGATACGTTTTTTATTATTTTCTACTATTTTTTTATTTTCATTTCCTTCAACCCGCCATACTTTTGTTGGGAGTCTATACGCAATATGCAAAAAGCACTCAAAAAAACGTATCCAGCAGTGAAGTGTGGATAAGCCAAAACGAAAGTTTTCCCTATTTACAGACCGATTGACAACGTTTTCGTGGCTCATTTGCTTTGGGGTGGCTCCACAAATGATGCACTTGGATGCTGAATGCCGGAAAGAATATTAGTTACACTACCGTCCATCATAGTGAAAATTAATTCGAAAGTTATATTATAAGTTTGATTGTGCATATTTATTGTCGATACTTTCAGCAAATTGATATTTTTTATCATTTTTTGCTCTTCCAATCGCACTAACTCAGCATTTTCCTTAGCAAAAATAAACTTTATTGGTCGACAAAACAAGGTCGAGGAACTTGTCATATTTACCCATACATCCTCATTTGTGCAAGTATTAATCAATTTTAATGGCACTAGTGTAATTAGAAAGATATATTCATCCGTATGTTGGTCATTACTGAACTTCTGCTTATATGTGCTATGCCCACTACTGCCATCAAAGCCCCACTTACAAATTAATTTTAATTCTTTCCCACTCGGTACGCTTGAAACATTTAGAATACTTTCTGCGGTTTTATCTAGAAGATCTTGTAAATTTACTCCAGAACTGACTTCATCAGTATTAATTTGAGACGGCAAAAGTGCTTTTTTTGCATTGTTTAAAGCGTACAAACTTGGAAAGCAATCCTTGTGCAAAGCATTAACTACTGACCTTAAAGCTAAGTATTTTCTTTCGGATAAGTCTAGGTCCAAGCACAGGGCTAAAGCCTGATGTGGGTCAAAACCTTATCTAAGGAATCTTGATTATTAGAGCTACCAGCCAAATTAGCAGCAAACTTAAGCTCAGCTTGAGATCTGCTTTGTATTAAATCTAAGACGCGTCTTTTTTTTGATTTTGTAGAAGCTTCCTCAAAAGGGATGGTGGGTCTTCCTCGAGATTGACTTGATCGTGGTTGCAACGCCAACGGTTGTAATGGTTGCACTTGAGGTCTTTTAAAAGCCACAAAATCTTTTGATGTGGCTACCGGTTTGCTTAGCCAACTTTTGTTGCGCTTTATAAATCTTTCTCGAGTTCTAGAGCTTTCCTGCCACAGTTTAGTCATTTTCATGCAAAAAATTCTACCCATCTTTGAAATTCGTGCCGATAATTCTTCCGAACAATCTGTTAAATCAAGTATTTCACATATTTTGTTAAATGTGTTTTGCTGGCGATGACTATGTGAACTAGTTATCCAAACATCTACCAGATCAGCGTTTTTGATATAAATACACTCTGAAATAAAATATCTGAAATTACCTGTGGTTAAGGGCAGAATATCGATACAAAATCTGAAACCTTATATTTTCTCCTACTTAACTACAACAGTATCAGAAAGAGATATTTACAGATATTTTGTAAACCTTTACCAAAGTTTTCAAATATAGTTGTGTTAACAACTAATCTGTTATTGCTAATTGAAATATCAGGTAAAATCGTACATTTGGACTCAACAATTAAATATATAGTTAAAATTTAATAAACCTACCTGGAGCTTCACAATCCATAGCGATTTTCTTTTTAGAGTGAACAGTTTCAACAATAACTCGTTAATGAAAACTCCGTTCTGAACGCAAGCAAATTATTGTTAAACCGATAGCTAGGCGTTGATCGAAATTCATTTGTCTCTACAGTGCTAATCAAGGATGACCTGATTTAAATAAACTTTGTAATGCGTGTTTTGGATACTTATACTTATATTGATGTTATAAAAATATAAATAATTATTACTTTGTTTTGTGATTATTGTCCATTGCTCAAAGCACTGTGCGGCGCGGCGGTTGTAAATTTTGCACAACACTTATTAAGATTACGGAACAAAGCAATAGCCAATCAATCAAATCCTACTTGCAGCTGGCTAGTACACACGATCAGAATATCATCGAAACGATGAGGAACAGTATTTGCCAGTATTTTAAATAGTGTTTCTAAGAAAAATACTTGTTTTAATGGGCACAGTATTGTTTTTAATAATTGTACCTTCCATATGACTAATAATTGTCATTCTAAAAATAATAATTGAGATATAATCATTCTATATTCGTTTTGTTGTTCAACGTAGTGTTTTTGAATGTGAAATATTCTATTTAGTAAATATTAATAAATGTTTTGATTCCAGTGCATCTTAATTCGAGTCTTTTTATTCCATACTTAATATATTTTAAATACGATTAATTGAATTAATTAAATACAAAGTGACATTTTCCAACTTTACTTGTATAAAATGTTCATTAGTCTATTACACGTTCTATATTTTGGTGTTAAAATAATTTCATTTTACTAATGTTAGTGTCTTTAGCTTTGCAATCGTAACTATGGTAACCTAAAACTTGTCACTGTTAACTTGTTTACAATTTAAAATTACAAACTAAACTGATTCAAAAGATGCCTTTTGGTGAGTTTATCTAACCTTTAGGAAAGGATAGAATAATCTAGGATGTTCTAAAAGAGTATAGATACTACAGGGTGAAAAGAATTAAGCCTACTAGAGCATCCAGGAACGGGTAATGACACAAACATAGTTGCAACGATCAAAATCTAAAGTAATTCTGACAATTGTTGAGAACTTGAAGGTTATCTACTTAATAAAACACAAATTTATTTTCTGAAATAAAATGCTCTTCTCTCTCTTTAGTTACATAAATCTTTTAAAAATATAATAAATAAGCTTTTAAAAATAAAATAATAATTATATCTTACAATTTACAATCTATAAAGTTTCTTTTATAGTCCTGTTTATTCTCCATTAAAGCGTGTAGAATTCGAGTTTGAATTTGAAAAACATATGAAATACTGATAATTGTTCCTAATTTTGCTCTTAAATATTAAATAAAATTAGTTCTGATGCACGAATATTTTCGGATTTTTTTTTCATTTCTATGGTAAAGATTCAATATAAAAGCTTCCGATTGGTTAAAAACGTAGGTAGAATTTTTTTCCCAAGTAAACTTATTAACTTTCCAAATTATTTTGACAGTTTATTTTAAATTTTAAAGACAGCGTAAATTCTACATGTAGAAAGAAAAAGTAAAAAGCGTTTTCGTTCACTTAGCTAAAATGGTTCTCCATCAAGTAACGGCTAGATCTGTTTAATATTAAGTTATCACCACACTTTCATCAAGACATATACATAATCCTAAAACTAATAGGTGGAGCATAGTGCCTCCAGGAATAAGCGCCATCTATCTCTATTGTTGGCTATATTCCTCACTTGGTTCCATGTTTTACCGGCTGCTCTTATTTCATTTTGGATGGTTTTTCTCCAGGTGAGGCAGGGTCGCCCCCTTCGTCTAGAAACCTGTGGATTCCATTCCAATGCTTGCTTAGCAATGTTGTTTGGCTCTCTTCGCAGAACGTGCCCAATCCATTTCAATTTACAAATTCTAAATTTATTGCTGATTTTCTTTTGGTTGGTAATCCTGAGAAGTTTTTCATTTGTAATTTGGCCAGGCCAATATATATGTAGCAATCATCTAAGACATTCGTTTATAATCACTTGAAGCAGATGTTCGGCTTCATTAGTGTGTTTTCAGGTTTCGCAGGCATTCGTGCGTTTTGTTATAGCCGGGGAGTTCCAGATGTGGCGGAGCAATCCAAAGACTTGTCCAGCTTTGGCTATTTTGTTTTTCACGTCGCTTGATGACCCTCCTGTCTTTGAAATTATGGTGCCTAGATACCAAAACTTTTCTACTTCGAGGATTGGTTAGTTGTTGATGCGAAAAGGTTCGTTGTTGGTATTTCCAATTTGCATTGATTTCCTTTTACCGATGTTAATTTCAAGCTCTGTTTTCTTAGCTATACAAGTCAATTTATCTAGTTTATCCTGCATATCTTTAAAAGTATTTGATAAGAAACATATATCGTCAGCATAATCTTGGTCCTCTAGCCTACCTATTATTTCCCAAGGTATACCCAGACGTTGGTCATTAACTTTTTTCATGATCCAGTCAAGGACCACGTTAAACAGCATAGGTGACAGTAGACAGGCCTGTTTCACTCCAGATTCGACTTCTATTTTCTTAGTCATTTTGCCTCTGTGTATTACCCTGCATTGGCTTCCTTATAGAGTTCTTTGATATTTTGAATTTTTCCAAAATAGTGCTTGATGGTTCAGGCTGTCAAACGCACGTTTAAAGTCTATGAAGGTGAGATGTAAAGTGTTAATGTGATCCACGTATGAACGATGAGGTCTGAAACCTGCTTGCTCGGGTCTAATTCTGCGGAGTATTATGTGGGAGAAAATTTTATTGATGGTGTATGGCAGGGTGATACCTCTCCAATTGTTGCAATTAGACAGATCTCTTTTTTTTTGGTAATTCAATGATCGGATCTACAGTCCAGGATGTAGGTATTTGTTCCAAATTCCAAACGTCACGCAGAATCGGGTGCTTTTGAAACAGTAGGAATGTCAGCCTTTAAAAGTTCGCAGAAGATATTATCTGGTCCAGCGGATTTGTTGTTCTTGACCTCTTTAATTGCTATGGAAATTTCTAGGACAGATGGTGCACTACTATCAATTCGTAGTGGCCTCCCTGGGGTAGACTCGGCTATATATCGGGTAAAAATAAAATTAATAAAAAGAATATACTTTTGTCAATAGAACCGTTTTAATAATATTAGTCCAATTGAAAAATATTTTTCAATAAATTGTGGAAAGTAGATAAATTTGGCATGAAGCTGGACGCATATTTTTAAACCCAATTTTAGTTTTAATCTATAAAATGGCATTTAAAATAAAAAGTTCCTTAAGAGAATGTATTTAGGCGATGAATTTATTAAAAATAGACAATTTATTTTCAACCTAACCGATAGCGTTGAAATTTGGTATGTAGTTACAAGATTGTAAAAAGTACTGTAATTTTTTTAAAAATTGGTAGACAAGGCAGTGTTTCCCCAATTTATAAAAGAAAGCCAAACTTCACAGGTAAGATAAATTACGTGGCTAACTTGTTTTATTGTAATTTCGCATTATTTTTTAGACAAAAACTTTTGCATATTCAAAATTTACTTAGGTCGGTTATTAAAAATCAGACTGTATAATATAACGCTTATACAAATTTCATTTTAGGCTTGAAACGTTTTCCCAAAATCGAATTTGTAACATCGAAATAAACTTTTGAAACTTGAAGTGGTTCAGGTAAGTTATCTTAGTTTCCAACTAATACAATTAGATTAAATAAGTGTGTCTTTGAAAGTTTAAAACCGAATTACCTTCAACAAACTTGTAGAAATTATTAATTTATAATTTGTTGTAGTTTCAGAGAACTTATAAAACCTTAAGTCAGTCACGTATTTCCTTAACATTATGAAAGTGAATTACAGTTTTGGAAATGCAATATAAAATGTTTCATTAATTTTTAATTCAATTACTGAGGTCTTTATCTTCAATACGTAAAATATTTTCTGGTTAGTGTGATCTTATTAAACTTATCTAATTTCCATGAATATATTAACAATACTGAACTACGGTGCTCACTCTTCTAAGTGGTACCACTCACCAAGTATCTGCTGCTGACATTACAGCACAGTAGTACTGCTTTAGCCAGTTATAGTAAGAAAATTAAATTTCACTTGGGACTGTAGCAAAGAGAATTTTTTTATGATATATAGAACAAGTAAATAGATTATATATAAGGGTATATATAGAACAAGTAAATAGATTACTCTTAAAATTTGGCCGTGTCTCTAGATGAGCATAAACTTTTATACCCCCACCCGAGGCTGAAGATTATATCTATTATTTATATTTTCCGGATGTTGCGGTTTTCGTTGCGCTAATTCGGCTTGATTTTTTGTGATTTTGGATTTCTCCATTACAGTGGCGGCTATTCAGGTGAAGTAGGTAAAGTGCTACTTCACCAGGAAAAATAAACAAGCAAACATCTAACTATATTTATTGCATATCTCTTAAAATTTAAGTTTTTATATTTATTTATTCACCAGATTCGCAAAAAATAAACTGTACTTCTCGAATAAATATTTCAACGGTCAAGTAACCGTTGGCGGCATGTCTTTTTAAAACTTTTAGTCGAACTTTATTATAACAACTATAACAGTGGCGCAAACCGCTTCGACTTTGCTGGTGTTATGTTTTGTTTACGATTTTCCTACTACGTTGCCATGACAACGCGTACTCGATGACGTTGAGCACATGGACGAATAATATTAACCAGCGCCATATAACGCTCTCGGTGAATTGCTAACGCAGTACATTACACCCACGTGTCGTTCAGTTTGTGGGTGGTTGTTTACTTTTATTTTCGCGGATTTCGCTGCAACCGGTTAGTTCCTTTGCAGTTTGCTTCCTTATTTTGTGTTATATTTATTTATGATGTTATGCATTTTGTTGGAAACTCCATTTAATCGATGGAAGGAACAAGATCAGAGTTTTAATCGTTATCCTGGTTTTCGGCGTACAAATGGTTATGTAGTAGTCAAATATAACAAAAATTGTTTTGCTGGCCTTGTTTACTAGTTTGCAATAAATATTCGGTGTGGAATAAGGAAGGACTTGCAGCTAAGTACTATGTTAAATATATGAAGGTCTTTAAAATGCGAATTAATGCTAAAAATATTTGTAAAAAATCAAAGCACTATAGCTGACACTTTAAAAGAAAATGCCAAACTATATAAAATACATTTTAACGAAAACGTCCGATTAAATAGACTATTTATGTGTTTGGCAATTGACGCAGTTTTGTACCTTACAAAACAAGAGTTAGTCTTTCGCGGCCATGATGAGAACAGCGAGTCAATAAATAGGGCAATTTTAAAAAACTTTTAGGTTTATTAATATCGAGAAGTTCCCAAGAACTAAAAGATCATCACGAAAAAATTGAAAATATTTTTACTGGTGACTCGAAAACTATTCAAAACGAAATAATTGAATGCATTTCTGATTGTTTAAACGATCATGCAAAAAATGAACTAATGAACACACATAATTGCAAACCTCCCAGTGCTCCATAATTTTGCGTTAATTTTTCTGATTGTTTATAATTCGGAGAATTTATATTCTCTATTCGGTCAAATTTTGGACCAATTTGGCTATAAACATAAATTAATAGGGCAATGTTACGATGGCGCACGTGTGATGTCTGCCCATCTAAATGACCTTTAAAAAAAAAAAAAGAAAAAGCACCGCAGGCTGTATTTGTCCATGGTCTTGCTGCTATGAAGGATAGGAGAATTGATTTCGTATACAAAATTTAGGTAAGTCGTAAAAAAATATTCTACCCCTTCCACATATAAAAAAAAATTATTATGATATTTTCTTGCTTCATTTGCACTTCACCTACTTTTTCACTCGCGAGCCGCTACTGCTCCATTATTGCCTTCCATACTGTTGGTAGTTTTAATGATTCGTCACTTTTATTTAAATGACATTGTTTTTCAATTTTTATGGCTTCTCGGATTATTCTGGTTTTATAATGCTCTGTATTGGCAATCTACACCCATCGAAATTAATTTAGTGGCCATTTTCCTGGTGGTGTAAGAATAGGGCTGAGGTTGCTTGTTTGTTTCTGATGCTGAGTTTATGCTCTTCTACTCTTGCTGATATTCGCCTGTTAGTTTGCTTCACGTACATCTTTTCACAGTCCTGATATGAAATGCTATATACTCCGTGGTTTTCACATTTGATTTGGCTTTTGGGTTTCCAAAATTTACCTATGGTTGTTTGTGACTTGTGTTTTATTTGTGTTGTGTTTTCTAAGAATTCTTCCGATTGTGCTTATTGTGCCTTTTGCCTCCCCAGTTCATAATTTTTGCATCTCGTTATTCGGGAACTTCGTATATTAATAGCTTTCTCTGTGGTACGTTTTGTGTAGCCATTTTTCTTTAAAGCACTAGATATTATAGTTAGTTCGTTTTGTCTGGTCTCTGTTTCAGTTAATCGCACGAATCTAGATATTAAGATATTGGCCACAGCTTAAATTTGTGCTGGGTGGTGATGTGATCTTGCATTCAAATATCTGTCGGTATGTGTTGATTTTCTATATATGGCGTATTCGAGATGTCCGTTATGCAGTTTTGTGGCCAGAATATCTAAAAATGAAAGTTTGTTGTTCTCTTCTAACTCTAGAGTAAATTTTTAAGAACGATGTCTCGTTTACTTCGAGTGGAATGCTCCGAGTTTTCTGTATATGAATCTGCTTTTTCCATAGCTGGTTGCACAATTGCAGCAAGATATTTTTTTAGTATTTGTAGCGGCAAGCACTGCTAGAAAGAAGAATTTAGAAATGACCGAAATACATAAAGAAAAGTTCACAATGAACAAAAAAACCGATACTGAAAACTGAAGTTTCACTGCTCTTATATTTTAAATTCAAACGACTTATAATTCCTTAAAATCATAAATATTTCTTTTTCTAATTACCTCTAATATTTTGTTCCATATACTGTATAACGTATTATCTAGTTTTAAAAATTTTTGAACGTACCCTCATTTTTTATATTATACATTTGACATATTTAACCTATTTCTGTCATTATTTTTTGATAGAAAAACAATTGGTTTTAAATTGTTTATTTCTTGTCAAAATTTTAGTAGTTAAAATCTATCCAATTTTATTTTTTCTGAAAATTCCCTCAAAATTGTCTTTGTATTTTAATTAGTGTAAGTACTTTTTAATTGAAAAAAAGTTCTAAATTTTCTGATAATTATAGAGCCCTGAAGAAGAAATCGATTATTTCGAAAGCTTGGCTATTAGAAAATAAATGTACTATAGACTTTTTGGCCGAATCCCCGTTAATTAATATATTATATAATATTATATAATAGTTATATATATATATATATATATATATATATATATATATATATATTTAATAAATTTCTTGGGGTAAGATTCATACAAGGAAATAAAACAAAATTATGTCACTCCCAGGTTTTTCTTTGTGTTTTCTTTTATTATATTCATTCAAACCTTTCGGATATTTTTTAGCCTTTTTCATAGATCTTGCGTATAAAACCAAAAAAGAATATAAAAAAACTGAATCTCGCCCTTTTGTACGAAGATATTAGCTGATATTATTGTAATATTTTGTAAATTTTAAAAACGTACAAATATAGACCTTTAAGAACGAGTAACATTACTTGGATACACAAAAGAACGTCGTACATGCCCAAGTACGTCAAAATATATCTTGTACAATGATTTTTGTTTGTGCATCCAAGTAATGTTATTCACCCTTTATTATTATGATTTCTGACTTAAGTAAGTGATAATAATAATGTATATTTTATCTTACTTTTTATTTTTAGTTAATGATATTTTGATTGTAAATAATGCTATCCGTGGTTCTTACCATTTTTTATATTTTTTTTTTTAGTTTTATACGCAAGATCATTGATAAAGTCTAAAAAATAGCCGAAACGTTTGATTTAAAATTAAAGCAAATAGAAAGAAAACCTCGGAAATGGCATAACTTTGTTTTATTTCCTTGTATGAACTTTATCCCAGGAAATCTAATTTCCAAAAAAATATAAAAAAAAGTTTTTAAGAGACAACCCATAACCTAAAAATATAGAATTTGATGTATTGATAGGGTTGAATATTGTGAACATTTGTAGTATAAAAAAAATTGAATATCGTTTTCCGTTTCACCGGAAATATTCGCGACTTCGTTATCTTAAATGGAACTCTGTATATTTTATGTTTTTTGAAATCTCTTAACAATTCTAAACAACTTTTGGGCCCAATATTTTTTCAATCAGCCCCTTATAGCAAAAACTTATTAAAACTTTCTAGAAAAACAGTTACCGATTTTTTGGACGATTAACCTCTTGCATAAATTCCCAACATATACTTTTAACAAGATGGTGCACCGGCCCATAATGCTCAAATTTGTGTAAATTATTTAAATGTCAGATTTGGGGACCAATGGATAGGAACGAATGGACCTGTAAGGTAGCCAACACGTTCGCCTGATTTGACACCTTTAAATTTTTTTCTTCTGGGGTCATATCAAAGAAAAAGTCTATTTAACTCAACCTGAAAATTTGGAGATTTTAAGAAATTAGTGCTATTGAGAATATTAGTATAACTCAAAAAGAAAATGTATTATGGAAAATTGTTGTAAAATGTAAGACCTGTATTGAACAAGAAGGTCGCGTTTTTGAAAATCTGAATTATGATTAAGTATGTTCTTTTTTCTATTTCTTTTATTATTAGTTAATATTAATCATCTCTAGGTATAATAAAGTTCATTTGTTTTCACCTTACGTTTCTTTTTTAAAATTTAAATGAATTAAAAAAGGATTCCTTTGAATAGTAGATTATTTTGAATCCATGGCCAACTTTGCCGGTGGTATAATTAAATAAGTGCTAGTAATATCGATTTTCGCTTTAGATATTTTTCAAATTGTGTCTGTCTGTGGAAGTTAAATATATCATATGTGGATAAAGGATAAAAACTGGGATTGGGTAGTGAAAGTTTTGTTCGAGTCAGTTGACCCGTTATGGTACAGGGTCTGATCAAAACTTTAAAAATCGATTTGCGAAAAACACATTTTTTTAAAACTCGGAACATTTTCTTTTTTGACATTTTCTTGGATGAAGGCTTAAATAAAGAGTAGATAACCGTGATTGTTTTTATCCTGGCCTGCTCCGTTTTTCCATAAAATACAAATAAGTGGGAATTATTACTATACATTTTTGACATAGGTTATGTTATAGAAAAGTTGTTTAGAATAACTAAGAGAGTTCAAAAAACTTAAAATATACAGGGTGTTCTATTTAAAATAACGAAGTCGCGGTTATTTCCGGGGAAACCGGATAGATATTCAATTGTTTACAAATGTTATATGTTACAAATGTTCAAAATATTCAACCCTATCAACACACCAAATTCCATATTTTTATCTCTAGCCGTTGTCAAATGGCGCCCTCGGTAGTAGTTTCATTATCATCCGGTACAAAAAAATAAATAGAAAAACTAATTATATGTTATCGTAAAAAATAAATTGTGAAGGTAAGCAATGTTTTCGTTTTATTTCATTTTCTACTAACTTTAGTAACTTCGATTTAATATGAAATGTATGTTGCCCAGGGCTTAAACATGTCATAAACTTTATTTCTACCAAAATAATGAGAAATGTTTTTAATACAATTAAGGTTTGCTCTGTTGGTCTAAATTAAAAGTATATAACCCGTTTAAAATCTCATTATATTCTGCATATCTGATCATCTGCTACAAAATGCAGCAATAACTTTAACAATTCCAAAGCGATAACTATGTTAGGGCACCTAAACGAAATGATTTTGGCTTCCCCTGTTCCATGTGCGGTTAAATAAGTGCTTGTAGAGTGGAAATTTCGCATCGCAAATAGGGGCTCAAAATTTTATTTACTTTCCGGAAATTTATGGCTGTATGTAGAAAGAACGGATGTGTCCCGCATAGCAAGTGGAGGAATTATCGTCCTCGGGGCGTTCGATTTATTAACGAATAGCATGATTCATAAAAATATATGAACAACAACTAAATTTATTTTTCTAATTTATTTAACCTTAATATAGCGAGCGACCTGGCATAACCTCCTATCTGACAATTCGCAAATTTTACAGGGTGAATGAAAAACCTTATTTTAGCTTTAATAGAAATATTTGAGGCTTTCTCTTAGGACTGGGTTTTCATACAATCAAATCAATGGAAATGTAGAACAAAAATGTTATATAACATTGAGGCTTCCTTTATGGCACAGATATTGAATTCGTATAAGTTTTCAATAGGAGATTATGCCATCATCAAGAAATAGGAGAAATTTATATTAGAGTAAAATAACAATAAAAAGCAGAACATACTGTTTATTTATATGAAAAAACCTACAATATCAAGACACAATTCTACAAATGAATTAAAAATAGGAAAAAAAACTAATCCGAAAATTTTAATGTTTTTAATCTGAGGTAGTGAGAAAAAAATCGTTTTAATAACTTACAATGCTAAAAACAGAAACTTATTTTCTTTGGTACTAAAAAACCATTCATTTAACTATTTATTTAGTACGAAAAAATTAATTTTAATTATAGTCATTTAGTATTAAAAAGATTTTTTTAATTATTCTTAAGAAGAAACAAGAAAATAGATGTAGGTCACTTTGTATGTAAATTAATGAGGTAAATAACTACGCATGAAGTAGATTTTCATAGAAACCATGAGTGTCCTTTCGCAGAACTCTTTAAAGGTCTTGTAGATGTTGCTATTTCTCCTTTTTTATCCTACAAGGGCCTTTGAGAAGCTTAGGATACTCAACAATGGAATGTTCTGACGAAACAGCGATAAATGTTTAGTATGAAATATAATGCTGAAAGCATTTCGGCTATTAGAAGAGAAGTTCCGCCCCAGAAAATAACTGGTATAAACTTTGTATAAGTCACTTAAGCTCTGGAAAGTACTTTCTAAATATAACTTTAGGGTATCTCTACGGCAATAGAGAGCAGGTAATTTATGTAACGGGTCACAAAGTTCCTTTAGATGCCTGTATTCTTCTACAAAACGCTCTTGGTTGTAGTTTTCACACAAGGCTTTGCTACAATACAATACTAGCTTAGATTGACCCATTTCTGTAGCGTTTTATAGCCTAAACTTAATGTATTCACGAACATCGCCTTAAATACTTGTCATATTTTATTTCCATTATTAAGGAATAAACAAAAGTACCTTGTCTTCTGGAATCTTCGGTAGATAACATCAGCACATAAGCTGACACAAAAATTTGTATAATGTTCCCTCCTTATTTTTTAAAACCCATATACGCCTTACCTTGCATTCGTAATTTTTTATTTTTTTATCTAATTCATTCTCCTTCGTCGGCCTTTTTCTTTCTCTTCCTTGCCGCATCTGTATTGGTTGGTATTGGTCCGATGTCCGTCTGTAAGCACTATCGACTTCAAAATCATCTTCATTGCTTTCTTTGTCATAGGGTACTAACGTTGTATTTTTTGAAGTAGAAACGAGTTCTGAGTCATGATGTCCATGATGTTATTGACAGGAGTAGAACTTTTGGACAAATCGATGGTCCCCATTATTACTTTTGCGGTATTACCTATTATTATATCGGTTTGCTGTATAGCATAACAGTGGACAATACTTTCTTCCTGATTAAGCGGTTTTTTTCTACAAGATCTTGGATCTGGAGAACCTTTGTTTAAAGGATTATTACTAAAATTTTGGTTCAGATCGGTTGTCTTAGTTATCACCAGTTTTCTCGGCTGTTGTTTCTGGTCCCTCGGTAGAAAAGCAGCTACCAAAATATTGTTCAGATGAATGCGAGATTATTATACTATTAAATATCGAACTTTGGTCACAGTTAGTAATTTGATCTATTTCATCATCCTGAGTATAAAAATTACTAATGAAATCCTTTTTTGGGCAACAGCGTAAATAATTAAGAACTAAGCAGTCTTCAGAACTACTTTTTTCAGTCTCCAAAGTGGCTAAGTTTATTAAACTAGTACTAGAAGATGGTAAATATTAGTCTTCCCAATTATCACAGGCATATTTTTAATTTAAAAAATATCAGTTCTTGTTTCTGCGTCAATTTTATTATCTCAAACGGGATTTAACAAAGACAATATAGTATTTTTTTTTTAGTCCTGGCAGTTATGTTGCAAAACTTCCTATGTTAAAAACATAGACTTGCAAATTCTCCTATCTGCAACAACGAGAAAAACAAAGGTAATAATGCGGAAGTGATAAAATATTTATAATAGTAAAACATACCTAATGAATATGTGTGTTTGTAAGATCGTTCTCAACGTAAAAAGAAGCAAAAACTTACCTTAAATGAATATAAACATACAACACTAGCATGTGCTACCACTTCGCGTTATAAAAGCCGACTACCTACTGAAGCATAGGGTATCTTGCATGAGACGATAAACTGTATTACTGATGGTAGTCATTTTAAGGCAAATTTTTAACTTATTTTAATTTTTTTGACGTAAAGTATAATTTTCCAGCGTTTGCGCCTGTACGGTTAGTATTTAATAGTAATAATAACTCATTTTCGATAAAATTCGGAGATAGGAGGTTTTGCCCGGTCACCCGCGATATTTTATATCGAAAATCATTAAGGTAAAATAACGTACTTAGTTTAATTAGGTACGTAACGAAATGCTCAAAAAATGGTTAAAATAACTTGTAGGTAAGGTTTATCAAAATTCAGTTTCAAGATTTTGAAACTTGATAGGAGTCTGTTCAACGTGTTTAATTAGTTATGCTTGTACTGATAATGGTCATCACCACAATTTTCTTTCATGCAGGATGCGAATGTATTTATTAAACATTGTGTTTATTTTAAACAGGCAGAGACTAAAGTAGCACCTACGCTATATAATATAATATAGAATAATATAGACAAGATTTTAAAATTCTTTAAACGTTTTGGAGAGGAGTTAATATTTTTCCAGTATAACTTTTCAAAATTTCACGAGTTGGGGATCTCGATGGCAAGTTGGGCTTTTTGCGACTTAAAAAAGTTCCCACCTGTCAAAAAATTTTCGTTAATAGGATACCTGATTTTATTTTTTAAAATTTTAATTGGGCATAATTGGATCTAGTGTAACTAGTGAATTCTTTTAAACGTCTCACTAAGATGATTCTAAATATATAGACATATGATATGCTATTATAGTGAATAGGATGTCTCAAAAAAAATTATTTATTCTAAAAAATTAACCCTGTCGTAGAATCAAATGGCTAAAGAAATTTTAATGAGTCAAGGGTCAAAATATTTCTTCTTATATCAACTATATAGTCGCGTCTTTCGGAAATGCTAAAATTTTACGTTTGATTGATCATTGACATCATCTAATAAGTTTCAGAAGGTTACGATAGGAAAGTAATTTTGTGCCAAAATCTACCGTTTATCCGATAAAAGGTTCGAAAGTGTTTAAAATGATAATTTACGATTATCTTATACTATAAAACGCATTTTGAATTTGAAGCAAAATCTAAGAACGTCATAATATATAAAAATTAATATCAAAAAATACTAATTTAAACAGTATCTGGCATAGCCGGAAATGCCAAAAATGGAAAATTTTGCAATACTTAACTCCCAAAAAAATATCTTCAAGACTAAAAACATTAGATGTCTGGTTAAATACGTACTTGCAGGGTGAAAATTTCGCATCGCAAATAGGGTCAGAATACTCGCTGAGCACGTGAAATTTGTTGTACGTACAATTCGAAGTAAAGAATCTGATAAAGCGCCATAATAATAGAGACACAATGGGCAAAGGAGAACGAAGCAAACCCAATTCCTCATATGTCTCGCAATTTTAAAAAATTGCTTGGATCCGTCGATTTCCTTTTCAAGGGGAAACTTCTTTGCATATACTTTCTACCTTCTCGTTTCAATCTTCCAGTGGGGGTGAGACTCACCCCCGAAATTTTAAATCGGATAAGGGACCAAGTGAAAACACATTTTAAAGGTAATTACATTTTCTCTACAACGGTTTTATATTTTTTCAAATTTGGCTTAGTAGTTTTCATTTCACAACGATCACCAATCGAAATCAAAGAAGCCGTTTTTATCGCGCCTTTTTTGTTTTAATTTCTGATAGTACTATGTTCAACTTCAATTAGGGGTCGATTATTTATTCAACATTTTAAATTTCCAGTTAAATTATTTTAAAAAGTGAAGGCATTGTTTCAAATATATATTTCACTATAAATCTAAAGCCTAACATTATTCCTAATGACTTTATAGTCTTGATGATCTTCAAGTTCCAAGTTATTTTGGCTATGTGGTTAAATAATTTTTTACTGTCTTGTTTATAAATAACGCATTTTCTTTTGATTTCCTATAAAAACCTAGGACTGTTTGCTGGTAGGTACATCGATCGCAGGTGTCCTTACTAATTTGAGTGTTGGCTCTGGTACAAAATGGTTTACTCTACCACAGAGGGAGTGTCGATAGTTGAACTTTGTTATGAAAACGACAGATGCTCTAATATTACAGTTCAGTTATTTAATGAACAAAATTCCGACAAGAAAAGTATATTAGCGAATCGTCGCGATTCGAATAGTGGGAAATGAAGACATGGAACTTGATGTTTTAGGCTATGCCAATATCGATTATAATTTAAGTATCAGGAAATTAGAAGCTGTTTCACACATAAGTCGTACTAACATTCGAAGGAATTTAAAAGCCTACCAAGAAGTAAAAGAATTAAAGATAGGAATTTTACGGAATTATTAGTGACAGGATAATTAATAATCCAAAACTTCTCTACCAATCTTTTCCTGAATGGAATTTAAAAATGTTTGAGCCGACGAAAATTCACACTTATTTCTTGCAGTACATACTCAAAATCCCTACAAATGTTTAAGCTGACTGACTTTTTTTCTACCAGGAAATCTAACTGAAAAAAGGTATTTACAACTCTGCGACAAAATACGATCGATCCAGTTCTAACAAAAATTTTAGAACAAAGTAAACATTGTATTTAGGAAGAAGTGATATTATAGTATGCTTTATTGTTCGCGAATATCTGGAGGGATCATTTCCTAACAGATGAATTGGATAAATAGAGACAGTGAAGTGCTCTGCAAGGTTCACGGATTTAAGTCCATTAGATTTCTATGCGCGACCAGAAAAGTAAAATTTACCGACAGCCAGAATCTCTAGAAGATTTACGTCAGTGTCTCTTCCATGAATGTCAGCAAATTACAAATAAGAAAATACATGCAAAGAGGTCTCCAAGAAAAAAACGGGGTCCGACCAATATTTTAGAAATTGCGAGACGTGTAACATATTGGGCTTGATTCGTGTTCATTGGCCCACCCTGTGTATTAGTTTTTTCGCTAACTGTAAAACAGGTCACATAAAATTGCTCATGCAAAAAACAAGGAGTTTGTTGCACCATTTATTATAAAGTATCGGGTGCTTCCCTATACTTGGCTTCTACCACCCTCTACAGCATTTACTTAGAGATAGAAACAAACTTTAAATGCAAAATTTGTAGCATGTTGCGTGAACCGCCAGAATTTTTTATCAGGAAAACAAATGAACATCGCAAATGTAACAAAACCTTCCAAATTTAATTTTTTAAATGGAATAATCTATATATATATATATATATATATATATATATATATATATATATATATATATATATATATATATATATATATATATATATATATATATATATTCAAAAATTTTCTTTCAGCGCAACTGCATTTTTTGCCATTGCTGCATAACAGTGGTTTTTCGTCTAGCTCTAGAAAGAAATCGGCATTATCTTCTTAAATTTGGCGACCGGGGAGCCCAGCTGATAGCATCGCTCCTACCTATCCATCTATCTCAGAATGATCGGATTAGCACATTCTCGGTTTCTAATGCAAAATGGCGTGGAGTCATGTTGAAAATATGCATTACCGATTAAATTATCTTGTTCTAATTGCAAGAAAGAGAACTGCTGACGTCTAGGCAAAAAAAATTAACCATAAAGCACATAATCTGTGTTTTCATTCGAGGGACAGGTAGGCTTTGGGGGATTCCTACCGCACTTCCAAACTTCTGTACGGACACAGACGAGGTTTCTTTTACAGATTCCAGAATTGTATTATAGTTTTATCCAATAAGAAATTGTGTTCTCATTACTTTCTTTTCGACTTAGTGATCCGGTGCTCCACATTTGTCGATACAAATGTTTAAGAACATTTGCAACTGGAGGGTTTTTTAAACATAAGTCAAAGTCTTTTTTTAATTTGGATATACTTTTACCAAACATAATAACACAATTTTCTTGTCGCTTAACGTAAACATTGTTCATTAATGAAGCAAACTGAAAGTGACGTTTGGTCATTTGGCCAAATTATTACATTTCTCATAAAATTTAACAATTTTTGTTTTTCGTGGCTAACTAATTGTTAATACCCTAGTAGATTTCATACAGTTTTCTTCATTTTAAAGTTAAATATTGGAAACTATATATTTTTACAAGCTGCAGAATGAAACTGTGTCTACTAATTATCATAGAGGTTCCATTTAAAATAACCCTATACCTTAATGTGGGCACATTACATTTTTGGTGCACCCTATATAGCATCATAATTTTAACATTAGTGCATAAAACTTTAGAAGCACTGATCAGTTTGATCATATAGCACATATTATGTTTTTAAAGGGTGAAGTGCATAAAGCTATGTAACTGAAAATTAACATACAGGGTGCTCCATTTAAAATAACAAAATTTACCTATACTTGAATGTTCACTTATTACATTTTTGTACACTCTGTATGCCATTATAATTTTAACACTACTGCATAAAAGTTTTAATAAAATAAGAACGATTTTCGAAGATCGCATTTTCCTACATCAATCCGTTTTCACTTAATAAAGCGTTAACATCGTGGGACACCCGGTATAAAAAAAAGTTCATACCAAGAAGTAAAGTGTAATGCTCTTTTAGCATAAACACTAAACATTTTTTTAAATTGACATCTATCTCTTATAGTTTTTGAGATACCCTGTATCAAACCCTACTAATTTAAACTGTGTTAACTAAAAAATCCATCACACTATTTTTTTATATTACAAGATATGTCTAGCTGTCATCATTTTCCCTATTATCCGGAAATAAGCGGACAAACGTTAACAAGGAAAAATACGACGGCAAACACGACGGCTCGGAAAGGATAACAAGGGAAACAAAAACCGGACAATTTTCCAACGATTCAGCTCAAAAAGCAGGCAAGCCTGATTTACATGATCAGTCTAGCAGTTTTGCAAATATAGAGAAATCTCGAAACGTAACATGCCATTTCCAATCCCAAGTTGAACATATTGCAAGATTTATGCTGACGTGCCTCGCGTATCCAATCATACTGTAGTCTTGTATACTTTCATTTTCGATGTGTTGGACCCTTAAAGTGCTTAAACGTGCAAAAAAATGTTCAATTTTTTGAAGCTTAGCAGGAAGAATACCCTAAGTCATTTGACGAGAATGTACAGAATGTCTTAAAAGAGCGGGCCACTGGATTTTCTCCCTTATGGAATATTTCAGAATATTTTCAAAATGAAGTGGGATATTAAGGTGCAGTTTTAAAGACCTTCTAATAATTGTTCTACAAAATAAACGTGTTGAGTCTAGTACTAACAGATAAGAAGCAATTTATTTATACAGGGAGTTATATGAAAGTATGCAATTTTCGCAAGATTTCTTTTATCTGAAAACTCGGGAAAATGATACCAGCGTGGTGTAGAACTAAACTAAAAAACAACAATTAATCGTTTTTATTTTTTTTATTTTTAAGGTCTTTATGCGACATTTTTATTTTTTTTTTGTTTTCCTGAAAAAAAATTGACTGAAAATTAACTGGAATTTCATGGCTTTAATCAAATTTTCTTTCACATACTAGCCCAGTCGCATATGTATTGGAACAAGGGCATATTTAAAATAATTTTATTTTTATCACCTAGTATTTACTACATGTAACATAACTTCAACAACTACGTTTATTTGTTAGTATGTGGTATTAACAATTAATTAATTAACAATATCGCATATCTATATCACTAACAATAATAATGATTAGAAAAATATATTTTTTTTTAGGCTTGGAGCATATTAATTGGGCCATAAACTCATACACTCAGATAAAACCTCGTGATTACTTAGTGACATTTGATACAAAATTAATTAAGGTAAATATCTAATCGAGTGGGCTTTAAAAATAATTTAAAACAAAGATGGCATTAATATTTGAATCTTTGAAACTGTTTAGTTCTCAAAATGGTTCGCGGAAAAGCACTCTCTATGATATGAGAAATTCCATTATTAGTGCCCACAAAAATGGTCTCTCTGGTCATAGTATTGCAAAAAATCTAAACATTTCTCAACAATAAGAAATATTATTTCCCAATTAAAAAAAAAGCTGAAATGTTCTGTTAAAAACGAAGTCTGGCCGTTCTTCAAAAATTACATAAAGAGATAAGCGGGCTCTCCGTACACTAATTAAACAAGATCGTCGAGCCACATCACGGGAGTTAGCTGTAAAATGGGTAGATGCAATTGGTAAACGCATTTCAAAAGACATCTGGTTGAGAAATATGAAGAAAATGGGATATCGCTTCTAAAAAGTAAATTTATAGCAAAATACAAAAAAACAAGTTTAAATGTTTTAATCTTAGGCCAAGGAAAAACCGCTTTTGTCGCAAAAACAAAAAAGAAATCGACTTTTGTGGGCAAAGGAGCATAAAAGCTGGTCACAGCGTCAGTGGGATTCCCTTATATGGAGCGACGAGTCTAAATTTGAAGTATTTGTTGTGATTAACGAATTTGAATTATTCGAACGCAAAGGGAGGAATCTCATATCATAGAGACTGCCTCAAGAGAAAAGTTAAATTTCCAGCCTTCATCATGGTATGGGGATGTATGTCTTCACAAGGGGTTGGTCCTCTTCTTTTTATTAATGGGACCGCCAATGCTGCAAAGTATAAGTCAATTTTACAAGAAGAACTAATTCCTTCTATTGATGAGATTCAGTTGGTAGAGGGAGGATTCATATTCCAGCAAGACGGCGCAGCATGCCATACCGCCAAAACCATAACATTCTGGCTGCAAGAAATGAATATTCCTGTTTTAAAATGGCCATCTAGTAGCCCCGACTAATCTCTTATCGAAACACTATGGCATCAAATAAAAAAAACTCTACGAACCAGTCCCGTCCGCACCATTCCTAAATTAAAGGACAAAATCCAGGAAATCTGGGATAACTTCCAACCAAAATATTGTAAAACATTAGTAGACCCCATGCAATCAAGACTTGATGCAGTTATAAAACGAAAAGGTGACTGTACTCAGTGGTAACAGTGGCAAATGATTCAAATTTTTATGGTCCAATTAATATGCGACAAGCCTAACAAAAATATTTTCTTATCATCATTACTATTGTTAGTGATATAGATAAGGAATATTGTTGATTAATTGTTAATACCACATACTATCAAATAAACGTAGTTGTATTTGTTGAATTTATGTTATGTAAAATAAATACTAGGTAACAAAAATAAATATCTCTTACGAATTCCTTTGGTCCAATACATATGCGACTGGGCTCGTACATTAAAAAACATTGAATTTAGCTGCTTTAGCACAAACATTTTATACAGGGTCTTGCGTGACCATATAGTTACGAAAAACTTAAACTTATTTGCAAGAAATGACTATGTAATAATATGCCGTGAATATACTTGTTAATTTTGATAAACTTTATTACTACTTTTGTAATCTTTAGTTAAAAATGCCGAAACGAATTTGATAATAAAAATAAGAAAGTAAATTTTCTGGCAAATGGATAAATTCCATGGTGTATTTTTACTACTTAAATTTTAATAAAAGCCTCTCGGTCAAGAAAAAAATATTATTTCTTATTACAATATTTCTAGGAAATAGAATAGAGTGTCATGAATTGTTTTACTACCTAAAATTTAATAAAGTCTCTCGGTAAAGAGAAAAATCTGACTTAGTTAAACAACCGCTACCATAGAAACCAAGTTCATATTACGAAATAGAGAAGGTTGATTTCGATGTAATCCTAACCGAAAAGAAAAAACAAATTCTATGATTAAATTTAAGTGAGAACTATTCAAACAAATAATTTAGTTAAATATAAAAATTAAATCCTAATATGGTTTATACTAAATACTTTCCGACACGCTTGCGATACACTTCTATTAAAGTTATTGACAAATGGCTGAAATATGGCAGTTTAATGTAAGAGAAAGTTTTCTTTGTGAGGGAGCCAGAAATTTTAGCCTTTTCCACACATGTTCAATAACATTTAGGTCTGGAGAGATTACAAGCCATTTAGTTCAATTAATGTTGTTGGCCTCCAAAACCTCCAAAACAATGCAAGCTCTGTATGGCCTAGTATTATTATCTATATTAGAACGAAACTAGACGCATACGGCAAGATTATATTTTTAAAAATGTCCATATACGATTGACATTAATAATTATAATAAATAATTATCTTTTTTCTTTTCCATATACATTTCATACTTTAATTCTTTCTAAATCAAACCACTTCCGCTTCGCCATTTTTTTTTTCCAATAACGTTTTCAGGTTACCTCTAATAATCAGTATATTTTTGCAAAATGTATGGTAAAACTGTGGTACGAATTCAAGATGGTGGAACAAAATGACGACCATATAAAATGTTTGTAATCGTGAAAAATTCCCTCTCCAAACCTTTACAAAGACACGTTTCAAAGTTTCTAGATGCCAAAAAACATGTTTTCTCAATTCGGTCAGTCTGTCTGTCTGGTAGTTTGCCGTATAGTTAGAAATTTTGGTCAAAAATTCTTATGAGGATGATCTGGTAGCAACTTGTTAAATATCGAATATTGCGGCACAAATCGACGGTCTTGTGAAAGGTTAAACAAATTATGACTAAAAAACTAATTATCCAAAGTACCTCAAATTTTGGACGAAAATCAAGTGTTTCATAAGGATGAACTGGAAGCATTTTGGCATGAATCCAAGACTAATAAAAAATTCAAAAAATCAACATGAAAAAACTACTTATTAAATTAATTTTATATTTTATGCAACCATTGAGTGTAATATAGACAACTAGTCAAATTGTATTACGAATTCAACATGATGGAACAAAATGACGTCAAAAATCAGTATAAAAACTACGTATTCAACTTATTCTAAATTACTTCCAAAAAATGAGTTTGGCAAAGGTAGAAATTGGTAAAATATTGGTATAAATATGGTGGGACAAAATGGCGCCCAATTAAAAATTTGACAAGACAGTATAGATATGTGTGTTACTAAATGACTATCTGCGAAACTAATTAAAGGTAAGATTCATAACGAGGGAATTACGAGCGGATTTTATAGTACCAAAAAATAGGTAAAATGTCTAACTGATTTCTAAGGATTTCGGTATTGTAGGACGTAAAGTTGAATTGAAATTTTTCATCATCTTTAAATTTTATAGAACGGTTCTTTAATATTTTTTTCGCAATATTTTTCGATTGATTTAGCATTTTACATATAAAATTTACCCAGCAGATTTTATCATACAGCGTGTAACAAATGTAAGGAAAAGGGCGAAATATCTCAGGTACCGCTTACCTAAATTTAATGAAAATAAGTACACACACGTATGTAATTACGCCGGATCCAATAACAAGTTCCGCTTTGTTGCCAAGTTTACCGTTTTCCTGTTTTAAGAGGAAACATTTTTTTTTTAGTTGAAGACTCTAAATTCTCAACAATTTTTATTAAAAGCACTTTTTATGAAAGTCAACAGTTTTTGCTAAAATAAGACTCTAATATCCCTAGTTTATCGTATTACCTTTTATTGAAATACCTGCCCACGAAAGGTTTCCCGATAGGTTTGACAATGTCAGTTTTGTTGATTTACAAAAATGGATCGTTTAAGTGAAACCTAAGATTTGAAATTTTAATTATACTGGGTTATGAAGATAGAATGCGAAACATGCAAGATGTTTGTAATATTTTTAAAGACAAACTCTGCAAAAACATTTAATACATTAAAAAGAATGCCAGCCTCGTCCATTCGTCTACATTCGATTTCTATTCACATGTTTAAATACTCGAGGTTATTAGGCTTAGTTTTATACACTACATTTTTAAGGTGTCCCCACAAACAATAGTCGAGGGGCCTCAAGTTCGGAGACCGAGTTGGCCATTGTCCTAATATTCTTGAACATTCCGAGCCAAATGCATGGTAGAGCACCATCCTTTTGAAACCATATTTCATCATTTGGTGCACGACTACCTAAAAAAATGAAGTTTAGATACTACTACTTTACAGCAGGTAAAGTTAGAAACTTAAGGTTATTCGGAAATAGCTGGGAAATTTCGGTCCTTAAAAGATTCAAATATTTTTCTCCAGTTAATCTGTCTTCCATGAAGAAGGGACCGGTTATTTTTGCACCCCTTATACCACATCAAACATTTATGTTTTGGGGAAATTGGAATACGCATCCAATGTAAATTTTCCTTGGTGCAATGTTGATAATTATGCCTGTAAATTTTTCCATTTAAAAAAAATTGCTTCGTCAGAAAACATAATTTTATAGACAAAATTTGGACTGGTATTGCAATGCGTTTTATCAGATTTTACGAAATTCTAAGCGCCTATTGTGATCATCATCAGAGAGTTCTTGCACCAAAGTTATTTTGTATGGATGAAACTTTTCGGTTTTCGATTTTTAGTAGTCGGTCTACGGACGTGTGTGAGACGTCATTTTCTCTTTCTAATGTTATGGCAGAAAGGTGCGGATTTTTGTCTAAACTGATTAAAATATTCAGAACCTTATCACCATCTGTTGCCTTTTTAGGACTGCCATAAATGTACAGAATCTTTTGTTATTAGTTATTGGATTTTTGTTAGGATATTTGCCATTAAAAATGTTCTTGCAGGTTTCGAATTCTATTCCCATAACCTAGTATAACTAAAATTTCAATTCGTTGAGTTTCAGTCAAATGATCCATTTTTGTATGTCAACAAAACTGACATTGTCAAGCATATCAGGTAATCTTTGTGTGCATATATTTTAATAACAAGACATTCAAGTATGGACATTAGAGCTTTATTTCTCAAAAATTGTTGACCTTCATATAAAGGTGCTATTAATAAAAAGTATTGAGAATTTTACCAGATTTTGAAAAAGTAATATAATATAGAAAATAATTTTCCTTTTACAACAGGAAAGTGATAAACTTGGCAGCAATGAGAAACTCGCCATAATTTCATACCTAAGTGTAAATATTTTCATTAAATTCAGGTATGCGGTACCTGAGATATTTTGCCATTTCCTTACTTTTGTTACACGTTATATATATCGTGACAAACTATAAACAACTTTTACAATACATTCACCAAAATTAACACCGCTTAATCCATAATTGTTCCACATAAGGAAAATAATTCCGGCATGAAATTCGACTCGAATAATAGGAGATTATGCTACTTCAGGCATGAACGTGTGTAATGCTATCTCGCTTACAAACTATATGGCTTTACGACGTCGAATAACTTAACCTATTTGCGCGACGGAAGGTGTATAAAGTTTCACGTAGCTTACGAATTAACATAAATTATGTATGATGTAGGTAAAGCTATTGGATGTTGAGGAATGTAAATAATGGTCGTACGATATATCGAATTTGTAGTGGAACTGCTAACAATTATAAAAAACTAGAACCAAGGCATATACGGTCTGGAAATATACTAGAACTATTATGATAAAACAAATAATTATGATTAGATGCGGCCTTATAATGGTTGAGAGGCATGGTCATGATAAGACTAGAACAACCCGATATAGAAGACATGGAGGTTGCTTTCCCACGCAGTCATAACGATGACCTATTATATTCGATCTCTGTATTGGTTATCGAGGATCCCTATCCTGAATATAGAGTGATGTTTTGTGAACCCTGAGTTTTATTTTCGCCGAGAGAACCTGGGGTGGGCTATAAATATCTAGCACTGCGGCTCAAACAGGCAAAGTTAGCTCATTTAATCTTGGCAATAAGAGTGACTCGAAATACCGTAGGAAGATGATCCAATGAAATTGCGCAGTGCCTAAATTTTCGGGATCCCTCAACTTATTCCGCACACACATTCCGAAGGAGTTCTGTCACTATTCTGTCAAACTAAGGATTAGACCTTTTAGGCCTCAAAAGGCATGGTAGGTGGCGTTCGTCATCTGTAGCTGAGGGATACATCGAAGACTCAGTGGAAAATAAAGTAAATTTTCAAACAAGATTCTCGTCAAAATTTTTCGGCGACAGCAAGTGATATCGCAGCCCAGAGGCCTAGTGTAACTCCAACTATACCATCAATCAATCAATCATTTCTGGCGTAGATTGAACTGGTGCTTCTATTTCCAACGCAGGAATAATCTCGATAGCGTTTTGAATTCGGTTGAGGTTATCCCTCGTTGTTGATCTGATATTAAACACCATGTCTTTTAGTCATCCCCACAAATAAAAATTCAGACAAGTTGAATCTGGGAAACGAGGAGGCCAGGCAAATAAACTACCTCCACCTATCCACGTCCCTGAAAACCGATCGTATAAGAACTGTCTGACATTGACAGAGAAATGAGCCGATCAGCCATCATGTTGGTAAATCATGCTCTGTCTCGTCTGCATATCAATGTCGTTCAGTAAATCTAGTAGCTGATTTTAGAGAAAGCTTAAATAAATTTTCCCATTTAAAGGTTCATCAAAAATTATTGGACCTAAAATTTTACCACCTATTATGCCACACCAAACATTGATGCTCCAGCAGCCTTGAATCTGAACTTATTGAATCCAAACGAGGCTTCATCGTCCACAAAATTTTTGAAAGGATCTGGGGATCCTCATCTATCATACCAGGAAGCCAATGAGAATGGTCCAGCCTCTGATCTTTGTCTTGAGGCGTTAAACCCTGGTGCAATACCATATATGGTACGGATGAAGCCTGAAAATTAGAAAATAAATGGTTGGATCACTGTTTCTTACGAATAAAAAGTTGAACAGTTTTGTCACGAGTCAAGATAAAAAAAATGTATTTTGTTAAGGGTAGGCTACTTTTCAATTTTGTTACTTCAATAGTTTTCTCAAGTTGGCAAATGTATTATATATGTAATATATATAATAAATTTGTCTTGTTTTACCGTTTTTAAAAATATTAAAAGTTTTTTTACTAAACTTTACTATTTTATACTATGAAAATTTAAAATTTAAATTTGGTTTTAAGAAGTCATTTCACGTCCGTAGATTAACCTTATATAAACGTAAATATCGTTTATGTTGGTTTGAAAAAATCTGCCCACTGTTTTGCCGTTTTTTTTAAATAGAGTTATGAAAATAAAAACATTTAAATTTTTAGTGCGTATAGTAGAAAAAATATTTTACATGAGAAAATAAATTTAGTCGGTTTTGCTGTTCGAAAAAATCAAATGTGTAGGTTCATAACTTCTAATATTTTATAGATTTACCCCGATTACTTCTGCTTTCAATTTGGCCATTATAGGTTTGTAAGTAGGTACTAAAATATGATTAATTTATGATTTTACATCTAAAGAATATCAAAGATATTACGCCACGAGACGCTACACTGTTTTTTATGCAAAGTGATTTGACCGTTCTCAAGTTATCGTTCTCGGATATGTTGTTTACACACAAATTCATTACAAACATCATATTTTTTTCTAAAAATATGTCTTTGTTAGTTTAGGGTGAACATGAAATAATCTCAACTTATATTTTTCGGAAATCTTTGTATTTCCAATACTTACGCTATATAGTGTGTTTTTAATTTATGGGGAAGTAAAAATATCAGCCAATCTAGTTGTGTAAGACGACTGGGCTACTTTAAGGATTACGTATTTCTGCGAAACTACATTGTTATTAAAAAATAACACTGTTCAAATTCTTGATTTTTTTTTATTTATACCTACCCTTACTTTTCTAATAAGTATATTTTGCACAGTATCCATGAGCTATACCTATATCTCTAGACGTAGCTCTAATTCTGACATGTGGGTTAATTACAATATACGTTAACACATTTACAATGTTTGCTTCTGTACGGCCTCTTCTTTGCCTTCGATGGAGGGGCCGATGAAAACTACCAGTAGCACGAAGACGTCTTGCTAATCGTGTAAAATCTCTTTGCTCATATCACGTCTACCGGGTTATCTAGTAGCATACATTCTTGCTGCAATGATAACATTTTGAAAGCATTTAAAATAAACCGCAAGCATATCATACCCTTCTTCGTTATAAATAGGCATTTTGCCTTCGTAATACACACTTACTATAAACACTAAACTTAATAAAAATTTGACAACTCATTTTGTGATAGTGTTTTATTTTTGCCAAAACCTACTACTCTTTTAGCACGTCGCATAATTGAATAGTAACACTTTTAAGATACATTCTTTATGAAAGGGATGTGTTAATTAAAGAAAATAAGTTAAAAATGAATGAAAGAAGTTGAAAGAGTCTTAAAATTTTTGTAGTTAAAAAATAAGACTAGTGTTAAAAATTGATAATTAGATACCACGTAAAAATTCGAGAAATGCTTGAGTTTCTTATAAGAGTGTTAAGTAATATTTTCTTTTGCTTATATCTCCGTAAATAAAAAAGATATCAACTTGAGGTTGACGCTATCTTCTTGTTTTTTTTGCTGCGTAACACTGACCTATAATAAATATATCAATTCATTTAAAATTTTTAAGAAAACACGCTTAATTTAAGAAATTGCCAGAAAGGGCCTTCTGGCGATCGGAACGAAACTTAAAATAATATAATTCATTCGTCATTTAAAAGCCTAATAAATGCTCTTTTCAAGTCCAAAATCGTCAAGATCCGTTAGTTATTACTTAAGTAATGTCCGTCTTAAAAAACAAACATTTACCCTTTCCCCAATCCTTTATTAAAACAGCTAGAGAAAAAAACCTTAAATTAAAATTATTCGCAATTTAGCAGAGATTAATATAAAGGTAATTTCGATATACCTTCAATGGGTGAATTTCTAAGCAAATCTACTTTTTTTAACCAAATACGCGTGCTGCGTTCTCTAGCGGCCGACTTAGAAATTTAAAAATAATTTTCAGCGTTTTCTCTTGGTCACTTTTACTATAGGAAAAATTTTGCCAACATCGTCAGAAAAACGGTTGCCGAGATACAGCCGCCATCTTTTCTTAGTACAAGAGGCACACTGGGGTCGAAGTTTCTATGGTTTTAGAAAATACAAAATACATAATATTTAAAATATAAATGTTATACGTCGTAAAGCCGTATTTCTTTGTTTCTCGCAAAGACGTTTTTCAGCCAGTAGAAGACTATACCGAAAAAAAAATTGAGACAATTTAAAATCTTTGTTTCGATACTTTTTCAGAATTACTTATTTTTTTTTGTTGGGGTTCAGTACCGAAATTGTTTCATGTTTACCCTGTCTTTAAAGTAAGAGACTGTGTAAGAAATGTTATACGTACATTTTTCAAGAATATTAATGTTCTGCAAACAACTATTTAAATACTGTAAACACCAAAAAAACAGCAAAAATCCTTTAACAAAATAGGAATGAAACACATTTTAAATCCCTTTATTTTGCCATTGTCCGAAAAGGCCACTACTAGCTTCTTTGCAGCGGTAGCTCCAGTCGAAAATAATTACGTTGTCGTACGCAGTGTTTCTAAATGGGCGAGCACCTAAACAAACAAATATTTGGACCCCGTTAAATTGCGTTGTGCGAATTACTCACGTTAACCAACTTCTGGAAATGGCGTTTTCATTCATTTATATTCGTCCCGCATGAATTATTCTGCAAGGCTAGCCTAACCAAATGAGCAACGACAACAAAACGCAATTTTGTATCGCGCGAAAAGACTACAAAAAGGCGTACAAGCGCTTTTTGTCTTTACAGTGAACCAACTCATTACAAATTGAATTGGTTGTTCTGGTAAAACATTTTTATGAAATTTAGTGCAATAGGTTATAAATAAGTGTTCTACTAATAATATTCTAATATACTTGTGTTAAGTTAAAGTGCGATTTTCAAAGCAACCTGCACATTTCTAATTCAAAGAAATTGTCCATATTTCTCTAAGAGACTTGATTATAACTATTTAAAGAAAATAATATACTAGTCTCGGTCTCAGTCAGATATATACATTTTCTTACTTAAAAATTTTTTCGGTGACGTGCTTCGACATTACGGACGTCCTCGGATCTAAAATATATCCCAAAAACCCGAGGAAAAACTTTAATTATATTTACAAAAAGAACAAAAATGTTAATTTTACCTTATAACTAGACGAACACTACAAATTAGAACATAAAACGACTAAACAGTATACTTATTAATTCAAAGAAATCGTCAAGACTGGACTTTAGCTTTAGTAATTTCCTTTTTTTCCAATAAGTCCAATTTTCTACTTTTGTGACATTCATGTACAACACTGACGTTTTCGGAGGTTGAAAAATTGGGTCCTAAAGCTAATAAATGATTAGCAAAGGCCGACTTAATTTCTGTAATGTCAGAATCCCATTGCCAAACCTGTCTTCTGTCTATCTCCTTTTTTGAGTGAGATTTTTATGAATGGTCTGAAATATAGTAGTTTGACATTTTTTGGTAACATCTCTTTGCTGTTGGTTACATTTTTTAAAAAAATATTACAATTCTATTGCTTTTAAAACTATTAATACTATCGTACTTAGGCAATATAAAGAATAAAACTGATCGGGAGTATATTTTTTATATTTAATTTTAATTATTATTTATAATATAATATTATTTATTATTTAATAAGCACCTTAGTTTATTTAATAAATACAGCGACTCTGACATTACAGAAACCAAGTCGGCCTCTGCTAATCATTTATTACTCTCAGGACACAAATTTTCAACCTCCGAAAACGTTAGTGTTTTATATGAATGTGAAGAAATAGAAAATTGGACTTTCCCAAAGCAAAAAGAATTCCAGTACTTACTGTGTTAACGATGTTTTCAATTTCGAAGATTATTTAATATTCAACAATATTAAAGACCCCGAGGAATAAGCAAGTATTTTTCAACAGGTTTAGTTGTGTACTGGTCATGATATTAGAATATCAACTAAGAGGCACGAGTTCGAATCACAGTGTAAGCAATAATTTTAATTTTAATTATAAATTGTACAACAGTATTTAATTATTTTAAAATGTTTATCTTTAGGTTCGTTGTTTTAATTAAAGTCTTTATGCATTTGGCTTGACATAAGTAGTAGGTTTATATTTTTTAATATTTCCACCTCAATGTTGGTCTAATATGTGTAATATATGTGTAATGGTTATCTAGTTATAAGGGAATAATAACATTTTTGATCTTTTTGTAAACATAATTAAGGTTTTTCGGATATATTTTATATATGATGATGAGCATAATGTCGAAATACGTTTCCCGGAATAAATTTTAAAGTAAAAAATGTATATATCTGACTGAGACCGGGTCTAGTTTATTCTTTCCTTTAAATTTGACACATTTCTTATCGGAAATGATTTCCAGTTAATTGTTCCCAAAATTTAGTAGGTTGTAATACTCGATCTCCTTATCAAAAGTTCTCCTGGCTACAATTTAATACTGGGGTTATTCTTTCTCACACAAGATGTGGAAGTTGGAATTTTACATCTTTTTTAATTTAATTATTGAATAATTGACATAAGTTAGTTGCTTAATATATATATAAATAAACGTACTACGATCGGAACACCTTTTTACCTAAAACTGTGCTATGAGTTGCCTGGCAAACCACTAACTTGCTACCTATTGTTTAAATATAAATAAATAATCAACATGCATTTTTCGAGGTATGTAACTTTATTTTATTAATTTTGTAATAATTATTTGTAAATAGTATAAAATTTTAAATTGTTTTAGAAAAATTGTAAATGTCTTTTTGTAATTAGACCACTATATGTTTTTTAAATTAATTTTAGATAGGAAAGGAAAGTCTTATATACCACAAAAAAATGAATGAATGAGCAATTTTTGAGAAAGCTTAATATGATAGGCGTAACGTCAAATTAATCCCATTGTTTTGATTTTACAAATAAACCTATACCCAAGAAAGAAGTCCAATTAGTATATACCGGGTTTAAGAAACAAATTGAATATATATATATATATATATATATATATATATATATATATATATATATATATATATATATATATATATATATATATATATATATATATATATATATATATATGTACTGGACAAACAGTATTTCGATTGATTTTTCGTTAAATTCTCTTGAGAAGAAATAAACTACTTGCAAAATAATCACTAATAAATTTCATGAGTTTGTAAACAACAAAAAATCACATAAAAAGCGGACGATTAAAAAAAACGACAGGCACCGGATCTGCCTATGTCTCCAATACGTCTTTTGCTAAATTTGAATTGCATGACTACTCGAGCTTGTTTACTGCTGAACAATTTGCCATCGATAAAGCTCTGAAATGGCTCAAAACAGAGACCCCAATTCATCATCCTGACAGATTCCAA
Organism: Kuschelorhynchus macadamiae; assembly: GCA_030620095.1. Taxonomy (NCBI): domain Eukaryota; kingdom Metazoa; phylum Arthropoda; class Insecta; order Coleoptera; family Curculionidae; genus Kuschelorhynchus; species Kuschelorhynchus macadamiae. Next base: position 384,964 of record JAUTXW010004232.1, read on the forward strand.
AAGTCCATAATAACCATATCTCAATTAGATCATCCTCATCTCCTCATATCATCTATTCATAAATCTATCTCTGAGTCTGTTAAAACAAATCAGGAAGTGATTTTCTTTTGGATCCCTAGCCAAGTCGGCATTGCTGGCAATGAAAAGGCTGACCTTTTTTGCAACATGGGCGATTAGATCTGGACGAGATTGTTCCAATATTTGCTGTAAAACAGATATAACCCCCATTGTTAAAGGAATAATAAATAATTCAATACAATTAGATTGAGACCTGATAGAAGGACATAATAAACTACTCAGTATAAAATCCAAATCCTTTAATAATTTCGTCCAAACAAAGAATCGAGTACTATTAACAGACTCAAAACTGGACACTCCAAACAAAAATCCGAAGAACAATCAAATACATTCTGACAGATTGTCCTTTATCTGCCAATATTAAAGCAAGCTGTAATATGAAAACGTGTCCTATAAATCTATTTAAATTAGATAATAACCACTATGTCCTTCTATTTTTGAAGGAGGCTAATCTCTATAACAAAATATAAATGAATCATGAATGGCGCTAAATGGCCTTAGTTGCTGACGCACCAAAATTCAAAATCTCTCTTTCTTTCTCTGATTTTTGCTAAATTTGTTGTGTGTGTGTTTATGTTTAATAAAATCAAATGGAAAATAAACACATTGCTTCGATTTTTTTAATAGTGAATTGCAATAACTAAAATTTTATACCTAATCAATTTATTGCTGCGATATTTAAGTATTAAGTAAAGTTTATACATTTTAATTATCGATTGAATATTATTTTTAATGATTACAGCTATAATAACTGAATATAGAATAAAGAGAGTTTTTCATAAAATTCTAGATAGATTATGCAGTTGGTTTTTCGTCAAATTCCACTGGTTTTTTATAATAATTCCTCAAACAGTAATAGAATTTTAGAAATAGCATAATAATACAATAGGAATTTTGTATATATATTTGGATTTTTATATTTAATTTGTAATAACTTCAGTATTGTCGATAATATCAATTAACAAAATATTATACCGAATATTTAATACTCAATTTACAATACCGAAAACTTATATAATAAGTGTCAATTTTTATGCAAAGCTTTATTTTTAAAATAAAAGCTGGTTGCGCATCAGTTAAAAATGGTGGCCATTCGTATATGTGACAGCATCTAAATAATATGGAGAATACAAATTCTTACTTTCTACATAAAAAGTATTTTATGCTTCACATGATCCTCAATAATTATAATGTTTATATGAACATTTTAAATGTCTGGGTGCTACATATTGTAGTTATAAAACCGTGTATATAAGAAGGGCAATTATTAGCACAATACCTAAAAGAATATTTTAATTAAGGAATAAAACGCTTGAGTTTCCTTTATTTCTAAGAATATTTACTTACAATATTTTATATTTTGTCGTTGTCACAAATGACCGTCATTTTTGAACTGGCTAACTTCAATAACCATTTATTTTTGGGATGAATTAAAGTTGAAGTACTTGGCCCCTTTTTATCGATTTTTTCCTGAAATGGCCCCTAACCGCCATTTTATTTTTGAAAACAAAGTTGCGTAATAATCTCATTTTATAGTTTTCCTGTATTGTAAATGAAACAATATAAAAATAATATGATATCGATACATTATAAAAAAATATTCTTTTAATATTTTACTAATTGAATGATATTACAGTTTGATGAATTATTATGAAAAATTAGGCGAACTTGTCACTAATCCCATGTCTGGAATTTTTTGTTATATACATTTTAATATTTCATTTGAAATTATATTATTAAAGTTGTATGTAATAATAATATTTGTTTAATAGTCAAATTATGTCAATTTAACCCTATCGTTCTAGATATAAACCGAATAGATTTAGGTTTTTTAGATAATAAATGGAATACGTTACAGAACTTGTGTATTAAAATTTATGACTACTGTTATGTAAGCTAATTACATAAAATTTCGATATAATTATTTATATTTCGTTTGATTTAACACTCTTATCACTAATTCCTCAAAATCTGACTATTTATTCTGTAATTAATAAGAGCTTTTAATAAATATTGGAATTTTAATATTTAAAAAAAAAAAGAAAAAAAAGACCGAATTCTAAATTATAGGTACATACTTTAAAGATTTATTTCTAGAATACCCAATCAAAAATACTTTATGTGACCGACTTATCTGAATACGTATCAAGTATCCAACACAACTAAAAATAAGAATTTTATATAAAATATGGGAACCGAAAAATTCCATCTACGGACCTAGCAAGTCAAAAACCAGCAACAGGATTATGTTGCTGCTACTTGACGTTTTGATGTTTTGATTAGCAGTTCGAAAACTACAGTATATCGAATTTTCAGAATCAACTGAAAGCTATTTTCCATAAGAAATGTTCTTTCAAACAAAATAATTTATTGGAGAACAGCCTTCGTCATTTTACGGACGTAGGTACTTCTAAAAAGACCTGAAAAAAACACATTGTAGAAAATGTGCAGATTTCAATTGTACCGAGGAGGACTTGAACAAAAATACGTAACGCCCAAATTTTCGCAAATTTGAAAAATCTAAGTACATCAATATTCCTTTAATTTTTCATGAAGGTGTATCGTTTAAAAAATACATCGCCTCACATTTGCTGTTTTTACATTTAATAACGAAATGAAAAGTAAACAACGATTTTAAAATTCACAACCTCCATCCTAACAAAATTAGAAGGAATCAAAATTATAAAATTCGCAACCTCAGTTCGTCAAATATATTTTATGATAAAGTCCTGTATCCCCGTCAGATTTTCGCCTATAAAAATGCGCAAGGCTAGCGGTTCATCATCAGCCGACGTGCAGAAGTCATATCAAGCTGATCATTACGAAGATCTGCTTTGGTGCTTATTATAAAGCGGGACAATTATTTAGTAGTTACAGAGAGAATGCCAATCATCAGTGGAATCTAAAATACCCGTTATTTAAGAAAAGAGGTCACATTATTACTTTTTTTGCCTAAAGTTTGACATTAACTTATTTGCAGTTACAAGGGGATATCGAGGATTTAGAAAGCCGCTGAAATATATAGTTCCTAGGTAAAGTAGTAATTGCATATGATCTGCCATCCCTTTTAAGGGTATCGGTTTTGCCAAAGAACTGGAACTATTATTAGAAATTACAGAACCTCTAGAACATGTCTCGGAAATAAAGTGGAATTTGAAAACTCTGGCGTCAAAAGTGGAACTCAAAAACTAAAAAAATATAATTATCGCATATAGATACAAAGGTAGTAATTGACACCAGGATGCCAGTACCCAATAGAGAATTGGCTCATAATCACATTTAAACTTAACCAGGTATAAGGGTTTCTCTTGGATGAGAAGCCTAAAATTGGGCGATATAAAGGCAGATTTTTCACTAAGCGGTGTTATGTCCATAGCGCCTTATATCAATAAAAACTAAACATATCAGAGAATCAATCATAAATATGACAACCCAGAACAAGACGACTGAGAAACACTGAATTACATTAAATAGAACTTAGAATTTTCCCTAGGATATTAGAAAGGGTCTCTTTCTTTCCTTAAGACAAAATTAAATTATTAAAATATAGCCACCCTAGTATATGAGGTTAAAAAAATAGGGACAGGCAGTGTGATTAAAACATATTTTTAAAATGTTATATATTTATTAGATAATACCGTATTTTTCGTTGGCTTCTATAATTGGCTGGAGCTGTGAGCACTAGTAAACAAATCTATAATTTCCCATAGTTTCGATTAGTCAGTAGATTTATCTCATATCATTTAAGTCAATACAATTATTTTTTTATAGAAAAGTAATTTCTAAACTGAATACTTAAATTAATATTTCTTTGATTTGCATAACTATATAAAAATAATGAAGACCATTCACAGCTAGAGTACATATGTAAAGAAATAGGTCTGCCTAAAACCGAATAAAGAAGGTATATAGGTGAAAAACTTTTCCCGCCTTTGCCTTTGACTCAAATATTAATAATAACAAACGTCACTTTACTTTATATAAGTACACCCTGTTACTACTATTAACTACCCCTTTATCTCGTTAAATATTGAGAATATAAAAAAAGAGTTAAAAAGGAAATATATGAATTTTCCTGAAATTTAATTTAATTTAGTTTATATATATATATATATATATATATATATATATATATATATATATATATATATATATATATACAGGGTCCTCAGGTTCCAGTGAGAAAGTAATAAATCTCTTAATTTAAATAAAACACCCTATTTTTTTGATCATTTTACAAATTCTGCACGAAATTCCAAATGAATTTAGTAAAGCATGTCCTATACCTTAATTCAGTGGTTTCGGAAATATTAAAGTTTTACCTTAAACAAAATTTTTTACGTTTTAATTTAGTATATTTTAAAGGTGAAGATAATAGTGACAGATTCTTCGTTACGATAGAACATAATTTTGCTAACTAGCTGTGCATAAATATTTTCTTAGAATCTAAAGTTAAAAAATTGTTAAACAAAAGTTATTAGTTTCTAAATTATATATATAAATAATAACAAAAATATAAAGTTCTCCAAAAATATAGAATGTTGAACCAAATAGGAAGATCGCAAAGTTCAAATATCATTTGAAATATATACAACTTTATTCAAAATACTAAAACTCCCAAGAGAATAAGAAAATATTTCTTGGTTGATGAGCTGTTTTGTATTTCGCAGTTGAGTCAGTGGCGGCTCGTCAGGGTAGGCCTCTGAGGCCGCGCCTCACCCCCAAAATAAAGGAAAAGAGAATTTTTTTATATAACTTTTTATCTATTACCAATTAGAAATATACTTTTTAACGGTTTTACAACATAATAACATTAAAAAAAAAACAAAATATAATCCCATAATAAATATTTTAGAAAATAAATTCTGACCACATCAAAAAACCGACCGTGCAATCCGTGCAAACCCATTCCTAAAGAAAGTGCTCTCGAATGAGGCGAAATAATTTTAGCTTGGAAAGTTTCGACTTCTGACCTATTTATCAACGGCCGGTGCCGATGCCGGCGAGTCACCTGATTACGACAGAGCAGAATGGCGATTGCCGATGCACGCGTTTTCTATTGCATTCTTGAGGTGATAAATCTGTAGCTTGGATATGCTTTTATTGGTTATTTAAATCACATGACTAGCGAAATATTCCAACGGCTTCTTTTTACGTGGTGCGTGCGGCTGAGAAAGAAATAGGAAATAGATTACGATAAACGCTGATTGAGGGCGTTCTGTGTTTTAAGGTGAATAAATACGCGTGAGTAAGTTTTTGTTTTGTTTTGATTTGGTAAGTTGGACCGTTCCATTTTTTGTATTTGCTTTTTGCTTTTGAAATGAATCCTATTCACGAAATTATTGCTTCATTAATTGAAACGCCTTTTTTAAGAAGAAGCGAAACTGAAAAGAAACAGATATTAGGTAGCCGTCCGACGCCGAAAATTTTAGCAATATTTAACGAGAGGCAAGGTAAAAAATATTCAAGAACTTTTCAAATATCTTGGTACGAAACTTATAGGTGGCTATGCGGAAGTATTTATAAAGAAAGCTTATATTGTTGGCCTTGTATTTTATTAGGTTGCGTCAAAAATAATTGGAGTTCAGGGGGCGGATATTCGGATTTAAAAAATTTTTCACGAGCAGTAAAATCGCATGAAAGTTCAAGAGAGCATATTAAAAATTCGGTAGCACTTACAAGACTGGAGCAAAATAGGGCGACTATTGCGGATGCACTACAAGAAAATGCAAGTCTTAATAAAATTGTTTATAATGAAAATGTTCGAAAAAACCGTTTATTATTAAATTATTTAATTGATGTTACTATTACTTTGGGTAAACAGGACTTGGCATTTCGAGGTCATAATGAAACAACAGATTCTTTTAACCGTGGCAATTATAAGGAAATATTTGCATGCTTAATAAAAAGAAATGCCGAACTTACTGAACATTGTGCTAAATTTAGTAATATTTTTACGGGACAATCTAAGACTATACAAAATGAACTAATTGGTTGCATACATGACTATATTCAAGAATATATAAAAAAAGAAATCAATGACACCGATTGTTGTTTTTTTGGCGTAATTGCGGATAATAGTACTGATATAACAGAAAAATCACAGTGTTCGATAACAGTTAGGTATGTGACCAACGGATCTTTAAAAGAAAGATTTTTAGGATTTTTTGACGTTAGCGATAATAGAACAGCAGAGAGCCTTTTTCATTTAATACAAAACAGCTTAGAGCCTTGTGACTTTAAAAATAAATTGGTCGCGCAGTGTTATGATGGGGCTAGTGTTATGGCAGGTGAAATAAATGGGCTTCAAACAAAAGTTAGATCTATTGCTCCTTTAGCTATGTTTACTCATTTTTGCGCCCACAGATTAAATCTAGTTTTACAACAGGGAACAAAACTGATTACCCAAAGTCGTACATTTTTTGCCACTTTATTAGGAATACCAAATTATTTCCACCAATCACCAAAACGGTCTTTTGTGCTTAATCAGATAGTAGGTAAAAGAGTTCCGCGAGCTGTAGAAACGCGATGGTATACACGGTCTAAAATTTTAAACTTAGTATTTAATGAATGGGACAATTTAATTATAGTATTTGAAACTATTATTAATGACTTAAGTTCTGGAACAGAATCTATTAATGGTGCAAAAGGATTTCTAAAGCATTTTAATGATTTCGAATTTTGCCTTTTAATGCATATTTATAAACAAATTTTTAGTTGCACTGATGTACTGTTTCAAATATTACAGTTAAAGCATTTAGTATAAATTACTGCATTTCGCAAATAAACCTTGCCAAGCAAAGAATTATTGAATTTGGAAACGAGGACCATTTCAAAGAACTTTTCAATATTGCTAAAAAAGCCACTATTCTGCCAACTAACACACGTCGAGGGCAATGTTCTAGCGACTTTGATATTTTTACTAAATATAAAATATTATATTTCGAAATAATAGATTGTATAATTCTTCAATTAGGGACGCGGTTTGACAATTTAAATAATTTAAATTTCTTTGCTTTAGTCGATTGCACAAAATATTCGGAATATGTTAAATGCTTTCCAGACGACTTATTAAATAATTTATTAAAAAATTATCCAAACATTTTTGACAGAGATAGATTAAAGAATGAGCTTTCTGTATTGTATAGGGATGAACAATTTTCAAATTTAGATGTCGAAAAAAATCTAGCTTTGTTATTTAAAGATTTTAAAGCAATTTTTGCGGAAGCATATAAGCTTTTTAATTTAGTTTTAACTATTCCCGCAACAAGTGTGTATCGGCCGAACGAAATTTTTCATGTCTTAAACGGATCAAAACCTACCTAAGAAACACAATGACACAAGAATGGCTTTCGGGTTTAGCAATGATGTCAATAGAGCAGGAATTACTGTCAGAACTTAGTGAAGACCAAAACTTTTACGACCAAATTATAGATAAATTTGCAACCTTAAAAGACAGACGTATAGATTTAATGTACAAAAAGTAGTTTTTTTATCTTATTTCATACAACTATTTATTTTAAGTTTTAATAAACTAAATTATGTTTTTATTATCGCAGTCACCGCTATATTTTAGTGATAGGTGTACATATTTTACTTGTTTTGTATACTTTTTATTTACTTTTTTTAGAGTTTATTTTTTAGTTTTTAATGGTTTAGTAGGGCTATTGGCGATGGCTGATTAAAAAAAAAAGGTCAATGCGTCGCAGAATAATACCTCATGGGTGACGTGGAAATTTATTCACATTTAAACAAAATTAACCTCATGTAGCCTCACCCTTCAATATACTCACGAGCCGCCACTGAGTTGAGTTACCAATAAACTAACATTTTAATTTACTAAACAATTAACATTTAACTACTTTAATTCTATAACATGTAATAAATGTGAATATATTTAAACAAAATCCAGTTAACTTAATTAAAAAGGCAGACAGGAATTTAAGGAATTCTCGTTATAACATTTGGAGAGTGTTTACAATTTCAAAAGGAGAGTATTGCCAAATTCCATTTTATTCTCAATCGCCTTGTATATCAAATACAAAATTACGCAATCATAATCATATTTATTTAAGTAAGAAAACTTTATAAATAATACATTTTTGCCGAAAAATAAAGAATAAAAAAATTTTAACTTGAGTTAGGTCAATCTGTGGACACAATTTTAAAAATATTTTATCTCTAAATTAACTGGAAGTTCTATTTTTAACGTTCTTTTCTTTTAAATTTGTTTTATATTTTGGGTTTGTATGTTTTTTTGGATAACCTGTGGACAGTTACTAATTCTCTATATCAATTATTAAAAAAACATTAAATGCTCTTATCTCAAAACGGTTTTACCTTACTTATCAAAAATATTTTAGACCAATTTCAATACGTTTTTGATTAAATTTTTCTACCAAGTTTGGAGTGTCCTAATTTTAAATTTACTTTGGTGTACTGAATAGAGAGATGTCCTTAACATTTTTTTATAACAAAAACTGAAACGGAATCTGACAACTTAATTAACTAATATGTCTAATTAATCCTAATTGGTAAAGGCGAACGGGAAGTAGCAAATTCACAAAGCGATTTTCGTCAAAACCAAAACCTTCCAAATTATTATTCAGTCCGTATCATGTTTGCCGATCTCTATGTACAAACTAGAGCGTCTATAATTATAAAATTTGTTTAAATACTGAACCTGAATACAAAATAAAGTTTAGACGAGAAACCGCATTAAAATTTCTACCTTTATACCGAACAGACTGGATAAATTAAGCCTGGAGTATATAATTTCAAGCGTGATCTAATTAGGGTTGCCTTTGTGATAAAACCTTTATTGGCGTTCTCTCAATTTTTATACCCAGTCCAGAACAGTCGATAATAAAACGAGAAAGACATAGTGCCTCCAACATGTGTTCTATTACTTTGTTGAGATTGCAAAAATTTGAGGCGAAAATTTTTATTTAGAATGTCTTAAATTTTTCTAAATTTAAGCAGGCCACAATTTACTTGGGTAAATGTATTTGCTGAGATTGTTAGTATATTATAAACTGTTCTGACTCAGTTCCTTTAGAACAAATTGTTCTTTTCGTCGTGTTAGGCAAAGGATAACATTATTCAAAATTTTATTTTGTATTTTTTGTAGAAGTACATTATATCACGCTTTAGCTTAAAGTCTGGTGAGTGCATGCTGTAAGGATCAAGGTGTGATAGCAAGCCTTACCAATTTAGTCGGTATTGAAGCTTTTTGTTACGACCCAGGTTTTTGACCTCAAATTTGAAGTAGCCTCCTACAGCGAAAAGAAGATTAAATATTTTTGACATATATATAAAATGTATTATTAATGAAAATATATTGAGGATTGCAATTTTACATAAAATGTTTTAAGTTCTTATAACAGTCCCCCAAAGAAATATAAACAAAGTAAAATTGTCGTGGGACCCCAAGGATATATATATATATATAATAAATACTGTAAAGTAAAGGCTATAGTCAATATTTGTAGTATCATAGAAATTATTTTCTTAAATAAAGTAGCAGGTTTTTGTATAGAAAATACATAAAACAAGACAGGTAAAACGTAAAATGTAAGAGAATAGTAGACAAAAAAACAAAAAGTATAATAAACAAAAAACAAAAAATATAACAAACAAATTGTAGACTACCTGAACCAACAAAAACACTGTCAAACATTTAAAGGCAATTTGTCCGTTCCGGATATCTCTTGTTGAATAGAAAGCTGTTTCTGTAAAAAATACTTTGGCTCGTTTATTAAATTCATTGCCGTTTAATGCTCGTATTCCGCGGGGTAATGAACTGAAAAAAGTTACACAATTGTACATTGGTGAACTCTTATACATAGTTGTCTTGTGTCTAGGCAATAGGAAATTTCCCCTGGTCTATAAGTACCCAAACCTCTCCCTGAAAATAAAGCTTTATTGCTATTATTCACGTATACGACACATTTGTACAAGTAAAGGGAAGGAAAAGTTACAATATTTTTGGTATTTCGACACCTTTCTCGTGGATGTGAGTTAACAATTATAATATTTATATTAATAATAATATAATATTTTAATTCCCTTTTGACCCAGAAAAAGACTTGCTTGTGTTTCCCGCTTCCCAAGAGATAACATTGTTTGACATAAAACTATACGCTAACTTATGAAATCAACCAATTTATTACAAACAACTTTTTCTAACATCTTTGAAAACACACTTAATAGCGATATCTGCCCATAGTTTCGATATTATTAGGATCATTTTTTTTGTGAACGGGAACAACATTAGAAGTTTTCAATATTTTTGGGAATGTTTAAAACTATTATTTGTAAGATCTGTTAGAGGTTCCAATATCAAAAATTGTATAGCTTTTAACAATTTTAAATTAATTTCGTCAAACCCAGACGACTTAGTGGCTTTTAAATTATTTATCATATCATTTACCTGATTCTTTGTCACCTCATCAACTCTTATTGATCCTAAATAATAAGATGCCGATGTACAATGTTGACTGACCATACCATATTTATCTGTCAGTTTCGTAGTAGATATATTACTGAAATACATTCTTCGGCAATATGCTCAGGTTCTGTTACGATTCTCCCATCAATTTTAAGTTGTATGCCTTTCTTAGTTCTTGCACCTCTATTCAGACTCCAATTGTACCTCTATTCAGACTCGAGGTAAAACGGTGATTTCATTTAAAACTCTACAAGACTCTACTACACGGTAGGGTTGGCTCACATATTTCCTGCGGATCATTTGGTAGAATTACACATATTTTGTGTGCCACAGATAGGGGTTCGCAAGACCGTGACCGAGACTAGCTCAGTTCAGGTCTTGGTCTCGAAAAAAACAACCTTGGTCTCGATATCGGTCACGATCACGGCGACGTCTATACCAAGACTACACATGGTCTCGATCATCTTGTCTCGGTCTCGAGATTTTAAATTCTTTTTTTCACAATTCACTTAACAGAACTTACAAGAATAGTAAATAACTGTTCTTGTATTTATTATGCATGATGTTTTTTAATAAGTCAGTAGATATGTTTTTACTATACTTAGCTGAATTTATATAACTATCATCAATTGCCAATATTGGGCAATTATATTATTGAGTTAAACTTACATTTTTTTAAATGGAATACCCTGTATATTGTTTCATTTTCCCTTTTTGGCCATTCATCTAATATAGAGCTTGTGGGGTCTCTGTATCTTTCAGGATTTATGGCCACTTTTCAAAAATATCAGAGGTACATTTGACGCCCTGTATTTTTTGTATGTTAACATACATTATTTTAGCATGGTAAAAATTTCCAAATGTGGTCTTCTTTCAACTACGGTATTTTTTTTAGTATTCTTTAATAATGGTACAGGGTAAATAAAAATCCTGGAAGCTAATTTTCTCGATTAATTTAAATGGAATGCCCTGTATATTATTATATTTTCAGGTTCCTCATTTTTTGGTCATTCACCCAATATACTTCGTTCAGGATTTATGGCCACTTTTTGAAAATATTAGAAGTCGACATCTCAAGTTATTACGGCAAAATATACATAGTAAATATGCAAAGTCTTCTTCTTTCAACATCTATTTTTTAAAATTTATTCATACAAGCATAGATGGGTAGAAAAAGTTTAAAAATTTAAAAAATAAAAATTATCTCTAATAAAAAAAGATTTAATCCAAAAGTTTTCACACATACAAATGATAGTATTACAATGATCTAGTAATAAAAGCTGGCGGTTATTACGAAATGATCCAAAGGATTTACGTGTTAGGAGCAAGTGAAAGTAAATGTTTCTTAGCGTCAAAAACATATTTCGAACAGTATCCTGATAGAAAACAAATACGAGAAGCGCCTTTAAAAGATTACGCAACGGTTTGATGAGATGAAAAATGTAGAATACACGAAAATTGATCGAGCCAAGCCGGTTTTAAACTAGTTAGTACAACTTAACAACTAGTTTAAATTAGTAGTTAAGTTGTCCACCCTAGGGTAATTGGAATATAAAAATAAAAAATAATAATAACAATCAGAAAACAATACTAAGTAACAAATCGTATAAAACAGCAAAAACTACTTGTTCGGAATGACCACCGTTTTGTAGGACCCTAATATTTAAACCAGTTTTAAAAGATACCCTAACATCTCTTAATGTATTAAAATTAATATTATTAAATACACTTTGCATTCTATACTTCATATTTTCTTTTGTAGCCGGAGGTGTAAATTCTTAACAAAGCCCCAAAGAAAAAAGACCATTTTTGTCAAGTCAGGGATCTAGGCGGCCACGTAATCTGTCCTTATCGTCCTACCCAGCGTTCTTTAAATTGTTCATTAAGAAATGGAAGAATGCAAGACATTTTTCCTTAAAATCTGGAGATATCGGTGTGCAGTAAAGTTTTCTTAAAAAAAAATGCGGACCGATGATAAAATTTCCAACAATTCCACCCCACACATTTTGACTATTTCTGCGAATATAGTTAGGATTTTCAATAGCAAGGTAATAAAAAATATTGACATTTCAATTTTTCTGGAATATTGCTTCGTCAGTAAAGAACACAAAGTTAGTAAATCTTGGTTCTCTCTGAATTTGTTGTTGTGTCCAGTGACAAAATCTAGTCGCCTGTGATAGTCATCCTCATACAATTCTTGAAGGAGTTGAATATGGCATGGGTGAAATTTGTTTTTTTTTAGAATTCGTGGAAGAGTGGTTTTACTTACATCTGTTTCTCTTGCAATTCTTCTTGAGCCAATATTTCGGTCTTCTATAACTTTTATGTTTACCGCTAACTCATTTTCCTCATTTAAAACAGGTTTAGCTCGATCAGTTTTCGTGTATTCAACATTTCCTGTCTCATCAAACCGTTTTACCAACCTTTCAAAAGCGCTTCTGTGTGATTGTCTTCTATCGGAATACTTTTCGTGACATATTCTTGTGGCTAAAAAACAATTCTTTTCATTTGCTCCTAACACATAAATCATATCGATCATTTCTTGTCTATTAAAATTCATCCTTGCGCCTTAAAAAAGAAATTGTACTTACATTCTTAATACAAAACTCAAGCACTAGCATTACTTGACAATTCAAATATTTAATTTGGACAGTTTAATTTCATTTGTAAAAATTAGGTTCACTAGATTTTTGTCACTTGGCACAACAACAAATTCAAAGAGAGCAAATATTTGCTTGACTTTTTTGTGTTATTTACTGACGAAGCAACATTACACAAAATTGGTAATGTCACTTGATATAATTTTCATTATAACGCTACTGAACCATATGTTCATTACACATAGATAAAACTGTTAAAGAAAACTTAAATTATTATTTACAAATACGTACTTACAGAATATCAAGCGAACTACAAACGGTACAAAATACACACTATAAAATCCAATATAAACACAAAAAAGAACAAAAGAAAGAAATGTTATATATAAATGATATTAACATGTTTCAGCTCTGTTTTGTTTTAACTCTATTTCCAAAATTAATTATAATGCACAGATACATAATTGTTGATTTTGAGAAATGTAATTAATTAAGAACAACAACAAATTGCCTTAACTTTTATCTGACTTAATCCTTGCTAAATCTCTTATGGTTATGAGCTCCCTTAGAGTACATTCCCACCTAGGACACCATATACTATCATACACGATCGACTTACAGATATAACTTTAAATAAACAAGAAAATACAAGAATATTCAAAATAATTCACCCTACTGGATGGATTTCAGATTTCCTACATGGAAGGAGCTTCCAAGTCCGAATCAATGGATGTCTGTTGGAGAGCTATGAAATATTGAGTAGAGTATCCCAAGACTCTGTTTTGGGTCTACTGCTGTTCATAATATGTATCTCGGACATATCTGAAAATATATAACACATAAACGTATAATAACATATATATATGCTAACACATTATTTTTAATATTTTCAGGAAATGGAAAAACCAACTTTTTCATGTAAATGTATCTTACAAAGAGGATTGAAATTCTGATGACTTAAATATAGTAATTTGATCTAGAATAGACCAGGACAGACTTATTGTCAGCCGAACCAACTCAACACACAGTCAATAGATTCTTAAGTTTCATTTTATAGCATCTGCATGATGTGTGTAATTTTCCTATTAAACAAAGAGTGAAGGCAAGAAGAAAGTGAATTTATGAATAACAATTTGGACCATCAAATATGTCCAATTATTAATTGTAACAGTTTTGTCGCTCACCTTTTATATTCCATTTTAAAAAACCTTTGTAGTATATAAAGTTAAATTTACTTTCTTTTGTGAAGTTCAATAATCCCCAAAAAAATCATTATTATAGCTCCAGCAGACCTCACGATGTAATGCATGAATTGCACTGAATTTTGAACGTCAAATAAACATTATATTTAAAAATAATGACTATTAAAAAAAGCTTCTTACATTCTTTTTCGTTCGTTTTCGATCTCCGACTGTTTTCAGTAACACACATTACCAAAATTTGTGTCAACAAAATAATAATCACATACACACAATTCAAATTCAAAAACCACTGTTGGCACTATTGGCACTGTTTACGTTTACGATCAAAACTGGCCGTTTGGCCTCAACCATCAAACCTCAACTCACATAAAAGCGCTACCAGCGTGGATCGTTGCAGAACTAACAAAAATACGATAAACTGGTTGCATACACAAAACCTTTTCAAGTGTTCCATTTGAAGTTTCTTACATATATTTTTTTATGTATGATATGTACGAGTATAAGTATGCGCAATACATTGAGTAAATTATGGAAATGTGTGCAGAAGCTTTCCACAGCGTAATGAACATCTCTTCCCTTTTTTATTTGCGCTTGAACAAGCATATTGTTACAAATTTGAGAACGTATTAACAAAAGTATAATTGCATTTTTTAATTAACAAAATGTTGAGAAAACCATTTTTTTTATATTCTAGAAAGAATATGGATAGAAACAAATTATTACATCTTATGATCGCGGCTTTTATCTTTCAAACGCTGTTTAAAACCTATATATTTTTGCCGAACTGATGATTATACATTTTGTCCTCTAAAGGGTTCCCAATTTCTTCATTTTTGCATTTAAATTTTTCTTTATCTGCAATATTTTTGGACTGCAAAAACGTGTGAGAGTCCCATGGGAAATATTTGATCATACAGGGTGATAAGAAATATGAGAATTCAGATATAATGTTATGCAGTTGAGCCACTGGATGTTTACCCATGAGTCATCAATCGATGAAAACTTAAAGGTCTGCTTTTTAATCATGGAATTTCTCTTATCGATTAGTATTTCATAAATCAATAAAATAAAGAAAGAAAACTGACATATTGCCTACGGGATATGAGCAACAAATATTTTAAGAGATCAAATTACCAAAACCTTACTCTCTATATATACAAAGACATCAGAATAGGCCTTTCTCACGTCAAAGCCTAAAACGTCAAGGATTTATTTGGATGTTATCACTATTTTGATTTTATACAGTATTTGTGTTTTTATAAAGTTGAGTGCGGTTTAATCTTCATCGGTTCATTTAGGAAGCCATTTTTGTTGTATCCTTTGTTTGTACTGTCATTAGTTAATAGTAATTTCATTTATAATTATAATTTATATTGATGTCCACGCTCATAACGAATCTTTAGATTTTTTTTTTTAATACTAAAACTCGGTTTTTTGTTTGATTTCTATGAATATGAATGATGGTACATGGCTAAACATCCAACGCATCAACCACTGTTGGCACTATTGGCACTGTTTACGTTTACGATCAAAACTGGCCGTTTGGCCTCAACCATCAAACCTCAACTCACATAAAAGCGCTACCAGCGTGGATCGTTGCAGAACTAACAAAAATACGATAAACTGGTTGCATACACAAAACCTTTTCAAGTGTTCCATTTGAAGTTTCTTACATATATTTTTTTATGTATGATATGTACGAGTATAAGTATGCGCAATACATTGAGTAAATTATGGAAATGTGTGCAGAAGCTTTCCACAGCGTAATGAACATCTCTTCCCTTTTTTATTTGCGCTTGAACAAGCATATTGTTACAAATTTGAGAACGTATTAACAAAAGTATAATTACATTTTTTAATTAACAAAATGTTGAGAAAACCATTTTTTTTATATTCTAGAAAGAATATGGATAGAAACAAATTATTACATCTTATGATCGCGGCTTTTATCTTTCAAACGCTGTTTAAAACCTATATATTTTTGCCGAACTGATGATTATACATTTTGTCCTCTAAAGGGTTCCCAATTTCTTCATTTTTGCATTTAAATTTTTCTTTATCTGCAATATTTTTGGACTGCAAAAACGTGTGAGAGTCCCATGGGAAATATTTGATCATACAGGGTGATAAGAAATATGAGAATTCAGATATAATGTTATGCAGTTGAGCCACTGGATGTTTACCCATGAGTCATCAATCGATGAAAACTTAAAGGTCTGCTTTTTAATCATGGAATTTCTCTTATCGATTAGTATTTCATAAATCAATAAAATAAAGAAAGAAAACTGACATATTGCCTACGGGATATGAGCAACAAATATTTTAAGAGATCAAATTACCAAAACCTTACTCTCTATATATACAAAGACATCAGAATAGGCCTTTCTCACGTCAAAGCCTAAAACGTCAAGGATTTATTTGGATGTTATCACTATTTTGATTTTATACAGTATTTGTGTTTTTATAAAGTTGAGTGCGGTTTAATCTTCATCGGTTCATTTAGGAAGCCATTTTTGTTGTATCCTTTGTTTGTACTGTCATTAGTTAATAGTAATTTCATTTATAATTATAATTTATATTGATGTCCACGCTCATAACGAATCTTTAGATTTTTTTTTTAATACTAAAACTCGGTTTTTTGTTTGATTTCTATGAATATGAATGATGGTACATGGCTAAACATCCAACGCATCAACTGAAACTGTATCAAATAAAATTATTCATGGGACAAAATGTAACCAAGAACCTGTACATATATAGCAGTAATAATCGTGCCAATAATCAATCGTTTATTATTATCGTAAGGAAAGTTTAAAAGTAATTAATTTACAGAGTACTTAACGAACATTCCGCCTATTAGCAAACTCGGGAGATTAATTAATTAATCTACAGAAGTGTGATATTTTGAATACCCAGCCGAATCCACGCTTGACCCTTTGGCGACTGCGGTTTGGTCTGATTATCTGTGTAGGCCCAGGTAAAATTATAATTAACTAGTAAGTGGTGATGGGATAAAGTGGTATATTAATTAAAGTTTAATTTGTTAATTAATGTCATGTGCATTTGCAGACATGGAAATCGAAAGGTCGTTAATCATACAACTAGGAAAAGATTATTAATTTTTAGAAATTAAATTGTGTCTTTAATCATTTCATGCTATTAAATATTTTAAACAAGCTTTAACTAATATAAAATATAAAAAAAACACAAAAACCCGCCCGCTTAAAGCTTGTACTTTTATAAACCTAGAAAAAGAATCATAAAACATACCCGGATCCCGTAAAAAGTATATCAAAACTGCTTTTAAATCGTTGGTATACAGAACAGAATATCTATTATAATTAAATATTTTAGAACTTTAGGAAATTTGGGAAGAATTCGTCAAATGTATTCTACCTTACGATCTAGATCTAGTTTTACCGTCCGCCTCTAAGAGTATTTGAAAAAATGTTTGCAAATTTCTTGACCCTCGTTGGGTTAAAAAGTTCGTCTTGCGAAAATATTTATTCAGACGAGACGTCGCGTCGGCTACTTTAGAAGAGTAACTATTTTCTTTGAAAACGAAACATTTGTGAATTATTTTTCAAAAACGATTTTACTTAGTTCGATTATACGACTCAAGTGATCTGAACCATATGTGGTGATTAGGCATTACCGAATTTCCCCGACCCTTTGATACATACTGCAGTGTTGTCAGATTTTCAGTTTTTCAGCCAACTAACCTAACTTTTTTTAAGCGTGATTTATTCCTCGTATTATCCTTAGTATAACTCCAAAATTGCAAACTTTTATCTTGATCAGTTAAATTTTAAATTTATTAAATGTTTTTAAAAATACATCGACAAATTAGGATTTAAAAACCTAAAACTAAAATAATTGAATGATTAATAGGATGTGTAAAATGTTATCCTTCCACAGCTTCACAGTATCCTAAACGATCAATAAATTCTCGAATAATATTTTCGAGCCATTCCGGTGGTATTCTTTCTATTTCAGCTCTAATCCTTCCCATTAGATCTTCAAGGTTCTCGTTTTGTACACAGTCATTTTTAGGTGACAGGGATGTCTAATCACCACGTATGGTTTAGATGGGTTGAGTGGTTTTTGAGATATTTGACCGTTTCCAGACATCTGACTAACCCTATATATATATATATATATATATATATATATATATATATATATATATATATATATATCAGAAAGAGCATTTGACCTGTTGGATCCTTTTTGTCCTAGGATTTACCTATACGCCGGTATGAGCCAACCAAACATCAGCCTTAACCCGAATTTCTTTGGGCTTTTTGCTTATTTCGCCCAAGATCGAACGTTTACATGATAAAGGGCTCAACGAGAAGTAACTGGTTATATTTAGGAAATCTTGTGTGCTATAATAGCATACGTATATATATTAAAAATCGTCGTAGTTAAATTCTTTAATTTGATTCTTAGTACGAAAAGTTATAAACAAAACAAAATTACGTACTACTTCCGCCATTTTGATTTTTTTTAAGTAAACATAACTAAAAACATTCGCGGGAAACAGAGAAATCTTTTAATGCTCATTACGAAAAACTATTTAGACGTTTACCTGTAGGTGGTACCAAACAATGGATTTATACATACATATTTACATACATACGTATTTACATACAAATATGCTTACATACAAGGTGGCCCATCGACAACGTACCAGAAAGCATAACTGCCAGGAAAAGGACTTATAAAAAAAAGCACATCAAGCTTGGGGGAACCATTGTTGACGCAAAAAACAGACCATACTTCACCCTCCCAAGCGGGGTGTCATCCCTTAAAATGTTTCAAAAAGGAAGGGGGTCAAGTGATACGCCATTGTAAAGAGTTTTTAATTCCCCATACATTGGCGCTTTGTTTTTCAAATTGAAATTAGAAGGTATATAAATGTTGAATAATGAAATTGTATTAGAAGCTACGCAGCCTTAAAGTACATAAATCCATTTGACGAAAAATTGAAAAATTAAATCTATTTTACGTAAAAACTTACCGTATTAACGAAGTAAATTTTGAAAATGCTGGCCACTCACCATACAAAGGTACATTCTACGGCACTGGCAGTGTCACTTTGCAACATACATTCGTAATTCGTTCTTGCAAGGCTTGAAGTGTATTCGGTGGAGTGCAAAAAAATTTTGCCTTTTGTGTGTCCCCACAAAAAAAATCTAAAGAACTAAAATCGAATGACCGCTAAGGCTACTCAATTGCGTCACTTCATCCTATCCACCGATCAGAAAACGTTTCGTTTAAATAATCACGCACATTCCGTAATAAATGTGGAGGTGGTACATGATGTTATTTAAAGCTGGTTCAATGACAGCATGGCAATTCCTACTAGCCCGTATGGTTGCTTTTTGGGGGTTTTAAACGTGTACCTCGTGAATACCCTGCGATTAGAATCGGTCCAGTAACGACAGTTGTGACGATTAACCTCAAGATTTTAAAAAAATGTACACTCATCCGAGAAAAAAAACACATTAAATAACAAATTGGTATTATTCATTGCACCCTCATTCCTGATTTCGCAGATTTGAAAGCGACGATCAAAGTCGTCTTTATTGAGTTCCTGCATTAATTGAATTTTACACGGGTGAAACTTGTATTTTTTTAAATATTCGCTGAACACTTGCAGGAGTGACGTTCGTTTCAGCAGCCAATTACAGCGTATTGTCCACTGCAACTTGGCACAACACTGTTACCTCTACTACTTCTTTTCCTATCGGATGTTTTGCTCGCCTCTTTTTGTTTTGAACAGAATTTCGCCACCAATTCACATACAATTTTACCCGATATGTTTATCAGCATGTCGCGAATCAAACAACACTGCGCCTGTGTTTCCACATTCGTTGTTTTTAAAATAGAGTTTAATCATTTTCACTCTCTCTGGAACAAAGTACATGAAAATGTAACTTTCAGGCGCTCTAAAAACACAAGTTAGAAGACTGCTATCTAGCAACAAATGGTTCTATCTTAGTCGATTCAAATTTTTGGCAAGCAAAAACACGATAATTTTTTGCATCCAAAAAAACTACGAACAAAGTCAAATCATCAGCCTAAGGAATAATTTCTGTGAAAGTCGGCCTGTTGTATTCGTGTAAGTTCCAAGCCAAGCAAACGGAGTACTAAACCACATGCAGCGTTGATAAGCGAGGCGCTAGGAAAAAGAAGACTGATCCAACTTATAGTATTCTGTAAACATTTTCCAAATAATCTGCAGGAATGTGTGATTATAGAAATTAACGACAAGAAACACTTTTAAATTTATGCATTTTTTCAAATATAATCGATTTAAGTTTTGCATTTTTCTGCAAATGTATTTGCTTGTACTTTTAAGGCTTCGTTGCTTCCAAATGAATTAACCGAATTCATGAACGAAGTACCAATATGGTGAATCAAAAATCCTTTCCAACGACGTACATACGGGTATTTGGCGTCAAATCTTGGCCAAAAGTAGATATTTTAAATGTTTCGTTTTAATGGATTAAACATTGTTGCTACGTAGATAACGTATTGTGACGTCACACCATAGCCAACCCCGATGGCTAGGATCACTGCGTTAGTTGTCACGATTCTACTGACTTTTTATGTGTTTTTGATCCGTGAAGTGGAGTTTTTTTTGCAGTGGATTTACAAATTCAGGGTATGTACTACATTTTGAATGTAAAATTATTAAGTTAGTATTTTTAACTTTATTGTGATTTAAGTAATTACGTAAAAATACCGCGTTTTGGCGTTGTTTATTTAACAAAGGTAATGTTTAAGTAGCATTGTCGGTACTTGAAAGCAAATATTATTACTTCAAATTATTGCCAATTACCGAAGCAAACTATTACAAAAGAAAAAAACGCGCAAGAACGTGCCATTTTCATATAATGATTTTTTACTATGATCGTGTCGTAAATTAGCGATTACCGGATTTTCACTAAGTGGCTTATTTTTTTGCAGAATCCGTAAAAAATGTCAAGGAGCTTTTTAGAAAGGAACTTTATAGCTATTTTAAGGAGTGTGTTGAGATTTATCATGAAAAGAATGTGAAATATATGGAAAATCGTGAAAGTAGTGACCGCAGTAAAAGGTGTAAAAATCCAAGCAGTACCAAAGCAGATTCCTGAGATCTTATCATATGCTTCTCAAATGAGTGTAGGGGCTGCTGGTAATAGCGCAGCATCAGACGTAATTAAAGAAATCTCGACATCACCAACAAAAGCATTAAAATATTGCAAGGCTTTAGCGCAAAAATGTAACATTCAGCGATTAACAACCAAGCTAGCTTTATCAATGTTTGTCGATGCTGGTCTATCCCGAAAACAATACAATATCATATAAGATGCAAGCCCAGAATTGTATCCTTGCTATTCGCTATTATAAAAAGCTAAACACGATTTTTATCCGAAGAGAGAAGCGTATCGGGTGACTGAATCATGCGCAGAAGTAAAACTGCAAGAATTACAAGACCATTCTACATCACGCATTTGTGAACATCTTGGTGAAGATTTAGAACATATTCCCAAAGGAGAAAGAGAAAATCTCGAATTGATATCTGCGATGGATCGCAGCTTCCGTCATTTTATTTTTTTTTAAATGCCTGCCAAACAACCATTTTATTTCCTGGATAAAACTTTTCTATGGAGGAAAATAATAACCGACAAAAATGTGTCTTTTTTAATTACTATAACGTTATAAAAAGTAAAAATAGTTTAATAAAAAGTAGTAATAAAAAAAATTAAAAATAAATTACAATAAAATAAAATAAGGTATACTGGGATATAAGCAGTGGTTTTATTTGAGTAGGTATGGTATGTAAATGGATGTGTGTATGTATGTATGTTCGATGTGGATTTAAAAATTTTTACAAGAGTGAGGAGATGAAAAATGTTTATTCGTCCCAATTTAAATGAATGTTTGGAATATAAGTCAAACATACATTCTTATTTGCTCAAGAGTAAAAAGACTATTTAAGAGAACGGTGACTTTCAACTGGATAAATAACATAAAAACCAGTCAGCTAATCTTTGCTTCAGAAAACGATTTATTATAAGGTAACTTCCGGGTACTTAAGTAAAAGAAAAGTAAAATGCTTTTAACAGAAATTTCCTCTTAATGAAACGTTCTCTGCGTCAAACAAAGCGAATTAAATTACAATGAAAAAGACTATAAATACTTGAGGCGGGAAATTACGGGCCACCTAAAGCAAAAAAGTTTTTTATAATAGTGTAATTAAAAAATTGCATTAAATATTTTATTATACGTAACTATTATATAACATCATATTTAACCATTCAATGACCTAAATTTTAAAACGTACAATCCGTACAATACGAAATAAACATTACTTGCCGCACAAATTGTTTTTGATACTGAAAAGAGAGAGTAAAACTGCAATGCTTCCGAATTAAAAAAAAACAAAATTTTAATGTCTGTAACGCCAAAACAGCTCTTGAGTGTTAACTACCTGTTAAATAAAAATTTTTAAGCTCTAAATTAATTGTGGTTTTACCAGTTAAACTATCTGCAGTAATTTCCTGTTCATTTGCATACAATATCCTGTATATGCATTAAGATATTACTAAATAACTATATATGCATATACAACATTTTTTGTGGAGGAATTCGTTACATAGGAGGTTCCAGGTAAAGGCCAATTTGTCGATGTTTTAACTAAGGAGAACTTAATAGCCGTATTTACTAAGGAGATTTTTTAATTTTAAACCATAGGTCTAAGCCTTAAAACGTATGGTTTAAATTTAGACCATCGCTAAACTCTTAAACCTGTCTCGGGTTTAAATTTTTCAATATGGCGGCATTCACTATGAAGCTGTAAAGTGATTTTAGACCGGCAAATGTCAAATCTAGATCCAAAATTTAGTCCTTCTTTTAGGTGAGCTTAAGTAAAGTTTTGGGAATTAAAACTTTACTTAAGCTCACCTAAAAGGAGGACTAAATTTTGGATCTAGATTTGACATTTGCCAGTCTAGATGCTCAGCTTAGATATCTGAATAAACTGAAATCTATCGGGTTATGGCCGCCTTTAAACATATTAATAGAAAAGTAGAAATAATTTGTCACGAAAAATCGCAATGTGTTTTAAATACATATTCTTAACTTATTGTTTTAATAGGAATTAGCGATGAATATTATTTTCGTACACTACTTAATATTAAAATGGTAAAAAAAGTATGCAAGCTGTTGAATTCGAACTCACGCTATCTAGGTAAAACTGAAACCTTAAGCCCGCTACTCACTACCCAAGAAGCACATTTGGTCACGAATATGTCATTGATCTCACAAGTAACTGTGACTTTGACTATTACGTAGATAGTACGGAATTATGTTTTAAGTAGCTGAATAGTAATAATTCACCCTATTCGTCACTTCCTTATTTCTGTCTTTATTTAATCCATTTTAAAAATATGTATGGTTCGCTCTAATACAAACAAAACAGTTATGGCGACTATAAACACTCAAATTGGGAATATGTGCGGTGTAGAGCGTATAGAATACGTTATTGGTGTTTGAGGTAGGATACATGCGTTTCACTTAGTTTTCTGGCTATGTTAAGAACCTAAAATTAAAACGTAGGCAATTTCTCTGGTGAATATGCTGTTGATAGTAGTAAAAAAATTACGCGCTTTTAGAATTCGTTATTTTCAATACATTTTGGTCAAATATATTGTCCAATTTAAGTCTCAATCTCAAAAATGTAATTTTAGACTTTGGTTTATATAGTAATTATCAATAAATATCTTATTATAAAGAGTGATTCTTTTTTTAACATTATGTTTAATTTGTATGCATTTTTCATCTTTATACTCACAATACAAACATCATAGCTAAACATTTATAGGGAAGATGAAAATAAACGATGGCGTTCTATTGGACTTTTACTTTTAGGTTGGCTGCATTCCTTCACTGACAAAATTACTTAACATCAAGTGTCTACGACTGCTCCCATACGCTTGGTAGGTGGTACGAATAAAGTTATCTACAAAGTTCCCATTAAACCTATACTGTATATTATTATCAAGCGGTTACGATTTGCAAACATTTCGCCAGTTCTTTAAAATTTAATGCATTGTGTCGGAGGGCGTGTTACTGCGGAGAGTTGAGGTACTTGAGTCACTATTATAATTCTGCCATCTATTATAACCATACCCCTTTGTTTCGTTTTTATTATTTGTTTCCTTAAAATTTTGCTCTACAACTCTCAACTATCTAGTACAAACTTACTTTTTCATTTAGATTTTTAAAAAATAACAATATTTGTGTAAGCGATTAATGAGAGTTGTCTGCCAAGTGAATTTTGTAATGTAATATGTACTGAAGAAGGCCTACAAAATAAAGTTTCTTTTATGCCAATCTTAAAGAGCTTCTACCTCAAATTGAGGTGTCGAATGAAGTAAAACATACACTAAGACATGAAACCATATTGTCTTTTACAGCAAAATAAAACCAAAATATAATAATGTGCAATATTTAATAACTTTTCTTTGAGTAAACTTAAACTTAAGACATAGTGATTTACACTTTCATCACAAAGACTTTATAATTACAACCAAAGAACAGGTGAACCAGGCTTAAATACATTTCTCCATATGGCCAACGGCTGAGAACTTCTTGTGTCAATCAATATTCATTTTAATAATCACAAAAACTAATAAAATTAGACACTTAAACAACAAACCTCATAAGAAACCCACGTAGGCGAAAAGTAAACAAAACTATTTTAGCATCAATACAGCCGAACCAATCAAAAACTGGTTATTCTATTGTTGCCACTGTCATAAAATTACCTACCGAATCTCGTACCAGCGCCCCCTATCTCCGCAACCCAAGTACAAGAGTTAATATTTTACTTTTATTAAATAATTACTTTAATTCTTACTTATAAGTTGCAACAGAAGAATAACGACTGGTAATAGCCAGTTTAAAGTAGCAGTAGACGATAACTTTTTCTACTCTGCAACGCACACAGGAGTATTAGGTTGAAAACCCCGGTCAAAAATATTTAACGAGTATATTTGATTTAATTTAATTAAAAATATAAATATCAATAAAAATTAGTGTAAAAAAATAAATGGCAATGGTTTTATAAGTAGAAACAGATTTATACAGGGTGGTGCAACCAAGAGGAGATGAACTATTGTGAGAAAACGGCGGCGAAGAGTTTTGAGGAAAGTTTTTCTGCTGTTTTTTGTTTATTATTGATAAATAACCTGACTGTTTTAAAAATATAGACATATTACAGCGTGTTCCGAAAAGTTCGTGACAAACTAAACAGGTACCTATTTTTTTAAATGGAAGAAAAATACACGATAAAGCCTTTAAATTAAACAGCACACAATAATATTGAGATCGTTGGAAATATGTATTGTTATTAATAATTTTTCGACCTTTTTTGTAATTAGATAAATGCCTTTCTTAACCTAAATATCCAAGTTATATTAAAAAAAGTCAATTAAATAGAGTACAAGAAAGTAACATTTATTTTGATTTAATTATTTAATCATTTTTACATACATAATTAAAGAAAACATGATGATTTTAAAGAATTAACAAATTACACTAAATTTTCGTTATTGTCTGTACCATGAATATCTTCATTTTCAGGTGTATCTGGCACAAGCAGGCGCATTGTCTCGGGCAGAAATGGTTGACTCGATTTTTGCGTTCGACATTTTTTGCTGAGACTAACAAATGGGTCTGATGTGAGCAATAATCTTTGCAGAACATCTCTATTGCAGAGGGTCCTGGAGAATTTTCTGGAATAATTCTGTCTGTACGACCGAAAACTTTTATTCCTTGCTTCTGCAGCCTCCTCTGACATTTGTCCGATAGGAACAATAGCGTATTTGATGACAGTCGCCCCGTGCACAAGAATCTTGTGGAGTGTCGGTGTCATTGGATGCCATCCATATAAATTGACGTACATTTCCGTAGTATCTTTTGAAAATATTGAAAACTTAGTTTCATCGATTTTATGACCAGATGACAAACATTCTAATATTACTTTTAGTTTATAAATGAATGAGAGATCTATACCTGTGATATCTGCAGCTGTTTCAGGATCACTGAAAAATCGTCTGGAAGTGTTTCCAGAGTTTGAATTACCGAAACCTGCTTTGGGTATGTCAATTATTAATCTTGTTCTATCTTTAAATTCCCTTTGAATTTTTTGTTTTGTTTCTTTAACAACCTGTTTCTCCTCTGGTGTTCTGGCTTGCCACTTCTTCAGTGGGAGTTTATAGGCAATATGAAGAAGGGTCTCAAATAGCCTTATTCTCGCATGAAGAATAGAAAGTCCAAATCTCAGGGCTTCTGGATTTTCGACATTTGTATTTTCAAAGTCGTTAAAAGTTTTCGAAGTTTTTCCACAAATGTAACATTTCATTGTAGAGCTAGTATTTGTAGCGGAATTGTAAACTTTGCCGTCAACCATTGTAGGTATCATCGTATGTTTAACCTGTATTACTCTATTACCGGTTGGGACTTCCGTATTTCGCAGATTCTTTACTTGGTTCTCGATATATTCTATTTCCTCTTTTGTTACATCAACGGTTTCGTGAAGGAATCTAATGCGCATAGGCCGACAGAATCTTACTGAAGATGGTGTCGGATTTTGCCACACGATTTTCTTGTAACTGTCAGTATTTACTTGCAATCTTAGAGGCACCATGGAACTTTGAAAAATATTCGAGTCATCACTTGTTTCATCATTAAACTTTTGTTGAAACTGCGATTGTTGTGAGCCATCACAACCCCATTTCGTGATTAATTCAAGATGTCTTATTTCGTTTTGACCAAAGTAATCAAACACATCCCCTAAATATTGGCAGAGTCTTGATGTTGTGTGATCAAGAAGGTCTTGAAGGCAAACTTCTGCACAAGTCTCCGTAATTGTCATTGACTCCTCACGCGGGCGCGGATAGCACATTTTCTTTGCTTCTTTAATAATGGAGTAGCACGGATATATATTGGGATTAGACTCTCGTAATATTTCGTACTGTTTCTTTGTCAATCCCATATTAACAAAAAGAATTAGAGCTTCAGCTAGTGAATGCTTGACAAATTCTTTAGTTTTATTCTTGCTTGCTTTCATAATTTTTTTTGCCCGAGTTGGAGACGCTGTAATTTCTTTTAGAATTTTAGACGCATCTAAGTTTCCTGAAGCTCGCTGGCTGATACTAGCTGCATATGTCAGTTCTTCGACAGGTACTTGCTTGCGAAGGTCTTCCGTCTTGCGACGCTTGCTACGTTCACTCAATTCCGAAAATACCTTTTGTGGTCGACCAGGTTTAGAAGAAACATGTGATGCCCAAGTGTGTATTGATATGGAAGTCTCCAACCAAGCGTTATTTTTCTTCAGAAACCGTTCTTCATTGTTATTTGCCAAAGACCATCTTTTTTTTAAGTCGGACTTAAAATGTCTTAAATCACGGCTTAGAATGTGATACTTGCTTTCGGTACAATTTGTTCTTTCCCGGAGTCCCTGTTCCATGAAAATTAATTTTTCTGCTAAACTTCGTTTTTCACTTTCTTTGCAAAGTAAATACAATGATTTTCTAGGCAGTTCAATGACATTGTTTGTTGAATCTGTAAAGAAAATTCCTATAAGTCGCGCGTTTCGAAAAAAAGTGTAACAAATAAAAAAAAAAAGCTTTTATAAATAACAAATATTGTAACATTTGAAGGGTGGTTTCACCCCCTTAGAATTCGAGTTTCAAAATATCCCTTCTTATCGAACTTTTACACCTTAAAGTCAATCCGTTTTCCAAAAATCATTTTTTTACGTCAAGCGCTTTAAGCAGGATCGCGATTAATCAATGACCAGATTTTTTAAAACACCCTGTACACATTTTTAAAAATTCTTAAAATATGTAAAAAACCAAAATAAAATATACGTGTTTCAGCGTTTTTTCGAAAACGTTAACGTCTTTTAAATAAAAAATATTGTAATATTTGAGGGGTGGTGTCACCCCCTTGGAAGTGGAATTTCAAAAAATCCCTTCTTATGGACCACCTACACCCTAGAGTCAACCTGTACACCAAAATTCAGCTTCTTACATTAAGTGGTTTGAGCAGGATCGTGATTAAAATTGAGTCAGTCACTTAAGGATTTTATATTTTATATTATAGATATAGGCTGTTCTTTGAACTTACGTAAAGTATTAAAAAAAAATGTGGACAGATGGGGGAGATTTTCTGGGTGTGATATAAACTATATTAGTTACAGTTTATAAAAAAAAATTTTATACAACTCGATCGTACACGGCAAACTACTAAAACACCTCGAGTATAAACATTTTAATTAATTGTTTAAAATTTAAAATTGTTTAAAAGTAGTTTAATCAACAAACCAGCACATAACACCCACTACAATTTAAATAAAATTGGAAGCTTATCAATACGATGATAAAGGAATGAAATATTGCGTAGATTCTCGCTATCTGTTTGAAACCGGGCGAGCGCTAGGAGTCCAGTTCAAACTTGTTTGAGCTTGCGCAATCATTGATGAGTTTAAATGATGCATTTTTGAAGATTTTTCTGACAGTTTATATTTTTTACTTTTGACCGATTTTTCAAACCAAATACTCCTGTGTGCAACGACTCGTTTTACTTTATAGTGATTCGTTATAGGGGTACATTTGAACGTAATGGAGTAGTTTCTGCAAATTTCAAGAAAGTATTGATACTTAAAAGTTGTAATTTAGTACACCGATTAGAAACAGTAATTGTGAATAATTACTATTATGTCACGGAAAAGAAATGACGACCTTGGGGACAATTCCTTAAATAGTTGCTTGGCAGTGGTTATTATATAATTACTTTACATGGAAAATTACTATCAAGTATTATTCGCAGTAATAAATACATATATAATACTTAAAACTATACAACAACACTTTGTTTGCTGATATATAGTAGGATTATTAGTAATAAATACGAAAAAACTCTTACAGAGTAGTACTGGAAACACTTGTAGCTACTTTAGTGCTAGTTGGGTATTAGGTCCGATTCAACCGCCACGGTTCGATTTGTTCGTTTCGTTCGTCCATTCATATGAATGAACGAATGGACGAATATTTAATTCACACTATTCATCAAATTGTATTTAAATTCGCTGACATGGATATCATGTGTTTTCAAACAAAAGATTTGATTGGGACGAATGGTTCGCCGAGGTCAAAGCTTACTTGATTACCCGCAAAAAAAAGAAACGCCGTCCAACCAAACTAACGGATGAACCGGCCCTTACACACTATGCGGATTAATGAACGAATGGACAAATAGTGAGTAGCGGGTTTTAGACCATTAGACCAGCATTACTATCAAACATAAATGTAGAAATAAGGAAAAAAGTTGCTCTCTAAATTCAAATGAAACTACATGTTAAAATTATAGCAAATAAATTAGTAAAAAGTAAATATAATATGTTTGGGTAAAGCGTTTTATTTTAAAATAGGGATTATTCGAGTGGGAGACGCTGGTAAACCGTTAAAAAAACGCTAAACGCTTTGTTTGTGTTTTAAATATATGTTTTCAATATCACTTATAAGTATACAAGTTTACTGTAAAGTCGGTCAGAATGAAAAGTTTTAAAAGAGAAAAAGAATAAAGAATAGAAGAATAAAAATGTAAAATCGATTATTTTAAGTAAATATTTGGGAGCAACCTGAAAACACATCTGTATGGTATTAAGTTCTATTGCAGGTAGTGCTCTGTGATGGTTTTTATATATACTTTTACGTACTATTGTTGATACTTACGTCTGTTTTCTGATTTTGCCTGTTTTTTGTTTATTTTTCCACCTCGTCTTTATTGTAGCTTATCCAACATTCTTCTTTAGGTACTTAGTACCGACTGAACGGAATTTTGAACATTTCGCCATGCATTTTCCCGTTCTGAAGGCGGAATGTGTGGATATAATTTTTCAAATAAAATGTTTTTTTTTTTACCAAAATCATCTCTTTTTCATATAAAAAATATTTGCTTCGCATTTTTGCCCGGTACTATCCGTCATTTTTACATATAATGTATAATAAATATTAATCAAGTCGGCTATGGATAGTGTTTTCTTCATCTAGAGGTCTAAATATGGGTTTAAATTACTTAAACCTGTTGGACTAACTTTAGAACTGGTACCAATTGTTTAGTAAATACGGACTAAATCTTTAATCTGACAGGGGGTTAAGGAAGGTTTAAATACATAGGTCTAAATGGTAGACCCGATCTATGTTAGTGAATACAGCTGTAAATGACTTAGAGTCTGCTTAGTGAGGGAAATTATCATCATTTTTAGATTTAATCAATTGATTGGACATTGGACTAACGTTTTGCCCATTTGCCATTTCAAGAGATTAATTATTGAATCTATAGAAGCGTGATTTTTTTAATGAATGTTCGAATCTTTTAACTCTTTTGTTACGGTGCTTTTATCGAATTATATCTGCAGGCACAAGTAAAATAATAATTGGTTAGTAAATACCAATGGGACCGAGTGGTATATTAATTAAAATTTAATTTGTTAATTATCGACGCACGTATTTACATGTATGATAATTAATAAGTATGATTTATAGGGAAATATAAAATAGAATACTTTTAACGGAGAAATCTGAAATATTTCTGAATATTAAATTATTATTTGATAATTTTCCTTAAATCCGCTTATTATTTTTTTGTGAATGTAAAAGAAACATACAAAACGAAGCTTGAAAAACGCTCTGAATGGGCTCTTCAGAAAAAAAAATCAGTTACTTATTGTTACCCGGAACTTCACTCGTAATGAATCATTTTATTTATTAAGGGAATAAAAGATGTAAATGATGTAAATTTGTATGTGCAATATATATATATATATATATATATATATATATATATAATATATATATATATATATATATATATATATATATATATATATATTAATAAATTAATAAATGCTGAAGGTGAGTTTCACAGTAAAATGAATTTAACGATCCTTTAAATTTATTTTATATTATTAATATTATTATTGTTATTATTATTAATACTATTATCAGTGTCATTTTTAGTTTACGTAGTGGATGGTAGGTTATTATGAGTGTTATCGGCGTAGTAGGGCAAGGCATATCTTTCGTCTATTGTTTTGTATTTAAAACTTAATATCGAATTTTTTTTGCAAATCTTAGTCGTATTCCCTCATATTTTCATCACTCAGCCAAACGAACGTATGCTCTCATATCCGATATAAAAGGCTGTAGTGAGGCGCTCTGTAAAAAAAGAAATGAACATTTTTTTAATACCATGTTTGATAAAGCAAATTCTAAGTCAGAAATAAATCATTACAAACGTAAGCTTGCTAAGCTTTCACCTGAAGAAATTAGGGCTAAGTATAGAACTCTTTTTTATGAAATATTGGACGATATTATAATGGAAATGACACTAAGCTTTCAAGACTGTGAAAAACTTACATTTTTATGTTTGGCAGATTCTGACAAATTTTCCGAATATAGTTTAAATTTTCCAACTAGCCCGTTTGACAATTTGTTACAGTTATATGGGGAAATATTTTCAAAAATTTAACGACTTAAAAATTAGCTTGGTGTTATTTTTGCCATTGACAGTAATTGGAATATATAGCTGCAAGAGCAAGTGAAAAAAATTAATGAAAATAAAGATATTTTGACCAAAGCATATAAAGTGTTTTCCCTTATTTTGACAATAACGTCGACAAGTGCTTCAGTGGAAAGATGTTTTTCTTGCCTCAAACGTGTAAAAACTTATTTAAGAAATACAATATCCCATGACAGACTTACGTCTCTAGGTAATATTTCAATTCGAAAGGAATTTCTGGAGGAGATTAGGGCAACTCATCCATTTTATGAGGATGTTATAAATAAATTTGTTGCTATGAAGGATAGGAGAATTGATTTAGTACAAAAAATTTAGGTAAGTCGTAAAAAAATATTCTACCCCTTCCACATATAAAAAAATTTCTGGAAAAAAATTATTGCGATATTTTCTTGCTTCATTTGCACTTCACTTCCTTTTTCACCCGCGAGCCGCCACTGCGTAGTTCTTTTCTAGAAGCCGAATCACGCATGACTTTCTTAGGGAGTCTGAACTTGTTTTCCGTTTAAATTGGGCTATAAAACAATTGTCCATTAAAAATCCATAATATCTTTTACATACTAATCTCCTAGTAAACTGGAAAAATACACTTTAATACAACAATACACAACTTTAATACCGGTTGACAGGTTACAAATAAGACATCTAGCTGAAATTAATACAAATCCTAGCTAATTCTGACGGCACCTGCATTATTTTATCAATAAAACGGGATTGATATGATTGTCGGAACCGGGATGCTAGCCACATTGTTATTTATATTATATTTCAATAAATTTTAGCTATTATTAAAGCCAACAAAAATATTCTTTAATAATTAATATAAACAACAAATATAATATCCAATTTTAATTTTGCACGAGTTTGCCTAGCCACCTCAATCAATATGTTGCTTTTGATGTCAAATTTAGTGCCCGTTTCAAAAGCAATTACATTTTAGCCAATAATTAAATTTGTTTATGTCCCGCGATTTTCGTAATAAAATTAAATGTGATTGGTTTTGGCGTAGGTTGCGGGTAAATGGTTTTACTTTAAATGTGAAACTGTGGGGAGATATTAATGCTAAATAATCAAATAAATTTAGATGGGTCCCTAATAATGTATTTAGATCCCTATAGAGATAATGTTAAATTACTGATTATATAATTTATATATAACTTTTTTTATTTCCGATGCTCTTAATCATCTCATAACTTGACATGCTCTGATCAAAAAACGCTAAACTAGATTTTAGTAATAATGTTATTTAAAAATCTAATAAAAGTGCAATATTTTATTGGAGTGTCACCAATAAGAAAGGAGATCTACTTTGTCAGTCGCCTCCTCTAAAGTAGGAACAAGCTTCCAGATCTGAAACACAATCAGAATATGTTCTTATTAAAAAATAGAGTAAACAAAATTCTTAATTTTTCTTTTGAACCTTTTATATACAATGAATTTCGTTCAGCGAAACTAAAAATTATAAATTCAAATAGCATGGACTGCTATGGTTTGAGTGCTAAAGTAATCAAATGTGTAAAAAACGTAATAATTGTTAAACTTGCAAAATTATTCAATGTATCTATTCAATTAAGTAAATTTCCACAAGTTTTAAAATTAGCCAGAGTTACTGCGCTCTCAAAAGGAGGTGGTAAGATGATGCAGCTCAGATGAATAATATAAAGCCCATAATATCAAAGTTATTGAAATATTATTTGTTAATCAAATAACATGTTACTTTGAACCAAATATACCTAAATTGTCCGGTTGGATTCCGTAAGAAAAATCTACAATAGATGCAATTAAGAAATTACTAAATTTTATAGCACATAGTAGAAATAAAAAACATAAAAAAATTGAAATAAATTACAGTCGATAGGATTTGAAAAAAGTTTTTTAGTGAATTCTAGGAATTAAGTTCTATTTTTCAAATATATATTAGTTTATTTGTTAGCGTTTGTTCCTGCAAGATAGGTACCGTAAAAAAAATAAATTTTGTAATTTGAGGATTAATTTTTAATGTTAATTTTACGAATTAAGTTGCCCTGTATAAAATTTAAAATAATCTGAATGGGTATAGGGTAAGCCATTATGAAAAAGTTATAATTAAAATTACAGATAAAGTTTAAGAAAAATAAATGTATTTTCTTCATAATCTCATCTATAACTATTAATAATTATAATTAATATATTTAGCTTTTAGCCGTAGAAAAGACATAGTATTTCACCAGTTCGTTTAATAGTAATCATTCGGATAAACTATAGTACTCGTTTCCCTCTTATCCCAAACCTGATTCTCCTGATTAATAGCTACCATTCTTCCTTTTAGTTTAATATAATACTATTATTTTCTAGTTTTACACATCGTCGGTTAAGAGTGTTACACTGCTAACTCCATAAAAGCAAATTGTTCGGGAAACAAAAAAAACTACTTATTTTTTATTAAAACTATTTTAGACACGAATCGAATTTGCAGTTCTTTGAAACTTGTATATAGACATATTTTCGTAATATTTATTAGCTAATATATACCTTAGATTAAATTGTATAGCCCAAAAAGGGAGAAAGCAGTTATTCGACTTTTATATATTGGAGTTACCAGGTTTTTTTGGTATGTTTCTGCAAGTATAAATGAATTAATAAAGCGAACAATCAAAAGTAAATTGTTTATTATATAAAATAATTAACATTTAGGTTTTCAAAAAATCTTAAAAATTAATCATGTAGTAAATTATCATAAAACTCGTGGTAATCAATCGGTATTGTTATTTTAAGTTCCTGAAGATCGTTAAACTTTCTT
Organism: Kuschelorhynchus macadamiae; assembly: GCA_030620095.1. Classification (NCBI taxonomy): domain Eukaryota; kingdom Metazoa; phylum Arthropoda; class Insecta; order Coleoptera; family Curculionidae; genus Kuschelorhynchus; species Kuschelorhynchus macadamiae. The sequence goes on from JAUTXW010004232.1 coordinate 419,716, forward strand.
CCACTTATTTTTAACCTTTCTGAGAGTAATTGATCTAACTGATTCCAAGGGCAAGGCTGAACTGTTCCTCTTTTTCTGTGGGGCAAAGAATCCCATTCATCACTAAATTTTAATTTATAAAATATTTCTCCATTTGGAGTATACTTTAATACGCGAATATCAGTGACCTAAAAATAAACGCTGTCCTAAAGATCAATCTTTTTGCAATTCCAACTAATCTATACCTACAATGTAGAGAAAAACATCTCTCTAAATGCTTACCTTAGGCTCTCCTTTAATTTTTCCAGGTCTGATACTTCTAAAAAATTCAACTTTCCGAAATGACTTGAAAAATGTGTGGTCCAAATACTTAACAATGTATGGGCGAGGTTTTCTTCTAGCTATTGAACAAATATTGACATAGTCTGCCGGTACATTAATGTTTCGGTTCTTCATACACCTCTCTATTGTAGAATGTACAGAATCAACCTCCATTTGTGTATGTCCAACTTCAAGATTTTTTTGTTCAATTATTATATCGTGTGTCATGGCCAAATTAATTGCTGCATTGGATATCACGCTATTTCTGTTCTGATACGGACATCCATCACTATACAAAATTATATTAGGGGTCCCCTTGCTTCGATCAACTATTGGTAGTACGTATGTATCAATAAAGTGTGAAAAACATGATGCAAACTCTTCAGCAGTTAGTCCGCCTTCGGTTTCATTCCAAATATAACAATACGCATCTTTAGTGTGCAAATTATAAAAACAAAGATTGTGCACACATAGCTTTGTTTTATAATACAAACTGCTTATATTAGATTTTGGTGCCATTAATACCGCTTGTAGATCAACCGCATAAACATTCGATTCCTTAAGAACATCTGTTTGTTTTTCTAAGCTCGCTTCATTTTTTTTAGATATGTGTAACTGATAGTCAGATTCCAAAACTTGACCAACTTTGTATGCAGAGCACTTTTCACATGCGTCTTTTTTAGGTCGAAATAAACCTATATTGCGTAAGTCCAGGGCGTTATTAAATGTAGAAATTGAAAGAGGAGTAGTATTTTTTGCCTTACACCAATCAGCTACATAAACTCTATAAAGGCTTTGCTTAGAAGTCCATTCCGGTAAAAGATATTTTTTACTTGTTGTAGCTCTGCAATAATGTGATTCCATAGAAGGCAAAGAATCAATAAAATTCATTAAATGCTGATTTGACACTTCATATTGGTTAACACGGACTGGATTACTTAATATTCTGTATGTGCTAGGTGCTCGCCCAGAAGGCATGTTTTTTTTCCACTGTAGTACTGGGTGTTTCAAATTCGATGCTCATCATGGGGATCTTCTAAACCGTAAGAGCTAGATGGGTAGTTTAAATTTGGCAAAGTTGCGCATTTTAGAGCCCAATCGAATGCCGCTGAGAAAATAAAAATATTCCGAACCATTTCGAAGAAATCCGAAAAAAACCGAAATTGACGATTTTTGAATTTATTTTTTTGCGACTTTATTTTGGCAGATAAAAAAAAACTAAGACCACATTCTTATTGTAGTTTTTTCTCCTCTACAAAATGGCGTTGTCAGATTTTTAATCCGACGTTTCGTCCTTCGTGCCCTATCATCAACTTTCTAAATTTAAATACGGACCTGGATTTTTTTTTTACTTTTTTAAAAGCATTTTTAATTCTGATTCAAATGATATGTAACACGTGTGTGAAATAGTTTTAGATAGTGGAAAAAAAGCTAATTAATAATATAAAATAAGGTGGCCATGGATTTCTGACATTTATGATTCTTATTTTTCTTGCGCTTGGAAACCATTTTCAAATATTATCAATAATTTAATAATTTTATTAAAAAGTCTACTTTTTAAAAGAAAAATGATATTTTCAAATTCAGATAAATGTGATATGCTTCGTATTTACTACCTTGAGAATCGAAACAGCATAGCTGCAAGTGAAAGATATTTGATTGAGTACCCCGAACGGCCCCAGCCGCATTATACAATTTTTAACAGAATTGAAAGGCAATTACGACATGAAGGAAATTTTGCTAAGAAAAGAAATAATTATGGATTGCGGACTACTGAAGAAGAAGTAAACGCTGTGTTAAATTCTGTAAGTTTATTATCCTGGAACGGCAATGTTCGCAATGAATTCAAGCAAAAGATACCTATTCGTTTACAACAATGGCTAGCTTTAATTTTGATTGATTTGATTAATTTGATTCTAGGTTAATGAAAATCCAAGAATTTCGACCAGGCAGATTGGCAGGGATTTAAATAATATGCCCCACGTGAAAGTGTAGAACATTAAAAGCCGCCCATTATAGGCCCTTTAAAATCCACACAAGTCAGTTTTTGATGCCCGGTGATCCAGAAAGGCGACTAAATTTTTGTAATTGGCTTAATTTGGCATTGCAAGAAGATCCGGATATTACAAACAAGATTATTTGGACTGACGAATCCTCATTTAGCTCGTGTGGAATGTTTAATAGACACAACGAGCATGTGTGGTCTATCAATAATCCTCGCGAGAACATACCAATCCGGGGCCAAGGTAGAAACTCTATTAATGTATGGAGTGGACTGTGTCGGAACAGACTGTTAGGGCCCATTTTGTTTGAAGGAGCCCTAACAGGTCAGCGCTACCTGGAGATGCTCACAGGTCCTATATTAGACTTTCTTGACGACTACCCGCTTAATGAACTGCAGCAGCTGTGGTGGCAACAGGACGGAGCTCCAGCTCATAACGCGGGTATCGTCACCAATTACCTAAATACAGTTTTCCCTGAAAAATGGATAGGTAATAGAGGAGTTGTTTTATGGCCAGCGAGAAGCCCGGACTTGGCTCCCCATGACTTTTTTCTGTGGGGTCATCTAAAAGACTTGGTTTATAAAACTCCACCAAACGACATTAATCTTTTAAGACAATCGTTAGAACGCACAATGGAGAGAGTGCCAGGCCGCATGATCCAGCGAGCTATAAATAAAGTTCCTGCGCGCATTCAAATGTGCATCCAACAACAAGGAAATTTGTTTGAACACCTCATTTAAATCATTATTTTTATTTATTAACATAAAATAAATTGTTACTATTAGACTTTTGTTACTATTTTATTTTAAAAATAGGTAATTTTTTTCTTTGTTACTATTTTTTTTATAAAGTAAACTAGATTAACAATATTATAAAATTATTAAATTTAATGAAATACTTGAGAAAAATCCATGGCCACCTTATTTTATATTATTAATTAGCTTTTTTTCCACTATCTAAAACTATTTCACACACGTGTTACATATCATTTTAATCAGAATTAAAAATGCTTTTAAAAAAGTAAAAAAAAAATCCAGGTCCGTATTTAAATTTAGAAAGTTGATGATAGGCCACGAAGGACGAAACGTCGGATTAAAAATCTGACAACGCCATTTTGTAGAGGAGAAAAAACTACAATAAGAATGTGGTCTTAGTTTTTTTTTATCTGCCAAAATAAAGTCGCAAAAAAATAAATTCAAAAATCGTCAATTTCGGTTTTTTTCGGATTTCTTCGAAATGGTTCGGAATATTTTTATTTTCTCAGCGGCATTCGATTGGGCTCTAAAATGCGCAACTTTGCCAAATTTAAACTACCCATCTAGCTCTTACGGTTTAGAAGATCCCAATGATGAGCATCGAATTTGAAACACCCGGTACAGTCATTCTGCCAATCCCAATAGTATTTAGGTATATAGAACGGCACACTCGGATATACTTTTCATTAATTTTCAAAAAATAAAAAAACGATTGCGTCCTCTTTGAAATAGCTGGATCCTTTCTATCTCTTGGTCTACTTGTAGGAGCAGCCTTAATTGTATTATCGATATATATTTTTTTTTCATCCCATGTCCAACTCTAAAACTGTTTAAATATATTTTTTCTCTCTGATTCAGAAATATCTGCACATTTTAATAGTCCATTTTCTTTTTTTCTACATAAACATCTCTATTTCATTTCACGGATTGCCTTTTCAATATCATAAATCCATTTTCCATCTTGCTTAGCTCGACCTAAATAATTTCGACCCAATTCTCTGCGGCGCTTGTTTTTTTCCGCAAACCATGTACTTGCCTTAACCTGAAACCGCTTTTTTCGTTTTTTACTTTTATTTGGGAAATCAGACTCAAATTCAGACTCATAGGAGCTTGAATGTTCAGAATATGGTACCAATTGTATGCTACTATTATTTTCATTAGATATATTATCTTCCGTTGGCGGATATTGCTGGGTGGCTAAGGTTTGGATGTCATCATTTTCCATTACAGAATTTTCAATTGTGGGATTAGTTGCAACAGAATCCTCATTTGATAAACTATTAAATATTACGTCATCCATATTATTTGCAAATGAATCTGGCACATAGTCAATAATATCAATTTCCACATTTTAGGGATAGTGAACACTTTATCTGTAATTATTATGTCTTCCATGTTGATGTTAGATGTGTTACTATCAATGGAAATCGTGGCACAAGAACTAGATTTGCTTTGAGGTACTAACTTTAGGGTATCTGCATTTTCGATTTCGTAAAATCCAGTATCTTCATCTATGTCGGGTTCTACATGATCAGAGCTAGTAAACTCACTATTTGCCGATATTATCCCTACAGCTGTTCTGTTGGTTATATTATTATCAGAAGATATCGTGGCAGAAGAACTAAATTCACATGGTATAGTTCCATTTTCTAAACAGCTTGAAGTTTTTGTTCATTATTTTCATCTGTATTGTAAAACTTTAATGCTAAATCAAGAATTGTTCTAGACCGACCCTTTGTATTATTCTTGAACGACATCTGAAAAAAAAATGAATACATTACCAACGACCACCCCTCAGTACCACTTACACAAAGAAATTTTAAAGAATCAGTTTCAAAAGCCCTTTATATTACAAACAAGAGCACACTTGCTCTCTTTCTATTGAAATTATGTTCTTTTTGCGGATATAAATTAAATTTGAGAAAAATACATTTTGATTAAATGTATAATTTTTGATGAGACCCCGTACACTAAAACAAACATTACATACAAAAATTCGTATATCAAAGTCGCGTTAAATAAAAGTTAAAAATTGAGCAAAATATGTAATGCCGTTACATACTATCATGTGAAAAATTTAGAATTTAAAAACCAAACAGATGAAGTTTAATTCTAAAATTTGTTAAATAGTTTTAAATTTAGATAATATTTAATAAATAAGAATAAATTTAAGAGTAATACGGTTTAACAAACAAAGCAGAAAATCTGCTATCTCCAATATTTTTGAATAAATTTTAACAAGAAAACATGATAACTCCAATAAAATATATCAACGCTAGTTTTTATAAAATAATAGGCACTTTTATAAAATTGTATTTATAGTATGTGAAAGTATACTTACCTTTTACTTAATAAGCAAAAACACCCGTACTTAACGCAAATTAATCACAGAAAATCTGCACTTTTCTTTTCACCGGCAAACACGTGTAAGCTAATGCATTACATCTGACGGAGATAGCAACATTTCGGTAGTACATATTTAATACCGGAGATGGCAGATTTACGTATCATGGCATATTAACCGTTTCACGTTGAATTTGGAGTAGGCAACTTTGTACACTGGTGTAACGAAATAGCTATTAACGAATGGTACAAAAACCCCATTTCGACCAAAAGTGGAGTTAGCAGGTTTACACTCTTAACTGACGACATGTATATCGAATTTTGATCAGCAATACCAATTCTTATTTTTTATAATTTAAATATTTTTAGACATTTGTATATTTTAAACATTTTACACACAGCACCACATGTGGTAATTGGAAGTCAGATTTATACAAATAGGAGCACTGATGAAAATGAAAGCATACGGAAGTATTTTTTATAGAAATAAATCCAAGAATTTTCAATAAGTCTACAGTGCGGATATTCCAAAAACATAGAAGCAACTTGGTACAGAAATATAAAGAAGTTGTCCTGTCCAGAAGGACAAGCAACAAGGGTATCATCTACATATCTGAACCAGTGTTTTGGTTTTAGTGGAACGGATGTTAGAGCAATATCCTCAAAAGCTTCCAATATTGAACATCTTTATGAAAAATTCTTTGATCTTATGAAGAAGTGTATGTGCGAGAAACAGGACGCTTAATATCAACTAGACTTAAGGAACATGGACATTGTATTAAAAAGAATCAAATTGTTCAATCTGTTGTAGCTGAATACTAGCATACCACTGTCCATGTTATAAATGTAAAGGAAACCAAGCAGCGGCATCGGTTCCAGGATTTTATAAACGAAAAATTAGAGAATCTATTGAAATTTTTAAACATACAAGAAATTACAGATACGGGTTACGGTCTACATCACACGTGGAAACCGATCTTAACACAGAGTCATGGTTCGGCGAGCAGAAGTCGGATATAAAAGCCGCCTGAATTTCTTCGATTCAGTGTGCAGATCTCGTAGAGTAAAGATCCCTGAAGGTGCCTAGTGCAATTAAAGGCGAAACGTCGAATAGTAATTCCAATTTGACACGGTCTAATCCCTAGAACTATAATTTCTTAAATAACAAAACCGTGAAAGCTTCCGTTCTACATCGCATATTACTAGTATATAAAAAATAATAATTGGAATATAGTTTATATTTGAGAACGTTTGGAGACAATTCGATTCGAAACAATGTAAAATAAAAAAAAGTTAAATGGGCATTCTACTTTTTATATTAACCTCAAACTCACGTTAAAATTGCCGACTTCACGAAGTAAAATTTTCAAGGCGGAATAAAATATTATTTTTCGCATTTTAGTGAGTTTTTTTTATGAAAATTTTTATTTTATCCTTTTTAGTTTTATCTGTAGGAGTTTTATTGTAAAAATCAGGTTTAACAAAAGGTCCAATGCGTAATATTTTTTCCTGATATAATGATGAACGCTTAGAGTCGAGATGCGCGAGTAGAATATTAACACTTCCTGCAATATATCTTGCGCAAAAAAACAAAATGGCGTCATTCCGTCACTTTTAACATTTTTATTATTCTTGCTATAGGACTAATCCGACACTACACTGAATATACATATACACTAAACAAATCTAAAAAATGGCGGAATGGCGATCATTTTGTTGTTTTTTTTTATGTTTATACATCGGCTACGCGGCGATGATTTGACCAATTTGGACGAAATTTGCAGGAAACATTAGCAATATATTAAAAAAAGTGAAAAATTACTCTATATCCATTCAGATTATTTTAAATTGTACACAGGGCAACTTAATTCGTAAAATTAACATTAAAAATTAATCGTCAAATTACAAAATTTATTTTTTTCACAGTACCTATCTTGCAGGAACAAACGCTAACAAATAAATAAATATATATGTGAAAAATAGAAATTAATTTTATCTTTTTAATTTCTAATTTGCGTTATAAAATTTAGTAATTTCTTAATTGCATCTATTGTAGATTTTTGCTTACGGAACCCAACCTGACAATTTAGGTATATTTGGTTCAGCTAATAATATTTAAATATATATATATATATATATATATATATATAAAACTTGTGGAAATTTACCTAGTTGAATAGATACATCGAAAAATTTTGTAAGTTTAACAATTATTAGGTTTTTTATACATTTGATTAACATTTGTTTACTAGACTTGCTATCAAGTAAAATACTGGATTTTGAGGTTGCATATTTCCATGGTTACCCTGTATTAATATATATATATATATATATATATATATATATATATATATATATATATATATATATATATTAATAAATATAATATATATAATATATAATATATATATATATATATATATATATATATATATATATAAAACGAACAAATATAATATGAAACTATCCAAATCGAAACCAAAATCACTTGAGAGTGAATTAATCAAACCTAATTTAATAATTAATATTAAATTAGAATCAAATGTTATAGGGTAGTTTGCAATCTTGTAAATTTGGCTACGGGGAAGTTTAATTTCCGTTGGCTAACTAGATAAATTAGCTACCACAGTAAAATCAAAGTTGAATAAATTAAACTGAACGGAAAACAAGAAATTTATAGGAATGTGTGTTTAGTAAGCCAAATAACTTAATAAAGTAGCAATATTTGTTGTTAGGATTGTCTAATGACTTATCAAATAAATTATATCTGAAGGTTTATATAGAGTTTAAGGCATATCGTCGATCTAGTATTTTCATGATAATTTACTTCCCTCGTAAAAGAGAAGTATTGTAGTTATAAAAAAATCACCTTTCCAAGTTTTTACACTCACGTTTTAGTGTCCCTAGATGCCAAAAAAACATGTTTTCTCAATTCTTCGGTCTGCCTTTACGCGGCATAGCTTAAAAACTATTTAACCGATTTATTTAAAATATTGGTTAAAAATCATCATAAGTGTATGAAATGGTTACATTTTGGTAAAAATCCAGTATGGCGAAACTAAACCACCCATCTAATTTACCTGAAATTTTGCACAAAAATGAAGTATTATGTAAAAATCATCTAGTAAATGTTGATACGAATCAAAGATGGCGAAATAAAATGGCGGTCTTGTGAACTGTTAAAAAATTATTATCAAAAGTTCTTACCCAATTTTCATGAATATATATGTATATATATATATATATATATATACATATATATATATATATATATAGCAATCTGTTATTTCAGATCTCCCTGGGTACAAGCCTGCCTGATGAGGGTAAAGGCCCAGAAATCATGATCGCAGGAGGGTACCCTGTGACATAATCGAAAGCAATTCTTCTTGTAGGCCGTTTTGCATATTATATATATACACATATATATATATATATATATATATATATATATATATATATTTAGTAGTTTCTTAAACCATTTATTTTTATATATATTTTGTTTAAATTTTCTTGGGTATAGGTTTATGTAAAATGAAACGCCTTCTTTCTCCTTTTTTTTCTATTTTACGTTTCGCCTACAGAGTACGCTTTTTCAAAAATCTTTAAAATTATCATACTACCTAAAACAGTAAAAATTAGGACATTATTAAACAATTATATATAAGGACATTACGCTATTTTTTTTTAATCACTTTGCAATGTATATCTGAGAGAAATAAAATACACAATTAAATGAAAAAGAACTATGTATGTCTCAGAATATTTTACTTTTTTGACATATATCATTTTAGCTTGCGGTAATTGGGTTCTTGCGTAAAGATTTTAGTGTCAAAAAAATTGAATTTGTGTCTTTCGCTCTTTCTATATATATATATATATATATATATATATATATATATATATATATATATATATATATATATATATATATATATATATATATATATATATATATATATATATATATATATATATATATATACATATATATCCCAATATTTTAATAGTTTTTGTATCTATGTCATACTTGATTCTTCGGCATAATTTACAATAAAATAACACAGTTTTCACAGTAGTCTTATTAAAAATTCTTTGTACCGCCATTTTGTTCTCTCACGTTAAATTTGAACCGAAATGATACAAATATGTCCCTCATAACATCTAATTTTTGTGCAAAATTTGAAATCAATTTATCAATCATTTTAATATGCCGCAATTTTGTTCCGCCTTCTTGAATTCGTATCACACTTAATTCTTGCACAAAATGTTGCGATTAATCTAAGAAGTAGTTACTTTATGCTAATTTTTTAAATGTTGTATTAGGCCCTCATTTTGTTTTTTCACCTTAAATTCTTACCAAAATGCTACCAGTTTATTTCTACGTAACATTCAATTTTTCTACAGAATTTGACGTAAATTGGATAATTAGCTTTTTAATAATAATTATTTGATATTTCACTAGGCCCCCACCAAAATTTTACCAGGTCAACCCCATAATTTTCCACCAAAGTTTAAAGCCAATCGGTTAAGTAGTTATTTAGCTCTGCCGCTAATTAACAGACAGGCAGGTTAATTAACAGACATACCGACGGAATTGAGAAAACACGTTTTTTGGCATCTTATTTTGAACACCCTATATATCCAACCTGAAAGTTTATTACTACAGAAACTATTTTTTTTTCAGGCATCATCTTTCATCAAGAAGATTTTCTGAAGACTGAATTATAAAAGTTTCCCATTTGTTGCATAATTTTTTAGACACTTTGTATATACATCACTGGGTTGTCTATTTATTACAACTCTTCAGCCAGGTCTTCGATTTTGTATTAAGACATACTACACATATTTTTACGGTACCTCAAAAACCTACCCAAATTCGGTAAATCTCCGGGTAAACTTCCCTTGTTATGAATATTTCCTTTCATTAGGAATAGTATAGTGTAACCCAGTTTAGTTCCGGCCGTATTCATTTAGTATACCGTCTTTTCAAAGATATTTATTGCGCGTTATTTTGTTCCACCATAGGGAATCGTACCAATATTTTGCCAGTTTGCTACGTACGCCACACTTATATTTTGAACATGATTTAAAACAAATTGATTTTCTCACACTGATTTTTTAAGACCGCCATTTTGTATCGTCATTTTGAGTCAATTGAATCAGGAGAATTTTTATATTGACTTTTTTAGACATTTTACTTGGCCGCCGTTTTGTATTTGCTTTTTGAATTCGTACCACAATTTTACCAGTTGATTGCTGTGTCACACTTATTAAATCTCCAAAATTTAAAATATATCTAATAAGTAGTTTTTTAGAATGATTTTTTAAAACAATTTATTACGCCGCCATCCTGATTTGCGGTCTTGCATTCACACCAAAATATTATACATTAGAAATATCCCCGAACCAGTCCTGATGTATACACCAATAATGCAATTCTGCTGAATATATATTTATTTAGTATTTAAGGACAATGTCGTAACAATCAATCAATAACATTAATATAGTGTTAAAGCTACTCGCTGTTCGTATTATTGTTTACTAGTTTTTAAATTTGGCCCTTCAGTAAAAATAAATTGTTTTTTAAAACGTACTCCGCTGGTTGACGTATTTAACTGGCGCTGCGAACAGGATAGTGTGATTTCGTCCTTTATCGGTTTTCGTTGTACGGAAGTGATTTTCAAGTCTTTACACACTATCGAGAAGAAACGAATCTTCAAGACTCGCTTTATCGATTCTTCGTTGAGAGATTGAGAAAAGTTTCATTCAAGGAGAAGAAGGCACTAGTGCGGAAGCTGAGATCCCTCTCAAGAGAAACTGTGGTCCTAGTCCCTGCCTTCTGAACCAGACCAGCTCTAAGACGGAAGCCGTTCAGCCCTACAAAGATTTTGGTAGCAAGCGTTGCAGTTGTTTTTTAAAACGTACTCCGCTGGTTGACGTATTTAACTGGCGCTGCGAACAGGATAGTGTGATTTCGTCCTTTATCGGTTTTCGTTGTACGGAAGTTATTTCCAAGTATTTACACACTATCGAGAAGAAACGAATCTTCAAGACTTGCTTTATCGATTCTTCGTTGAGAGATTCAGAAGAAGGAGAAGAAAGCACTAGTGCGGAAGCTCAGATCGCTGTCAAGAGAAACTGTGGTCCTAGTTCCTGCCTTCTGAACCAGACCAGGTCTAAGACGGAAGCCGTTCAGCCCTACAAAGATTTTGGTAGCAAGCGTTGCAGTATAAGCTTTATGGAATCATCCTTGATTGTACTATAATTATTAATTGTTTGAATTGCCATTTATTTTTAATGTTTGACGCTTCTAAACATTTGCAAAATATTTTAATACAAAATAGGGCCTCTTTAGGATTAAGTATTGAAAACGAATCTGAAGATTCTAATAGTGAATCACTAGATATCGTTCATACTGAATTAATCAGTCTTCTTAATAATTTAACCTTAGACACTAAAACTAATAAATTAAAAATGGAAAATATTAGATTCCATACATCACTTTTGCCAACTTTTTCTGGTATTCAAAACCACTTAGAAAGTTTTTTAAACTCAATCGACGAATTTTATAGTTTATATTTTTCCGATGACCAAGATCAAAGAAAAGTTGTTCTAGCTGCTATAAAATCAAAATTAATTGATAATGCTAGGGAATTTTTACTATCTCGGCCAGATTTAAGTAGTTGGCCTGCAATAAAAATTGCATTAAGACAAAAATTTGGAGATCTGATTAGGTATCATATATTAATACAACAATTGCAATACGTAAGAACAAATAAAAATGAAAATATTTTAGAATTTGTAGATAGGCTCAAATCCTTCGTGCAAAGAATACTCTCAAAAATTCATTGCGAAGTCGTAGAACACATAGTAAAAGCAACGCTTATAAATCAAATTGAAAAATTAATTTTGACGTCAAATTCTCCGCAAACTTTAAAAACAATGCTCATGTTACAACGGCCTAATACACTTGACGAAGCTTTTAATTACGTGTTAAATTATAATATGATAGAATCGCAAGTTAATTTCACAAATATTTCAGCTTTGCAAAATTGTAATTCTAATAATAATTATAATAATGTAAATAATCATAATATACAGAGACCTCCAATGAGATTTAATAAACCCCAAACTTTACCCATGAATTTCCCACAAGTACAAAGATTTGCTAGTCGACCTATACCGGTACAACCGAGACAGGTCCCAAGACATTATCCAACTAGCAGACCCAAAAATGCAAAAACACAAAGTAGCAACAGGCCCTCCAGGCCCGAACCACCAGTCCCTATGCCGACTTCTACGGCCGGCCCCTCGAGATTATATTAACTAAGACAATTTTCTAAGCCACCAAATTTCTTTCCGTCTTCCGGACACAGAAATTTTGTAGCCCAAGAACTAACCAATGTAGAGACACATTCACAACCGTTTTATGACGAGCAGTATTATAATAAATATCCCAAGTCATCTTACCAAGAATTCGTACCCTATAATCCTTACAATGATAATCTTACATACACCCAAGATCCCACACAATCTTACGATTCTGTCCTCAAAAATCAAGATTATCAAGATTCATATACACCCGAACATGAACAAAATTTTGAAACCATTCAACAAGAAAATTTTGAAAATTTTCAGATAACAGCCTCGAAACCGTCATTAACCTAAACAACATTGCCCTATTTTTACCTTCCAAAAAAACAAATCACATTACTTATTGATTCAGGTGCATGCTCTATTATTTCACCAAAAATAGCTGAGTTGTATAAGCAAAATATATTTTATGAACCTTTTGAAGTAACAGCTTGTAAAAGGAGATATAAAGAAAACCAAAATTCCCCTATTAGATGAACTAGGCATAAAACAAGATTTTAAATTACGAATACTCAATTGGCATAACGATTTTGATGCTTTAATAGGCACAAAAGATCTTAGTAACCTAAATGCTATTATAGATTATGAAAGCAAAGTTCTCACCTTACAAAATATTAAAATTCCATTTTTTTTACTAAGACCTGTACAACATTTTCGTAATAACTCTCTTACTATACCGGTTAACTACGAAAAGGTTTAGCAATTTTGCCTTCTTTTAATATTCAAGACCATATCATACCCGATAGTTTAGTGGAAGTAAGAAACGGCCTCTGCAAAATTCCTAATCCTACTCCTAATATAAATATAAATTTTCATCAAAAAATAAAAGTTATCCCACAAGATCAATTTGGTATAAAATTGCTTACGAAGGTCCATTGCTTTCAGAAAAACCATTCAAAACGCTTCATTTAGACATTTTTCAGTTTTCCAATTGTCAATTTCTTACCGTCATAGATTCGTTCTCTAAATACGCTCAAGCCTATTTCACCCCAGATAAAAATGCAGTTACGATCTTAAGTAAACTGAGACATTATTTCTCTCACCACAATACTCCCCAAAAAATAGTTACAGATCAAGCAAAAGAATTCCAAAATCATCTTTTTAAAGAATTCTGTCAATTGTTCTACATAGAAGTACATTATACTACCCCTGGGAACTTATCTTCCAACAGCCCTGTAGAAAGATCACAGTCTACCTTGCTAGAAAAATTACGCACTTTAAAAATGCAAAACCCAGACGAAACTCCCCAAAATCTAATGACATCTGCCGTGTTAATTTATAATCAAAGCATACACACGACCACAGGACATTCACCTTTCTCAATTCTGTATGGTCTTTATTTTAACGAACCAAATATAAATAATGATTTAACTATTTTCGAACAATATAACGAAAATCGCAAAAAAGAACTAATACCATTCCATGAAAGTGTCTATAAAACCGCATACCAAAAACAATCCGAAAATACTCAAAAACAAAATAAAAATGCCGAACAAGCTCCCGAGTCTCAACCAGGGCAAACAGTATATCGGAAAAGCACTCTACGTAATAAAATGAACCCCCCGTATATACCTACAAAGGTAACTAATGTTAGTCAAAACAAAGTAACCGGCATATCTAAGAAAAAACCGCTCACATTAGAAAAATCAAGAGACAAAATCCTCTTTCTTTTCAGCCTCTCGATCCTGACCCTTTCGAGCTTACAGAACCCATGCCAAGCACTTCAGGGACACAAATTCTCAAATAATGGATATTATATGGAAGACATTTCGCCTTCTTTAGTAATTAGTCATTATCATACGATATATATTCCATTTAAAATAACAAAACTTAATTTTACGTTAAATAATATATATAAGAATCTTTTAGATATTAGTAATATTATTAATAATCAAAGTAATAATTTTACGAAAATACAGTTTCATCACGTCTCGAAAGCATTTAATAATACATATGCAAAGTTAAATATTTATGATATCTGCAGTTTACACAAAAATCGCAAAAAGCGAGGTTTAATATACTACTTAGGTAGCGTCGTCAAGTTTGTTACCGGAAATCTAGACAACAACGACCTGGAAACCATTACGCAAAACTTGCAAATATTAAAACATAATCACTTAAACACTATGCATAAGATTAATGACATAAGCTCGTTCGCTGGAAATGTTATGAGTAAATTCTAGGAAAATATAAAAATTATAAACGAAAATTCGAAAAATATTAAATTAGAACTTACCGACTTATGTAACGAAGTCAATTTAATACTTATACTACAAAGCGAATATATACAAATAACGACCTTAAATCAGTTTTTAGAAAAATTATTACGAATTTTCTCTTTTGCACTTGCAAACCTTAGATTTAGAAATATTAAATATTGGAGAAATTACTGAAATTTGGCAATATTTAGAGATGCACTATACTAAAAATGCACTATGGCTTATAAGGCTTATAAACCGGGCTTTTAATCTTAGAAGGTATGGCAATTCAGATACCCATTTTTGAACAAAACGCATGTAATCTAAAATTTGTATATCCTATACCAAACAATGAATCCAAAATACTTATTAGTCCTAGCAAGTACTACTGCAACGAATTATGGTACGACCATTGTGAAGAAGTCGATTCAAAATGGATTTGCTCAGGGCCAATCGCAAATAGTTGCCCTTTGCCCAAAAATTGCCAGTATGCCACTGCACAAAATAATTATCAAGTGCATACCTTAACCCATAAAAACTCTCTGCTTTTCTGTACCAAAATCTCAGAAACAATTTACGAAAATTGTTTCCAATTTCAGAAAATAACTCTCGTAGACTGTTATATTATACAGAGCCAATGCGATGTCATTATAAATCAACACAAGTATTCCTTGGCCATAAATAATATATCCATCGATCTACCTGAAATTTTAAAAATTGAAAATACAAATTTGTCCCTAAATCTACAGATTAGACATCTATAGAATCCGATAAAAATTCAAGAAGAAATCCTCATGGAACCTATATATTTTCAGGAGCCTGTTCCTCAACAAAAACCACATGTCCTTTTTATTATTATTTGCACAATATTTATATGCATACTACTGTTTACAATATATCTATGGCAGAAGCAAAGAAGTAAAAAGACAATACCTTTGAAGACCCTACAAGAACTTATCAACGAGGACGTTGAAAAAACTAAGGCTGGAGGAGAAATATCCCTGAACCAGTCCTGATGTATACACCAATAATGCAATTCTGCTGAATGTATATTTATTTAGTATTTAAGGAAAATGTTGTAATAATGAATAACATTAATATAGTGTCAAAGCTACTCGCTGTTCGTATTATTGTTCACTAGTTTTTAAGTTTGGCCCTTCAATAAAAATAAATTGTTTTTGTACTCCGCTGGTCGACGTATTTAACTCGTTAATGTTAAGGTCACTTCATAACCGCTTTACGGCAATGTTATGTCCTAACGGATGTTATATTTACAATTTATGTATTTGCATTGACCTATCGAAAAATATGTTTTTTTTTTCGATTAATTAATTTTTTCATTGTTTTGTTTTTTCTTTTAGGGTAAATTTGGCTTTGTCCTAAAAATTGTAACAATTTTCCTGCGGTAATAAAGCATACTTTTATTTGTTCGTTTGTTTGTTTGATTCCTTGGTTTTATGCAAAATTTAAGATATTGGATAATTTTGGTTTTTTTTAACATATTTTCCAAAATAATACAAAGTCATTCCCACATAACCCTTAATTTTTGGTCAAAATTTGAAGTGGGTAAGTAGTTTTTAGCAACACACAACAAAAACGGAATTCAGAAAATATATTTTTTGGCATCTAGGGATGCTAAAACGTAGGTAAAATATGCAATTTTTTTCACGATTTTTCACAGTTTAGTTGGCCGCCCTTTTGTTCCGCTATCTTGTACCATATTTTTACGAGTTCATCTCTATACCACAGTTAGTTCTTGCCCAAGATTTGAAATCAATCTATTAAGTAATTTTCTTCAGGCAGCATTTTAAGATATTTTATTAAGCCGCTATTTTATTTCGCCATCTTGAATCCTTTTTTTACTAATTTTACTAGTAAATTACTAACTTGCGCTTGAATTTTTCCCAAAATTTAAGGTGAACTTTATAAGTAGTTTTTAAGTAATCGTAATATTTGGCTAGGCCGCTATTTTGTTTCGCCATATTGGATTTTTTACAAAATGTGACCAGGTCATTCCCATTTGACTTTTAATTTTTGATCAAAATTTAAAGTCAATCGGCTACATTTAATTTTTCTGCTTTTTACGCTTAATGCTTGCAGAACATTTGAAATTAATCTAAAAGTAGTTCTACAGGCTCATTTTCAAACTATTTTATTGGGCCGCCATTTTGTTTTGCTATCTTATATTCGTACCGAAATGCTACCAGTTAATTCCTATATAACACTCGATTTTTGTGCAAATTTGATAATTAGTTTTTATAGTAATATTTTGTTTTACATTTCACTGGACTAAAATTTGAAGTTAATCTGATAAGCAGTTTTTAATCTATTCCGCAAACTGACAGACACGCTAACACATGAATATATGTAAAACCTGAAAGGGTAATTTTGTCACTATTACGAACACTCTATTTGTCCGCCGTTTTGTTCCGCCATCTTGAGTTAGAGCCAAGATTTTACTAGTTCATCTCTATACTATAGTTAACTATAGCATACAATTTCAAATCAATCTATTAAGGAGCTTTTTCTGGCTGAATTTTTAAATATTTTGTTAAGGGGACATTTTGTTCCGCCATCTTGGATCTGTGCCAAAATTTTACTTGAATTTGTGCAAAATTTGACAAAAATTGGATAAGTAGTTTTTTAGTAATAATTTGTTTAAGATTAAGGCTATTTTGTTTTGCCGTATTGGATTTTTATCAATATGTTACCAGGTCATGACCCTTAATTTTTACTAGATTTTGAAATTAATCTGATAAGTAGTTTTTTAGCTCTGTCGGGAATTGACAAACAGACAGACAAACCGACAGACGGACCGACGCAATTGACAAAACATATTTTTTGTCACCTAGGGACGTTAAAACGTGAAAATATGTAAAACTTGAAAGGGTGATTTTTTCACAATTACAAATATTCTATTTGGCCGTGATTTTGTTCCGTCATCTTGAGTTAGAACTTCTAGTTCATGTCTTTACGAGAGTCAGTTATAGCTCACATTTCCACAGAAAAGAAAATTTCAAAGAAACACAGAAATCAGTTCATTAAGTAGTTTTTTCGGGCCAAATTTTTAAATATGTCATTAACCCGACATTTTGTTCCGCCACCTTGGATTCGTACAATAGTACTTTATTTTTGAGCAAAATTTAAGATAAATGGGATAAGCAGTTTTTTGTAATATTTTTTTTAACATGTTTCTAGGTCGCCATTTTGTTTTGCCATATTGGATTTTTACCAAAATCTTACCAGATCATTCCCATATGACCCTTAATTTTTGACCAAAATTTGAAGTCAATCGGGTATGTAGCTATGCCGTGAACAGACACACCGACAGACAGGCACACCTACCTTTTTACTAGGAAAGCAAAACATTTTTAACTCTCCTACTAGCACCACCACTTGGTCCCATTTGTAATTTATTAATAAATTCTTTATAATGAAAAAATCTTTCATCCTAAGCCACCGTCAAGTCTTATAAATTAGGTATCAATGATGCTTAAGGAGCTTTCGTTAAACTGGTTATTTAAAATCCTATTTTATATACTCTGTGAAGGAATAATTAAAATAGATTGTTGCTGTATATCAAAATTATAATTTTAATAAATTTAACCGAGTTTAAATTTTCGCACCGATGAAACCAACTGAATTAATTTATTAAAATATAATGAATTCATTTTTTATAAATTCAATTTGGCCAAAGTTCTGCATTGTTTATGAGTAACTGTGGTTTATGTTTAATTTTTTACAATTTATTCGGTACAACCTGCAAGAGAATATTTAATAAAATTTGTAATTATATTCTATACATTTAGTAAATGATAGAAATTTAAAAGCAGTTTAACAATTGAATGACAGAATATGTACTGTATGTAATTAGATGAACAAATCGCGTCCACATGGCATTAATAATATATAATTCTGTCCATCTTCTTATTATATCGAGTGTCTTGTGTCGTACCAATCTTTTAATCTAGTTTTAATAAGCAAATGGAATAAAACTTATTAATTACCCGGTATTTTGAAAATAAAGCCGTTTTGGCCCTAGGTCTATACAGGGTGAGCTAACGAAAATTTTAATTTCAGGGGGACCTATTTTTCAGATTTACTCATCCACGTAGCTTTAACCCCGTTGCGGGAGGAGAACAACCCGGCACAACGTTTGGATAAATAGCATTCCCTAATAATTCCAGATACATTTTGCCATTGAGATTACCGGGTATAAAAAAGGGGTCGATTATGTGATTTCCACAAATACCCGCCCAGACATTTAATTTTTGGGGATGCTGAGTATGTATTTCACAAAATAGTCTTAGATATTCATCTGACCAATACCCACAGTTATGCCTATTTACAATGCCGTTAAGGAAAAAGGAACACTCATCCGAAAAACAGATATCGAACATATAGTTTTGATTATTGTTAATAATTTCACAAAACCTCCAGTTGGCGATCGAACTCCTCCTCGTTCAGTTCCTAAACTAATTGTATCTTAAAGGGATGGAACTTATGTTGTTTAAGGAATCTTTTGATTGTTGTACGTGAAACACCAGATATGTCGGACAATTTCTTAGTTGTAAGGATGGGATCCATTGCTACATGATCTAAAACAGCCACTTCCCTCGCTTCGCCTCTTTCATGCACCCTCCTTTTATTTCCAACTGAACCAGTAACGTCAAATTTGGCAACCAATTGCAAAACATAAATTGCGGATACATTTTTTTTCAGGATGGCATTGTTAAATAAAGACGCTGTTACTGCCGCAGAGTCGTTATTTTTAAAAAATAATTTTATATTTTCCACCCTTTCCTCCACGGAACATGCCATTTTAATTTTACTAAAAATTAATAATCGATTTGAAACTGTTGCAACGTTCTTAAACATTTAAGATGAACTGAGGTAAATCGAACACATGGTGCATCCACAAACTTTTTTTGACCAAAAAATTAACAAATAAATAAATACTTCTAAAATGCCAGTCTGACAAAAATAATCCGTTGAGGTAAATTCCACATTGCTTCTTTCACTAGCTTTATCTCGTTATTCATGACAATTTTGACGCTAAATTTTAGGGTCAGATAGTATTCAATGAGATCTTCACATCTTTTGTCACAAAAATGTAAAAACCGAAGTCTAATTTGTATTCAGACCTTTAAATCTGTAATAAATTTTAACAAGCTGTAATTTCGTTGTGGTTGAAAATAATAAGGCTAAAGGACAAGGTCATAAAGAATTCTATGAGACTTTTAAAAGAAGTTTTGACACGATTCCTCTCCTCTGTACAAATTCCGGGGGTTGTTCTCCCCCCAGGTAGTGGGTTAAAAAAGCTTAAAAATAGCTTCCCTCAAATAAAAAAATTGACCAGTCCGAGCGTTTTTCTCGGTTCTTGACTGATCTGACGTTTCGTCCGATGAAAGTATAATACAATAGCAATATTGCATTTTGAAAAATATTAAATTACTACAATTTGGGTTTAATAATAAATTCTTCCTGTGAAACCTTTTACTTTAAGCCAACGTCAAGTCTGTTCTGGTATAGCAGGTGACGATGACACATATAGTGTCAAAGCCACGGACAGGCCAGGCTTCAGGGTGACCTGAGAGGCGCAGGCGGCCTAAACGGATGATCATATAACGGACACTAGAGCCTTAAGGTGAATGTAAGGAGAACTGTTAGCATCTCTGGCTACTCGCTTTACAAATAATAAAAGAGGGAACTGACTTAACCAATATAGAACTAGTTACTTTCAGCTCCCTAATCAAACTTGCTTAAGAAGCTTGCTTAGGAAACAATTTTTTGATCACATCAGCCTTTTTATTAAAGGTATTTTCTAAATACAAATAAATCTCAAACATAATAAAAAGACACGAATGTAAATGTTCCCACATATGAGAAAATACTACTGAAAATTTCACATCTGTACATTATAGCCAATTAAATGCCTTTATTTTTCGATGTTACCATAGCAAAGGGTCGGATTTCCGGAAATTTTTTGCCTCCAGGGTAAGCTGGAGGTGATTACACTGGAAATCTTTTGACATATGTCATGTGATAAGTCAGAAAATTTACATTATTGTTTAGATATTTTATTCCAAAGTTTTAGCTTTCAATAATAAAACAGCTTTATATGGTCGATAACATATATTACATATTTACTTTATATAAACAACGAATTATTCTAATTTAGCAACTAAGGCATCAAAATATTTCTTAAATTCTTGCATTACTTCTTCCTTCCTTAACGGGGAGTAAGAAGGTGATTTAGGTGTATACAACTCGTCAGATTTCTATAAATGTTTCAGAAAGTAGATATAATATTTGGACACTATTTTATTCTACTTACCTCGGGATAATCGGTCTAAGAAAGAAGATTCTTGATAAACTATTTTCTTAACATCCGCAAAGAAACTTTTTTGGAAAGAGTAGACAGCGGCCTTTTCTACTACTTTTGTTAGGCAAGGCAATGTTTTGTGGTTTATTTTAATATCGTTAATCTTCTTACAAAACTTACATAAAGTGTAACTCTTTAAATTATTCATTTAAAAACAATCTCCACATATACGTTGCGCGGTGTAAGTGTCACTGTCATTCTAAATTTACTAGTTACATTCATTTGTCGTACCCGTGGCAATCTCTGTTTTACTATTAATATGATAATTTAAATATAGTACATAATAACTACATAATGTACTCACAGGATAAATTTCATGCAGTTCCGTCAAGTTTAATGATGTTAAATAGGAGAAAATTTGAACTTTAAAATGTCCTGAAACTGATGAAGTATACTTCTCGTTAGTAAAGTTTACGGGAATTAGTATTTTCGTAAGTAGGTGTTAGTTAATTAAATTGGTTTTAAGAAAAGTTTAAAAAATTTTAATCCGCTTTAAAAAATGTTTAATTTTTTAAAAAAACCAAATATTTACTTCGCTAGAATTTTCTTACACAACCATATGTCGTTTGCCATCAAACTACAAGTAAATCGAGATGAAAATTAAAAATAAATTTTGGTGTGAAATTTTCTTATTGAATCTTTCACGTACATGAGTTAATACCGGAAATTATTTCTTCGATGACGAATTTTTTACGAAAATTTTCAAAAAATTCGTTCCTACACATAATTTTCGGCAATAATTCAAGCACTAGGGAGATTACTAGTGAAAATCTCTTTATGTTATAAATTTCCATCAAGTGGTCTCACGAACACAATTCTACGTGTCCACGCAATTTTTGGACGTATCAGCTCGTCTATCGAGCCATCTTGAGACCATCCTAAACTTCACTTGATCGTGTGTGATCCTTAAGAGATTTTCCTTCAATTGACTGGAAATGTCTCACTAAAAATATATTTAACATTTTACATACCCTGGGGAGGAATAATTAAAATGAATTGGGTTGTTGTATACCGGAATTATTTTAATACATTTAACCCAGTGTACATTTTCACACCGATGCCCATGCGACTATTTAAATTAATTTATTGAAATATAGTGGATTCATTGCTTATAAATTAATGTTCGCCAAAGATTAGCATTGTTAACATGAAACTGTGGTTTATGTTATTGTGTTATGTAGTTATTTTTACATTTTATTTGGTACAACCTCTAATAAAATATTAAATAAAAATTGAAATGTAGTATCATATTATACAAGATAATAATTAAACAACACAGAATTTGTCGCATGTTAGGCATAGCAGGTAATAGCAATTTAGGTAGGTCAGTCTCAGTTAATGTAATTTTTTGGGGTATAAATTAAAAAAATCATTTTCAAATTTACTGATGTATCTAGAAATTATTTTTAATACATTCCCCAAAATATGATTTAAAATAGTTTTCTTATATGTTGCAAATATTTGAGTCAGAGTTTGTTAGATTCGCTACCAAAATACCCCAAAATAGGTTCTCACTTAGATCTAAAAATTATGAACGACTGATGCAGACATTTACCATTTAGGACCAGAAATGTATGATGAAAAATCTCATATAAATTATATTCGTAGAAAACTAGACCAGTAGCTTAGATTCGCTACCAACAAATCAGATTCGTTGTTTCTGATAGTAGTGAATCTAGCGGTAGAGTAGCGAATCTGACGAAATTTACTTTATTTTTACAAAAAATACTTCATATATATTCAGTAGGCATTGTCATAGGTCTAAACTATAAAACAATTTTGTCGCGGTAGCGAATCAGTTGTCAATTTTTGTGACAGGATGTTTTTATTTTACAAGATCGAAAAAATTTTTTGTTTTAAAACAATGTTTGCACCGTAAAATTACAATATTTGGGATAGTATTAAATTTTTACACATTTGTCAGATGAATTGTATTGGTAAAATCTTTACTGAGGCATATAGAGGAACATTGTTGAGTTCCTCTAAGACTGAAGATTGATGACTGCGCTGGTTACAATAGTGAACCTGTTGTCCTGCTGGTTTTAAATATGAAAAAAAAAATAGATACAATCTTAACTGCTAGTACTGTTGTTAATGAATAATATGAGGTATATAAGATAGATTCTATTATTGGAGGGTTTTTGAAAAAAACTAGGTGACTGTTACTTTCCAATTAAATAAGATTGATTGATACTGAGCTCCTGTTATTAGATGAGTAAACCACATCTACATGGAAACAAATGGGCTTCAAGTTAAATTTAAATCCTTAACATACTGCAGAATAAATAACGCCAAATTCGCTCCACTTAAAAATAAACTGCTGATTATTTGCTAACAATAATTTTAATTTTGCTATCATTTCTAAAGCTCATTATCTGTAGCTAAGACAAGACAAATCAAATGCGGTATTTTGAGTTAAATAGGATATTGAATTATTCAAGCCTGAACCTAAGTGAATTTATATTAAAACTCTCACAATGTTAATTGCTGACACTGTTGTTAATGAATGATATGAGGTATATAAGATAGATTCTATTATTGGAGGGTTTTAGAAAAAAACTAGGTGACTGTTACTTTTCAATTAAATAAGATTGATTGATACTAAGCTACTGTTATTAGATGAGTAAACCACATCTACATGTAAACAAATGGGCTTTTTGTAGTCAAGTTAAATTTAAATCCATAACATACTGCAGAATAAATAACGCCAAATTCGCTCCACTTAAAAATAAATTGCTGATTATTTCCTAACAATAATTTTAATTTTGCTGTCATTTCTAAAGCCAATTATCTGTAGCAAGACAAATCAAATGCGGTATTTTGAGTTAAATAGGATATTGTATTATTTAAACTTGAACCTAAGTGAATTTGTATTAAAACTCTCACCACCTATTATACAGAGTCTTATATATTACGGAGCAAAACTGCAAAAATTCTAACTCTTTCCCCAATTTTGATAAAGATTTTCTTCATTTAATTTCTTCAAAATATTCATTAACTACATAGGCCAACAACATATTTTTTTTGGGCGGAAAAGTACTGATTGTGGATATCTATAATTCCAAAAATGCCATCGGCATTCGTCTACCAGCTCTAGTTTTTGATATACAGGCTAATTGATTTTGGTTCTGATTGAAGGCACAAATAAAAAAATAAAGATGTATTTTGAGATCAAAGTAGAAATTTTATACCTAAAATTAAAATCCAAGCCAGTCAGATATATCTGAAATTGCCCATAATTCGACCGATCTTCTTATATCTGCTTAATCCTCACTTGTTAATCCTAGGCCCATATTACCTTCTGTCTACTCCTTAACCAGTTCAGTATGTTACCGGACTTTCGTGAATAAAGTTGAGCTATTATTTTGTGTAGATTTTTAGCACTCTTTAGTATTAAAATATTGAACTAAAACCAAGGCATCCACAAGCAGACGTAGCTATGTAAATCAATCAGACGTTTTTTGTTTGCATGTGGTGAACGCACTTTGAAAGAATGTAGAAAACCTATTTCTGACTTTCTAAAAAGGGCTTATCTAGCATATTTTGGCATTTATTTCGGAGACTATGGCAAAAATATATGTTGAACATTTGCGACAGTGGATCATGGGATAGATACAGTGCCTAAAGTTTGACGTACCAATGATCTGGAGGGAACCACGAAACCATCATAAAGACTGCTATTTTTGTCTCGTAAATATCAAAGGTATTGATTGAAACATTACATACAAATGTACATATCCAAATCTATAATCGGTAATAACATCTGTATTGCATTCCATCCTTCAGCAGTCTTTCGCGCTGCCGGAAGATGATACAGAAATATCAACGTCTGATGGAGTTGGACGAACTTTATTAGAAAATGACCGTGACTTTGAAACACATGTAATCAGAGTTATTAAAAAAAGGGTGATGATCTTTCTAACCAAATAAATTATTAGTAGTATTAAAATACAGAACTAAAACCATGGCATCCACAAGCAGACGTAGCTATGTAAATCATTCAAACGTTTTTTTATATGTATGTGATGAACGCAATTTGAAAGAATGTAGAAAACCTGTTTCTGACTTTGTGAAAAGGGCTTATCTGGCATATTTTGGCGTTCATTTAAGAGACCATGGCAAACATATGTGTCGAAACATTAGACACAAGTGGAAATATCCTAGTCTAGATTCAGCAATAAGATCTGTATTGCATTCTGAAGAAATGCCCATTCCATCCTTCAGCAGTCTTCCGGTGCTGCCGGAAGATGATACAGAAACATCAATGACTTGAAGCGGACTTACCAATTCCTCATCGTTTTAATCAGCAAGAATTGAACGATCTAATAAGAGACTTGAACCTCTTAAAGAAGTCTGCCGAAATACTTGCAGCCAGATTAAAGGAATAGAATTTACTTTATCCAGGTACCCTTTTTTTCTCAGGAAAATAGCCTGGTATTTTGTAACTATATAAATAGGCTTTCAGAAAAAAATGGGCATGTTAGAATACACACCAGACGAATGGCACATTTTTATTCACATTTCATAACATAGTTTCAAACGTGTACTTTTACATAACAGTAGTTTACATAACAGTAGCAAATATGAAAGGAATATGAAGCAATAGTGCTAGTGTGGAAAAAAAATGAGTATGAAAAACATCAGTGAATAATTTCTGTAGATCTAAAAATGGTTAAATTTCTCCTTGGATAGCAAAGTGGATAAAATATCCTTGTTTCTTATGCCTTTGGGACAGTAGATCTAAGAATCAACACTGGTTTAATAGAAACTGCCCTTCAAGAAATATCATGATTCAAGGAGCACGGAACGTAATCAACGAACCTTTGGTAGTGAGAGAAAAAATCTTACTTCCGTATTAAATTGGGGCTTATAAAGCAATATGTTAAAGATTTAAATCGAGATGGAAAAGCGGGCATGTTCTATGGTCCTCAAATATGGCCTTGACCCCAAAGATCACCAATTTACCGCATCAATAAACGAAATTGAATCTAACACTTGGTGGTCATTTATTCAAGTAGTACAATTTTTTCTTTGAAATCATAAGGAAGAGACTTATATAGAGTTCTGCTAACTCTATGCTTTCAAATTTGAATGTTTTCCTTTGTAACATGAGCATAAAAGTTCACTACCTCAGAATAATCTAGATTGCTTTACAGAAAACCTAGGTGACTATAGTGAAAAACAGGCAGAAAGGTTCCATCAGGATATTAAAACTATGGAAGATCGATATCAAGGATAGCCACATGATAACCGACTACTGCTGGAGTTTTCAGCTATACTGTCTAGATAAACATGCACCTTGCTAGAAAGTCGTGTAAAAGAAAGTTTTGAAGTGATAAGTTATGAATGTTTGAACTACTTTTTGAAATATATACTTAACTCATATTTTTGATTTTTTTTACTAATAGTACTAACGTAAAAAGTATATAAGTTAGAAAATAAAACGATAAATATAGATCTACTTCTAGATTTGAGAGACGAAAAATCGTTGGCACCAATTTTTTTAGATATATCCTTAATTATCAAAGATATTTTTTTTAATAATTATATGAAGGCCTACGAGTTAAAATTGATCAAAAATGCATACCGTGATTTCCAACATTAATTTTTTTGGAACAGATGTAGTCAGAATTATTAAATAAGGGTGATATTTATAAACAAAAAAATTATTAGTACGAAGACTGCACACCGGTTCAACAGAAGTAGCATGTACCATTTTTTCAAAAAAAAAAACAAAAAAACTTATCAAAAAAAATGTTTCTCAATATATCCTATTTAGATCACCCTGTTTAATATATTTACAAAAAAAAAATAAAACATTTTGTCCTTACTATATTTATTTTTGCCATAAATTTTTTTTTAATAATGTCTTTACTCTTTCTGTAACAATTTTAACAAATATGGTTGCAAAATTCTCATTCTCCTTCTTTCTTACAAAATATTTTCTTCCATGAACATAGGGCTGTAAAAAAATGGCGAAGTTGTAGAGAGGTGCTTGAAGTATATAATGGTGGGGCTAAATAAAAAAAATAATAACACTAAAAATATGGTATCATGTCGACTATTTTTAAATTTTGCACGATTTGATATAACAACCTGTATAAAAAGCCAGGACAAAAACCCTTTTAGCCTAGATTAAGAAACAAAATTATACTTTTTTAAATCTGAGATATCGATATTGGGTTTTATTTATTTTACCACAAACCATTGCAAATGAGGGTTTGAAAAAAATTCATAACAGTTTGTGTCTGGAATATTGAAATTTTTGTTTATATTTTTTTTTCGTTATCAATATTCAGGATCTCTTCAAGAGACTCCTGAGATCAAAATCGGACGACTCAAGATAACTTAGTCCGAAAGTGTTTCATTAGGGGAGTTATAACACGTCTAATTAAAAAAAATCTAATTTTGTTGAATAAAAAATGTTACTTTTATCAAAAAGGATGGAATTTTGGGTTATTATTGAATTGTTTATTATTGAAGTATTAAAATTGTAATTAGAGATAATACGTTTCAGGGTCCCAATACGCTAAAAATCATGTTTCTTAAATTCGTCCTTTGTCTGTCTATATGTCAATACTAATAATTATGGTCAAAAACTAACGATAATATGGGGATTATCTGGTAATATTTTGGTAAAAATCCAATATGGCGAAACAAAATAGCGGCCTACAAAATTTCACTAGTGCTAAAAAACAGTGTATACAATTTACCCCAAATTTACACAAAAATCAAGTATTTTGTAGGAATTTACTGTTAAAATTTTGGTACAAATCCAAGACGGCTAAACAAAATGGCAATTTAATAAAATACTTAAAAATTCAGCGTAAAAAAAAATTAATGTATTGATTTATGCAATAGTTAGTTTAGCAAAACTGTGATACGAATTCAAGATGGCGGAACAAATAAAACGTTTGTAATTGGATTTCCGTTTTACAAACCATCTCGTTTTGGTGACCCTAACTGCTAAAAATTATGTTTTATCAATTCCGCCGGTATGTCTGTCTATTTTACTCGATTCACTTCAAGTTTTGACCAAAAATTAAAGATCATATCGGGATGACCTGGTAGTATTGTGATAAAAATTCAAACAGCGGAACTAGACGGGGGCTTAACGAAACGTTAAAAAAATTATTACTTAAAAAACAAATTTCGCACAAAACTCAAATTTTACATAAGAATGAACTGGTAACAGTTTGGTATGAATCCAAAGTAGCAAAACAAAATGACAGCCTACTAAAATATTTAAAATATCAGCCTGAAAAAAAAACTACTTAATCAATTTCAAATTTTGTTCAAGCATTAAGTTTGATACAGAGATAAAGTAAAGTTGTAGTACGATTTCAGGATGATAAAACGAAATTTTTAAAAAATCAACAAAAAAAATCTTATTCAATTGACTTTTAAATTGTGTAAAATCCAGTGTGGCGTATAGGTAGAACCTGGTAAAATATTGGTACGAAACCAATATGGTAGAACAAAATGGCGCCCAATAAAAAGGTTTTAAAGGCAGTATATCTATATATATTACTAAATTACTATATACAGAACCAAACTGAAACACACTTCACTATTCCTGATAAAAAGAAACATTTATAACGAGGGAAGTTCTGGGTAAAGAAAATTTACCGAGTTTTTGTGTCCATAGTATTCACTGTCTTTATAATAGAATTTACAAGGTCGGTAACAATCGAACAGTTGAACTTTATTTACCTAATCAGAAACTGTTTAATGTACGTATTCGAGTCAAACATAATTATGTTCGGCCTCGTCTCATAAATAAAGACATATGTAGTACCTCCGCCTCTGGCAAATACGTCCACAATCTTGAAAGCTAAGCAAAAAAGAATCCCTAGTTAACAACTCGAAACACGAGAAATTATTTTTAAAAAATCAATTTTATTTCATAAGCGTACAAAGAGAACTGACTACAAAATGCATTTTAGTTATATTTATAAGTTCAGTAATGCTTATGTTGCATGAGAACGAAAAGATAAAAGTCTAAGAATTGCAAGTGCATAAATGCAGAATTGCATTTCTCACGGGAACGTAACTCCTCCCCTCTTAGTTGAAAGCACGTTCTTAAAGACGTGTTTTCAAAAATTTCCAAAAAGGTTTAAGGATTATTAATATTTTAGAAAATTCTATTATTTTCTTCAATATCTAAAGTATTAGAGTTTGCATTTAATTGTTTTTTCTTAGACTTTTTTACAAGTTTTTTGTATATGAAAAATATAAAAGTTATTGAAATGAATATGTAAAGTAAAATTGTCCAAAAACTGGTCTTCATTACATATATCGTTGTGGTCATTTCTTCTAGGGCCTTCTTTTGGTTTTCCAATTTGGCTTCGATTTCTTTAGTAGTTTTTAGGTTTACGTAGTTTAAGTCCATACTAGGAGGGCTGTAGAATGAATCTCGGTTTTCCTTAATTAGACTTAAATTAAGGGTAGGTAGATTAATTCCATTAAATGTTAATTGACTTGATTTATATGTTTCAAGCGTAATTGACTTTATCCGTACTTTACATCCTGGGGATGACTCAAGAAGATAGGAACCATATAAGGGTATGTTATCTTCGGATTTTTCACAATTTATGACGGCGTACCAATACAAGTATTGGTACTGTTATCAGCCATTTGTCGTCGATTATTTTTGTTGTCTGGATCTCGTGCAGTTGAGTTTCGAATGGGTGGCAAAACGTAATATTTGTGTGATGTTTGATAAGTTGAACAGCGCAGGAGGGGCTGTCTTCGACAAACGTGGTGTGGGCTTCTTTACACAAATATTTTTGTGGTTGGATTTCGTGACATCTTTGGTCCATATGGGCATATTTTGTATTGCCTAATGCTAGGTAGGGTTTATAAGGAATATTTACAAGAAATGATCGATTATTGGGAATTGGTAAAGGGAATAACTTAAAATATTGATATATCTCCGATTCCACAAGAGGAAGTTCAAATATAAATACAATATTAAAGTTTTTTAAGAAACTTTTAATTTCTATAATTTTTTCGAAATTAAGTATATTTTTATAAGTTACTTCTAAAGGGAGTTTATCTGAGCCTAGATGATCGTGTAAGTTCTTTATTTCTATAAATAGTTCATTTGGTTCTATTATTGAATTATAAAGTACATTAATTTTTGCAAAAGTGATACCTATTTCAATCTTATTCAGAATATCGTAGATTGATTGATAAATTGTTGTTATTTGATTGATTATTGTATATATTAAATAAATTTCGTGATTACTTATTTGTTCCATTTGAACTTTATTAATTATTTTTTCTATTTGTAAAATGCGTGACTTTAGTACCATTTGGTTATGTGTGATATTAGATATAATTGTTTTAAATTTATTAATAGTGGATTCTAAAAGTGTAATTTGATTGATAGCGTCAATTTTCAATTTATTTTGATTTTCTTGTAATTTCGTGATTTTGGCATCGATTTGCTCTGCGTCATTTTGATCTAAGTTTCCAGTTATACTTTTTATGAATGAACCTAAGGGGTTAAAAAGACCTCTTTTACTACGATAATTTTCTTCATTTGGGACAATTTGTTCTAATAAAGTTTCTATTCTTTTTTCAAGTGTACATAATGTATTAAAAGAATTAAAATATTCCTTATGGTATTCGCTGTTATTTTGAATGTTTATGTATATTGATTTTGCTTGTTTTTGAATATTTTGAAATTGGTTAATTAAAGGGGTTAGGTTAATATTTTGAACGAATGTCCAGTGATTGGATTTAAGTTTAGCGGTTCCCATTTTGAATGGTAGTATTCCTGGATGTTTATTTAAATCATGGAATTTTACGTAGCCGCCGACGATGGTCCAGCATCTGGAACAAGGGGTATTATTTTAGTTTCGTTAACATGTATAATTTCTTTGTATTTATTTTTGGGATTTTCTATTTGTATTTTATTATTTTCTAATATAGCCGTTAATATGAATGGGCCTAAATATCTCTTTTTTATTTTTCCAGATCGATTATCTGATTTTTTATAAACTTGTGAGCCTATTATTAAATTGGTCGGGGTTTTATCCTTGTTTGCCCTATCTATAATTTTTTGTTTTAGTTCTCGTGATTCCTTTGTAATTTTGTCGTACAAAATTTGTGTGTTATTTTTATGATTATTGACATACTCGGTATATACATGAGCGGGTATTAAATCCATAGGATCTCTAGAGTCTGTGTGTCCGAAGACAAGTTCGTATGGGGTAAAATTCGTACTAGAATGGATTGTGTTATTATAGGCAATAATTGCGTACGGCATAAGTTTGGTAACTTCTGCATTGGGGTCCGATTCTCGAAGTAATCGAATGTGTTCGATTAATGTGGAATGTAGCCTTTCAACAGGGGAGTTTGATTCATGGTGGTAGGGGGTAGTGAAGTGTATTTTAATATTATGTGTATTTAATAAGCCTTTAACGACTTCGTTCTGAAATTCAGATCCGTTGTCTGAAAGGAATACGTAAAAAGGAAAAGAAATTAATTAACTGTTCACAGCACGACACTGCATTTCCAGTATAAGGCAAGGCTTGTGCGTATTTAGAGAATTTATCTATAATAGTTAGGAATTTTTGTTTACCTATGATGAAAGTGTCGATATGAACAATTTCGAAAGGTTTACTTGGCGTTTGGGTTAATATCAAAGGTTGATCTGGGGGTTTTCGATTATATTTTGATCTTTGGCAGATTTCACAATTATTGATGTATTTTGTTACATCTGCCTTAAGTGATTTCCAATAATAATTGGCTTTTAAAAATTTGCAAGTTTCTTCGATTCCTCTATGATTTGTTTTGCCTTCATGACGATATTTAATTAGTAATTCTCGTTCGTCAGGTTGAGCATTATTTATTAATTTTGAACATTCTATAAGTTTTAAATTTTTAAAATGGTTATTCATTGTTTGTTGAAAATAGGTTCTTAGTTTTTTGGAAAAGAAATAAACATATGTTGTTTTATTTGTTAAATATTCTTTCAAAAAGTTAGTAATTACTATAATATTAGTGGGTAATGTTGCGTGAATAATTTGATGTCCTTCGAAATTTTCACGTTTGGTTTTAACATATTTGTCATAAGGTGCTTTTTTAATAATAAGTTGATGAGCTTTATTATTAATAATTTCATCTAATATAGTCATATTGGAATGATTTTCGTTAGCATTTGTACTATGTATTGTTTCCGTTACGGGTGGTTTTATTGGAATATTAGAATGGGTTAGTTGTGTTATAGGTGGAGTTATTAGAATGTCAGAAATAATATTAATTTTGGGTGTTGTTTCAGGTTCGTGTTCTAGTCTTTCTATTGTTTGTGACACTACTTCAGAGTCAAGGATATCTGGGTTGAATTGGTCGTTTAGGAATTGCGTTACGACGGTGTCTATATCGCCTGGGTAATTTATTAATGATTCGGATTCGATTGCGTTTAATTGAATTCGGCTAAGGGCGTCAGCGTTAGTGTTTTGTTTCCCTTTTTTGTAGATTATTTCATAATCATACTCTTCAAGTTTTAGCCTCCAACGTACTAATTTCGAATTTGGTTCTTTGAGGTTAAATAACCATACTAATGGGCGATGGTCAGTATATATTTTAAATTTTTTGCCATAAAGGTAAGGTCTAAAGTATTTACATGCCCAAACGATTCCTAAAAGTTCTTTTTCAATCGTTGAGTATTTTTGTTCTGTTTCATTTAGAGTGCGCGACGCGAATGCTACAGGGTTGTCATTTGGCGGGTTGCCTTGAGAGAGAACAGCGCCTAGGGCTACATTTGAGGCATCTGTCGTAAGGACAAAGGGTTTTTCAAAATCAGGATATTTTAGTATTGGAGCATTAATAAGCAATTCTTTTAAATGGTTAAAGGATTGAATAAAGGCTGGTGAGTGTTCAACTTTCGCTCCTTTTTTGAGACATAGTGTAAGGGGTTTTGTGATTTTTGCGAAGTCTTTGATGAATCTACGATAATATCCGGCTAGTCCTAATAATGACTTAATGTCTTTTTGGGTTTTTGGTATGGGGAAATTTTTAACTGCGGTGACTTTATCAGGATTAGGCTTTACACCTTCGCTTGTAATTTTGTGACCTAAATAAGCAACTTCTTTGTGTAAAAATTCTGATTTGTCTAGCTGCACTTTAAAATTGGATTCCCTAAGTCTATCAAAAACGGATTTTAATCTATCGATGTGCTCTTGAAGTGATGTAGAGAAAATTATTATGTCATCAAGATATACAGAACAGATTTCATTTTGAAGTCCCCGAAGGACGTTGTTCATGACTCGCTGAAATGTAGAGGGCGCATTTTTTAAGCCAAAAGGCATGCGTCTAAATTCATAATGACCTGTATCGGTTGAGAAGGCTGTTTTAGGGATATCATTCGGTTCCATTTCTATTTGATGAAAACCGGTTGCTAGATCCAATGTGCTGAAATATTGAGATTTTGCAAGTTTATCGAGAATATCCGATATATTTGGTAAAGGAAATTTATCATCAATACTGCGTTCATTGATTTTACGGAAATCGCAAACGATACGCCATTTACGTTTACCGGACGCGTCCATCTTTTTTGGGACAATCCAAATTGGACTACTCCACGGTGACGTTGAGTTTTGAATGATACCGTTCTCTAACATTTTGTTAATTTGGGTTTTAACCTCTTTTTTATGAATTTCGGGATATCGATAAGTTTTTGTATATATAGGTGTGTCATCGGTTAGGTTTATTTTATGTTTAATTTGATTAGTAAATGTAAGTGGGATGCCCTCACAATAAAATATGTCACGATATTCGTAACACAAGTTTCGAATAGCTCTGTATTCTTCCTGATTACAATGTGACAGTCTTAAATTTTTTAAGTTTTGTTTTTGTGTATTATCCATATATTCATTTATTTCTGTATCGGTTTCCATTTTTTCTATGAAGTTGTTTTCTACTTCATTTATGGTTTCGATATCTATGGGATTAAATATTTTTATTTTAACTGGGTTTTCGCGACTATTCGTAATTATAGTTGTTGCGTAGGAGTCAATGACTTGTACTAAAGCTTCTGGCATCTCTGCGCAACCAAAATCTGTATATTTTAAAATACCTAAACCATTCGATTGATTTACAGGCAGTTTGATTCTTTGACATGTGCGTGGGGGAATTATTATTTCGATAGTTTCAAAATTATGTAAATTTGATATATTATTTTGATAATATAAAGGCAATGTTACAAATTGAGTATCTAAAGAACAATGTTTTAAATTTATATTAGCTCCAATATGTGTTAGAAAATCAATTCCTAAAAGTCCGTCAAATTTAGGTGAAAAATCAAAAAGATAAAACTTATGATTACCTGTATGATTAAAACAAGGAAATATTGGTATATTAATTACTTCATTGTGAATGGACGTAGCGTGGGCTGTCCTTACTGAGAAAGGTTCCGAAAAAATGAAATTTGAATAAATTTTGTATGCTAAATTAGGCTTTATAAAACTTTTGCCACTACCTGTATCAATTAAAAATTTTGCTTTGATTTCGGGTATGAAAATTACTGGTAAATCTGAATTTGTATAATTATTTAAAAGTATTATGTTTGGTTGTTGGAAATTTGGTTCTCCTGAAAATTTTCTTCATTAAAATCAATTTGATTTTCATAAGGGTTATTTTCTAGACAAGAAAATTCGGTATTGGAGTCATTATACGAATATTGCGAATTATCGGTGTATTCCGGGTAATAATATTGAAATTCAGCATTGCTAGTTTGAAAATTTTCATTTTGATCATTATCGGCATTTATCGATTCGACTGATTGATTATATAGTTCTTCTACAACAATATTACGTTGTGAAGAATGTGGTTGTTGGTTTCTTCTAAGGGTTGTGTTCCCTGAAGAAGTATCCATCGGCTCAGGCTTTTGTTGGCGTGATATTCCAGAAGAAGTTGGGCGTTGATTTTGGGGGTTAAAAGATGGTCTTGGGGTAAAAGTGTTTCTTTGCATAAAATTTTAATTTGGGAAATTCGATTGTCTAAAATTATTTGCGGGTTGCCTAAATTGTCCAAAGCCCATAAATTGATTATTTCCATTATTAAAATTTGGGATTGGTTGTTTATAAGAAGGCATAAAATTTGAAAATTGCTGAACGGGGTAATTCGAAAATATTGGTCTCACATTAGCAGGATAATGTGCTTGTGTAGGCAAATTTATTTTTGGTTTTTGTGAATTAAAATTTGGGTTTTTTGGTAATATGTTACTACGGTTCTTATAATACATAAAATTTTCTTCTTCCAAGGCACAGCTCATTGCCTCTTCTAAAGTAACTGGATTTTTTAATCTAACCACAAGTTGCATATGATAGTTTAGACCGTTTATGAAGGTTTTTAATACTAAATTTCCATATTCATTAATTTTTAAAAGTTTTAGAGCTTGCGTTTCATTGCTTAAATTTACTTTGGAAAATAACAAACTGCGAGCGTCTTGCAAACGCAGGCCAAATTGTTGCGGTGTTTCATTTTTTTCCGGTTTGGACGTTATTATATCTTGAATAATACAATCAATCGATCTATGATCTGAAAAAGTCGAAATTATTGCAGCTTTTACTGCGGGCCATGTATTTAATTCTATTCTAGAACAAATAATATCGGCTGCCCTACCTACAAGTTTACTTAATATAGTATCGTGTAAACATACATTTATAGGTGCATTATTGTCAGTTTTATTTCTATGATTATTATAAAAATTATCACAAGCATTAATAAATCTGTTTATTTGTTTTGGATTCCCATCAAATAAGGGAATATTGTCTGCCTGATATCTGACTAGTTGTAAATTAGGTTCAGTAGTCATTATTTTACTTATTTGAATTAAATTAGAAAAAGGTGTTAGATTTCTTTCACAATTTAAATTTCCAAAAGCTGATGTTAAATCTTCCAGTTTGCGGAATTACAAGAGACGTAAATATCAATATTTAAGATAGGATAAAAATAAAATGAAATAAGGAAAATTGAAAGGAAGCACTTACAGCAATGTACTGAAGATAATTCCAATTCTCATTCTTAAACTAGGGTCCAATAGGAGAGGCGATGTGGTCCTTTCCCTGGTTAGCTGCTATGAGGGTGGGACGATGTGTGTTCCCAAACTCGCACCAATAGGACGCTGGACGATGCTGTTCCAAATCCCTGGTCAATTGTGAGTTTCTTGGTACACCCTGAAGATTTTTTTTTTTTTTATTGTCCGATTTTTGCCACAAATCGTTGAGACGAAACCAGAAAATACGCACGATGCGCGACTGTTGGCAATAATCCTACCGACTGCGCCAGTTAACAACTCGAAACACGAGAAATTATTTTTAAAAAATCAATTTTATTTCATAAGCGTACAAAGAGAACTGACTACAAAATGCATTTTAGTTATATTTATAAGTTCAGTAATGCTTATGTTGCATGAGAACGAAAAGATAAAAGTCTAAGAATTGCAAGTGCATAAATGCAGAATTGCATTTCTCACGGGAACGTAACTCCCTTCGTACCCTTGCCTAACTCTGCCGATAGTATTCAGTCTTCGTTTTTGTGTTGATACGTTCACGTCGCAAGTGAATCATCGAAATCGATAGTGTAAATTCAGAATTTTTTATTTTTTTGTAGAAAAGCGTAAAAATTATGCCGAAACATAGAAAAAGAAGTCGTAGTCAGTCGGTAGAACGGTCGGGCTTTTATAAATTGTTTAAGAAGTTAAATAATAGGCTTAATAGTCTTGAAGAAAAATGCAAGGTTAAGAAAAGTCGTGGTCGTAAAATACGGGCACCTGTACGTCGTGTTATCAGTGACAGCGAAAGTGAGATAGACCGTTCTCGGTCTCGTTCTGTTTGTAGAGAGAGAGAGGTAGACAACTATACGTCTGTGACTTCATCGCATGAGGATAGCAAAGATGATGGTGACACCGTACAGCCTGTGAGAGTTGTTGTTGTTGTTGATTCCGATAGGGAAATAATCAATAATCCTGGTATTATCGCGACGGCGCCTGCTTCTGCTTCAGGGATAAGTGGAACAGCTGATAATGACGGGCACAGGGAAAGTAAGATATATTTCAATTCCAATGTTTTGCGAAAAAGGATAAGTCCTAGAAGGGCGCATTGAGGGAGAAGAGTTGTTGCTACCCCCCCCCCAAAATTTTTTGTTTAAAAGACACCTATTTTTTGGACAACATTTTTTTTATTTTGTTTGTTGTCTAAAACCTACCTGCCTGTTTGTGATAACAGGTATAGGTACCCTCCAGTCTTTCTGTTAGCGATAGCGGAATAAATAATATTTTTTTTGTATTACCTGTTTGTGATAGCAGGACACATATTTTCTGTTGTAATGATAACAGATTCCCTATTATGTGTATATCGTTGTTTTACCTGCTTGTGATAGCAGGACGCATATCCACTTATGGAAAATGGATTATGTGGCCTTTTCTTTCCCATTACTTGATAATAATTTTTATTGGTTGTGATATCAATGAATACATTTAAAGAGAATTTAACTAAACTGGTTCATTCTCTTGCAGATGAATCCAGAAACAATTTAAATATGGAAATTTTATCCATTTTGGGAGAGGAAGGGGTAGCCAAGAACTCGTATGGAAAACCTATCCATGCAGATATAGCTTTGCGATGGAATAATATTTTAACTGGTGGCCTGGATGACGAAACCAGAAATTGTCTAATTGAAAAATATTTGCCTCCAGAAAATTGTACCTTAATAAATCCACCTTCAATAAACCCCGAGGTAAAAATTGCTATCTCGGAAAGTATTTTACAATTACTCGCAGAGCAACCCGTGCAACAGAAGGCGCAGTCATCGCATATAGACTTTCAGGTTAGTAAACCATGCGGACGCCTGAGACATTTTGTACATAGGTGGCAGAGTTTATTTATAAATAGGACAGTGAGGTCTTATATTAATGGACTGTCAATTCCATTTACCAATAATCCCGTGCAAACGTTCATTCCCACTGAGAATAAATGGTCTCAAAAAGAAAATTTAATTTTAAAAAAGTTATAAAGGCGCGATATCAGCTGTCAAGAAATGCAAAAAACAATTTATTTCAAAATTTTTTTTTGTACCAAAACCTGATGGGACCTATAGATTAATATTAAATTTAAAAAAACTTAACTCCTTTGTGGAAAACAAACATTTTAAAATAGAAGATAATAAGGTAGTTGCCCGGCTAATAAGAAAACATTTTTTTATGTGTCGCATTGATTTAAAAGATGCTTATTATCTGGTCCCAGTACGAGAAGCACATCAAAAAATACCTAAGATTTATATTCCAGGATGTAATTTATGAATACAAGTGTCTACTTTTTGGGCTCAGCTGTGCACCTTACATTTTCACAAAAATTTTAAAACCTGTAGTTAGTATGCTAAGAAAAAGGGGGATCCTTTTAGTAGTTTATCTGGATGATTTTTTGATTTTTGGAAAATCATATAATGAATGTAGCAGAAATACAAATTTAGCAATTAAGACTCTAACATATTTAGGTTTTTTAATTAATCATACAAAATGCAGCCTAATACCTAGCAAAATATGTAAATTTTTGGGTTTTATCTATAACTCTTTTTCAATGGAACTATCATTACCAACTGCAAAAAATTTTTAAAAATTAAAAATATTTAAGATTAGAGACTTTGCAGAATTTATTGGCATACTGGTTTCAGCATGCCCAGCGATAAAATATGGGTACTTTCATTTAAAATCCCTAGAACGTTGTAAAAATATCGCTTTAAAACAGTCTAAGGCTTGCTATGATGTACAGATGAAAATACCAGAGACGTTATTTTTTGACATTAATTGGTTTATAAATAACATAAATACTTCCAATAATATTAGTTTGTCTAAATTTTGCTTAGAGATATTTTCTGATGCATCAAGATCAGGTTGGGGGGCTTTTTGCAACGGAAAGAGAACGTTGGGATATTGGTCAGATAAAGAACAGGTAGAGCACATAAATTATTTAGAGCTTTTGGCATTGTATTCTGGATTAAAGTGTTTTGTTTCAAAATTATCAAACTGCAATATTTTATGTCGTGTTGACAACACTACAGCTGTAGCCTGTATAAATAAGAAAGGGAGTGTTAGATTTAATAAATTAAATGAAATAACATTTCAAAACATTGTAAATTGTTTTGGACAACCAGATATTGATATATTTGCTAGTAGGTTGAATAGAAAGTGTCCTATGTTTATATCATGGTTGCGAGACCCAGAGGCACATAAAGTAGATGCCTTTACACTGGATTGGAGCAAACTAAATTTTTATGCGTTCCCACCCTTTTGTATGATTTTAAAGGTGCTTCAAAAGATAATTGAAGATCGAGCGGAAGGGATAGTAGTTGTTCCTCTCTGGGTCTCACAACCACGGTATCCTATTTTTAAGTCAATACTAGTTGGTGAACCATTAATCTTTAATCCTAAAAAATTTTTTACTTACCTTTAATAGGTTACCACACCCCCTTTGGCAGAACCTTACCCTGGTGGCGGGGAGACTATCAGGAGGGCGCTATTGTTAGGAAAGGTGCCTAGAGATTCTTTAGATATATGTTAAAGCTCAATTACACCCGCAACATTAAAGCAATATAATGCTGCCTTAAAGTTATGGTGGGAGTTTAGTATAGCAAATAATTTAAATCCCTTTAAAGTTGAAGTTCCAACTGTCCTAGAGTTTTTAACCACACATTTTAAGAGAGGGGCTTCATATGGAACTCTTAATAATTACAGATCTGCAATTGCACAAATAGCAGGGCCGGACTTGGGGCAAGATTTTAGGTTCAAAAGGTTTTTTAAGGGAGTTTTTGGGAAAAGACCAACCTTGGCTAAATATGAAAATACCTGGGACCCAGGTATTGTTATAAATTATTTAAAAAACTTTAAAAATAGTGAGATTAGTTTGGAAATGCTTACCCAAAAACTAGTAAGTCTGATGGCATTGGCAACGGGACAGCGTATTCAAACCTTAAATCTGATTGATATTGACAATATAATAATTCAAAAAGAGAGAATTGAAATAAAAATTCCAAGTCGAATAAAGACATCAGGCAGAAATAAAAGTCAGCCTTTTATAGTTTTGCTATTTTTTAATGAAAACCCAAATATATGTGTTTCTAGGACTGTCCTAGAATATTTGGAAAAGACAAAGAAATTAAGAGGCTCTTGTAAATCCTTGTTTCTCACATATAAGAAACCATATCACAAAGCCACCTCGCAAACCATCGCAAGATGGATAAAACACATTTGCGAATTTTTACAATAGACCTTTGATAAATAATAATTAACATAAATAATAATTTGTTCGTTGGAAAGATGTTTGTTATTTGGTTTGTCTTGATTTTTACCAAAACCTTTATATTATATGTTATGATATTAATTTTTATGTTTTCCTTGTTGTTGTAAGATTAGTGTATTATAAACTGTTGTGATAAATTACATATTTATTACATTATTATGCTTACATACCCATAAGAAAAATTTTCTTTTTTTTTAGACTGTTGATTTGCATATGTTTTGTTTTATGTTCCTTTATGTTGCATATTAACTTAAAAAATAATAAATATATATATATATTTTTTTTTTGAAGTAATTAGTTGTTGCAACTTCTTTAAACATCTACATATGTCTTTATTTATGAGACGAGGCCGAATATAATCATAAGATCAAACGAACTTACCAAGTGATGTTCGATCTTGATTATATGAAGGCCTCGTCGAAATAAATAAAGTCCCAACCCAACCCAATTTTTTATATTAAAAAAAAAAAAAAAAAAAACCCAAATTGTGTTGCAACAACGACTTTAAACTAGACTGAATACTATCGGCAGAGTTAGGCAAGGGTACGAAGGGATTCTTTTTTGCTTAGCTTTCAAGATTGTGGACGTATTGGCCAGAGGCGGAGGTACTACATATGTCTTTATTTATTTCGACGAGGCCTTCATATAATCAAGATCGAACATCACTTGGTAAGTTCGTTTGATCTTACGATAATACTGGAAAACACTGATGATATGTTAAAATCATGTACTTTGAATAAAAGTGCAGGATTAGTTTCGGATACTGGCAACTATGTAAACGTTCAAGCCCTTGCCGGTGTAAAACAATTGTTAAAATACATAGTTTCGTCACTCATATTTAATGTTACGAACTTATAGATAGCGCAATTGGTATCGGGGATTTAAGCATTCGTAAAGCCATGTTTTTTTGAAATTTTGTATAGACGTAATGACAACATACTGTAGTCTCCATGTTAAATTTATAAAAGGATCCAGAAAATATTTGCCACATGACCCGGGGCTATAATAGTCAATATTCTCACCAGTTACGGGGTCGTTTAATAAATTGCCAAGGTATTTAAAATTAATCTGACGTTTTAAATGGGTATTAATAAAATAATTATAACGGCGAAGGAATCCTTTTGTTAGCTTCTGAATAAAAGGGGTTATAATCTGAAAAGTTCACAGGAAAATAAATTGGATCCTAGCAGGAAAAAATACGAGAGAAATTATCGACATTATACGACTAAATGCTTTTAGTAAATGAAAGCAGGAGTTACATTTTACAAAAAAAAAGAAAATCATTAATTAACGAAAGCCGAATTAAATATAAATTAGATTAATTAACATGCGGAATATTTTAATTAAAAATATACGAAAACAAAATTAAAATAGGTATATTAGAGTACTGAAGTACTGTTTCTTTCGAGTATAAATGAATGTGTGTGTATATGTAGGTATGTATATCTAGACTTTAAAGATCTTGACAAACGAAAGTTAAAGAGATACAAAGTGTATCATTCTTCCAGTCTGAATTATTGTTAGATTTATGGCTGAAACAGATTTATGGTCATAGAGTTCTGTTTTGCCGGCGTCAAGTAGATGGTTTTTAGCTTGATGAGCACAATATAAATATTTTACAAAATAAATAGGGTGAATTATAGATGGATTACAAAATTGCCAGTAAGGCTTTAGCTAAGAGCTACTTGCTATTTTTTTGACAACATATTTAAGTAGGTATTTTTATGTTTTTAAAAATATATTATTATGACCATTAATAAACTTAAATAATTCCGCATCTCACCTACACCCACTACACTTTATAAAAAAACTTGAAAAACTTGTTTTATTACAAAAATCTTAATTTTTTCCATTTTCGAAAAAAAAAGAGAAAAACTTGTTTTCATATAAACTATTTAATTATTCTAAGCATAAAAATATGCTACTTTCGACGACAGCACACATTGACGAAAACATCCTATAGCGTTGACTTTCCTCTCTAGTAACGAAAATTATACTTTTCATTATTATTTAAGTTTCACCTGCTTTTCATCAGAATAATACCGAATTGTATTATTCAAAACAAAATATAAGAATACTCTTCAGAATTAGAACATATACTTCATTTTAACATGGATTATAAAAGCAAAATATAATAATAAGATTGTCGACATATCAAGCTAAAGCATACTAATCATGTTGCCAGGCGTCAGTGTTTTGTTTAGAAGAAAAAGTATAGTGTTTCACGCGTCGAAAATCATTTCCTAAAACTGGAGAACATTACTAGCCTCTCGCTTATAGAAAATGTTATTTTCCTATGACCACAAATCAGGTACTCTCCTAAATAACATATGAAGTATTGGTACCGGTGAAACAACAAATATAACAGCTTGTTCACCTTCTAAACTGATTCTGAAAATCATTATTAACTTTTGTATAATGGGAAAATAAAAAATATGCAACTTAGTATTCTATCCTAAATTAAAATGTTTTTTAATATTTTTAGTAAATACATTATAACGATCCTCATTTTTAATAGATGGGGGTAATTGATTAACAGTGTATGAAGCCGCACCTATCGGACATTGCAGTGCTTTATTGGTTCTAGCATTGCCTAATCATATATCGTTTCAATTTCTTAAGTTATGATCATGGATTTGATTAATATGAGTTATTCTTGAATTGCTTTTTGGTTTATTATGAATTATTTTATATATTAGTTTTGATTGCTCTGATTTTAGTATCTGGCTAATTGGCTGTATTTGCAGTAATTGATATGTTTCAGTGTGAAATTGACCATTTAGATTAAATAATAATTTAAGAACCTTATTTTGTAATATTTTTATTTCATCAACATTGTTTTACTGCAAGTTCCCCAAATTGGTAAAAGATATCTCATTACTGACAGAAAGAAAGCATATTATATTATATTTGGCCGGAAAAATTAGAAAATGTCTACATTTAAAAACAGCACCTATTAAGGGCATAACCCTTTTCTTTATAAACTCTAAATGTGCGTTCCAAGTTAATTCTTCATCTAAAAAAAGTCCTTGATATTGTATCTTCTCAGTTTTTATCAAAATTGTGTTATTCATTTTTATCTGTATATCATTCACAACTTTGTTTTAATAGGATAAATTTAGTTTTTTTTGGTTTATTTTAAGATTATTTTGCAAAAGCAATTTATAATATTGGGAATGTAGACAGTTTTGTATTTCGTGCAATTTTTTTTTTTAATTAAAAACGTAACAGAGCACTTTCGGCTTTCGACATCATCAGTGCCACCTCAAAGCAAGGAAATCAGTTTCTTTAAATGGTAAAAATTAAAAGAAGATAAAATTATTATAAATTGAATATTTTAAGGGGAAAGAAAATTTTTTAAAATGCAAAGAAGTTGAGGAGAGAATTAGATAAATTATTTCTATAATTAAGTGGTGAAGATAAAAAACATATTGCTAATAGAGCTGAGATATCTAGGTAGTCAAATTTATAAAATTTATAACATAATTGGAAATTGCAACAATTATAGCTATTTGGGAAAAATGGGTTTTAAATTCTTTTCAAAAGATGTATGATATACTTACTTATTCAGGTGAGCACAGGAAATCTAAAGAACGAACATGTGAACATTTAAAATTTGTTAACGTCACAACATATTATTTAAAGAAAGTGATTTTCCTGCTTTCAGGCGGCACTGATGATGGCAAAAGCCGAAAGCGCTCTGCTACGTTTTTAATTAAATAAAAAATTGCACGAACTACAAAAGTGTGTTCATTCCCATTTTACCTCTACGTGTACACAACCGTTTCCTATTCTTATTTATAATATTGATCTAGGTCATTATTTACCAAATTAGCCAATTCGTCAGTATTTTTCGTCCAATAAACTAAAACCGTGTCGTGGGCAAAAGTGTAGTATTGCGCAATCAGACCAGACATAGCTCTTGAAGAAAGATAATAATTAGACAGAATTTACAAGCGCAAATTTAAAATAAAGAGTATATATAGTAGGAGTCCCAGGACAGAACCCTGGTGTACTCCGCAGTTGGTAGTTAGTATTTTATTCTTGAAATTATTTATTGTAATAT
This sequence comes from Kuschelorhynchus macadamiae, assembly GCA_030620095.1. Taxonomy (NCBI): domain Eukaryota; kingdom Metazoa; phylum Arthropoda; class Insecta; order Coleoptera; family Curculionidae; genus Kuschelorhynchus; species Kuschelorhynchus macadamiae. The sequence goes on from JAUTXW010004232.1 coordinate 464,447, forward strand.
ATTGTCTACGATTAGTTAAGTATAATTTAATTAAATTCAATAAGACACGATTAGTTAAATATGATTTAATTAAATTCAATAAGACCCGATTAGTATGGTAAGTATGGTTTAATTAAATTCAATATCACACCCGTATTGAAAAAATGTTGCAAAATGTGTATTGAAAAATGCTTTTCAACACGACAATATTGTGTCAATGACACAGCTGATGTAACTGGTGACAATTTTTTCAAACTAGTGTTGAAACATACAAATTATAAAATATAATAATTCTACTGAAATTTTTGAGTGGTGACAGGCAAAATAATGTATATTACTCGTGTCAAAATCTACCACTTTCAACATTTGTTATGTAATATACTATTTTGTTACATGTTAAATAATATACAATTGCGCGAAGCTTAATTTATTTAAGCATAAAAATGGTGCACTAGAAACCCTTTAAAAAACAATTATTTTATTAATTTATAGAAAATATAGTTCAAACACTTGATTGGATTACAAAGTTTCTTCAGAATGGTTTCCAGGCCCACGCTGTTCAGTCCATGTGTGCAACATAGTCTATTTATTGAACCAAAAGAAAAATAAATTAGCGAAAGAGAAACCCAGGCAATACTAAAAGTGCTATTAACAGAGTTAACGAAGATGCTCGCACGTCAACAAATAAGAATGTATATCTATATATATATATATATATATATATATATATATATATATATATATATATTTAATTAAATTATATATATAATATTATCTGAAGATACATAATAAGAAGTTCTTGAATAACCGTATAAAAAGATATTTTTGGTGGTAGCTACTGTATACAAGTTTCGCCACTTAAAACTCTACAGACCTCTATTTTTCATTTTTTTTTACCTACAGTTTAAGCGACACATCGAACTGTAATAATTGTAGAGTTTTTAATCTACACAGTAGACAAAATGCTTTGTGGGAGAAAATTATTATGTTAAATAATAAACTCACGTTTCTTAAATATATTAAGCTCTTCCTGTTTAAATAATTTTTTAAATGCATTTGAAATGCCTTCAATTTGAGTTTTTACAACAGTCGTCCATTTCTCTTCAGATTCGAATTTCGGCCCATCAGTATTTTGCCTTGTCTTTCTAAAGTATTAGAAAAAATATTGGATAAACAAATTAGACGATTCTTAGAGAATAATCTGTTTTACCGTTTAACCAATCGGGATTCAGGAAAAGATATAGTTGTGCAACAACTCTCTTGGGTCTTACGGATGACGTCAACAGGGCTGCCGATATGGGAAAGAAATCAGTTCTAGTGCTTTTGGACTAATCGAAGGCATTTGATATGATAAGTTATGATCTTTTGTTGTCAATTTTGAATTATATTGGATTTGCAAATAGCGCTAGAGAATTTAATAAAAGTTATCTCCGCAATAGACTAGAGTACGTCGACACTTCCACCGGCCACTCATCCAGAGAATTGGTAAATTGTGGAGTACCACAAAGGTCTATATTAGGGCCTTTACTGTTTACAATTTATACAAGTAATTTTAGCTCATGTATAGATCAAGTCACGCCATACTTTTTCGCAGACGATACGCAGTTCCTCTTTTCTTTTTCATCTTAGAAGTCATGTGTTATGGCTTTTGGTAAGCATAAGAATCGTATTGAGGTTGATCTTAATATAAATATTGCAGGTAGGGGTTTGAAATTTAGGAAATATGAAAGGAACTTGGGTATTAGAATCGACACAGACTTGCGTTTTAAACAGCAAGTCGGAATTAACCTACAAAGGGAATACATGTCTTTAAAAATGTTATATCCACATCGTCACATCTTGAGTGAACCTCTGAATATAAGATTATCAGATTCTATTGTACCTAGTAATTTTAATTATTGTGATGTTTTGTATGGACCTTGTTTAGATAAAGAAGATATAAATAAAAAGGAGAAAATACAAAACAAATGTTTCCGTGTTATTTATGGTATACGGAAATTTGAGTTAGTAACATATAAACTAAAGAATGCAAGATGGCTTAGTATGCACAATCAACATAGATTGCATTCTCTGGTGTTTTTTTATAATATTATTTTTAACAACTGTCCTCCATACTTAACAAATAAAATTGTATATAGAACGGATGTCCACAGTTTAAATTTGAGATTTCGGGGACTTATCTCTCTACCACCTCACAGATCAGCACTTTTTAGAAGATGTTTCTCCTAAAACGTATACCAACTGTACAATACTGTGCTTGTCTCCTTAAAAACACTGAAATATTTAAAAGAACTGTAAGGAAAATGTAACTTAATGAGTAATATATTTATTGTTTGAATTTACTATCTTTTTTGCCGAGAACTCTGCGGTATAGGTAATATATATACATTCTTAAAAATTATAGATATGGATTAATTATTAATTAGATATTATTTAATTAATCCGGACTTAATTTTGCTTATATATGATTTTAATACAAAAATAGTATAGGTATAGATATTTTGAGGTAATTTACATGATTGTGTTAATTAGTAATTCCTTGATAATTCAGTTAATTTCTAAATCTAGCTTTGGCTAACTTTACCATCCTTAATGTTTAACTTCCCTCGTAAAAGGGAACTATTGTAATCTAATCGTGAAAAAATCACCCTTTGAGATTTTTCCATATCTTCTCGTTTCAGGGTCTGAAAAACATACTTTCTCAATTCCCTCGGTCTGTCTCTATGTTCGCTGCATAGCTAAAAAGTATTTACCCCATTGATGCCAAAAAATATGTTTTCTCAATTCCGTCGGTTTGTATATTGGCCTATCTGTATGTCAGATCGCGGCAAAGCTGAAAAATTACTTATCTTTTTGACTTTAAAAATTAAAATTAAAACTAAGGGTTATACAGGGATGGCCGCATTTTGGTAAAAATCGAATATGACGGAACAAAATGGCTGTCAGAAAATTGTCAAGAAAATTATTACTAAAAAACTAAATATACAATTTACCTCAAATTTTGCACAAACTCAATTGTTACATAGGACAGAACTGGTAATACCTTGATAACAATTCAAGATGTCAAACCAACACGCAACCTAATAAGATATCTAAAAAATAGCCTGACAAAACTAGGGATAAATCTACATATCAGATAGATTTAAGAGTTAAGCTTGTAAAATTGTAGTATACGAATTTAACATGACAGAACGAAATGGCGATCTATTGTTTTTTTAAATTAGTACAAAAACTACTTATTTGAATTATTTTAAATTATGCAGGAATCTCAAGGATGGCATAGACAGAAACTAGTAAAGAATTGTTTCCATTGCAACTATGTCTAGAGCATAACACATTTGGACATAGCATAGCTAATATACTAAACTATAGAGAAAGATGCTAAAAAAACAGTAAGTATAACGACTACTAAATTAATTTAGCAGAATATTAAAATTCACTTTATGAATAGTAGTAACCCAGTCTACTACAAAACATATCTGCTAAATTTTATTTCAGTGGCGTAGCTAAGGAGGAGCACCCTTTTCCCTTCTGGCGCTACCCTGCCTTTTGATAATCCCCTATGACAAAAAAACATTATTCATAGATACCCATCAATGCACAACAAAACATCAGTCAGGTGTGATGACGTTTTTTTTGGTCGTAGCTTTTTTGCCTAGGAGTTATTTTATATTTGTTTTTGCTATTCGCAAAAAATTAATTTAATTTAGATTTACTTTGGCGCCCTTAACATGATCCGCTCCTAAGATATGTTTTATTTTCATATTAAAGATGAAGTATATATAGAGAATTTTTGCCGTAATTACATTCATAAAGACATTTTAATGATTAACTATTTTTTTTATTTTTACACTGATTTTTAAAGACCGTCATTTTGAATTCGTACCAGTTATCCCTTTATTAAATTCAATTTTGCTGCAAGATATTAAGTCAATTGAATAAAAATATTTTTACATTTATTTTTTAGACATTTTATTTGGCCGCTATTTAGTGAATGCCCAAAATTTAATTTAAGAAGTTTTTCAGAATGATTTTTTAAATTATTTATTAGTCCGCCATTATGTTCTGTTTTGGATATTTAGCAAAATAATATTAGGTTATCCCAACATAGCCCTTAATTTTTGACCAAAATTTGAATTCAATCTGGAACATTACTAAACTTACGCTTATACAAAATGTTATTTTCCTATGACCACTTACGGAACTGTCAACCGGGCTAGAAATTGTCATATATCAAACGCGTATTGGAAAATAACAATCTTGGGTCGATGTGTGACACGACGGGTGACAATTTTTCAACACTAGTTTTGAACTATACAATATAATTAAAGTAGGGTAAATCAAGGAGAGATGGACCAGTAAGAGAGATGGACCACTTGCGATTTCTCACATACTGTGACAACAACACTCCTCTCGCCGATGTAGAATCATGCAATAGCGTCAGTTGTTAATTGGTAGTACGGTTACTCGCGTGTTTATGTCATTTATTATAAGTTTTCGAAGAATTTAGTTTTAAATGGCCATCGAAATTTTGCATAGTGATTTTCTTTGAACAGTTATTTCACTTGAGGTAAGTTTTAGTTAAAATTTTAGGCGTAGTATAGACAGATGTATTCCGGCCTGCACATAACCTCGATAACATAAAGTTCACTTGTTTAGTCGATGCAGGGTCTACTGGTCCATCTGTCCTCCACTTTTAGGAAAGACCGACCAGCAAAGTATAGGAGAGACGGACCAATATTCTTTTGTTTTAAGATAATGACCAATCAGTACATCCGCAAGCGGAATGTGGCCGAGAGGGGTTCTTGGTCCGCAGAGGATTTATCCTCTGCTGTTAATGCAGTAGTGTTTGGCCAAATGGGTATAAACGAAGCAGCGAACTCATTTAGAGTTCCAAAAACTATGTTTAACGCAAACTTGTAGCTAGCAATTTGGATAAAACGAATTTTTTGGGCCCTAGCAGCGTCCTCGGTAGAGAAGTAGAAGCGAACCTCGCTAACCACATCAAAAAATTACAGAATAGAAGCTTTGCACCGACTAGACAGGAAGTATGAACAATGGCCTATAATTTAGCCGAACGTCTTGGAGTTCAACATTCATTTAATTGGGAAAATGGTGAGTTGATATAGTCGATAGTTAAAGACTTTGTAATAAAATATTTTTAAATATTTTTAGGTAAAGCTGGTAACGTATGGTTGCTCCAGTTTTTAAGACGAAATCCAGACATTACAATTCGTAAAGCTGAAAATACTTCAATAGGACGAGCATTGAGAATGTCTAAAACCGTTTTAGATAACTATTTTAAACAACTTAATAGAATACTTTCTGAGATCTGTTTGTTTGCCAAGTCCGGAAACATTTACAATACAGATGAAACTGGTCTACAGTTAAAGACGCGAGCTGGGCAGGTACTAGTTGAGAAAGAATCTAAAATTGTACTTTCAATTAGCTCAGGCGAAAAGGGGAAAACGATTATCGTAGTGGCCTGCTGCAATGCAGAAGGAGTACATTTACCTCGTTACTGCGTGTTTAAGGGAAAAAATGCTAAAGCGGAGTGGTCTGATGGAATGCCACCCAGCTCACGTGTACGGATGTCAGAGAAGTCAGCGTACGTAACATCACACATTTTCCTGGACTGGCTACAGAATCACTTCTGTAGTCACCCCACAAAAACACCCGGAAAAGTTTTGCTAATAGGAGACGGACGTGCTTCTCACACAATTAATCTTGACACTTTACAATTTGCTGAGAACAACGACATTATTTTATTTTATACCTCTACCACGCCCTTCGAGATTGCAACTAAACTAAAAAGTGAGGTAAAACGTACTAAAGTTCCTTCTTGCGAACCTAGCTCACCTCAACCAGGCCCTTCCGGAGCGCAACTGGAAAATGTGGAAGAACGTACCGAACAAGAAATAAAACCTGGGAAGCTACTTCAGGAGCTTTCTCCTGTGCTTCAAGTAACCTCGGCGATGAAAAAAGCACGTGCTAACATAATGGGTAACCTAACTTCAAGTAGTTACATGAATCTTGTTCGCGAGAAGAAACAGAAGAAAGCGAAAAAGAAATGAGAATTTTCAAAAAAGAAATCACTAAAATTGAATGATAAAAAAGTGCAAAAAAACGCAGGCACGAGTTTACTTCATCATCAGATTCTAATGAAAACCCAGTCTTTGATGATTCATCTAGCGGGTGTTTCGAAGACTATTGCCTTACAAAGAAAAAAGAGGAATGTTTGCAGTGCATTCTCTGTTCTAGATGGCTGCACGAAGGTTGCACAGCTTACATCAACATGCGCCAAATTAGCGGTGCCGCCCCCATAAATAAATAGCCTATCAAAAGTTTTTCAAAAGGTGGTCCATCTCTCCTCGATTTTAATAATTCCTAAAAATCATAAATATTTCTTTTTCTAATTACTATTTATATTATAGTATACGACCGTAACCTACAAGCACTTTTATTTATATATATATATATATATATATATATATATATATATATATATATATATATATATATATTAAAGAGAAGGGTAGTCTTGACCGACTAGTTGAACAACACGTAACCTAATTATTGGGGTATCGGTCCTAATTTAGGGCTAGATTTAAATTGCTTTTAAGCTACGCCAAGCTTTCGGCAATGATTATTACCTTCTTCAGGGCTGCAATATGAGAAGAAATTTTTTTTTATCTCTGTATGCACATTAATTAGAAATTGAGGATTTTTAGAAAAAAAAAAGGTAGAAAATTGTACTCACTGCTTTGCAATTAGTATCGATAACTTCTTGCGAAAAGCAAACACACTTTGACCTTAACATTAAAATTAGATTTTACATACTGGCAGGAATTCCTGTTCTCCATATATTTTTATATTGAAATACGAAGCAAGTAAATTTCTTATGTAGGTTTTTTTGACATGTAAAGAATGTTATAGTACGTTCTGTCAGGATGATTGAAACACAGATCTAGGATTTAGCTATGTAATCACATCGATATACATCCAGATACAAAGAAAAAACAGTAGCTGAGAAATATCTTAATCAAACCAGAACAAGTATGAATTAAACGTCGAATTTATGCCTACGACAAACTACACGAATTGAAGAGACTGACTATAGAAAGGTATATGGATATAATACGTACAAATACTTATATTTTTTAAAAGGAAAATTCTGTGTTCTATTATTGTTGTTCGTATCTTAATTTCCATTCCAACCACCCCAAAAAAATAAAGATCAATCTAGTATTGGCTCTAAAAACACGTATTGAAAGGATAAACTTAGAAAAAACTTAAAAAGATTGTATGATATTCTCCTCAAGAATTCATATCCACAAAAGTTATTAAAAAAACTATTATATAACACAGCTCCAATAATCAACCCTGGAGAGAGAAATGATGGAATAAGTCCCAACATCAGTGCCTTCGATTCTCAAAATAGACCGAGGTACTATTTTTCGTTACCTTACATAAAAGAAATTTCAACAAAAATAACCAAGTTGTTCAAGTATGATCCTTCAATTAAAATCGCCTTTAAACATAATAAAATAGTAGGCAACACTTTTACAAAATTAAAAGATAGGGATGAAACACAAAAAACATCAAACATTGTATGTATTTCTTGTTCAGAGTGTGAAGGTATTTACATAGGCCAAACCTCTAGGGTCCTAAAAGACAGAATAACTTCGCATAAAAGCGACTGTAGGTTAATGAAAAATACTTATGCACTTTCAGAACACACAAATCAATCAGGGCACTTATTCAACTTTAATGATACCCAAATATTATGTAAGGAAACTAATTATAACAAGAGACTGTTTCTGGAAATGGTGGAAATATTTCTGAATCCTAATTCGTTAAATAAGAGAGCTGATATCCAAGACCTTAGTTCTATTTATTCAAATTTACTTAATCTGAACAATTATATGAACAACAATAATAGTTTAAATAACACAGAATTTTCCTTTTAAAAAACATAAGTATTTGTACGTATTATATCCATATACCTTTCTATAGTCAGTCTCTTCAATTCGAATAGTTTGTCGTAGGCATAAATTCGACGTTTAATTCATAGTTGTTCTGGTTTGATTAAGATATTTCTCAGCTACTGTTTTTTCTTTGTATCTGGATGTATATCGATGTGATTACATAGCTAAATCCTAGATCTGTGTTTTAATCATCCTGACAGAACGTACTATAACATTCTTTAAAAAACCTACATAAGAAATTTACTTGGTTCGTATTTCAATATAAAAATATATGGAGAACAGGAATTCCTGCCAGTATGTAAAATCTAATTTTAATGTTAAGGTCAAAGTGTGTTAGTTTTTCGCAAGAAGTTATCGATACTAATTGCAAAGCAGTGAGTACAATTTTCTACATTTTTTTTTCTAAAAATTCTCAATTTCTAATTAATGTGCATACAGAGATAAAAAACAAATTTCTTTTCATATTGCAGCCCTGAAGAAGGTAATAATCATTACCGAAAGCTTGGCGTATAATATATTTAAACAATTTATATATATATATATATATATATATATATATATATATATATATATATATATATATATATATATATATATATATATATATATATATATAAAAATATATATATAAAAATATATATGAATATATTGACAATTTTAATGTGTTTGTGAATCGTCCAACTATGTTAAACTTTTTTTTGTATATATATGTCAACAATATAATAATTAAATGTACCTATTAATAATTACATAATTGTGCGATGCAGTCTCTTGGAACCAAAATTTTATAACTATTCCATTGAGAAAGGCTGAAATTCAGCCGAAACGTCTTGAAATTTTAATAATAACAGTATACAGATTCAGTCAAGGTATATAAAACCCGCAATTGTTTTCACGATTACAAATATTTCATTTGGTCGCCATTTTATTTGGCCATCTTGAATTCGCACAATTTTACCAATTCATCTCTATAACAAAATTAATTTGTGCAAGAATTTGAAATCAATCTATTACGTAGTTTTTTTCAGGCTGCATAATTTTTAAGTGTTTTATTAAGTTTTACTACTTTATTAGTATGTACCTATTACTTTTTTTTTGAATTTGTGTGCAATATTTGAGGTAAATTGGAAAAGTAGATTTTAGTATTTTTTTAACATTTGACTAGGCCGCCATTTTGTTTCGCGATGTTGGTTTTTTAGCAAAATGTTACCATATCATTTCTATATGTACTTTAATTTTTGACTACAATTTAAAGGCAATCTGATAAGTAGTTTTTAAGCTATGTCGCGAACTGACAGACAGGCAAACAAACCGACAACGGACCTACGAAATTGATAAAATATATCTTTTGGCACTTAGGGGCGCTAAAACGTGAAGATATGTAAAACCTGAGAGGGTGATTTTTTTCACGAGTACAAACATTTTATCTGGCCGCCATTTTGTTCCATCATTTTCAATTAGTGCCACAGATTTACTAGTTCGTCTCTATACTACAATTAGTTATTGCGTACAATTTGATTTCAGCCCATTAAATAGTTTTATTGGGCTGAAGTTCAATTAATTTATTATGCCGTCATTTTATTCCCCATATTTGATTCGTACTGAGAGTTTACCAGTTGATTCCTACATAATACATTAAATAGTTTTATTGGGCTGAAGTTCAATTAATTTATTATGCCGTCATTTTATTCCGCCATATTTGATTCGTACTGAGAGTTTACCAGTTGATTCCTACATAATACATTAAATAGTTTTATTGGGCTGAAGTTCAATTAATTTAGTATGTCATTTTATTGCCATGAGAGTTTAGATACATTTTAGATAAATTTTATAAGTAGTTATTTAGTAATAATTTTTTTAACAGTTCACTAGACCACCATTTTGTTTAGCCATATTAGATGTTTACCAGGTCATCCTCATACAGCCCTTAAATTTTGTCAATCGGGTAAATATATTTTTAGCTATGCCGCGAACAGGCAGTCCGACAGTCAAACAGACAGACGGACGGAATTGAGAAAACGTGTTTTTCGGTATTTAGGGACCCTGAAACGTACAGATCTGAAAAAATCTCGGAGGGTGATTTTTTCACGATTACAACACTTCCATTTTACGAGGCAAGTAAAAAGTGAGGGTTGAGGGAGTGTTTGATGAGGGAATGATGAATAAACACGATTAAAAAATCATGGTTCTTGAGATTAGACCGTATCAAATTGGAATTACTATCCGACGTTTCGCCTTCGATTGCACGAGGGATCTTCAGGGATCTTTACTCCACGAGATCTGAACACGGATTTTAAAAAAAGAACAATACAGATACGTGGAAAAGGTTATAATCAAGTTTTAATCTGTAGCCTGTAAAAACTTCTATATGGAAGAATTAAGAAAAATTAATTGCAGCTGAAAAGTACGCAATAAAAAAAAAACAAATAGTCCTTACCTTCTTAGTCTTTAATTAATGGAAAACAATAGTACTTTATATCGGCCCCTTGCCTTTTCCGCGTATAGTTTAAACAACCAGCAAGAGCACAAGTACGCATTTTTAATTTTGTATAGTTTAAAAGGAAACTGAAACTATTGTTGAATATTCAAAAACACTTATCCAAAAACAACTGAAGCAAATAAGCTGGCTGAACGTGCTTACCTGATGTGCGTGCATCGTGGTTAAAACAGTTTTTTTGTTGTTTTAAACCCAATCTAAAATGCAAATAATATTACTAAGTCACATTAAGTTTTCACTGAAACTATTTAACTACCCGCGCTTAAAACTAACCCTTGCGACAATTTAAGTCTCTTTTAACCCCCTTTATATATATCCAAAATCTTCAGCTTAGAATTGATAAATGTTCTGAGAACAATGGCGGGTAAGCCCCAGGGAAAATCTAGGCTTTCATTTAATAATTCCCAGAATGGGATTGTTGTATACATGTTCGATGATTACATTATAAATTCAGAAGAGCGTTGCGCGTTGCAACAGTAGCTTAATGTATTCCGAAACGGGAGGTTTTTATGTAAAACAACTAGAAAATTATAATTTATATTTAGAAATTTGAACAATAGTGAAATATATCTTAAAGTATTCTCCTTACCATCAGCTATAAATACACTCCTGAACAAAAAAAAACCGGACAAAACTTTTTTTTTACAAAACCAATCCTAAATAACTTTCTGAGATTTGCATCGATTTTGATTTTTTTTTGTGGTAGACGCTTTTATCTGCATTTTTGTTAACTTTCTGAACACTCGGTGGAAGAATTTAGCGACACAAAGATATATGTTTCTATGAAATTTTTATTTATTTCCTTTTGTGACTCATATCAATATCACTAATTCAAAAAAAAAACACAAAATGCAACAATAACAAACATTAAAAGCACTCAATGATCACTTTATAAAAAATTTCAAATTTAGTTTATTTCACCTTAGCTCTAAAATGATGAGGCAGCTTCCTGAAAACGAAAAAAGAGTAAAAAACGATGAAACACGTACGGTTTTTGAATATATTCTTATATTTTCCTTTTTTATAAAAAACATTTTCGGTTTTTTATTTTCCTCGTAAGAGAGAAGAATATAGTGTAACCGTGAAAAAATCACTCTTTGAGATCTTTGCTGATCTTTTGGTAACAATCCAATATGGCGGCCTAGTGAAATGTTAAAAAAATTATTACTAAAAAACTACTCACCCAATTTACCTAAAATTTTGCACTAAAATCAAGTATTATGTAGATATCAACTGGGGAAATTTTAGTACGAATCCAACACGGCAAAACAAAATGGCGGCTTGATAAAATATTAAAAAAATCAACCCGAAAAACTACTGGTAAAATTGTGGTACGAATTCAAGATGGAAGAGCAAAATGGTGGCCAAATAAAATCGGAAAATAAACCCTCCAAGGTTTTACACAGCTTCTAGTTTTAACATTTCTAGATGCCCAAAACCATATTTTCTCAATTTTGTCGGTCTGCCTGTTTGTCCGTTTACTGCATAGCTAAACAATTACTTATCCGATTGCGTTCAAATTTTGGTTAGAAATGAAAGGTCTTATGGAGATAACCTGGTAATATTTTGATAAATATCCAATATGGAGGAATAAAATGGCCGCCTGATGAAATGTTAAAAAATTATCGCTGAAAAACTGATTATCCAAATTAACTCAAATTTAACAAAAATAAAGTGTTACATAGAAATAAACATTTTCTTATAAATCCAAGATGACGCGACGGCCTAATAAGATACTTAAAAAATCAACCTAAACAACTTATTAGATTAATTTCAAATTATGTGCAAGCATTAATTGGGATATAGGAATAAACTGGTACGAATTCCACATGACGGAACAAAATGGCGGTCTTAAAAAAATAATGTAAAAACTACTTATTCAATTTATTTTAAATGATGTCCATAAATCAGAAACTGGTAAATAATTGGTACGAATTCAGTATAATGAAACAAAATGGCCTCCAATAAAAATGTTGGAAAAAAATGTATAATTGTGTTACTAAATCACTTTTTGCGGAAGTAAATTGGGTCCCAGTTCAGTATTCCTAACAAAAAGAAAAATTTGTAACTAGGGAAGTTCCGGGTAAAGGATGTTTATCCATTTTTAAAGTGAAAAACAGGAAACACGTCAAATTTCTTTAATTATTTAATATAAGGACATTTTTGTCCACTATGCAGGATGAAACAACCCTCTGAAAACGAAAAAAAATATATATTACACAAGCATTTAGTATTTTAACAAACGGGGATATATTGCAATTTCCTCAGTTTTTGCATCCATAATATTTTTTCTACTGTAGAGGGTGTCCCGTTTTCGATATTTTTATGGTGTATCTCTTTTATTAGTGAAGATAGAGGATTCCGGTTTTCGCGACATGGTGCTACTTTTTTCTGAAGCGAAAGATGACCCAAACAAGATTTGTATTCGTTTTGAAGATACAGTGTGAAATTGAAAATATTGCATTTTTGCGGTTGTTGTTTAACTTATCGAAAAGGTAAAAACTGGATCTGACACAGATTTTTATGTAAGCTGTCGTTTTTGAGATATAACACAAACTTATATTTTTTTAAATGGGACACCCCGTATAATTTTATTTTATATTATTCAGTTCGCAATTCACCTAGTAAATTGCATTTTTTTAGATATAGACTCAGTTTTTTGAAGTAGGCTGGGATTGCCTAAACAAAACAAAAGAAAATTGTTGTCATTATAAATAAATTACTTCTCTATTACTCTTCTCTCTACTTACTCTGGTTCGTTTCGATGCTAAATTAGGTAACCGCAAAAATTATTTTAAATTTTATTATAAAAAATGGCTAGAAACCAAATGTTTTCTAATGAAGAAAAATACGACATGTTGCTCTGCTTTGCACAATCTAACGAAGATGTTAACGAGGCTTCAAAACTATATTTATTAAGGTATACTTAGCATTCGTCGTATTTTATAATAAATATATTTTTATGCAGCTGTTGGCGTTTTAAAAATAGGCATCCAGAACGCAGACAACCCTGTGATATAGTGCGAGAACGAAAGAAAACCGGGCGGAGTTAATCGGTTGAGGAAGGTCGGCCAAGAAATCTCTTTAAACCAATGGTGTCCCGTCGTTCTTTAAATAATATGGCACTCCTTTTTGACTATACGCACTTCACATAATTAAAAAATGTAACTATGCTTAATGAACCGTTATCTATATTTGTCTGTTTTCTTTCGTGTACCGCACCTCTATATCTCTATTGTTTTGCAAAAACGGCGAACTTTCGAATTTCAAAATGATTTAATTTTGATTTTTCTTGATCGATTTACCTATAAACATATTTTTTTTGAGTTCTGTCATTAACGGTTGCCGAGTTACTACCTACGTCCACTATTGTTGGACCACCTAGTATAGTGATACACGATTTACAAGTCCAGATTTTACACGGGCAGCCAGCATCAGATCCAGTGAACGAGATTTACCAAAATTTTAATTTATGCATTTCGACTTTGGGCTGCTCGTTTATGCCAAAAGTGGCCGTCTGTCTCCGTTTGTCATATTACTTTATACAGGGCCGTCATTGTGAAGTACTATACAGGGCGTTGCCTAATTGCGTGCTAATGTTAAAGGGGGAGTTTTTATGTCCTAAAAGTCTTAACTTTTGAAATACAGGATGGTAAAGTTTAAAAAGAAAACATTTTTTTTCATCCCAATTCTGATGTTATTGTAGATAACTGTATGAAATTTGATATACGTCTTCTATGCATTAAGGAGCATACGGATTTACCCAGGTTAATTACATATGCACGCCACTGGAAGAAATTACAAAAATTGATTCTTAATAAAAAATGACCTTTTATGCATAAAAGACGTGTATCAAATTTCACACATTTTATTTATAATAGCATCAGAATTAGAATTAAAAAAAAATGTTTTTTAAAAACCCTGTATCTCCAAAGTTAAGACATTTAGGTTCATGTTAAACTTTTAAAAACTTCCAAGAATCACCCCCCTTTAACATTAACACGCAATTAGGAAACGCCCTGTATAGTACTTTACAATGACGTCCCCTGTACAAAGTAATATGACAGACGGAGACAAACGGTCACTTTTGGCATACCCGAATAGCCCAAAGTCGAACTGCATAAGTTAAAATTTTGATAAATCTAGTTCACTGGAATCAGTGCTGGCTCCCCTACTATAACTACATTGATGTGTTAATTTTGGACAAATATGAGTTCTGTAGTTTTTCAAATATATATTAATTGCAATATTAGATATTTTTTGACACCAGGTATGGAACAGAAAATTCATTAGTTTGAAGCAGTTTATTGACTACTTTATAAACAATTTTACAAAATATATGAAAAAAAACTAAGCCATTTTTGAGGTTGACGGCTGTGATTCTAATGGTTCGATTCCTTCTAAATCGTTGTATTCCTCTGAAAATGATGAGGTTTCGTCGTCACTGCTTGAAAATCCCAGTGTGACAACTAAATCATCAATAACCCTTTCAATTTTGCCATCTACTTCCTAGTATTTATCTTCAATAGAACGAACATGTTTAACATACGATTTCCGATTTTCAGCCGACATTAAGTCAATCGCTTTTAATGTTATTTTATTTAAATCTGTAATTGAAAGTTCACCGGTGTTCACCGCTTTCGAATATATTTTTTTACTCCTGCCCATGCAAGTTCAATAGGGTTGAGGTCGCACATGTATGGAGGCAGCCTTAAAGGTATATGACCGAGGTTACGTAAAAGACCGTCAATTTTATACTTTTTTTCTCTAAGCTTGTTAGCTGATATTACTTCATATAATTGATATTTTCTCAATGTTGGATCACATACAAGATTGTTCGATTTAAGCCACGATAGCACATGAGCTTTTGTAAAGTGTTTAGTTCGCACTTTATCGTGCAACCACTTTTCGAAATTATCTCTATTCATCTGTCCATGATAGTCTCCAGTTGTTAGTTTCTAGCGAAAAACTAAAGCAGCACCTGGAACAAATTCGGCTTCTGAACCAGCATGAACTATAATAAAGCGACTACTAGAGCGGATTCCCTGAACAACACCTGTAACACTTTCACTTTGCCAGCATTTGTTCACTGTCATATCGTTATCTACCCAGGTTTCGTCTAGATACACAATATTGCGTTCTTCTTGCCTATATTGCCTTACAGTTGATAGATATTTCACTCGCCAGTAAAAAATATTTGGTCTCTCAATGAGCAATTTTCGTTTATTTTGGCACTTGCGCCAAACAAAACCTTTTGATCGTAAAAGCCGATTTAAGGTTTTATACCCGTACGGAAAATCTATTTTGATCTTTACAGCACGAAGTAGGGGTTTGCAGGTCGGAACCTTCTTCAAGTTTATATAAAAATCCTCTATTGTTCGTCGAATTACTTGAAAATCACTATCCTCAATTTTATCATTGTATGATAATCGGGGTCTTTTTTTACCAGGAGGTTTTAAAGATGAGGTAGAACATGAGCGATCATTATGTTCTCTTTGAATTTTTTTTACACTACTTTCCGAAACACCAGTGTAAAATGCAGCGCGTTCTGTTCGATTTTGAATTGGACTAGTCAAACTATTATTTTCAGCTTCTCTAGTACACGCCTCTACAACGCTCGCAATAACTTCACGTGCACCGCTTAGAATTGTTTTTCCTCTTTTGCTCGCCATCGTTACTTCGAAATAATAATTCAAATTCAACGCAAGGCATTTATATAGAAATGAAAACAAATGCTCAAAATGTATAGGAGCCACTGGAAAGCTAGAACTTTCTAGCGGCAAGTGCATGGAGACTCTAGGCACATCCCAATTACAAGTGGACCAGTGCGAAATTTACTAAATCCTCGATTAATTTTTCGTACCGCTTAGGTGGCGCACTTTATAGGTGAAGCGGCAAACTATTACAACAAATCAAATAACATAAAATTTATTTGCGTACAGAAATTTTACTTTTCTGCTTGCTTAAGTCTATGAACCTTTATTTTAAGGACCGCCCGGTTTTCGCACTTTATTACATTTCTTAGAATGGAAAGAAATCTAGTTCATTTCGGATCTTTTAATAAGCCGCGAAGTAAAACCTATAACAAGCAAAAAAGGAAGACGTAGTTAATGTTCTGGCGTCCATTGACGTAGATCTTTCAGGTTCTTGCAGAAAAATCCATCAGAATGTTGGCGTTTCAAAAAGCCGGGTACAAAAAATTTTAAGGAAACAACACTTATATCAGGGCGACGCGCAGCGTCGTATGATTTTCTGTAACTGGTATCTAGAAAAATGCGATAGTGACCCTGACTTTTGTAGAAAAGTAATTTGGTCCGATGAGGCATATATAAGTAGCGCAGGAGTATTAAATGGGCATAATTCTAGATACTGGTCGCAAAAAAACCGGCATCGAATATTTGCTCACGAACGACAGGGTAGGTATGGGTTTAATATTTCTTGTTTCATATTAGGTTCAAAAATAATGTATCGTATATACCAGGGGAGCTTAGATACAGATCGCTATTTCCAAATACTGGAACTTATTCTACCGGAATTACTCGATGATCTGCCTTTGGTCTATTTACGCGACATATATTTTCAGCAGGATGGAGCACTTGCTCATAATTCCGGTAGAAAGTAGGCTTTGTGTAAGGCAAAATGGACATCATTTCGAGAAATTTCTTTAGGGTATAGATTTAGTTTTCTGTTTATTTTAGTGATCTTTAGTGGTAGGATTAGTTTTTGTTGTTGTTGTTGTTAGTGGCTGTTTAGAGGTATTAGAGGTTGAATTAATAACATGTTCATTTTATTCAATTAATAATACTTCTCAAGATTGATGGATTGACGGGTATAGCAGCAAAAAATATGTTAATAATAATTCTTTTTATTATAAAACTGAGTTTTAGGTCCTATTTTGAACCTTCTTTAAGGCAACAGGCTAAAATTATAACAATGTAAGATAAACTATGCTATGATAGTAATTACAAATCTACTTAAATTTTACATTATAATTATTGAATTATTAAATTGCTAAAATTTGAACATTTCTTGTAAATTAATATAAAATAAGGATAGACAAGGTAATAATTTCTTGAGGAATTTTGAAAAAAATTCTTGTTACTATAAAAAAAAATACACCTGAAAAATTCATTTCTTTTGTAAGCAATCCCAGCCTACTACCAAAAACTGAGTCTATCTCTAAAAAAATGCAAATTACTGGGCGATTCGAATAGAAAAGTAAATACCTACTATTATATATTTTCCAGAAGCTTATTGTGAACTGAATAATATAAAATAAAAATATACGGGGTGTCCCATTTAAAAAGTTATAAATTTGTGTTATATCTCAAGATAACAGTGACTATGCCACTAGATTCTACGTGAAAAACTGTATCAGAGCCAGTTGTTACCTTTTTGATAAGTTAAACAACAACCGAAATACGAGGAGGGACCCAAAAATACAATATTTTCAATTTCACACTGTATCTTAAAAACGAAGGTGGCTATGAAAATTTTGTTTGGGTCATCTTTCGCTTCATAAAAAAGTAGCACCATGTCGCGAAAACAGCGCAACCCTCTATCTTCACTAATAAAAACGACGAAAACGGGACACCCTGTACGATATCACAGGCAGTTATATTTATTTAACTTAAAATATTTGAATTAAAATAATATACAAAATAGCCGGGGGAAGTATCACAGATTAATTTAATCTATAATGATAAACCGTTTTAGATATGCAATTGTATTTAATTAATCATATTATATTAGTGTTATAATATTGAGTACAATACTGAGTCATGTGTGAAAATTACCTGCCGGCCGTTTCAAGTTATTCGGGTAATTTGCTTAAGGCCGACAAGTGTAATTAAGATCTGGATATTACATGTAGCCCATATGTCTATTGACCCACATAATAAACTGCCCTGTCTAGTGTAACCCGAATTAATACTCAATTGCTCTAAGATTAATATTGGTAAATTGACAATATAGTCTTAATTAATATCAGCTAGAAGATTTCTTGTATTCTAGCCTCTGAAAGACCGACAAACTCCTCGTTTCTAAGATACAGCACTGGTTTCATAAAGGAAAGTGTAATATATAGCCCAGTTTAGTTCCGTCAAAGCCTGTTTATTTTGTAATATGTACAGGGTGGCGCTTTTCCGACGTACATGCTGGGTTTAAGGGAATCTTTTAAAGATAGAAAAAAAAATTAACAACGAAATGCTAAGTCCATTTTAAATACAATATCCTGCTTCCCTGATTTGATTTTGATATAGGTACAAGGTATTATCCAAACTTTGTCATTTTTAAACATTCTGTGTGCCGGTTAATAATCAAGATAGGTAAATCTCCAAATTAGTTATTATTAAATATTTTTACGTAGAAATTACTGGCGTAACAACTTTGGAAGATATGACTCAAAGTTAAGTTTTTATATGGGACACCCTGTATATTCTTAAACATTTTGACTCGAAATGAATTTACGTTTTCATCAATACCAACGCATTATGTTTTCTTTCTTGAAAAGAAGTTATTATCGAATATTTTAATTTTCCATAAAAATAATTTGCTTTATCAAAAAAAAACAAATACTCAATTAAAAACCAAATCATCTGCCTAAAAATATTGAAATAAATAAATTGCTTAAAAAAATAATCGGCACAGCAAATTTGTTCGTCATTTTTAGGAGGCTGTATCTCAGAAACGCCTTAGCCGATTTTCAAAAATTAAAACGATTTCTATCCTTCGTGTTACCTAGTCTCCTTGTCTACCCTGTTCTTGTTTAGTAAAAGCTGCCCTGTTTAACCCCAGGGCATGAAATGTGTGTCCCTGTAATTTATGTCGTATAAAAGTTGCAATTTTAAAATAAGGTTTAAAAAAGAAAAAAACATTGACGCCAAATGTTTAAAAAAATATATCTAAAAAAATAATTGAGGAAAATCAAAACTGTAAAGTATGCATTTTCAAAAAGTTTAAATTAAAAAAATACAAATATCTAAGAGCTCTTACTATTAATATATATTTTTCGGGACTTTATTATCCTAGCGTTTCTGAACACAGATATTTAACAGTTTTGCACTTTTTTGTTAAGATAAAATGTTACAAGGTATTCTCAAAAAGTCTGTATTTTTTAAATTACATAGAAATTTGTATTTTTGCTCTTTTTATTAATGTGGAACTTTCGAGACTTTATTATCCCAGTTCCTCTGTACACAAAAGTAAGATGGTTTCGTATTTTTTGGTTTAGAAAAAAAGTTAATTACAAGGTGATTCATAAATGTCTACCCCATTTAACTTTGTTGCTTTACACAAGGCTTTACGTTATAGAAAAAAATCTAGATACAAAAGTTGTAGGATTTAATAAGTAATTTTTATTACTTATTAAATCTTAAAATTATTAATATATTTTTATGTATACAGGGTGTCTCAAAAAAGGCTGACAGACAAAAGTCGCAATTTTTTAAAATAGAGCAGCTTGTATTTTTGATTCTAGTGAAGAAATTAAAAATTTTGATACCGCACCATATGCTAAACTTTGTGTTTTTGAGTTATGAATAATTCAAAAATAATTATTGAATTTGGGCATGTGGTATGTAGTACCAAAATTATTGTTTTTTTTTCAGTAGAATCGAATTATCATGTCAAACATAGGGTTAAAAAATACAGCTTTTCTCTGTCAGCCTTTTTGGGACATCCTGTATACATATGCGTTAAATCCTACAACTTTCGTATGTAACAATTTTGTTACATATGTAGTGTGTAGTATCAAAAAAAGTTAAATGGGTAGACATTTATAGTTAATGAAAATACCCTTTACAGGGTATTTTCAAAAATTCGACATTTTTTAAAATCTCTGTTTTAAATACAAAGAAGGTTAAATTAATTCAAAGTTGTACAATTATATGAATTAAATTATGTTTGAAAACTTAAAATTCCGGGTAGTAGAGATTACAAATTTCGATTTTTTTTCTGGCCTCAAAACCAAAAAAATTTTTTTTCATTGTAATATTTTTTGCCCATATCCTTCGAGTATAGAGAACTGGTATAATAATCACGCATATGTATACAGGATGTCCCAAAAACGACTGATAGACAAAGGTTGATTTTTTTTTAATGGATCACCCTATATTTGACCCGATATTTCGATTCTACTCGAAAACTAAGAATTTTTATTCTACACAATATATGCCCAAATTCAGTAAAAATTTTTCAAAAACAGAAAGTTGAACGTATGGCTTTGTATCAAAATTCTTAATTTCTCAGGAGAATTAAAATATCAAGTCAAATATGGGGTGTTCTATTTAGAAAAAAAAATGAAACTTTTGACAGTCAGTCTTTTTTGACACACCTTGTATACATAAAAATATATACGCTAAAACTACTTATTAAATCCTACAACTTTTATATTTAAATTTTTGTTTCTAAAAAAAAACAAAAAAAATACGAAACCACCATATTTGTGTGTACAGAGGAACTGGGATAATAATGTCCAGAAAGGTCTACATTAATGAAAAGTGCATATAGAAATTTGTAATTTTTGCAATTTCAAAAATACAGACTTTTTGAGAATACCCTGTAACTTTATTTCTGTACAAAAATTGCAAACCACCATACTTCAGTGTGCAGAAAAGCTGGAATAATAAAGTCCTAAAACTTTTATATTAAATGTAAGAACTCACAGAAATTTGTAATTTTTGAAAATATCCTGTAACTTTGTTTTTAAATAAAAAAATGCAAAACCTCTATACTCCTGAAAACTGGGGTAATAAAGTCCCGGAATTTCCACGATAAATAAAAAAAGCACTAGAAATTTTAATTTTTTTTAATTTAAAAAACACAGACTTTTTGTAAATACCCTGTAACTTTTTTTTAGACAAAGACCACTCCAATTTTTAAAAATAATCGTTTATTAAGTAACCTATAGAAACAATTTAAAGTTCAGCACGTCAATATGTCATCAATTTTGACGTTTTAATGACGAACAATATTTTATTTAAATGAATATGTTAGAATGATATTTGGAATGTCGAAAAAATAGTTTCGCTGCGTCTAATTTGAGAGATATTTCGAACGACGTCAAACGCTTTCAAAGGTTAGAACTGCACAAATCTGCTCAAAACTTATTACAAAGCAAATCGACAAATAGACGAAATAAATACACCAACAAGTGTCAAAATGAATCTTATGGTATTCACGAGGGAAACAAGCAATAAGCGCATCGAAAAAAGTTAAAACCATATTAGAAAATTACAATATCTGGTAATATATTATGGAACGGTCCAAAATTTGCATCCTGATTATCCAGGACATTCAGTTTATGGTATTTAAAATAGGCAAACGGAAACATATTTTTCGCAAAATTATTTGGACTGATGAAGTTCATATATCTATTGGCACAGTTAACAATGATAATAATTTATTTTGTGCAAATCATATCCCAGATCCAATAGTCGAACGGGTAACAAAAGATAAATTTGGGTCTAAAGTGTGTTGCTGCAAAATTTTTCGCTGCTGTACTTTTTAAGGGAATCAACATTAACTGCAGAAGATATTAATGATATATTTTTTCAGCTGGAGGGCGCCCCAAGTCACAACGCAATAAAATTTAGAGATTCTGAAAGGTCATTGAAGAGCGGTGGCCTGCCCGGTCTCCGGACTTGAAAACATATGATTACTTTTTGGAAATGTTTAAAAAATTATATTTATAAAGTTTAAAATCCACGATGTTAATCAGCTTCAAAGGTAATCTTGGCTTTTCTTAAGAAGATATCGGAGTAACTCTAAGACGCGTCGACTTTTCAACGCCTTATTTAAGGACGAAAGAAAAAATCTCCCAAGTAAAAGTTTTTTTTTTCATTACGATTATCGGAAAGTCAGCGCTTTTTCACATTTATTTTTTTATTTTAATAGGATTATATTTTCACTTAAAATTTTTGTTAAGAGTATACCAAACGACTTCGCACAAGGGTTGATATTGTCTTAAAAAATTGTTTTATTTTCTACCAAAATTATTTTTTTAGATTTCAAATGCCTGAAAAAAAAAAACATTATGTAGCACATCTTATTATTGGTTTATTCATGAGCCTTCTAGTAACTTTAAGTAAATCGTCATTTGCTAACACCAATAATAAGTCTGCTTGGAAGACTATCATTTCCATAATAATGTGGGTTGCAAACCCGAATTTTCCTAAAGATAAATAAGGTAACTATAAATACACACTATGAATCTATATTAGTCTTGGGAAATCAAGCGTAACGCAGAAATAGGTCATTATTTGCATATTCGACTTTAAGGAATAAGAAACGTTCCGAGCTAATTAAAGGAAAATAGCAGGTATTCTCAAGAAAATTAAGCATTTCGGAGAAATAATACACAGGCTATATTTAGAAACGACGCAAGATAAAATGACCTTTCGAATAAACTTTGTCAATTATCTGGGCCTTAGGCGTGATGTCTTGTTAATCTTTCAGCTAGATGTTTTGAAGAACTTGGAGAATTGTGGGCGGCTTAATTTAGTTTTGAGTTTCGTCAAAATGAATTAACTCTTGTTATAGACTTAAAAACGGGCTATTATATATAGCTATTAGCAATTGGAGAAATTTAGCTAGAAAACAGTTTTCGACTCTTATGTTGCCCTTTAGAAATGGTCGCAGATAGCATACGAAAATGTGAAGTACTTGGCGGCGAGGGTTCCGAATAACACGTAAATTTCAAGAACAATTTAAAAAAAAAGTTCATATTCTAAAACTGCCGAACGGATTACGTTGCGTCTACCAAACTTTTCGGAGTGGTGTCTCCCTATGATATCTATCGGCCTATTGTTTCTATGCACGATGGGCCGATTTCGTGTCAACTTTATTTCAAAAAAAAAATTAAAATAAGACCATTTCGGACCCTTCGGATATCTTAAAGCTTTTGATGGGGAAATTAAAAGAGACAAAATTTCTATAAGAGTATCGTTCGAAAAGTAGAGAAAAAAAATTATTTTACCAAAAACTTCGATAGTAAATTTCATTTTTCTCCAAGAAGAAATAACGTCTCGTGGAATGACGAATGCATTAAAATATCTTAAAAAGGCGCATCTACCAATCATGTCTCTTTTTATGTGGATAGTGAAATATTGAAGTAAACGTCATTTTTATTTTAGCAGTTTTCAACTATTTTCTGGTCATATCGATTAAGAATTCTAATGTCGGACGTGTGCTTGACCGATCGGAGATTAACACGGTGTTAGTCCATACTTTATGTAAAACTCCTGGAAATTCCAAATCCCAGGATTAAAAGGTTTGAGAGATACAATCTTTTAAACGAAAGAAAGTTGCGAATTTTGTCCAAGACTGTGACCCTATTCTTTGTCGGACTCATTTAATTGGCTTCGACTCCCATATGTAAAGTATTTTGCTAGGTTTTCAAAAAATACGTGAAACACGCGTTCAGAAAAGAATTGTTTTTCATTTTTTTGGGATTTTTTGGTTAAATTTTCATCAAAATTGCGTATGCTTTGCTTTGAATATCTGTAACGACATTAAAAGTATACAAAGCCAATTTTAACCTTGACGTTCTTGTGGATAAGCTTTATGAATTTGCTAAATTCACTAAGTCGATCCGGAAAAGTACTGAGAAGATTGAGCTGAGATTTTAAAATTATTTCTATATGAAATCTTGTTATACATATAATTTAAGTTTTTAAAATGCTTCTATAGAATAAGTTTTTATAATCTCTCTGTTATGCTTGGATGTTTTTGAAACTTCACATTATTGCTTTTGCCTACTCCTTAGCGATATAAAGGATAGTGGAATACGTGTATTTAAATGACAACGATTTGATATTCTTCCTTTTTCTCCCTTGGGGTTTGACTAGGTTTTAAGTATAATATACAATTCTAAGGAATTTATAACCCGAAAACTGACTCCAATAATATATTAACAAATACCTTAGTGTAGTGGGTGATTTGTTAAACGATATTTTTTACTTTTGGATCTTTTTATATTCGTATATTTATTATTCGTAATAAAATGTATTTGTCCGTAACAGTATTAACATCTGTGCATTAATAGTTTCAGTGCATTAATAGTTTCAGTGAAACCAAAAATTCTCGTGTTTCATTTTCATCGTGCTTCCCCCCTTACCCTTACTGTTTATCTGGTTGCGCTATACTTTGCAGCTTTTGTTTATGACCATATTAAAATATTTTTTATAATTAATATTGTAAGTCGCCGGCTGAAGTTCGGTAAATTTTAATCAATTTTTTTTGTGTGTGCCCAAGAAACATCCTTGGAAATTATTTTCAAGTTTGCAAGTCGTCCGCTAGAGACCCCAATGGTCAATATGAAAAAGAGAATTTTCTCAGAAACGTTTAAATACTTTCCAGAAGCCGTTTTCTCTAAGTCGTTGAATCAAGAGTGGGGGAAATTGCGGAAATTTCGTTTTCAAAAAAGCCCCTAACTCTCTTTCTGGCGAAAGGATTTGTTCTCGTTAAAAAGTGCATTGACTAGGCTATTAGGTGATGTATCAGCTCTGTTGTTTTAGATCTTGCGCCGAATGCCGGATTATCTTTTTCTGACAAATTCGCGTAAAAACTTTAAATATAATGATATATTTTTAATTGGTTCATAAGGGTAAGAATAAAAAAAAAACAAGAAAATAATAAGGGTAAAATAGTTAATACGGTTCATAAAATACGTTCTAAATGTGGGTTAACATCATATATGCACGGGTTAGGGTTTTAGCTGGTCGACAATAATATTTGATTATCTTTAAGTTATTAAATTGCCTGTAGAGGAAGAAATTTAAGAAACTAATAACAAATAATAATTTACCGAAATTTTCGTGAAAAAGGAACTGCCCCTTCCCTCAGGATTTTTAATCTTCAGCTCTTTCCTTGTACGACAACTGGAAGCAATTTTTTTTCCAGAAAGAAATTTTTTTAAAAAGAGAAATGGTTTCAAAAATAGCATTAAACATTAAAAAACAATTAACTTTATGAATCCCTAATTACTTAATCACAAACAGAGATTTATATAATATGTGTCTACATATATATTTCATAGCAAATATACACGGTCTTTATTAGTTTGACACCCACTTTATAAAGTCAAATTTTTATTGTAGAATTAAATATTATTTTTTACTTTACTGTGCATTTTTGTGATGTCGAATTTTTTATAAAAATTTTATTTCATGTTGCCGGAATTACCGTATTAATATTATATAAAATAACGTGCCATCTATTCTCACTTATACAAAATTAACAATACTCATTGTCAAAATTTAAAATGACGAGTAAAATTAAACTGGCTGCCATTAAAAACCTCGAAAACCATATGGTAAACAAGGTATTAAATGCATACTTTTTTTCTGATGATATGGCGAACGCAATATATTTTGTCTCCGGCGCCGGCGCTGCCGTAAACATGTAAAACATGTTTAATATGACGCCCTCCTGCCTTTTTAACATGTTTTTAGTATGTTTGCTATGTAATTACTCCGGCAATATCCTGAAGAGTATATAATAGTATAGTATCCTGAAAATGGCATCCAAGTTGGTCAAATCATCGAGGAGTAATCGATGTAAATACAAAAAAAACATAGGGTCTAGTTGATAACCTGCTCCTTTTTTAAAGTTGATTAAAAAAAGCACTTTCCTCGTCCTTAACTTTGCAGTAATACTGCTCGGATTTCAAATCAATGGCATATTTAAGATCCACTTTTTTTTAAGGAAAATGATACAACTAGTATAAAGTAAGGACCTTTTCTTCGGAAGTTGTACTTAAGACTAAAATAAAATAATGACTTTTTTCTTTGGTTGTCCATATTGCTTATGCGCAAAACGCTTACCTATCTAGGAATCAGAAACTAAAGACTTTTTTTTGACTATTGAAAATTTTTCATCGTCCCAAAACTCTCTTAAAAGCGATATCTATATACGCCACTGTTCCAGATGTCTAAATTCAATACATAACCTACAAAACCACCGAAACCGCATGATTTTTTTTTAGAATGCTGCAAATATTCAGTGAATTTTGTTTGGTTTTTACTTTTTAGTTTAATACGTTTTTTTCCCTACATATCAATATAAAAATAAATATACAAAAAAGTTCTAATTTTTTCCACTTTAAGAAATTAAAGAAAATTTTTCATTTATTAAATTTTTTAGTTCTATTTGGAAGAGAAAAAAAAATTTAAATTTCAAAAAATTAAACGTTCAATTTTTTGCTTTTAAGGTTATTTGGTTCTTATTTTTTAAGCATATTTGCTTTTTTCCTACATTGGATTGAAAAAATAAATATTAAAAAATAATAATTTTGATTTTTTTTATTATGAAATTATATACCGTTTTTATCCATTAAAATGTTCTAGTTTAAAAAATTTTGAAAAAAAGAATTTAATTAAAAAATCACTAAATTTGCACTTTTTATCCGTTCTTTTAGACGAAATGACTTAAAATTTGTGACCACTAGAAGAAAATCATCAACTGCATGACATAAAGAATTTTCGAAATTCTACTTGTGTTTAATTGTGAAAATAGGAAAATTCTTGATGTCATGAAGTTTTTGTTGTTTTGTAGGTTATAGATTGAACATAAAATTCAAAAAAATCTTCTTGTTGAACTAAAACCTGAACCATATAACGATGAGATATTAGGCTCACTAACTCACATCCAATATCTTTTAAAAACCGTGCTAAATATTTTGCTCAAATATATCTTATGAGTTAATTATAAATAAATCACTCTATTTAAAATTTCCATGGAAACAAGAAAAATACGCGATTTTTTCACAAAGCACTATTTCACATGCACATAAAATCCAAAACAACACAGGTCACCCAAATAAATGCCCGTTTTAACAGAACCAAGTTTTTTAAAATCATTTTACCCAAAACAGAGACACTTTTCTGCAAACGAAATTTCGAAGTTGCTTTCACCATTCATTTTACAACTTTACACTTTATGGAAGACTATATAACATTTTTATTCTAAATTCATACTATTTGGGAACCCAAAGAGTACACTGAAAGGATATTCGTTTAATAAAATACATGTGTTTTATGTATATAAGAGCTAATGGGTTTAAGAATACGTTTTAATGTTCGTCTAAAGGTAATCTCATAAAGCTTTCAGCCTTTAATTTTAAATTGATTTTAATAATGATTTAAGGCAAGCATTAAATAGTTTAGTTATAGCAGTTCACTCTTTACAAGCATCGTAATTCAAACAGGTTTTAAGACTGTCTTAAAATATTCAAGATCGTTTTAAGAGGCTAATAAATTATTAAAGTATTGATAAAACTTTTATTTCTATAAAATTGTTAGCTGTTTTAAGTCAAAAAAAATGAAATTTATATATAGTTATAAGTAAAACCCATGATTTGTATTGTTATCCCAAGTGAATCTTCAGAAAAAGCTAGTTGATGTTTACTATTAAGCCGTTTTTTGCAAATCAATAAGAATCAAAATAAAAACATTATTTGTTTGGACATTTGAAAGGGTAAATGAAAAATTATAAATAAAAATCGAGTATCGTTAATTATTCGTGGAACATAAAAATCGTCAAAGAACAAATAATACAAATTCACTGGAACTACAACAGTTTTAACTAAAAGGAATTTTTTAAATTTTGTTTTGTGGGGAAACAATTAATGGGTTCTTTATTAGGGATGCAACCCGGATTTTATAGTTTGGTCATAATTCTATTCCGCCATCTTCCCAGCCTCGGTTACTATAACTAAGCAAATTTTTAATCTTCATTTCTTTGCACAATTGTATATATTATTATTATTATTTTTTACCACCCATTACCGAAACGCTTTTTGAATACAGCACATTGACAGATGATATCGACATAGAAAGATAGATATGAAATTAATTCCTGAGTTATCTTTTAATTGTTTTTGAGAAATAAGCTAGAATTTAGAAGTTAAAACTCTATTTTTTTAACTCTGTCTTGCAAATGGAAAGATGTATTTAAGATTTTTTCCGCGATTTTGATTGCTGCTGGAGCAATGTTTCACAAAAGTGGTGCATTTAGAAATGAAATATTATATTAAAACTTAGTTTTTATTTTATTTTTATTTACCTCTAATACATATACTATTAAGGGGAAATTGCACGCAGTATTATGGATCATTTGCAAGCCTTCTGCCGCTGCAATATTGTGTTAAAACTTTAAGAGATATGGATTAGCTTCAATGTGATTTCAATAGGGAAATATGTATAGTTGGGCGGTAAATTCAATTTTTTATCAAAAATCTAATCCAGAATTATAAAATAAAAGTAGATTTGTCCATTTTCGGCCATTTTTCAACCACTTTTTGACGCAAATGCCGTCGCATATATATTTTTTTTCCACAAAATGGCTCTTTACCGCCTTGCATTGATCCTTTGTCTACGTAACTGCAAAATTTGAAATGGTAAATCGTACTCATGTCTTTGTATTTCTGCAGCGCGTGAACCTTTTGAACCCATTTTTAAACGAAATGTAATTTAAATTGCCTATACATAACACATTTTTTTGAGGTCGGACGTGCAGGAAGTTTTTTCTAATACGTACCTTTTCATCTTACTTTGAACTTGACTAGACTCTGTCGCTAGTTTTTCACTTTTTGCGTGCAGTTCTCCCTTAACCTATTTTTCTATATAAAAAAACGCTTTTACATTTTTTTTTTCAATTTTAATTCCGAAAAAAAATATTTTATATTAAAACTGGTTATTATAGAGACTGCATATTTTTTAGGCCTATATAGGCAATACACTACTATACTATTTTTCTTCAACTTTGCTTTCAAATTGGTATTTCATACGTTTATTTTTACATTTCTTATTCTCTAATACGAAGAACTTTTTATATCCTTTAATAAAGCACACTTGCGATCTTAAAATATATTTGAAATTCAACTTACCTTATGGAATTCTAATCTAGTTGCAAATTGCTTTAAGCAAGCAAAATAAAATACAGTGATAAAATTTTCGTTACAACCTGTACCTTTTAAGAAGGTTATAAGTTTGGTTTTATAGAAGCTTTATTACTTCTTTATTGCAGACGTACAAATTTTTCATTAGATTTTATGAAAATATTTAATATAGGCTATAACAACCTGCTTAAGAATGTTCCTTTTAGGTTCTAAGAAGGTTTTTGTTATTGATTTGATCAAGTTATTATGACAAAGAAGAAATAAGAAAGCATTTATTGACACGGTGTTTTTTTGGGCATTTTTCTGAGAATATTCTCCTTTCCTATATGACATCGAAACAACAATTTTCATCAATTTTTCTTAAGTACTTTTCTTAAAAATCGTTTTTTCTTACAAAATTTTGTAAACTTTACCGAGATACAGTCGCCCACCTTTGATATTTGGTTACTCTATACAAAAAATCATATCTTTTCAGTATTTTGATCCCAAAGTTTTGTTAAACTTAATCTGTTGGTATGGCGTAAAGTCCCTATGAACTTACCAATACATGCGAACGGCAGCCAGTCATCTTTTCGGAGAGCTGTAGGTTGCAGGTTCTCGGGTACACCTTTCGAAATTAAAATGGGCGCCACCTAATTGACTGTGACTCAATTAGGAAGAAATCTATATTGATATTTAAATGCAGACAAAATAAAGATTTGGAGGGCTTTTCAATAAAACACTATATAAAGTGCAGACTGTAAAATTTTAATGATCAACTTGCTCTTTTGATTTTTTTTTTTTAAAAAAAATTGTTTTATAAAATAATGTTTGACATGTGAAGCTTACATTCAAAAATTCAATTAACATGAAGATATAAAAAAATAAATCAAGAAAATGTAAAATATATAAAATATATCAAATATATGAAATGTGATAGAACGTTATTACCATTATATCATCAACCTATGAACATCTGGCGAAATGTCATGTCGCAAATATGAATATATGAAAATTAAATTAAATAGCGCACAGGGAATCAAAAATTCATGAATTTTCTCTTACACTGCCGCAAGGAAAAAAGTTATAAAAATATAAAGTGTTTCACCAAGGCTGTTTTACAAAAAATAGGTTACCTACTTCCTTTCTGCTACCTTATATAAAATTCATAAATATAAAAATTAAGAATTAATTCCTTGTACTCTTACAGGAAGGAACGCCAAAACCATTGTAGAACTCTTGGTTTATATACCCCAAAAATTACACCATAAAATTGAATTCTTAACCTGAAACCCTACAAACAATTGTTTGTCTTACAATAAAATCGACATGGAATGTGCAAAAACAAGTCATTTACAACACAACTATTCAAAGACATTGCCTTACCTCTAGTCATCTAGAGGGCTCCTTCGACGTCAACGGTCACCAATAAAGGGAATTTCCAGACATCTAGAAAGGCTTCTCGAGGACCGACAGCCAAAAACAAAATTCAGGACGCCATTCTGTTTATAAAAGATAATTGCGAATTAGCTCACAGTAGGAAACTAATTTGAAAATCGACTTACCACGTGGTTGATCAAATGTGGAACCAAACAAAATGGGACCAAAATTTATGGCCAGATGATGTCCATAAATAGGCCTTAGACTTTCAACAGCACTGCACTTTAAAATAATTATTTATGGCATACTCTCAGTACTTTTAAAAAAATTGGTCCATTAAGGCCCTTTTATAAAGCCGGACACATGTTGCACCTCTAAGGAGAGCCAATAGAAAGGGACGAGAAAATCAGTTCCAGAAAATTCAAAGAAGTTTGACATTCCCCTCCATCATTCTTCCTCACTTCAGACTTATGCCAACCTAATGCCATAAAATAAAATAATAATTACAGTGGAGTTCACTGCTGGCGCCACTAGTAGAAGGGAGTAAGAACCCGATAACATTCGGTGTCCCCGAATACAGCTGGCGAATTGCTCCCGAGCAGAACCAAAATTATGACTTAAATGAAAAATCAGACACTGTCAAAGCTGGCTGGATGCCGAAAAATAAGAAACTAATGAAACCATAGTGACAGAAGAGAAAGGCAGGCAAATTCCGAATATTTATAAACAAAGCAAAAACAAATTTCTTTTGTCTTAATTTAGAGAAGTTGAAAATACTTTACAAAATGTAATCCAATGAATTATGAATAAAACATATTGAGGTATGTAAAATGTAATTTACATAAAAGTCTTGATATTTTAAAGGTTATATTTAACTGCAAAGTTATAATGTTCAATTTTGTTTCAGATTACTAATGGGATTAAAATAATGAAAAACCATAAGCAAAATGTCTGTTTAACACCATACCAAGCAAACATAAAGAAAGGCAGCTTGGAGAGATGAAAACAAAAAGTTATGTCAACTGAAACTTTCTAATAGTTCGAGTGTTCTCAAAGTCTTAAATTGATATTTACAAGAAAGAAGAGAGTAAATATGTTTATCATAATTCATGTGAGTGAAATGGACTGAAAGAAGAAACCAAAAAAACAGAATATTTTATTGTAAATGAAAAAATTGTTATTTTCATTAATAAAAAAGGCCGGTATCTTATGAACTAAAACTGATTATAGATTCAAACTATGCCACTTTCAATAGTAACACCCTATTAATAAAGATTTTATTAACTTTCTTTTATAAAGTGTATGATATGTAAATTTGGAAAAATCCAACTTGTAGAGTTATACGACAGAATGGTGTTAGAACACTGTGTAAAAATCAGTAACTATATAACTAGCCAAATTTAGTAATTGCCTCACTGTTACTATAAACTAAATAATTATACATAAATTTGAAAATGTTATACTACCCCCCTCCGAAAAAAAAATAGACTATCTCGATAGGCTATTTAAACAGAGCTTAAAGTCTGTACACTAAAAATAAAAAATAACTCTTATGATCCTATTAAAATCAAATGATCATAAATTATACTAAATATCAGTAATTTTTGGATAAAAGGTCTTCTGAGATAATTTTTTGGTTTGATAGCTTCGTGTATCACTCGCCTTAATAAAAGGAGTCAAAATCAGTAAGTACACAATCAATAAAAGTCATAATAGGTAAATATCACTATAAGTATAAATCGATACCAAACAACTCAGAAGCCAAAAATCACAGTTTACATTCAAATGTAATTAATGTCAGACTGACACAATTGTCTCATAGGGACAAATGAGGATATCCTAGACACTTAATAGTCAGGTTATCGACAAAAATAGGTTTCGACTCTCGAGTTACATAATCCAATAAAAGTAATTCAAGCCAAGAGTCATTCTGAACTCCAATATGTTTTATATAAAACATAAACACAAATTTGTTTGGGACAGGCAATCCTAAAACAAACTTATTATACTATCCTAAACCAAATCTTATGCCATTGCCCTCTAAACAAATGACACTAAAATTCGAGCTACGACTCAATAATACAAAATAACTTTCCTATATTAGGATAGTTTAGGCAAAATGTAACTGAAAATAATATACAGAGGTACTGTATCGATACAAGAAAGGAGCTCGCAATCTATGCAACTAGCACCTTCCCAAATTTCACTTGGGCATTTATCAAAATACAACCCAAAAGCAAAACAAGAAAAATGAATAATGAAAATAATCAGTTACTGACATTATGGTACAGTAATATATACAACTCTATAATATTGTATACCGGTATACCTTTATCAAAACAATATAAGTCAATATAATGAAAATATGGAAGTGTTGATCAGACACTTACATACAATGTTTCTCAAACTCTAATGTTGAAAATGCATTGTGCCAAATTCTCTAAAAAACTCAAAACATTATATAGTGCATAGGCCATTAGCAACCATATATACTTCAATACTCGACAAACTCAAAAATGGACAAATCCAAAATATGCTTTCACAGCTCTAAATAAATTTGTCAAAA
Source organism: Kuschelorhynchus macadamiae (assembly GCA_030620095.1). Lineage (NCBI taxonomy): Eukaryota > Metazoa > Arthropoda > Insecta > Coleoptera > Curculionidae > Kuschelorhynchus > Kuschelorhynchus macadamiae. The sequence continues at coordinate 497,734 of JAUTXW010004232.1, forward strand.
AAATACTAAGAGATTCAAAAACAAAATTATTGAGACATAAGGAAAAGCTCTACAAATCTAATGAACAATTTAGGTCCTTAATCTCAATAAAATAAATACTTAATCAGAATTGTCAGAAACAGAACTAGATGAATCTATGTCTACCACGGTATAAACTTTAAGATCTTTAATATGCCATTTTCCGGCTTTTGAACCATCTATATTTTTTAATTCATAAACTAACTTTGAAATCTTTTTATGTACTACACAAAGAATATATTTTGGAGCTAACTTTGCACTAAACTGATCAGCTGCACTTGACAATATTTTGTTTCTATGCCATACATAATCTCCAACATTAAAAGAAAAATCCCTCTTTCTAAGATTGTATGCTTTAGAGTTACGCTCATGAGCTAAATGAATTCTCTTCCTAACATCGATAAAAATATCTCTGAGATTCTGAAGGTTCGAAGCATAAGTATCCCTGTCACCAGGAGTTATTACAAAATCTTTACGTTGTTCGTTATGATCTGAATAAAATTTGCCTGATAATGGTGGGTGTCTACCAAAAACAAGAAAAGCTGGTGTAAACTGAGTAACTTCATGCTTAGAAGTGTTAATAGCTTGTTGAATTTTTGGTAACTCTATGTCCCACTGATTATGTTCAGTAACATAACTCCTAATGGCAGTACCTACTGTTCTATTATTCCTTTCAACAAAATTACACTGAGCTGAATAAAGAGCATTATACCAAATTTTAATTTCATACTTCTTACAGAGACTTTTAAAAGTTTTTGAAATAAACTGAGAACCATTGTCACATATAATAATTTGTGGACATCCAAAAACTAACAAAATTTGATTTTCTAAAATGTTTCCTATTTGATGAGATTTAGAGGTTCGCAATGGATATAAAAGAGTGTATTTAGAAAACCAATCTTCTACTACTAGTAGCCATTTATGTCCTTTCTTTGATCTAGGAAAGGGACCCATAAGATCAATAGCTATGCATTCGAAAGGAAGATTAACCTCTTTCTGTCTACCCATTAGACCCATGCGAGCAGTATTTGGAGCCTTTTGTGATCCACAAACTAAACAGGATTTTACAAATTTTAAAACATGACGCCGCATTTGAGGCCAAAAATAAAATTCCTGAATCCGATTTAGGGTTTTGTAAAAGCCAAAATGTCCTGAAGTTGGTGGAGAGTGACAATGCTCAATGACTTCATTCACTTGAGGTGATGGAACTACCATTTTCCATTCTGGAAGATTAGAATTCATTGGCATAGTATCTGGTACAAATTTAAAGATAAAATCATCTTCAACCTTCCACTGTGGATAGTTTTCAGGTGTCTGAAGAATTTTCTCTCGAAGGTTATTATACCAGGGATCAATACGATCAGTATCAACACTAAAAGGGTTCAAAACAGAAATACATGGCAAACTATTAACTTTATTATCTTCCATATTAGAATGGATACGAGAAAGGGCATCTGGTATAACATTATCCACACCTTTCCTATGGACAAGATCAAAATTATGTTGTCTGAGTCTAACTGACCAACGGGCTAACTTTCCTGTGGGATTCTTGAGGTTGTTAAGCCAAAGTAGAGAATAACAGTCAGTAATGACTTTAAATTTAGGTGCTCCCTCAATCCACATTCTAAATTTCTCTATACAAAATATTACAGCAAGACATTCTCTTTCTACAACTGAATAATTTCTCTCTGCCCTGGAAAGTGATCTACTAGCATAAGCTATGACATGTTCTTCGCCATCAATTTCTTGAGTAAGACATCCTCCTAAACCAGTATTACTAGCATCAGACTGAATAACAAAAGGTTGTGAAAAATCTGGTTGGGTCAAGATTGGAGCTGAAATCAATAACTTTTTGATCTTTATAAAAGAAGTTTCGGCAGCATCTGTCCAAGTAATAGGCTGGGATTTCCTACGTCCCTTTAACAAATCATTAATTGGGGATACTAAAGTAGAAAAATCCTTTATGAAACGCCTGTACCAGGAACATAGGCCAATAAATCTCTTGACCTCTGTGGCAGTCTTTGGACGAGGATAATTTACCATTGCTGACACCTTCTCGGGATCAGTACGCAAGCTGTTAGATCCTACTATATAACCCAAAAACTTAAGAGAAGTTTTGAAGAACTCACACTTTTCCAAATTAACAGTAAGGTTTGCTTCTTTTAATTTATCCCTAATCTCTGCTAAAAGCTTTGTATGATGTTCAAAATCAGGACTACAAACCAAAATATCATCCAAATAGGTAAAGACAAAAGGTTCAAATTGAGGACCAAATATTGCATCAACTAAGCGTTGTTGCATCTGTGCAGCATTACACAGTCCGAAGGGCACAACACAAAATCTAAAAGAACCACGTCCTACGACATTGAATGAAGTTTTGTCCTTTGACTCATCATCTAGAGGTATTTGCCAAAAAGCTTTGCGAAGATCTATTGAAGAAATGTATTTGGCATTACGCAGGGAATTTAAAATTCTATCTATACTAGGAAGACAATAACTATCAAAACGAGTTAATTCATTGACGCCACGTAGGTCTACACAAAATCTATATTCACCATTAGATTTTTTAACTAGAAGAACTGGAGATGACCAAGGACTGTGTGAAGGTTCTATCACACCTAACTTTAACATCTCATCTATTTCTTTATTTAAAATTTGTGACATATATGGTGACATAGGATAAGGTTTTTTATGAAATGGTTTAGCATCACCTGTATCAATAGTTAAAGTTAGTTTATTTGTTCTACCAAGACGTTCTTCGCTATTAATTTCACCAAAAGAAGAAATCACTTTTTCGGCTTGAGACCTTTCTAAACTAGTGAGACTATCTAAAGTGCATAATGGGTTAAATTTACTACTTGAAAAATGATCAGTAGTTTTAATCTCAGAAACTAGATTACTTTCAATTTGCCATGAATCATTTCTAAAATCAACAGAAATTTTAAACTGATTTGCAAAGTCGCATCCAAAAATAAAATTATGGGGTAGTGAAGGAACTACAAGAGCTGTAATGACCTGACAAATGTTACCAACCACAATTGGAAGATCAACTAAGCCCTTAACAACTTGTTGTGTTCCATCAGCAGTACTAATATTTTTTACATTTGTGGGGTAGACCTTTAAATTAAAATTTTCCAACATGTCTAAGCATTTTAGACCTACAACTGAGGCTGTGGCACCTGAATCAAGTAAAACGGTAATATCTTGATCAAATATCTTAACAGAAATATAAGGGCGGTTATCTAAAGGTTTTTTTATAAAAAGTGGAGACAATTCATTTTTAGGATAAGTTTTATAAAAATCTGAAACAAATTTGAGCCACTTCTTCCACTGAGTACTATTACGAGAAAATTGTATACAAAGTGAGGACTTTTTATCTGACATGGTGCAACTGCCTCTCTGTTGCACTTGATTTAGTTTTTTGAACAATTTGGGCAAGTATTAGTTTTAACATTTTTCAAACCACACTTAAAACAAAATATTTTACGTTTTAAAGTACAACTATCATAAAAATGATTCGGCATGTCACAATTCCAGCAAGTAATTTTATTTTGATTTTTGGAAATATTTGTATCGCTAGACTTATTAGGGCCACAATTACTACTGACTGAGGCATTACCACCACTATCTGCCGGTTTATTGAAATTAGAACTATTCCCATATTTTTTACCTTTAAAATTTTTATTTGAAAACTTAGTAAAATGATTATTTTTATTGTCTGAAACATTGCTTCCCTTGTGGTTATTAAAATGTTTATTAAACCTATTAGGATTCTAATTTGAATTTTTATTATGGTAATTAGAATGGGGTATATATGTACTACTGTTAGATGATTCTCCAATCTCAAAATTATTTATTTGATTTACTGAATGATTTTTATTTTTTAAATAATTAGCCTCGTCTAATTTCCGACAAAGTGTCAACAAATCATTCACACTATTAATTTCAGCCAAAGCTAAAGGAGTTATGTAATCAGATAAAAGATTTTTTCTAATATGCTTAATTCGAGTTACTTCTGCTGGAGGGTGTGACAAGCGAGAAAATAAAATTTGCATGTGTGCAACATAAACAGCTACAGACTCTGTAGGTTTCTGTTTCCTATGTTTAATTTGCTCCCAAAGGTCATCCTCAACATCTGAATGAAGAAAGTCTTTCTTTAAACGAGAAACTAATGACTGCCAACTATCAACAGAACATTTAATACTTTTATACCAAATAAAGGCATCCCCTATAAAAAGTTCAGCGGCAGAATTGAATAAGTCTTTATCCTCAACTTTACGAGATTGTGCTAATTCTGTAATACGCTCTAAAAAGTTATATAGATTTTTACCATCTCCATTAAATTTTACTTGCCACTCTCCAATGGCAGGAATATTACCAGAACAGTTAACAATAGGTGGTGGAATATGAATAATTGGTTGTTGAGGCGAACTAGAAGTACTAGGTTGACTTGGATCTGGGTCTTTACTAATTTTATCATATAGGTCTGCTTCTAGAGCAAGACATGTTGCAAAAGATTCTTGCTTAAAGAGATCTTGGTGACTACCAGATACATGTAACCTACGCACTCTATTTGAAACATGAATCAAGCGAGATGTCATACGTAAAAATACTGAATCTTGAGCAATTCCTTCAAAATCTGAAATAATGTCTGAGATTGACTTAATAGATTTATCTATTTCACTTTTTTCTAACTCAAAATCTAAGGTTTCAACTATAAGATTTGATATTTGACTTTTCTTTGATTCTCTTTCTTTATGAAGTAAAGTAGTTAACATTTTTCTTTTATCAGCTACATTTCGTTGTGTGACAACTAATCTAATTTTAAGTTCATAATCTAATTCAAAATCTAGAAGATGATTAGGTTTATATGATTCTTCCATGGCTAAATAGGTTATAAGAAACTTAAATGGAACTTAAAAAGATATTTGAAAGGTTTGACTGATAATACAAGAAAGTTTTTGTTATTAAACAAAGCCAAAAGTGTGCTCAAAATTCACTAAAATTATTCAAAATATAAGACCTCTTCACTATCCAGTATGCGTTAACTGATAATTAAATTATTTTATCCTGATAAATATTAAAAAAACGAAACCAGTAGTTTATTGTCTTCAATAGATAATTTAAATGTTGTCAAGAATAAGACATCCAACCAATATAAGAAATCTCATTGACAATATAATAAAAATTTTGCCCTTACACTTTAACAAAAATAGTTTTCTAAAATATAGTCAGATATCAAAATAAGTGCCAAATTTTGTCGGAGATTAATCCTAATTATGCAAGCTATAGCATAAAACAAATATCATTATCTGACCAAAAGCTATACTGTATTAACCCTAATCTGAATCTGTCCCTTTAAAAATTCAAGATAATTTAAATCAAAACCACACTTAAATATAGTTCGGGTAAATATTTTTAGAGTCAAAAACCAGTTTAAATGAACATGAAATAATAAACAAAATATCTGTAAGTAATTCAGAAGGTTGATATGGTAATAACAAAAATTTATTGAGCCACCACTCCAATTTTCATGAAAAGAAATATGTGTACTCGAGCCTGACACGTTGGGCGCAACTTTTGTATGGGGTAAAGTCCCTATGAACTTACCAATACATGCGAACGGCAGCCAGTCATCTTTTCGGAGAGCTGTAGGTTGCAGGTTCTCGAGTACACCTTTCGAAATTAAAATGGGCGCCACCTAATTGACTGTGACTCAATTAGGAAGAAATCTATATTGATATTTAAATGCAGACAAAATAAAGATTTGGAGGGCTTTTCAATAAAACACTATATAAAGTGCAGACTGTCAAATTTTAATGATCACCTTGATCTTTTTTTTTTTTTTTTAAAGTTGTTTTATAAAATAATGTTTGACATGTGAAGCTTACATTCAAAAATTCAATTAACATGAAGATATAAAAAAATAAATCAAGAAAATGTAAAATATATCAAATATCTGAAATGTGATAGAACGTTATTACCATTATATCATCAACCTATGAACATCTGGCGAAATGTCATGTCGCAAATATGAATATATGAAAATTAAATTAAATAGCGCACAGGGAATCAAAAATTCATGAATTTTCTCTTACACTGCCGCAAGGAAAAAAGTTATAAAAATATAAAGTGTTTCACCAAGGCTGTTTTACAAAAAATAGGTTACCTACATCCTTTCTGCTACCTTATATAAAATTCATAAATATAAAAATTAAGAATTAATTCCTTGTACTCTTACAGGAAGGAACTCCAAAACCATTGTAGAACTCTTGGTTTATGTACCCCAAAAATTACACCATAAACTTGAATTCTTAACCTGAAACCCTACAAACAATTGTTTGTCTTACAATAAAATCGACATGGAATGTGCAAAAACAAGTCATTTACAACACAACTATTCAAAGACATTGCCTTACTTCTAGTCATCTAGAGGGCTCCTTCGACGTCAACGGTCACCAATAAAGGGAATTTCCAGACATCTAGAAAGGCTTCTCGAGGACCGACAGCCAAAAACAAAATTCAGGACGCCATTCTGTTTATAAAAGATAATTGCGAATTAGCTCACAGTAGGAAACTAATTTCAAAATCGACTTACCACGTGGTTGATCAAATGTGGAACCAAACAAAATGGGACCAAAATTTATAGCCAGATGATGTCCATAAATAGGCCTTAGACTTTCAACAGCACTGCACTTTAAAATAATTATTTATGGCATACTCTCAGTACTTTTAAAAAAATTGGTCCATTAAGGCCCTTTTATAAAGCCGGACACATGTTGCACCTCTAAGGAGAGCCAATAGAAAGGGACGAGAAAATCAGTTCCAGAAAATTCAAAGAAGTTTGACATTCCCCTCCATCATTCTTCCTCACTTCAGACTTATACCAACCTAATGCCATAAAATAAAATAATAATTACAGTGGAGTTCACTGATAGCGCCACTAGTAGAAGGGAGTAAGAACCCGATAACATTCGGTGTCCCCGAATACAGCTGGCGAATTGCTCCCGAGCAGAACCAAAATTATGACTTAAATGAAAAATCAGACACTGTCAAAGCTGGCTGGATGCCGAAAAATAAGAAACTAATGAAACCATAGTGACAGAAGAGAAAGGCAGGCAAATTCCGAATATTTATAAAGAAAGCAAAAACAAATTTCTTTTGTCTTAATTTAGAGAAGTTGAAAATACTTTACAAAATGTAATCCAATGAATTATGAATAAAACATATTGAGGTATGTAAAATGTAATTTACATAAAAGTCTTGATATTTTAAAGGTTATATTTAACTGCAAAGTTATAATGTTCAATTTTTTTTCAGATTACTAATGGGATTAAAATAATGAAAAACCATAAGCAAAATGTCTGTTTAACATTCCATACCAAGCAAACATAAAGAAAGGCAGCTTGGAGAGATGAAAACAAAAAGTTATGTCAACTGAAACTTTCTAATAGTTCGAGTGTTCTCAAAGTCTTAAATTGATATTTACAAGAAAGAAGAGAGTAAATATTTTTATCATAATTCATGTGAGTGAAATGGACTGAAAGAAGAAACCAAAAAAACAGAATATTTTATTGTAAATGAAAAAATTGTTATTTTCATTAATAAAAAAGGCCGGTATCTTACGAACTAAAACTGATTATAGATTCAAACTATGTCACTTTCAATAGTAACACCCTATTAATAAAGATTTTATTAACTTTCTTTTATAAAGTGTATGATATGTAAATTTGGAAAAATCCAACTCGTAGGGTTATACGACAGGATGGTGTTAGAACACTGTGTAAAAATCAGTAACTATATAACTAGCCAAATTTAGTAATTGCCTCACTGTTACTATAAACTAAATAATTATACATAAATTTGAAAATGTTATATTGGTTGAAACGTATATTAAACTAATCCATTTTCTCCTTTAACACATTCACAGTAGACGAACTTTATCATAAATCTTTCTCAAGTACAGCATAGTATTATTAAATCAGATTTAAAATTGCTCCGCTAGTTTTAATTTCACGCAAGTTAAACACGAAGAAAAATATTCCAAACCGATGCAGTACGCTCATCAATGTAAATGAATTCAATCTAGTCTTAATTATCTGAGGAAAAATGGCCAAGGAAAAATATAATACCCTATTTTACATTCAGCTGCACGAAAAAGACCATTTAATTAAGTGACTTGAACACTACAACTTGTGAAGTATCGTAAATCATCCCTATTGCGGGTTTGAAACCTTGCTGATTTTGTCTTTACATTTTGGCGATTTGGCCATTTTAAATTAAAGTGTCGGCAAAATGTTAAATAGATTTGTAATTTTATGAGATTTTTCTATATTCTATTTTTAATAAAAAGATAATTTTTAACTTTGTCCTGTTGCACTTTTCGCAACTTCAGTAAGACTTCACTTGCGAAAAAATCTAGTTATATAACAAAGTAATTTTTATTTTCTATTGCAATTTTGTACTTATTAAGTGTCATTGCTAGATCTATGAAAAACAGTTTTATTGCTTGCGGTTACTTAATTATGTAACAGTTAAAAGTTTTATAGCAGTTTTCCTGCATATTCTTTTGAAAATAGTATTTATCTTGGTCAATTTTATCAAACGTTATAAGATAAAAAGATCCATAATGATTTTTCGTTACTTTAAGTTAAGTGATATTAACTATTATAAACGGGTATGTCAGCACAAAAAGCACCTTTAAAAATCTAAACAGTGAAACACCTTTTGGTAATTTTTCACCGACTTATGTATTTATGTAATAACAGAGTGCCCAGATTTCGATTGTTTTTTCGGAGTATCTCTGTTATTTGGAAAGATACAGGGTAGCACATCACTGTGCTACTTTTTTGTGAAACGAAAGATGCCGTCGTTAATATTTTCATAGCCCGCTTTGTTTCTAAGATACAGGGTGAAACTAAAATGTTGCATTTTGGGACCCTCCTCGTATCTAGGTTATCGTTTAACGTATCACAAGAGTAAAAAGTGGTTCTAAGGTAGTTTCTTGCGCAGAATCCAGTGGTGTTATTTGATTTTTATTGTGGGTAGTAAGTTTTATGATATGATACAAAGTTAGGTTTTTTTTTAAATGGGACATGCTATATATTTTTAAATATTCTGTTTTTGATTTTTACAAGTTTTTCAAAAATAAACAACACTCTATGTATATTTCAATATTAAGTCCAATATTAGCACTTTTTATATTAAAACGTCAATCTTATTAGGCCAAGGTGGACATTTGAAATAACAAAAGTAGTTTATATCAGAATAGCGAACGTCTCTACTCTATTTTGCGGTTTGCGTTAAAACTTTTTAATAACATTAGACTTGTCAACTCTGGTACACAATGCAATATTCGAAAATTATGAAAAACACGACATGCTCGTCACTTATATCCAGTGCGACGAAAACCTAGATGAAGCTTTGGAACTATATTTAAACAGGTAATATTATAGATATCTATTTATCTCATTCTAATCGAACATTTAAAATATGATATCCTTTTAGATATTCAGAAAGAAGGCAACCGGATTAAATATTTTCTTTTTAAAAATAAAATCAAATTTAATTGAACGTGACTCGTTTGTCAAACTGCGGCCTAAAACTTACAACAAAGAAAATTCCGATATTGACGAAGTGAATAAGTGTCATGCTCCGGTTCCACTAACCGGTCTCAAACGTCTCGCACTGGTCTGTCAGATAATGATCTCTTGATTGAGTCATGTGTCGAACATGGTTTAGTTACCGGTTTCGAGGCGACAGTTAAAGTAAATGATTAAATGTGTTTTGATTCTGCAAAAGAATAATAAACAATATGGAAACACGATTAGCAATTTATGTGCAAAAGTTTATTTTTTAATAGCAATATTGTGTCTGTTATGAGCAATTTGTCATTTTTCACTAAACTTTTAACACCAACGTTAAAATATGCAAAAACCCATATAATATCAGACACAGAACCAGAGGCGACACTAGAAAACTATAAAAATCATATATTTAGTGATAAAAATAAATAATTTCCCTGATTCCTATTTGTAAACAAACCACCATATTTTGTTTGTTTCTGGAACCGCGATCGGGACCATATCACCGACATAGTTGACAATTTGATAGACCAGTTATCCAACCGTTAAGCCGGTGACGTTACTACTTGCAACGTGAATTCTTGCTGTTCGAAGCTGTCAGCCAAACTAGAGCATGGTGAAAACACGTAATGTGTTGGCTTCAGTCGAAACAGTTCCCAGTAATTCCTCTCAAAAACTAGAAGCTTCTATCGGCGTTGTTAAATTTAGGGTTCAAACAATTTAAAAAAAAAACAGAGGTTTGAACCATATAAATTTCATTTGGTAAAAACTTACATCCTGGTGACGTAGAACGCCGACCAGAATATTCCAATTGGTATTTGCCAATGCGAGACATGGTCATTAATTATAAAAGAGCTGTTACATGGTTAGATGAGGCGCATTTTACCAGTGCTGGTATTCTGAACCGGCGTAATGGTAGAGTTGGGTCTCAGGAAAATCAGCACGTTATATTTCTACGTATACTAAGAGTTTGGTCTCAGGAAAATAAGAATGTTATATTTCTACATGAAAGGTGGGGCAGATTTTCCATTCTTGGAAGCAAAATCATCTATAAAATCTATGACAGTACTCTTCCTGCAATTAAATACTTAGAGATTCTGGAAATAGTTATGCCTAAAATAACGGAAGTTATTCCTTTGGCGAGAATCAATGATCTGTATTTGCAGCAAGATTGAGCTCTCGGTCATAATGCTCAAATAGTGAGAAACTATCTAGACGTAAACTTTCCATGCCCATGGGTTGAAACTAGTGGACCTATAAAATGGCCACCTAGTTCACCCGATTTATCGGTTCTAAAACTAAAAAAAAACTAAGAATTTTGATATCACACACCATATGCCCAAAGTTAATAATTATTTTTAAATTATTTATAATTCAAAAACAAAAAGTTGAGCATACGGTGTGGTATCAAAATTCTTTGTTTCTCCAGTAGAATCAAATTAACAAGTCAAGTATAACATCTCTTTAAAAAAATGCAACATTTAGCTGTCAGCCTTCTTTAAGACACCTTGTATTCATAACAATATATGCGCAAAAACTACTTTTGTATTTTTTTTTTCTAAAATGTAACTTTTTTTTTCTAACTAAAAAAATGCAATACCTCTATATTTCGGGGTATAGAGAAACTGTGATAATAAGTTCCCGAATTTCCACAGTAAATAAAAAACTCCTAAAAAAACACCGAACAAGGCTAAATGTAATTATTATGAATGTTCTAGAATAACTATTGCAAGAGGTGCAGAGAGTTTTTAATTCTTACCCTATATATTTTCACACCCTGTATAACATAAACAAATCATTTTTATCAAATACCACTATGGTTATTGATTAAACAAATAATGGCCTTTCAGAATTTTTTTAATTTCTAAAAATCGGCTAAGGTTTTTCGGAGATAGCGATTAATTTTTTGAGTAGTTTAATAATCCCAGTATATAAAAATAAAAAATTTTTAAAAAATAAAACCGACTTCAAAAAAATACACAAAAAATAAAAAAAAAGTATTTCATATGGACAATTCTACTCTGTAAAGCCGGTGTCAAGCTTATTCTTAATTACCAAACAACAAAAATATATTTATATACTGAGTGCTTTGATGTCTAATATCACGATTATAATGCCACAGAATAAAATTTTCCGGATGATATAAAATAATATTTTTCAATTTTAGTGCATTTTTTAAGTTGGTTTTATTATTATATAAAAATTTTATAGCTATACCTATTTATATCAATTTCATTGTAAAAGTCAAATTTAACAAGTAGCAGAGCATATTATGTAACATCATTGTATAATAATATATGTTATTATATAAAATATAATGGTAACATACATACATTTTCTTTCTAACAGAATGGTGAACGCTTATATTGGTCAACGTAAAATCTTGTAAATAGTTCAAAATGGCGCCATTCCGCCATTTTCACATTTTTCCAAATGTCTGCTATGGAACCGCTCCGATGACTTTCTGAATATTCCCTAAAAATATTATCCAAATTGGTCAAACCATCGCGGAGTAATCGATGTACAGGTTGATTCAGCTCTTTAAATGGAAATATCTTTTTTATTTTAAAAATTACAAAAAATGTTCCAATCGAAAGCATTGAATCTGCTTTTTTATATTCCTCTATTTTAATCTATACAGGGTTTCTCAAAAAAGCGAGGAAAGCTCTGTATCTTTTTTTAATATAATATACCATATTTTTTATTGCATATTTTTTGAGTAATTTACCTTGTATTAAAAATTGACGGTTTTCGAAAAGTCGAAGGTTTTAGAATTACGACACACTACGATTCTTCTGATATAATTACTTACCTATTTAGATACCTGCTGCTACCTGAAGATGTGGGTTTATTTTTCGAATGTCATGATATTGATATTAACAGTCTGATTTACTGCTCGACTCATTTTTATTTTGTATTGATATTCTACAAAATATGTACGAAATGGATACAACATTATACACAGTTTTTAAATTCTGTTTACTAAATTTGAAAATAGCATGGAACTAATTCAAATTTGTAATCAACCAGAAACAAGAAAACAAATAAAGCCTATAATTTCTCTGCATGTCCCCCATTAACCTTGTCACGTTTATGGTAAATTATTTTTTGGCATTTCAGTGCATTTTCGTTTAAATTTCTTATTTCTTCAACATTTTTTCTCTGAATTTCTTCAATATTATTATCTTCCTCTATAAATTGTATCTTTCAAATAGCCTCAAAAGAAGATATCCATCGGCGTTAGATTTGGGCTGTTCGCGAACCAGCTGATTGTTCCATACCTCCCCATCCACACTTGGTGATTATTTTGAAGAAAAACTCTTACTGACACAATATTATTCAGTATAGTATTCTAACATGTTGTATTTTTCAAAATGTTCGTACCTCTGCATTTTATATAAGAAGGAAGAGACTGTTTTTGAAATATAATTATTGTAATTTGACTTTTGCACTGCCAAATGATTTCACAATTCTGAATTGATCTGACAGATAAAAATCTTTATATTGCTTATCGTCCATGGCACACTACATTTTTAAATAAATTTCCTTTCTTGATTGCAATACGATGCGACATTTATTCTGATGAAAATGTATGCCAGTCTAGAAAAAAAAAACCGTAAAAAAATCCCGGATTTAATAAGCTATAAAATTACAGGTTGTCCCATATAAAAAAAAATACATGTTCGGGCAACACATTAGTACAAACAAAAGGTTGCGCCACACCTGTGGCTTTTACATCAAAAGTGTCTTCAAAGCGTGTTTTCAGATTATATGTATCTCCTACTAAATAAACTAAAGGAATATTTTAAAACCCGTAACTCCGTGATGGCTCGTGATAGACATGATCTGTTTATGCCAAAATGCACTCAAGGATGAGGTATCAGAATTTTAATATCTCTTATGGTTTTCAATTTTTCCATTAGGGACAATCAATTTAAGACACCCTGTATATACATAAAAAATACATAGGATCGAAATGATAACCTTCTCCTTTTTTGAAGGCAGTTAAAAATATATATTTGTGGGGTACAGTATAATTTTTCGTTAGCTTTATCTAGCAATTAATTTAAAATCTTTGAATAGTGCGACAAAATCGCTGTGAAAACTAATTCACTTTTTTTTATTTCTATTATTGGAGTATCTAAAAGTATATAAATATAAGCCCAATAAAAATTGAATATATAATAGGTTAGGAAATCTATATATGACATTTATAAGCTCTTACATTAAAGCTCTATAAGGTTGTTATAATAAGCATCGAAATATTGTTGTCACTGTCTGTTGTATAAGTACACTATTGTATCTCCGGAACTAATGGCTAGATTATTTTGACACATTCAGCTTCGACATCGCTCACTGGCATGCGAATCTAGGTGGAAAAAATGTGTAAAATTTTTTATTCTTATTCAGGATCAACAAAAACCCCTTTAGACCAAATTTCAACAAAATAATTCATTGGCTTTCGGAAAAACAAGCTTTTAAAAAATGCATTTTTCAAATTTCAAACGCAAAAATCTCGTAAATAATTGCATATATCAAAAGAAACTGTTTTTCATTTTTTGTTTATTTTTAGTATTTATTGAATTTACAAAAGAAATTGCTCTAAGACGTTCTTCAGAAAACGTCCGTATTCTTCAAGGTTCTAATATTATGTTTGTTAATAATTACTTATCATTCAAATTATCACTTAATTTCTTAGCTCAATTTTCTTACCCAAAATAAATACGGTAACAATATACAAAAAATGTAAAATAGTGTTTTTTGATAAAGGCAATGGTATATCTCCGAAAGGCAATGCAATATTTTGTAAACATTTAATATAGAAAAATTCTTGATGATGCTGATTAAGAACCTGAGATCAAAATATCTATAAAAAAAATCGCTAATATTTTATCAAAAATTTTACAATTTTTACCACCCAGGTTCGCACGCCAATGAGCGATGTCAAAGTTGAGTGTGTCAAAACAATCAGATTTTAATTCCAAACAAAGTACCAATTTAAATTATTCTGGTAAATAATTTTTGAGATGCTGGGGGTCTATTTATGAAAATTTTTAAACTGGTTATCATAAGTCATTGAATTATGAAGAAGAAATATAATTTTCGTATTTTATATTGAAACTAACTGTATTGCTGAATTTTAGTTTTTTATTGAAGCAAACAATTAACTTGCAAATGAAAACTTTCAAATTTCCAAATTATATAATACAAATTTTAAAATTCGAAAGTATACAACTTGGCAGTTTCAGAAATATTATGTTCTAATATATATTAATTAAACCCAAACGGTTCAAAACGAATTGCACCTACTTTCCAAGCACCTTCTAAAAGTCAACTATTTATAGTGGAAATCAGCTCGTCAGACTATGCAAATTAAAAGTTTGTTTTACTTCCCTTATAAAAGGGAAGTATTGAAATCGTGAAAAAATTACCCTCCGAGATTCTTTCTGATCTTTACGTTTCAGGGTCCCTAGATGACGAATAACATGTTTTCTCAATTCCGGCTGTCTGTCGGTTCGTCTGTTCGCGGCATAGCTATAAAACTACTTAACCAATTGACTTTAAATTTTGGTCAAAAATTAAGGGTCATATGAAGACGATCTGGTAACATTTTAGTAATAATCCAATATGGCAAAACAAAATGGCGGCCTAGTGAAGCAATTTTCTAAAAAATTATTACTAAAAGTGCTTATCCAATTTATCTCAAATCTTGCACAAAAATCTAGTATTATGCAGGAATCAACTGGTAAAATTTTGGTAAGAATCCAAGTGAATAGTTCAGCCTGAAAAACTACCTAATGAACTGATTTTAAATTCTGTGCCATAACTAATTGTAGTTTAGAGATGAAATAGTAAAAGTGTGGTACTAATAAAAGATGGCGGAACAAAATGGCGGCCGAATAAAATTTTTGTAACTTGAAGAATCACCGTCTCAGGTTTTACATATCTTCTTGTTTTGGCGTCACTGAATGCCAAAAATATGTTTTATCAAGTCCGTCGGTCCGTCTGTCAGTTTGTCTGCCAGTTCGTGACATAGCTTAAAAACTACTCATCAGATTGACTTGAAATTTTAGTCAAAAATTAAGGCTCATATGGGCGTGACCTGGTAATATTTTTGTTAAAATCCAATACGGTGGAACAAGATGGCGGCCTAGTGAAAAGTTAAAGGAATTAAGTATTACTAAAAAAACAAATTATCGAATCTATCTAAATCAAGTATTTTGTAGGAATCAACAGGTAAAATTTTGGTATGAATCCAAAATAGCATAACAAAATGGCGGTTTAATAAAATATTTATACATTTAGCCTGAAAAAACTACCTAATTAACTGATTTCAAATTGTGTGCCATAAGTAATTGTAGTATAGAGATGAACTAGTAAAACTGTGGTATTAATTAAAGACGGAAGAACAAAATAGCGGCCAAATAATTTTTTTGTAATTTGACAAAATCGCCCTCTCAATCCCTAGATGCCAAAAACATGTTTTATCAAGTCTGTCGGTCCGTCTGTCGGTTTGTTTGTGTGTCTGCCCGTTCACGGTATAGCTTAAAAACTACTTATCAGATTGACTTCAAATTTTAGTCAAAAATTAAGACTCATCTGGGGATTACCTGGTAATATTTTGGTAAAAATTCAATATGCCGGAACAAGATGGCAGTCTAATGAAACGTCAAAAAAGTGTTACCTAAAAATCTAATTATCCATTTTGCACAAAAATTAAGCATTATGTAGTGATCAACTGGTAAAATTCTGGTACGAAAGCAGAATATAGAAATAAAATGGCGGCTTAGTAAAATATTTAGAAATTCAGCCTGAAAAACTACTTAATGAGCTGATTTGTTCAAATTGTGTGCTATAAGTAATTTTAGTATAGAGATGAACTAGTAAAACTGTGGCACTAATTCAAAATGGTGGAACAAAATGGCGGCCAAATAAAATATTTGTAATCTTAAAAAATTAAACTAACTAACTAACTATTAAAAACTACTCATTAGATTGACTTCAAATTTTGGACAAAAACTAAGGCTCTTATGGGGATGACCTGTTAATATTTTGGTAAAAATCCAATATATCGGAACAAGATGGCAGCCTACTGAAACGTTAAAACTTATTACTAAAAAAACTAATTTACCTCAAATTTTCAAAGAAAGTAAGTGTTACATAAGAATGAATTGGTAACATTTTGGTATGAATATAAGATACCAAAACAAAATGACGGCCTAATAAGATATTTAAGAAATTAGTCTAAAAAACTATTTATAAAATTAATTTCATATTTTGTGCAAGCATTAAGTGTGATATAGAGATAAGCTGGTAAAGTTGTGTTACGCATTCAGGATAACAGAACAAAACGGCGACCAAATAACATGTTATTCAATTGACTATAAATTCTCTACAAGAGTTTTAACCACACTACATCGGCTGATGAAGCTAACTTGGTTAGCGAAACGCACGTCCAGAACGTAACAAGTTGTGGTGTAGTGTGGTTAGAACTCTTGTATTTTGATCTGAAAGAAACAATAAAATGTTTTTCAATTTTGTTAAGAAATTTGAATATTACTAATGGTAAATGTGTCAGGAACTAATATATAAATTTCAGGAGGCTTTAAAAATATTAATTACCTTATAGCTTCAAAAACTCGACACTGTAAAGTTTGAGGTAACGATCGGTTGACATAAACGGGATATAAATATTAAAAAAATTATCATCACAACACTCTATTTAATATATGTGTATTAATTGTAAGGCAATATTTAATAGAAACAATAAAATACTCATTTAAACATGAGAAATAACACCGTTATTCGGGTAACGAGGCAATATTAAGAAAAGAGAATTTAAACTTTTCTTCTCAAAACATAAAGCGTATTCATTTAGGACCCGCTTATTGTTTAAGTATATTAACGACGTCCCCTAACTATAGAAAGCCATTATGGATGTTAAATAGAAAACAGTGTCATTGTATCCTTTTGGAAGCCATTCCCGGTTTTAAATTGCTTGCCTGAAACTTTTATAGGCTCCATTGTTCCTAAAGTTTTTACGTAGCTAAATTATGTAGCTACGAAATTTAGTTTGGCATGCATTATACATTTTGTAGAAAGTCATATTACTTGAGTATCTCAAATTCTTTGCTGGAACAGTTAACACAATAACATACGCTTAAGAACTAGGAATACGTATTTTTGCATAAATTATTTGTTTGAATTGTTGTCGAAAATCAAAAAAAAAAACTTAACACGGGAAAAGCAGTCTGATAATAATTAAAATACGATTACACACAGAATTATATATGGTAGTACGAAACATGTGCCGTCTAACAAAAACACCCATTGTTCTATGGGGTTAAATTAAAAAAATATATTTTTTGCACGGTATTATGTAATTATGTAATAATCTATTAAATTTAATTTGATATCAAAAATAGTTGCAAAATTTTAATAATTCTTAGCAACTAGTAGGTAATTTAGTTGTGTACGGATATAAATTAGTCTGTTCTAGACGTAAATTATTTGTAGAATATATCTAGTGGAAATCGTAACATTATCTTTAATTTCAATGCTAGAATCAGAAGTTTGGTTTACGTCAAGTTTTTGAAGAAATGAAGCTGTCTTGATTTTGATATATATATATATATATATATATATATATATATATATATATATGTATATATATATATATATATATATATATACACTAAAAGTTTATATACATAGACACTTGTTAGGTACTGTTAGTATTTTATTATTTTTAAAGACTTATATGGCAAATATCAGTCTTATGATTGTTTTTTGTAAAACCAGTATTTTATTGAAGTCCTGCGCGCTTCCCCATACGGCCTAACAATAGGACATGACTGGGTATCCTTTAGCGTAGTAGACGGGTACTAAATTATAAACACTTACTGAGTTTTTTAAAGATTTTATCATACAAAAAACATTTATTTAGTCTGGAACAAATATCATCTATATGCAGATTCCACTCAGGGTTAGACTTTATTGAGATTTTTGAAAACTTGGAACAGGCAAACTCATATATTATAAAATATTTTGTTTTATTGGTTTACTTATTTTTGTCTCAAATTCAATAGACACAGTCTTCTCTTTTATAAGATTGTTTTTTACACCAATTTGAGAACTCAGACAGTGCTATCGTAATTTTCTCCTTCAAAATATTCTTATATTTAGCAGAGATGACTATGGTCGTATCATCAGCGAACATAAAAACAATTCCAATGACATGTATTCTGGTATTCTGGTAAATCGTTTATGAATAACAAGACAATTAGAGGACGCAGAACCATGAGGAGACCCTAGGACAGAGTTTGTCGTTTATGAAAAAATATTACCTATTTTTATTCCATATTTTCTACTCTTCAAGAAAGATTTAAGCCATTTGCTTAATGGTCCTTTAAAACCTAGCCTTTTAAAATTTCTGATAACAAAATCAGGATCTATGGTATCAAAGGCCGTTATTAGGTCAAATAGCAGAGCTACAACTTTATCATTCTTAACAAGTTGATTATATATATTCTGTATAAAGTCAATCGGTTCGGTTTTAGTAGAGTGTTTTTCTCTGAAACCATGCTGATGTGAGGTAAGAACTTTATTTTTTTCAAGAAAAGGACTTAGCTTGTTGACTTTTTTATTCTTATTTGACTAGTGAATGACCGGATTTTCAGTGAATTACAAAATATTGCGGTTGACCTTGAAAAACGCGTCGTCGTTTAATAAAAAATTTTTTTTTGGAAAAAGTTTAAGTATATTTATCTACATTTTATTATAGAATACCGCAAAGTCTTCGGTTTTTTAACAAACAAGAAGATACTTTTCTCAAACAGAAAAATTTCGATATAAAAATACCGACTTTCCGATAATCATAATGAATAATTAACTTCTTCTACTTTTTTTACGACGCCGACGTTGTAAAGTCGACATGTTTTAAAGATACTTCGATTTAATAACGTAATTTACGTGGAATCGGCTTCAACGTGCGACGCGTCACACGTTTTAATATTCCGAAGTTGGTCAGGTAAACAGGTAAAACAAAACAGCAAATTACGCGTGCTCGATTGGTGCGTTACTTAATTTAAATATGGCCGTATGTCGATATTAAAAATTTATATCATATATATTTAAAAGTTATGGTATACATAAATCGGTGGAAAAGACACTAACATACTCGTATGGTTTACGAAACATCACACCTGTATGTTATAGTTCACTTTCCATGCCCTATATGTAGTATACTATTATCCTAGCTTGCTCTCTTAATATTCGCCGTTGGTCATATTTTTCTGCGACAACGAAAAAAGAACTCACGAATTATGTCATGAAACAAATGAAATAATAAACAGGCACACAAAACTACCTTAGAAAAAACGTTGTTTAATTACTATCGGCCAGTTTTTACTATTTTAAATTTAGGAAAGATCTGACTTAGTTAGTTGCTGTATTGCCAATATCTCAGGAACTATTAATTTTGGAGCCTAGAGAAATATAAAGAATAATATATGCTATTATGTGTACAGAATTTAAATTCCAATGCACTCCTTGTTAGATCGAAACTTATACCTGTATGGTAATATTTCCCAACCAAGCCTCAAATATCATTATTTTTAGATTAATTTATTTTATACTTAAACGGGATCTTTTTTAAGATTGATAAGAATAACAGTTTCCCGAAAACTGACAAAAAGCTACATGTTATGATATGTTCTAGTATCAGAATTCTCGGTAGAATCTAGAACTTAAAACAATACAGTGTGTCCTAGGTTGGGGTGCATATATCTGGTTCCTGGAAACTATGAGAGATAGAGAAGTGTATGCATGTAATTTTTCTCCCTTAAGTAGAAAAAAAGAATACGATTTTTTTGAAGCAGGCCATGAATGAATTATTGCTTTGACATGTAAACTGTTTTTATTCTAGTAATATAATAATTGTTCTAAATAAAACACCAGCAAGTTCAGAGAAATTTCTCAAGTCTCCTAAAAATAAAATAATTTGACAAGTTTAGTAAGTTAGTGTTATTTTGGACACATTTTTTTACTAAAAATAATTGTAATTCCTCATGAAAAGTGCACTTAGCTATTTAAATAAAGAGGAGTTAGATATGCTGGAAGCCTACTTTAAAGCAAACAGAAATTGTGATGATGCACTAAGAAGTTACGAAGAAAGATTTCCTGAAAGGACTCAACCTAATAAGCAATATTTTAGAACCTTAGTTGTAAATTTGTAAAGCTACCCTTATTTTTTCTGAAACCAGACCTAAGAACTAGGTACGATGTGAACAACGAACATGACAGCAGGGTTTCAGAATATGCTGGTAATAACCGCACAACGTCAGTTAGAAAAAAGGAAAGAGCAAAAGATGTTCCAAATCGAGCGTACGCCGAATTTTTACAAAAGACAAATATCGCCCTTACAATCCAGTAATTGTATAAACTCTGACAGTGGAAGATTTATCTTTTGTAATTGGTTTGTTAATAAATGCCTAGAAAATCGGGAGTTTCAATACAGGATTCTTTGGACTAACGAGTCTAGATTCACGAACGGCGGTATTTTGAATAAACACAACAGTCATTATTGGGTGGTCAACCAACCACAAAGAGTGAAAGATCCCACAGAAATTTGGGCATCTCGTATGGTGTAGAATTAAAAGTAAACTAAATTTCTGAGTAAGGTAGTTATCTGATTTTTCATATTTGGTTCGTAATTGCAGGGAGTCATTTGATATGGCTATTTATTTATGAATTTAACTTAAACGGAGATAAATATCTTGGGCTATTACGCGTGAATAATACCAATTTTTAAAAATCGGATCGCACCAAATGACTTTAACTAAATATGGTTTCAACAAGATGATTTTCCTGCACATAGTACAAGAGAAGTAAGCGGGTTTTTGACAAACATTTTTCAAAAACGTATAATTTGTGATAACGGATACGTGTCTCGGCCAGCAAGATCACAAGATATTGCGCCGCTCGATATTTATTTTTGAGGCCATACTTAAAAAACCTGAAAATTCTCAAACATTGGAAGCAAAGGTGGCCAATGTATTAGCCGCAATAAACCGTAACATTCTTTAAAGAGTAATATCAGCAGTGTTTAAAAGATGCGCATTCAGCAGCAAGGTAGCCTTATCAAACATTTTCGTTAATTAACTTGTTAATCCTGTAAAATATTTTGAGTCGTTTACTGAAGAAGATAGCGCTTGTGTGGTTTTACTATTTAATAAACCAGCATATACATCACTTGAAATAACTATTAAAACATTATAATTTTTCCCTCAATGTATTCTTAGTTTAGAATAAACAAACTACCAGATTAAAAGGACAAAAATAATTGTTTTTTGGCATTAGTGTATATCATTAAAAAACTTTTAGAAAGATTAATCTAATACGGATCAAATAAAATAGGATAAAGCAAAGTTGATGATGGCTTTACGAAATCTAAATTTTGGGACTAAAATCTGAGTTCACAGTCAAGTTACACAGGAAAAGATACGCTAAAATTGTTTTTACCGAATTTAAAAATTTTCAAAAATAAAAAAGTTACAGCGGTTTTTTTAAAATGCAACTTTGTAAATTTATCAAAATAACTTATAAATTAAAAAAACTAGGACCGGTCCGCAAACGGCATTGAGGTAGTAATTAAATTATCTACGACTTTCCTCATTTAGCTGTTTCTCTATTTTTTATAGTTTCTCAGATCTCAGAAAATAAAATTGCTGGTAAACTAAATGCGACAGTCACTTGACTCAGCAGGATCTGCAACTAAGCCAACCATACAACATTGCCAAGAATTAAAAAAAAAAACATTTAACCAGTAGATTAAGGATAACATGTATAAAATGATTAAATTGTTCTTAAATTTTTTAACATATAATAGGGATTTCACTAATAAAGTGCACTCCATCTGGAAACCGAAACCATCAATCACGCGTAGTCCAACCTCTTATTTATTTGTACAGAAACCTTCGGACACAAATCATTCCGGCAATCTGCCGTCTTCAGGATCTCGATTTTTCACAGGTGATTTAGTTACCCCCGGGAATAATACATTTTCAGGAAACCATTGCTGGATTAAAGCAGGAATCATTCTGCCGCCACTTGGAATCCATTAACTGAGCTCACTACCAATTATTTGGATAATCAATTGGGGCTTGTAATTAAGTTAAGTACAGGGATTCGCCTTTGGAATTCCACTTTGCGAGAGCTTTAAATTTATACAATCTATTTAGTTTCGAGCGTAAAGCGAAACGTCGAGGCCGGTATTTTTAGCCGAGAGACCCGAATTTTAGTTATACTGATTTCACGATTGGAAAAGTCAATGCTTTTGTTCAACGCAAATTAGCTTTTCAGCGTATAGCTTTTTAAAGCGGCAACGTATTCCGCTATCATGGTTTAAATGCGAATTTACAATGATAAATGCAGCTGTCAACTTTAAGATTTTTTGATACTTGTTTTTGCAATATTTTTTATTCGTCTATGATTTTTCTTGAGAAATACAGAATTACTCCATAAAAGTCAATTTTTAGCCGTCCTTAAAAAGGACATTAATATAAGGACACCGATAACTTCATGGTGGTTTGGCTTATTTGAATCAATTTTTCAGGAAGTAGTCAGGGTATTGCCTGGTGGTCCCATAGTTAGCATGTTGATAAAAAATTTAAAATGGCGAAATAACGCCATTTCAAATCTTTTTCTGCGAGATATTTTCCGCGATAACATTGAAATTCTTTAATATATACTCTTAAAAATTGGTGTGTGACGTATGATTAACCAAAAAATAATTTGAGCGTACCTTGAGGTACCTCCCAAAAAAACATAAAAATATAAATAATTTTTTGGTAGAAAAAAATTTTTTAGTGGCGAAAAAAACGAGATAAGAAAAAAGATGGGGAGGTACTGTTTTCGAGGTTTTACCAATATGATAAAAAAACATAAAAATATAAATAATTTTTTGGTAGAAAAAAATTTTTGCATAAATAAATTGTGTATAGTGGCGAAAAAAACGAGATAAGAAAAAAGATGGGGAAATCTAAAAATGTTGCTGCAACTTTACTGTTTTCGAGGTTTTACTAATCAATATGATAATTTTTATTGCGGATTTTATATTTTATTTGTTACCGTGCCTCTATGTATATATATATATCTATTGCTCGGGAAGAATTTAGAAGAATTAAGACCAACGATGGTGTCATCCTAGGACAAGGGTTTTAGAAAATATTAATATTGAAGCAATCGTGAAATTGAAAGGAGTGAATTATCCAAATCATCGTGTTTCGTATGATTTTCCGGGTTTTTAGGGGCCCGAAGTCTAATTCTACTAATAATTTTAATATTTGACAATTTGTATTATAAATGGCGCTTTTTATATAATATTGAGGTAAATTTGATTCTAATACAATTTTAAGAGTAATGGACCTCAGAACTTGTTTATTTTATCTGGGACGCTCAACATTGTAATTCTAATTCAGACCAGAGAAAAATTTGAGCCTGACCTTTTCAACATAAATTCATATAAATAAATCTCAAAAGTATGAGAGACAAATATAGTTTTTTTCTATGTCGTTTTTATTTTTATGACAACACATATACCTAACCTCGAAATGTAATAATATTTGGGCTGAAATGCTTTTCCAGCGATAGCGCTGATTGCTGCAACAGTCGATTTATATAGCAGGTACACAAAGCGTCGCCATCTAACAAGAATACTACCTATCAAAAATGTGAAAGCTGATTTAAGCGAATTATGTTAGGTATAAAGTAGCATGGATTTCAAATTTTACACAAAAAAATATTGATACAGGGATAGGCTGATAAAATTCTGGTGTAATTCAATTATAGCAAAAAATGATGGTCTAATAAAATATTTAAGAAGTCGGTAGAATTACATTTCCCAGAATAACACCTTACATTTGTCAAAGATTTATTGATACTCCGAATAGATGATCCAACAAATAAATGCCCCCAAGTAGATCCCAACTTTGCTGTATCTTAGTAAAATTGGGATCCGTCGAAGGATTTTTGCGGAGCTGAACTCATGTAACTTCCAGAGCTGTTAGTGCGCGACAACCTCCGACATATTGTTAGCAATCCTATTTGACTTGTTTAAGTTCCGTTTCACATGGAGCGTATAGTCAGTACCGACCATCAGGACGTACGTGAAAGAATAGCATGTATAATTAAACAATTTACATGGGGCCAGTATGATCAATTCGTATGATTCGCTATAGCGCTTTTTCACATGGAGCGTATAGTCGATACTGACCACCAGGACGTATATGATTAAATAGTATGTTTAAGTGAACAGTTTCAGATAAGCGCGTAAGATCAACTTGTTACGGTTAGTTATGTCGAGCCTACGTCCAGCTCGTGTCTCTGGCGGATGGTCAGCGTCCTCAGGGGTAACATACTTTGATGCTCGGTTACGTAGGAGATCTCGTGTGGACAGCTTTGCGTTTTGATTTTTAATTTTTGACTCTATCCTCAAGTATTTGCTCAAGCTCTGTATTTTCGTTTTTAGTTATGGGACCTATTTCAGTAAAGTTACTAATAATAAGCCAATATCTTAGTCTAGTATATTAGTCTATTAAAACAATACTATTAAAAATATGTTTCAAAAGGTAAAGAGTTTTATATCATATATTTTAATCCAAATTCGCATATTCTATTCTTCCGTTTCAGAGAAATACTGTTATCTGTATTAAAACTTATTTATTCAAACAGATTTTTCTTTTTGAAAAAGATAAAGTCACTATAATAATTTGATTGCCTCGGGGCAGGGACAAATATACAGGACCGATAATGAGATATTCCACCTTTTCAATGTTTTGCCTTGTTGGCAAAATATCATCTTATTATTGATCTAATATTTGGGTTCCGATTATTTTAATAGAACTTTTCCAGAGAAATGTAAACAATATTGAATCATACATATTGTTGGAAAAAATGACTTTGTAGAAGGTGGTTTACTAAGATTTCAGTCAAATGAAACTAATATCAACACAGATGTTTTCGAGGAATATTTAAAATACATGCTGTACCTTATTCCTTCTCGGTCGGTTATCGTTATGGACAACTATATTTACAATTCTAGGAAACTTGAAAAACTACCAAATGCTTCTTGAAGAAAAAAATATTTTATCAAATAGCTTACTTTATACAAAATACCATAAAATGTGGTATAAATAAAAAGTAGTAACTGGAAAGTGTTAATTTAAAATGCTTCCCTGCACAGAGTACGAGGGACGATGAAATTACTCTAAACCCAATTTTATAATATTTCCACCGTACCATTGTGAATCAAGTTAATTTAGTTTAGGCTGAAGTTGAAAGTTTTGTGGTAAGACATAACACCAATTTTTGAATGAAATATTTTAAAGTATTTTTCAAGAGGCTTTTAAGCAAGTTGATACCCAAAAGTGAAGTAAATATGTAGATTATTTGAATTTTTGATTTGCTCAACTGGGTAGGTTTCAAAAAGTTATGGTTTACCTCCCCTTTTATTGCTGTAAAAATAGAGGTTTGTGCGATTAAATCTTGAGTCTGCGTAAACAGCTTAAATCGGGATATTGAGGCAAAAGTGAATTTTTTTCCAAAAAAATCCGATGGTCGCGTTTTCTTTATAACGATTGATATAAGGTAGGCTTAAAAAAATATCACATCATAAGAAAAAAGAGTGGCTGGGCCGGAAGTGATTACATGTGGAGATCACACATGTAATCACTTCTTCAGTCCATAAGTAGTTTTATACAACTAGGGAAGAGTTGTTTATAATTGACAACGAAACAGAATTAATATTTTCATGTTTAAACAAGTATTATTAAAAAAAGTTTACTTTTAAGGCAAGTATACAGACTCAAGATATAGTTACTTTTAAAATTAAACTAAAAGAAACAGCTCCTTTAAGAACTTCTTAAAAATCACGTTTTTTGCCTCAATAAGCAAAATTTAGATTATTTGCGCAGAACCTTAAATTTTACAGGAACGAGAGGGTAGGTAAACTACAACTTTTGAAACCTACCTTGTTAAGCAAATCAAAATTTTTTTCAATTCACCCTAATATGTAATTAAGGAACAACAAGAAATTATTTTTGACCCATCTATGGTGTGTCAGCCATAAACTAACAAAATAATCTAATGCTTGTAAAATATGTTTTAATTTACCTACAAGAGACCTACAAGGTTTTATTTGTCTACTCTGTAAAAGATGAGTTTCCTAATTTAACATAATTTACAATTCTCTACCTTTATGAAATGATGTATAGTTGTCAATTATCTGTTTCATACAATTTTTCAGTAAAATAATAAATTAAGAAAAATAAAATAAGAAACTAATATTATAATAATAATTTTTTTTATCATTTCACTAAGCCGCGATTTTGTTAGCAGGTCATCCCCATATGACCCTGATTTTTTGACCATAATTTCAAGTCAATCGGGTAAGTAGTTTTTTAGCTACGCCGTGAACAGACAGACAGACGGAATTGAGAAAACATGTTTTTCGCCTTCTAGGGACCCTGAAACGTGAAGATCTGAAAAAATCTCGGAGAGAGATTTTCTCACAATTACAATACTTCCCTTTTACGAGGGAAGTAAAAAGCGATTATAGTATATATTGTATAATGTATCTTTATATTATGGCATTAATCTTATAATGTAAATGTATTTACATAATAATTAAAGTAAATGCTTACCACCCACGTAAACGAGGCGGGCCACTCGAATTTACTTTGTTAAAAAAATTAAGATTTAAAACCCAACTTAAATAGGATTTTCCAGCCTATCGAAATATAACATGAAAAAACAATAAAACGTCAAATATACAAATTTGGCTTTTTAATTTTTACCGTGTATATTATAACGGGATTTAACAGCTGAGGATATACAGGGGTTTGACTACAAATATGTTAACATATTATAGTATAAATCGAGGTATGGATGCTTTTGAACAAAAAAATCTTTTATACTACCGGTAAATTCTAAACGATTTTTGAGATATTAGATAATAAAATATTTAACTTTGGACAAGGTTTAAATTAAGTTCTTGACAAGATGGCAACATTACTATTTCGTTGTACGTGTTGTTTCTAATCTCATCAGCTGTTTTTTAACAGCAAAAAAAACCTGTAGGTTTGAGACATATTAAAATTTTACTCTTTTTTTAAATGTATGAATAAATAAATTATTTAATAAAAGAATATTGGTTAATTAGCATAATATTGACGCGTATATAAAAAGCATAGTAGAAATAAGCTAGTAGCGCCACTCTCCGAAATATTTTCCACCTGCCGACAAAATTCGGCAGATTGTTGGCAGCATGCAAAGCGCTTGACTTCACATCCGTCGTTCGAACTGCGAGGTTCGAGCGTTGCGTTCCAGAAAAGAGTAGGAATGGCGAAAATAAGTACGCTACTGTGCGCTGCTCTGGATGTCTCAATACGTAGAAAAATTGTTTATATTTTCTTTTATATATTATAATTTAGATCTTTTAATCGGTACATTTGAAATAAAATATACAATATGTTTCTGATTAACATTTTGAACAAATTCCTGTTCTGACGTCACGTAAACGTAATGTAAAATAGTGAAGCTGAGTATTCTTGACCATATGGATTATAAAAATAAAATGAACATAGGCAGTATTTTAAAATCTATATACCCAAAAATAACAAATTGTTATTGAGGAAATCTTCGCCAAAAGTTTTTTCACAAACAGCTTTTAGCTTCAATTCTGCCGGCGGATCATTCGTATTTTTCTAAAGACATTATGCTTAAAGATGCACCGAAACTAAAGGGTCGATTATGTGATTTTGTTAATAAACCAACGAGTGAAGATATTATCTTACATATAACCCATGTAAATATACAGGCAAAATAATATTAAATTCCCCACTGCAGTCACCGGATGCAACCATATATTATGGCCCTAAATACACATTAAATAAAACACTACGAAAGGATGAATGTGCATAAAATTACAAAATTTTAAGATATAGGATATATCCATTCAATTCATCAATATTTACTGATGACGACTTTCTGGCATATCTGTAACCGACAGGCCAAATCTCTAATAACATATTAATTCATTATTATTTAGGGATTTTCCAAAGTTTTATCAAATAACTAAGCAGACCGCTAGTTCAAACAGTAGCTGTTTTTAAACTGCCTAAGAGTGTGAAAAGCCAATTTCTTAATCAAAATGTTAAATAAATTCTACATCTTATTTTTTATTTAAATGGAAAATTGATATATCCTCGGAAATATGTCTAACCTAGATGAATTTTAAATCAAGAGAATGTGTTTGGGTGTGAATATCAACACATCCGTCACAACTCTTGCGGAGTTATGGGAAAGTTACATTATTTTTGTAACTACTGTATTTTATATTTTGTTTATTTAACTCATCTTGTATTTCTGCAGCCGTCCTTTTCATAGAAACCTGTGAACACACTTGTTAAAAAAAATAAAAAATAAAATTCAAACAACTTGATTTTTATAAAATAAAAAACTGTTGATTTTTATATTATAATTTAATGAAAGTGTGTATACATTAGGAAATTCTGTATATAGAAAACCGACGCATACAAATAGATACTTAAATACAAATTCTCATCACCATCCAGCACAAAAGAAATCGGTTATTAACTCAGTATTCAGAGCCATTTCGATTTCCGATCAAGATTCTTTAACATTTGACCGAAGCTCTCAGAGGGAATGGCTATTTGAAGATATTACACGTTCAGTTAAAAGATATAGTAAACCAACTCCGCCAAAGGAGAATGATAAAGAGCCACCATTAGGTGCGTTGTTCTTCTATACATACTTGGCACTACAGACAAAATCCTTTATCTACAATCTTCAATACACATAAGAAGATTATGCTCAAGATCTACCTTTCCAAACAGAAAGAGTATATAAAATTCCTTGCTCCTGTGGAGAAATGTATGTATGAGGAACAGGACGCTCAATATCAACTAGACTTAAGGAACATTAACGATGTATTAACAAGAAACAAATTGTTTAATCTGCTGTAGCTGAACACCAGCATATCACTGGCTATTTCATAAATGTTTTACACGGGTTTTTATAAACGAAAAGTTAGAGAATCTATTGAAATATTTAAACTTGAGACATTTAAGACGATTTAGGAAAAAGATATTTTCCCATATTTGTTCTTATCTTGCAGATGCAGAAGGACTATTGCTTACATGAAAGGTTTTTACAATATTCCGATATCACATAATTTATCACCCGATGATCAAATGATATTTTTTATTTTATTGGGTCCTCATATTTTCCTAAATACACCAACAATTCGGCAATATCCTTAAGCACCACGTCGCCAAAAAATGTGGCAGAAATAGATCAAATGATTTGTTGAGGAGTGGACCTACTAGTTGATTTCTACTATGTAAAAAGTATTCGAAAAACTTAAAAGTTAATGCTGAAAATGCTTACCGTTTAAAAGTGTAACATGTCGCGGAATTGCGATTTATGTTAGTTGAAACCTGCTGTTTTTAAGTAGCCATTTTTAAGGTTAAATTAAATACTAGATCTGTTTATTACTATCTAAAATACCATTTTAGGATTTTTTTAAGTGATATAATTAATTGTTTTACATAATAGATCTTAAAACATCTTTAAACATGAGTTTAATGGGACCATTTTGTTGTTTGAATGGGATATCCTAAATAATATTATTTTAATAAATAGGCATCTTTTTACTGATTATAGAAATACCTGGTGTATCTTTATCTTTAAGGACAACCGGGAAATTTGATAAAAACCCTGTCATAAAAAGTAATGTTTTTGAAAGAGCATATAGATAAGTAAAGTCATAAGAAAGGAATACCCTGCCTTATAGCATAGTTCTCCCCAATTGTCTCGGTTGCCTTTAAAGATAAAGGTATTAAACCTGGTATATTCCGTTTAAGTAACAAAGTTGATGCTTATTTTTTAATTTTCTTCTCATTTGGATATGTTTCAAGTTGATTCTGACGGGTTAAAGAAAAACCATAAAACTTTTGTATACAACATTTTTTGACACCCTGTATATGACATCAAAATAATCAGTGAACCAGTGTATATTTTTACAAATTTGTGTTGTTATCAATGCACTTGTCATAAAACGCCCGACCACGAAAGTACAAATAAAAACTGAATACAGTTTTTTCAATAAGATATTTAATCATGAGAAGGCAAACTATCATCTCTGATATGCCTCTACCGCTCCTGTCCCAACTTCCCTGATCATGTCTATCATTTTTGTTAGACATTTTTTTTTATTTCGTATTAAATGATTTCCGTAGCAAATAGTGATATTGTCTATTTCTATTTTTCTGATATGAATTGCATTGTCTGATCATTTTTAAATAGAAATTTTTTTATGACACCTCTCTGTAGTAAGAGAAATCCCTTAGGGAATTTGATTTTTTTAAGTACCTACTTTGATATGCACAGAGGAAAAAATAAATTCAACTTTATTTCCCAAAACAGTCACATATAGAATATATCTAAACGCAACACGCCATATCTACCCTTTTTAACATAAAAAGTGTATATACCTGGCAAAACTAGCAGTTATGTCAGTTTCTCTCGCACGCGGGTAAAATATTCCAGACATATAAACAAGTCGGATGCAGGAGTATTTCCATAGAATGAGCATTCGGTGTCCCGTTGTATATGAAACTGCCATCCACTTGCTGGGTAAAAATTCCTTTTTAGCCTTTTTAACTCGCAAATTTAAAAAAGTGCCAGGGGACACGTCTTGCTGTCTGTACATTTTCAAGAATGTAAAATCTTTGAATTGCATATAAGTAACAATATAAACTACAGGTTTAGTGAAAAAAACAGGCTAACGCTAATTTACATAGGAATAATGCTTTCAGTCAATTAGCCTTGAAAACAAAACTTCATGATTGGTCAAATATTATTTTTAGAAACTGTTTTTATTACAATAGCCTACGAGCTTGATTTTTGCAATTAATATATACCAAGTCTTCAAACGGGGAAGTAAATATTTATCACGAAGCCTTAGCCGAGTTCAGACATTCTTTGAATTTAAAAAACAATAATTTAAATCACAGATCCTTTACTTTTATGTTTATTTACATTTTAACACTGATGTTTTTTTCTCATATCATGTGTTTAAACTTTTTTTAACCAGTGGTGGCTATTCGGGTGAAGTAGGTGAAGTACTACTTCTCCAGGAAAAATAAACAAGCAAACATCTAACTATATTTATTATATATCTCTTAAAATTTTAGTTTTTACCTTCATTTATTTACCTAATTGGTAAAAAATACACTGTAAATCTCGAATAAATATTTTACTTGACCGTTGGCGGCACGTCTTTTTAAAACTTTCAATCGAACTTTATTATAACAACTATAATAGTGGCGCAAACCGCGTTGACTTTGCTGGAGGTGCTATGTTTAGTTTACGATTTTCCTACTATGTTGCCATTACAACGCGTATCCTATGACGTCGAGCCCAGCGCCATACAACGCTCTCGGTGAATTGCAGGCGCAGTAAACTACACCCACGTGTCGTTCAGTTTGCGGTGGTTGTTTACTTTTATTTTCGCGGATTTCGCTGTAACCGGTGAGTCCCTTTGCAGTTAACTTGACTGTTTTGTGTTATATTTATTTATGGTGTTGTTACAACTTCAAATTCGAAGTTAGTAAATGTGATTGTTCAAGACTGGAATAAATTAAAAGACGTCTTTGAATTTATTACAAACTGTGGCAAATCTGATGAAAAATCAATCCGCCTTGCGAAAGGATTTTTAGGTGAGATGAAAGATTTTGAATTCACGTTTCTGGCATTAGTGTTTAATGACATTTTCTCAATCACGGACATACTATTTGACATTCATTTTTGCATATCCAATATAAAACGCTGACGTGAGGCGCTCCGTAAAAAAAGAAATGAACATTTTTTTAATGTTTGATAAAGCAACTTCTATTACAGAAATAAATCATTGCAAACGTGATCTTGCTAAGCTTTCATCTGAAAAAATTAGGGTTAAGTATAGAATCCTTTTTTTTGAAATATTGGACCATATTTTAATGGAAATGACAATAAGATTTCAAGACTGAAAAACTTACATTTTCATGTTTGGCAGGTTCTGCTAAATTTTCCGAATATAGTTCAAATTTTCCGACTGGCCAGTTTGAGAATTTGTTACAATTATATTGGGAAATATTTTCAAAAAGTCAACGACTTAGAAATGAGCTTGGTAT
Source organism: Kuschelorhynchus macadamiae (assembly GCA_030620095.1). Taxonomy (NCBI): domain Eukaryota; kingdom Metazoa; phylum Arthropoda; class Insecta; order Coleoptera; family Curculionidae; genus Kuschelorhynchus; species Kuschelorhynchus macadamiae. The sequence goes on from JAUTXW010004232.1 coordinate 530,591, forward strand.
TATTTTTGCCAATGAGAGTATGAAATATATCGCTGCAAGAGCAAGTGAAAAAAATTAATAAAAATAAATATATTTATACCGAAGCATATAAATTGTTTTCCCTTATTTTGACAATACCGTCGACAAGTGCTTCAGTGGAAAGAAGTTTTTCTTGCTTCAAATGTTTAAACGCTTATTTAAGAAATACAATATCTGAAAAAAGACTTACTTCTCTTGACAATATTTCAATTCAAAAGGAATTTCTGGAGGAGATTAGGGCAACTCATCCATTTTACGAGGATGTTATAAATAAATTTGCTGCTACGAAGGATAAAATAATTGATTTAGTATACAAAATTTAGGTAAGTCGTAAACAAATATTCTACCCCCTCCACATATAAAAAAATTCTGGAAAAAAAATTATTGCGATATTTTCTTGCTTCATTTGCACTTCACTTACTTTTTCACCCACGAGCCGCTACCGCTTTTAACATGTGTATGTTATAAGGCACTTTCTATCCAATAACCAGTTAAATTTTTGTGCAAAATGGTTCCACTCATGATACACCAAAATTATTCAACTACGACCAATTCGGAAATTATATTAAATTATATTAATAAAAACATTTTCAAGGGACGCATGATTAATAAGTATCCAGGTACTTAAAACTATATTTCTTAGACTTACAATGTTAGCAAAGTTGATTATGCCTTAATCTTCCCAGTAGATGTATATAAATCAATATCTACAATGTAATTACAACTTGTATAATATACGGAAAACTTGCCAGCAATTGATATATCATTAAAATCTGGTTTACGGCTACCATACCTTTGTCTTCGCTTCCTAAGTTGACATTATGCTCATAAGATTTGATTCTGTACTTGAAAATCGTATGGTTTAATATAACTTTAGGATATTTTTATGTTTAACTTTTGCTGTTCATAATAATATCAAAATTTTTAAATGAAATAATTCGCACGCCACTTTCATTCAACGGCTCCCTAAATAAATTTGGCCAAGAATATTGTGAATATGCCTACTAAAGACGAATTAAAAAAAAATGATATTCTTCTACATACATTTCGAAACGTTTTAATGGAATAAAACTAATATTGTAGTAGGTTGTGGTGACCATTGGAGTTTTCAACGATACAATAAAAATGTTAAGTCGCCAGCACTTAAGTAACTCTGCATCTCTTACCGTTTCGGAGATACCCTTAGAGGAAGAATAAAAATAGAGTTCATTTACATATTAAGCCACTGCCAAGATTACCTCACAGTATAAGGTCGATCGTACGACGATGCCAAGCCTAGCCAGGAACACCAATGTTTATACCAATTTATATTACGGTGAATATGTTTAAACATGATGCAATAAAATTTTCATACAAAGAATAGTAATGTATTTCCAGTATTAGTTTCTAAGCAGTATAAAGAAATTACTTTTATTGCAAGATAGTAAAATACAAACTAAGTTTTTCAGCGTTCTGAAAGTGCGTTGACATTAGAAGAACATTAATTTTTTAAATATTTAATAAATAAGTTTTATTTACTTTATCTTGGACATTGCGAAACTAGTAGCTTTAGTTGACCTAACTATGGTGCGACAATGTGAGTTTGTAAAAAATAGCCGTTTAAGTTTGGAATTTTTTTTTAATCACTAAGTAAACAGCAAGATTTCCTTTTCCAGGAGACATGTCTAATGTAAGATACCTTGTTCACTTATTTTGGGTCACATGACGTATTGACCAAACCGGTTTAGTATAATAGAACGTTTATTTCGTCGGGGGTCATGTATGAAACTTCAGAAGCAAAATGATACACAAAAAAGACTCTGAGGAGATTTTTTTGCCGATTACAAAAAAAAACGTACTGCGATTTCGAAAATCACTAGATTTTGGATGAAATCTGGGGAGATAATAAAGTTTCGGATGATTTCGCGTCTTTTTTTAATTTTCACTTGAGTTGGGCCAATTTTTTATATAAGTGTTGTCTGATAAAAAGCATTTTAATTAAATTGTAATTATTAAGAGCTATAGCAAAGTCGAAGCCGTCATGGGTACAGGCTTCGCGACGCCAAGGAAAAATAAAACAGTTGTAAAAACTTGAAAGAAATTCATTTTTCATTAAAAAAAATATGTCCCAAAATAATTACTACATTAAAAAAAATTCTTATTGAAAAAATTAAAATTTCGACTTTTAAAGGTTCTAAAATATTTCGCCTTTTCTTGGTGTCGCCACACCTTTTCTTTAGCTCTTAATAATCACAATTTACTCAATTAAAAAGTTACTTTTCTCCAAATTTTTGATATCTCGAAATCGAGTTTTGGAGTTTAAATGGATCACCCTGCATAGCTCAATAACAATTACAGTAATCAAGTTGATGCATATAACAATAATGTCTAAGAAATACTATGTTTTTATATACCCTGTAGGTCCCTAGGAGTTTGGATTTCAAAGTGAAACACCCTGTATATCTGTAATCGTCTTGAAGAGCTCTTATCTAACTATACTTTTTTAAAAGTATTAGAATAAAAAAGGTAGGCAGACAACCTATGTCAGTTAACGTTTTGTTTGAAACATGCAAAATATAGTGCTCACAATTCCAAGTGGAAAAAAAACTTAATATTTCCATTTCTATTCCGAAAATTTTTAAGATGCTTGTTCCTGATATTACAAAACTGTATTACTGCTTTAACCACAAGAACACGTTTTTAAATTTTTAAAATTAACTGAATTTTCAAAGATTACTTAATGTTAAAATCTAAATTTGGCCTATTTTTTCACCTTTAACTAATTTTTCTTTTCTTTCTGTTGATTCGGACTTTTAGTTTAAAGATAAATGACATGTATTTAATTTACTCCTATCAAATAACCAGTGGCATATGAAACGAGGTGTTTTTTAAATTTAATGCTCTTGCTACTAATGCATAGAATAAATATATACAATGCACTGGCATTTTTTTACAATTTTCGTAATGCATACTATTGAATCACCTGCCAGAATTTTATCACAACACTCAAGCGTGCAATGCTTTACCTTGTTGGAGACTTTGCAGCCGAGATCTAACGCCCTACAGTGGATAAGTACCGAACATTGTCAAAACAATTATAGATTTTTGTTTCGTCTAGATTAGATGTGGTGCTGTCTACCGAGGAATGTGGGGTATATTTTATTTTTATTGATATTGGATATCACAAATATAGTCCCAATTTAAAAATATAACTTTAAATACAAACGTATTTCATATTTATAATCTGAAAACCGTTTGTATTTAAAGTTTATTTTTTAGTTGGAAATACATTTTTGGGATCCCGGAATATCTGGATAAAAGTTTAGACTAAAAATATATGCATCCAGATCTAAAAAATTTTTTGAAAAAGTATGTTTTTTACTGAAATTTTGTTTGCAGCCAGACACGCACATTTTTTGTCTTTCGAGGTACCACTCACAGCTAATATATTACACACTATAATATATAAGAGAAACCTAAAGATTGCTATAAACATTAATTAAGCTATGATTTTAATAACAACTCTGAATACTTGCAGACTCGCAAAAACACGAAAAATGCCGCACTCTTAATTTCAATTTCCTTCTGACGTTCGCCCTATCCGTTCTCCGTTGTGTCAAACATGACATTAATGGCGAAATGTCAAAATACAAATGTGGGCGGTGCGTTTCCTGTGGTTAAGTACCGAACTAAATCAAAGGTGTATAAGTGGTTGCAGAAGAACGTAGTTTCAAAGGCTATCATTTCAGATTATTATATACAAGCTATTGAGTTGTAACAGTTTAATTTTGTTATAAATGCATTTCATTGTATGAATAATTTAATATTATAATCTACTACTTTAGTATTAAGTTTAGTTTTAATATGTACGCCTTGTTAGTTTGATTTACTTAGATTTTAGTAGTTTTGTTATTAGAAGCGGTTACATTGTTCATATTTAAGCGAAATATAAATTCAAGACCTTTTGCAGCAAATTTCGGTACACACAGTGTAGTAATAAGTAGTAATTAGTAGATAAGTAGTTAATTTTGAACCTATATCTGAACTCAAGATATAAAGAAATAATTTTCAGTAAATGGTATAAGTTTAGCGTTCGTTCATAGATGTCGTCAAAAAAAAAATCAGTTCAAATATAATTGTTGGATTTATTTAATTTTGCCGAATTTAATAATTATATACTGTATAAGAAAAACTTCAAATAGCACTTTAGACACTTTTATTTCCCATATATTTTACAGAGTAGATATAAATTAAATTTTATTAATTTTGAAAACCTTGTTTCGAGTCCTTTATACAAGTCTTGGGATTTTCGTTTTCCTTGGCTAGATATGCTGCATTTTTAGATTCGAGCGTATATTTTGTACGTCGCTGTAAAAAAAACCAAATCATTAGTACCCCAATAAATTCTTCGATATAGAGTCCATATTATGTATTAATATTGAACTGTAAATACTTGTACTAAAAAAAAGGGTGCCTTGATAAATATTTCTTTTCAGATATACCTAGGATTATTTTTAGACTATAGATACTATATATACAATACACACCACTTCATACTTTCTCTTAAATATGCATTTTATTATTCGTGTTCCCTTTTGTTGTGAATATGTAACATATAAAGGTATTTTCATTTAAGTTAGACATAAATAACCAATTCAATATTAATATTCTCACCTTTTTTTTTCTGAGACTATATAAACTACAGCCTTCTTATAATTTCTATCAATGTTTGATGTTCCGAAATTCAGATCGACTTTTGTTTTGTCCATAGTTGCATAATTACTTGGAGCCTAGTATAAACTGAAATTTCGTTACGTCTGCATCTGATGCATCTCCTAAAATAAATAGTTAATAATTGTGTGAATAAATTCCTGTTTTATGGTTAAATAATGAGTTTATACAGTTGGGAAAATTCTATTAAATTAAACTCAACTTACGTTTCATTTTTATGGCATTTAACTACTCCTGCATTAGCACGTCATTTTTTTTGACTCTTTGGTACTCTACTCCGGACTAATATTTGACTTTTCTGAGTGGTCCTTTTCCATTAGTACTAGAGTAATTAATTAAATATTATTTGTTTATTTACGTTTCCATTTCGCCTAGGCGTTGCTTTTAAATTTCAGGTTAGTTGTTTCTGTCAATGTTATTATTGCGTCGTCTCGGTACTTTTCGGATCTATTCGGCTAAGACTTCCATATTAACTTATTCTCGAAACCCTCCATCCGGTACTTCCTCATATCAAGAGCGCAGGCATCTTTTTCGCTGTTGCCAAGTGTATTCCTGCATTATTTCCTGTATCTTTCTCAACTAATGGAGAGTCGTTTTTCTTGTCTAACATGTTAATCATATCCCTGTTTTATTCCGTCTATGTGCTCTTTTGGCAAGGTTGTTAGCACCTGACATATTCTAGCCAATGGTATTCCGCCACCTTAGTTAACCAAAGTTCTAGATAGAAAGGAAACTGTGGGAACACATTTTTCACTTTTCTGGTCACCTGCAGATAATCCACAGGTCTTCAGCGCGAGTCTGAGGAAATAATCCAGGAAAATCTTGGAAATCCGTTAGCGGGATTTTTCCTCAACACCGCAATAGTTTTTCGGGCACATTATAGTTTGCACTGTGAATGTAATTTTTGTGCTAGAAAATCTCTCTAAGAGAGGATTTTACCTGAAGATTGGACCAGACCGCCATTTTCCATGCCCTTGTACTTGGCACGTGAAACCACTTTTTGACTAGAACTGAGTGACCCTATTGGATAGGGTTCAAGTCAGGGGCCAACTGTAAGTCACGGTCCTAATTTCAAGTCAGGGGCCAACTGTAAGTCACAGTCCTAATTTCAAATCAGGGGCTAATTGCAACTGCAAGTCACAGACAATTTCAAGTCACGGACTTAACTTCAAGACTCGGGACTAATCCCATGTCAAGGGCCTAGTTTGAAGTTAGGAGCGCTTCAGAACTTCCAGGTGCTGCTGGATTTGGTGACACTTATTGTTTACTTTTTTTTATACCGTAACTGATAACATACTTATTGTTTATATTTTTTTTCTTTTATACAGTAACGGATAAATAGATTTTTTTTTCTTAACTTCATTTGTGTGTTTTATTTAGCTCACTCTTTTTCTTTTAAAGTGTCAAGAGGAAGCAAGTGCCACGAAGATCAAGGGGCTTTCCAATTTAAATCGTTATAAATTGGTGGCGCTCATTTCTTCTTTTTTCCTCTCTTTTTTTTTTCTTTAAGACTTCTTAAGTTTTCCCACGCCCTATTCTCCGGGTTAATTGAGCTAGGGCATCTACATTGCACGCTCTGCTGACCACGAGCTGTAATCTTGATACCTTTTTCTGATCGGAATAATTTAAAATAAAACAGTAATAATAATTATTATTAAATAAGAGCGTAGCAATCTTGTACCTTGGTTTTGAGAAAATCCAGGGTTACAGAGTTATGTGAATGTTAATACCTTCACAGATTTAAAAGCCCAGTCATAACCCAAGTCCAAATTTGTGCAATATCTCTTATCTTATTAAGGTAAAATCAATTAAGAAATGTTTTCCGTCTTGGAGAGAAGATAATTTATTTAATGATGTCCTGGCGCCTCTGTTTGGTAATGTAATAATAATAGTGTAATGTATAGTGCCATATTGCAATTTGGTGAAACTGGTTATGCAAACAATAAGGCAAGGGGACAAGACCAAAAGCTACGCACTAAGACAAGTATTTTCATTTGCAAGCTAGATAAAATCGGACCAGAAATTATATTTACTTAAGAAACAGCTTTAAGTTACTACGCGAGCATTAGTGTCAAGCTATGGCCTCAGAAACGGACTACATGCTAAGAACTTAAGTCTACCTTTAAATGTGAAACATCGACCTACTAGACTTATTTGGGCTCCTCAATATAGACACTGGGGATTGAAAGAATGGAGGCATATTATATTTGCTAATGAAACAAATGTAAATCAGCAAACATGTGCCAGATTTTGACTTGGAGAAGGCCAGAGGAATGATATGAGGAGGATTTGGAGGTGGAGGCACAACTGTGTGAATGAGCGTATGACGTTAGTCACGTTTGTTGGAGAGACAGTGACAATGCTAGACCACATCGAGCAACAATTGGCAAGAAATTTTTGGAGAATTTAAATATTAATGTATAAGACCGACCGTCAAAATCGATAGATACCTAAGTGATTAAAATCGGTAGAGTAAATTAAAATTACAGTTGAGCCAGCAAGAAGACTAACCAGCAAATACTGATGTTTTTATAATAGTGATGTCGCGAGACGATACAAAATTTGTACTCTCATCTCGTATCGACAACATTCCATCTAGACACTCGAGACGAGACGAGGATGAAGAGGTCGAGTAGGCGACATTCTCGTCTCATCTCGACTTTTTGTAAAAGAAATCCTCAGCTTATAGATATAAATACATTCGTCTTTCCATTTCTGTCAAAGGATATTATTGCATCAATTTCGCATTGCGAAAATTTGCCAAATTTTGGATGGTTTGTAAAACATCAGTGTTTTTTAAAAAATTAAATGTTTTAGTGATTTTAAATTTAGATTTTGATATATTAATTTTAATAATAAGCGTAATAATACCAATTTTTTAACTAAATCATTACTAATAATTACCATTTAATTTTTAGCTCATTAAAGTTTCTGTGTGTAGGGTGTCTCAAAAAAAAACAACATAAAGAACAAAAATAAATATATAAATGGAATTGCTCGAATAATTTATAGTTGTTCTTAAATTTCTAGCCGGTGAAATTTAAAAGTCAAATAATACTCTATCAAATGTTAATAGTTTTTTACTGTCTTTTTTGGTACCATTTCTATACACTAAAGGTGTAAAATTCGCTTCATAAAATCCTAGAATTAATTATTTTTTATTTTCTTTCCTTCAAGCAGAATTTCAAAAAGTAGTAGCTCCTTAAAATGGAGTTGTGTTTATAGCTATTTTGTCTAAATGAGATTCATTTTGTAATTAAAAATAAAAAAACATTATATTTTTCTTGTAAAAAGATTCGCAATTTAAGCAATATTTCAGACACAATTTCAAATTTACATTTTAAGTGTGTATTTAATTTAAAATATTTCCGCAAAACCTATTACATATTAACATTGTATGAGTTAAAGCGTATTATTTAGTACATTAATAATTTGTTACCATCTACTTACATGCCCAGGATCATGATTTTTACCCGATGCAATATACTGGATGGTGGTTTTTAAACTTATATGATTTAGCTATTTAATAATTTTAATTAATTTTCATATAAATATTGTTAACCCGGTAAAATAAAACACAATATCCTCCTAGCTAGCCATAACTGGTGAAAATAAACATATTGAGTTTGACGTTTGGTTGCTTTAAAGCACTTGATTCAAAAAATACACAAATCTCAAGCCTATCTTTCAATAGCGGCAAACTGTAAATAATAACCCGCCCATGAACTAAATAGTATTTTGGTTCATTGTGGCCTCCTTACGCCATTTTATTTAATGATTATATTTTTTTCAAATTTTTCATGAAAAACTATTTTATGCATGTAAATCAATGAAATGTTTTACATTATATAATGTTTAAAAGGAAATATATACTTTTTGCTTTACTGGTGTAACAACTTGGGGGGAGGGCAATCATAATTTAATCGAAGATTCTTTCAAAACAAAAATCTATATTCAACTGACTATTTGTTCTTTTCATAACTTTCGAGTACAAAAACCTAATAACATGTAAAAAAAAAACAAATAATCCTTTAAGCTCTTTCCTGTAAAAGGGCTATTTATTGGGATACTATATTTGTCACGCAATTGAAGGTATCGGCACGAAAATAGATAAATTATTCTTGTGGTTTCAGTAAATACATACTGTTTGGTATCAGCCTATTTTAGTCAAGATGACCTATACCCCTGGAAGAAAAGTAGAGGGTTAACTTATAAATTCTGTTTTTTTTTAACATTGAGATATTTATTATAGTCAGCAAGAAGTTTGATAGAAAGTCAACACTCTGTTAGTCATAAAAAATTACGATTATTTTATAAAGGCTGAAATTGTACGTAACGATAGATTACGTATTGTGACTATTCAAACTTATCAACCAAAGGGTTAGAAGACTTTTCAAACAAAAGGTTAGCAGACATTTTCAAGGGAATAGCGTACGAGCAGGTGCGATAGAGTAGCACTAGTAAACGCGCGCGGTTTACTGATACAGTGTGAGTATCTATAGCTAAAATAAATAAAACAGCCGGACTAAATATTAGTTATTGTTATATTCTTTTTTACCATGATACAAAGCTACTAAAAAAATCCCTTATTGTTTTCATTTGCTTGTAAGAATTTACCATTTAAATGCACAATTAAAATTACTAAATAAAAATATTTTTTAATTCTTTGTCACTGGTGATCAAGTACGATTTGTTATCAATTACAAACATAATTTAAAATGAAATTCCACTGCTTCCAAGAATTATGAAAATAATTAATTAACAAAATCCTGCTTCCACCACGTTGAGTGAATTTCTAACCTGAATTTTGATAAAACCTTGTAAATATTTGATCTAAAAATATTTTATTTTATGCACTATTAGTAGGAAATAATTTAAAATAATGTAATATTCGTACGCAGAACACTCAATTTTTATATACTTTTGTATGCTTCTCTGGGCATTGACTATTTGGTAGATACATTTTAATTAGCTTTGAATTTAAATTATAAATAAAAAAAATAAAACATTTCTCTATACCACAGGCGTTAGTGAAATATAATCTTCTTACAGACGTTTTTACAACGCCCAGTAAAAAGCAGTTCTATCATTCTGTAATATCAAGTGTAGATGCATCATAACCATATCCCAAACTGAAATCAAAATATAAAAAATAGTAAAATTACAGATATTTGAAAATTGACAAGAGATAAGTCGTTGAACTTAAAAGTGTGAGCACTGTATCTGCTCTGCGTTTAATTCAAAAATCTATATTTTGGTTGTAAATAACGATCTCTCTCATGGTACATCATAAGTCTTCAATTACGACCAATACGGAAATTATATTAAATTAACAAGTAGGTTTTGAACCATTTAGCAAAATCATTACCCCTTTGGGCCTAATTTATTTATCGGAAACAGAATATCCCCAAGCTAAATAAGAACAGATAGCGCTCTAAACTGATTTCGGAGTAAACTAGGCAATCGGGCTGGGTTTTATACTTGGTAAAAAGCATTTTCGAGGGACGCAATAAGATGATTAATCGTTATTAATTAGCAAAGAAAAGGGTCGCTCTTGAATGGAAATGTTTTATCATCCAAAAAGTACTTTGAATGTCTGCAGGCACTTACTTTTGAATAAAGTTCGTCGGCTGATAACGTCCGTGCAGTCCTACATAAAGAAAATGATTTATTGAGAATTTTGTCATTAGGAGGAAAATGTAAGATAATTTTATGGCAGGCGCAACTATCTTATTTTGTTATAAGCAAAAAAGAGACGATAATATGGCGCGACGTATTCATTTTTACCTCACGTTTTTTTATTAGCTTAACTTTGTATGGTTCTAATCTTATAATCGCTTTACCTAAAATTTGACTTGAGCAAACAGTTCTAGGGTCAATATCATTTAACACTTTATGGTAAAGGAATTTTCTCATATGTGCAAATGCGACTGAAAGTCAGTATGTCAGAGTATATAAGAGATCAAACTGTTCTATAACATTAACAACTTCAATAACAGATTTATCAATTGTGCAGATTCGATTGAAAATCGGAATCTAAACACTTCCGTATTAAATATGGTAACGCCAATATGTTGGAGAAATTTTGCAATTTGTATAAATTCGACTGAAAGTTGGTATAGTCAAAAGCAGTGTTATCGTGCGGGTCATACGAATTATCAACGACAAACTTTTTAAGTTTGTTTCTCTTTTATTACGTGTAATCATATCCTCCACATAAAATCCAGAAAATGAATTAGATAGACCTATGATATTTTCATATGAAAAAAGAAGATAAACATATAAATACCAGCAGTTGCAAAAATCTTTGAGCGATGTCACTTCAAAGTCAGAGTGACAAGTCAGTGACAAAATGAGTTAAAAAAAAATTTGGGTTTTTTGCATCCACAAGCGAAAAAAATGGTATTAAATCTAATAAAATATTACGAAAATGATATAATATATCCAGAAGACAGTAGCAAAAGCTCTGGGAATCAGTATAAGGACTGTGTAGAAAATTGTGCATGAAAAAAAGCATAATTTACTACCGAAGAAGATTAAGAAATATACACGAAAAAAGCCAAAGACAGAAGATTTAAGTGACAATGTAAAAATGGATGTTCGTAATGCAATTTACGATTTATACACATTAAAAACTAATATAACCCTTCAAGTTTTAAAAGAAGCTTTAAAAAATCGAGGCATATTGGAAATTGGAATAAAATCGTTGACAAAATTAATAAAAATGTTGGGTTTTCGATATAAAAAGGACTGTAATCGAAGATTTTTATGCTAGTTGCCACATATAGCGTATCCAGTTTTTAAAGAAATACACGGAAAATGTTAATTCAAATTTGGAAAAGTGGTATTTTTAGACGAGACTTGGATATTTTCTAATGGAAGTGGTTCGAAATCTTGGCAGGACGAGTCTGTAAAAAGTGTCAAGAGAAAAAAGTGGTGTGGGACGGGAAAACGGTTCAATATTTTGCATGCAGGTTCTTCAACAGAATTTCTCCCAGGTGCAAGTTTACTGTTTTCTTCAACATCCAAAAGAATGGACCACCTTCATAATATGAACTATGAACTGTTTGAAAAATGGTTAAAAGAACAACTGATTCAAAATTTAGATGCTCCATCTTTAATCATTCTGAACAATGCATCTTATCATTCAAGAATCTTAAATAAACAACCTACTTCATCCTGGAAGAAAAGTGTATTTATGACTGGCTAATAAAACAAAAACAAAATCCTTTACCCAATATGCTGAAACTAGAACTTCTTTCAATCACAAAATCTATTAAAAAACCAACAATATATGTCGTAGATGAAATAATACGGGAAAATGGACATGAGGTTCTACGACTGCCGCCATACCATTGCCAGTTTAACGCAATAGAATTAATATGGGCTGGGGCAAAATCATATTATCATTACATCAGATGAAGTGCAAATTGTTTGGCAAGATTCATTAAATTATATTACGCCTGGGTACTGGAAGAAATCTGTGGAACATACGGAGAAATTAATATGGGATTGGTGGAATCGAAAACGAGTTCTAGATGTCGAAATAGCACCAATGATCATTGCGCCATTTGAGGACGACTCAGAAGATGAAGGCTTTTTAAGTGATGATATTTTTTAGTCTATAATTTTAAAAAGTTTCTGAAGGATTATATTAGTCCTTGACATGTGTAAATCATAAATTGCATTATGACTATACATTTTTGCATTGTAACTTTGGATTTTTTCATGTACATTTCTTAATTTCTTCGGAAGTAAATTATGTTTTTTTTTCATGCCCAAGTTTCTGGCTATATATATATATATATATATATATATATATATATATATATATATATATATATATATATATATATATATATATATATATATATATATTTTTTTTTTTATTTCGTTAATTATTTTCTTGGGCATAGGTTAACTCATTGAGAAGTGAAACTATAATTTAATCGACGTTTCGCTCATTATATTGAGCTTTTTCAAGATATTTATTTTCTACAATAAAAACATGTATAGTTAGTATTTAAATTGGTTAAAACATTATTGAAAAAACATCACTCAAAAAAACATTACATTTAAAACAAACTATGACCATGAAAACAAAAATACATTTAAAACAACATTAATATTATACAGAGTACGTGCCTTGGAAACATGTCAGTTTTACGAATGTTTTGTGATTGCAATAACTTTGACACGTCTGGAATTCTGGTAGATAAAAACGAGACAAATTTTTCCTTTTTTTTATATTTACTTAGATTTTTATTGCGGTACCGAGTTTGGGTTTATGATCTTACTGAAATGTACATGGTTTTATGTATGGAGTAGTGTATTTATTTAGATTAATTTACTTAGATATCAGATTATAATAAATTTGGCTTAAGTTATTGATGTCTTTTTTATTTTTGGCGGCATCTTTCTCTTTTTTAATTTGTATCATTTCTTTTATTGTGAGTTTTCGATAATTAGTTTCTTGCTCTAAAATTATGGTTTGTTTAAAATCGAATTCATGTTTTTCTGTATATTCGTGTTTGTGGAGTGCAGTAGATGCATTTTTTGTGTTTTTGTGGCCGTTTAATCGACTATCTAAGTATTGTGTTGTCATTCCTATGTACTTTTTTGGGCAATTTAAACATGGAATTGAGTAAACTAGGTTTGATTTCTTTTTTTTTATTACTCTGCTTTTCAAGGGAGTGAAAAGACCGTTTAGTAAATTCTGTGCTTTATGACAGACAGTTATGTCATGTTTAGACAAGATATAATTTATTTTTTCTGATAGACCGTCTGTGTAGGGCATTAGAGTAAGAGTTCATTATCACTGTTTTATTTGATTTATCAGGTTTAAGGATTTTAATTTGAGGGTTCTCCTTTACGAATTGTTTGGTTTTGTTAATTTTTTTCTGTATGTTTTTTTGAAAGTTTGAATATTTTATTTTTTTATGTTTTATTTTAAGATTATGGTTTGTTACAACGTTTAAAACATTGGCGCGAATTGAATCTTTGATTTCATTCGGTTTATTTTGAATTATGCTTTCTACACAGGCGATATATTCAGTGGTTGGTAAATGTTTTTCAGTTGTTATTGGAAGTGAAAATTGATCACCCAAAGCAAGAACTTCAGCAATATCCTGTGGAATTTCAGTGTCAGATATGTTACTTAGCCATTCGGTTGTATTTATTTTTTTGTCGTTGTGTGGTATATGAGAAATTAAATTTGTAAATTTTGTTTGATTGCGTGCTTTAGTGTATAAGTGGTTAGATTTTTAGGTCAAGCGGGGCTCATAATTTTTGGTGATTGATAAAAAAATCTCACTTTCATCAAGTGGCTGTATAAACAGAACATATCCTGATTGTTCCACTGATTTGAACCGCCTTCCTACTTTACTAAGGCGCTTGCCATTTTTTGTATTTTTGTTTTTGCCAACCAAACAATTTTAACCAAAGACATATTTAGCAAATTTTCTTATTTAGTCCCTCGTCATTTAATATATAAAATAATATTGCGTAATATAATAAAAAAACTATTTTCTTTCTCCCTGTATATTTGTAAATAGGCCATCGAGATTTAATAGCTCGATAAAAGAATCACACAACATTTTGATATTCCTTGTGTTTTCTGATTTGATTAATAATGTTGGTGACCTTTGGACCCGCACGATGAGACCCTATTCGATTATATCTAAGATTTTTAGGGTGTAAGTTATGAATTATTCGACAATATTTATAATGGCAACAACAAATTTATAAATGGCAAACAAACTTTGACATTTGTGCTGGTTCGGAGGGTATTTAAAAGTGGAAATTGTGATGATTTTAATATTTTGAATAAAAAAATATGACGCAAAATATCATATTATAGAATCAAACCAAAGTGAGCAACAAACAAATATAATTCATGCACATATACGGGTTGTTACAAATTGGATGGAATAGCGTTAACATCCCCAAAACTGTAAGAGATACGAGGCTGGTTAAATTAGGGCAGACTTAAGCAATTTAATGTCTAACAATATGTTGCTGATGAAGTCGGAAAATCCCGACTACTTCTGAAGATATCCTTAAAAAACCCTTGTCATTTTTTTTTGAAAATACATTTAAAGTGATATTCCAAAATAAATTTTATACTATAGCTACTTCTTTTCATTTACAAGATAATGCACTAAGATTTAAAATTTGACGTTTCGTCTTCGAAGTCTGAATATAAACGGCATTTTTTTAACTACGGGTCTGGATTTTTTATACCAATTTTAACAAGCGTTCGACCTCCTAAATGCAACTGTGTACCTAATATTTAAACGGAAGATTTAAGATTTTCCCATAAGATGTAATATGTTAGAGAGACCGAAAACAGAATTTTTCCAAATTTACAATTGCGAATTTTAAATACTCTAAATGTATTATGCATTAAATTATTGGTTTTGAAAGCTCAAGTGCTTGTTAAAAATGAGAGGAAAAAATCAGGAAGGCGAAACGTCGGATTTTGAAATCTAAGTACACCATCTTATAAAAGAGAAAAAGTGGCTCTTAAAATATAAAATCTATTTTGTAATATCTCTTCAAATGTAACCTGAAAAAAAAATTACGCAATATTTAACCAATCTTATATCTCTTACGGTTTTTGAAATGCCAATATTATCCCAGTGAATTTGTAACACACTATATGAATTTACTACATTTTGCGTCACAGATATAACTTATTACAAAAACCAAAGTAAAAGTTGCCAATGAAGTGAAGAATATAAGATGTACTTCATCTTATTATTGTTTTTGGTCACTATAACGATTGTCATATATTAGCTAAAATGTTTAGTCAAAAATTTATATATCTCTGCTGAGATTTTATCTTTACTTCCTTTGTAAAAAGGAAGCAGTGTAATCCTGAAAACCACCTATCCAATTTACCCTAAATTTTACTAATTATTATTGCTGATATAAATAATACTGACAAACAAAAATTTTTTTTGGCTTTTTCGCAACTGAATAAACATATTTAACTTTAAATAGTTGCGAAAAGCCAAAAAAGATTTTTGTTTGTCAATCTAAACGCAACAAATAATCTGAACACATTTAAAAATAATTAATAGTGTTGATATAAATCAAAATTTAATGAAACTGTTTTGGGGAACTGTTAATCTTAAAAATATCCATAATATACTGAAGGATATTCAGCTTCTTGATCGCTTTTTACCCTTTTCCGTGAAATTGGTTTTAAATGGAGTAAGGGAAATCCACTTAGGGGGTTGATGGAACTTCCAGATAATGCTTTCAGAAAATTTTTTGAAGATGTATGAAAAATCAACCAGAACCTCTACTTTATATTGTACGATTGAAACACGGATATTTCAGAATGGGATATTGATCCTGACAATATGACAAGAAACGGTGTCATCTTATAGATTGTAACTGTTAAGGTGCCACTATTAATACAGGTTGGCTTTAGTTTGAAAATTACCTACACCTTTTAAAAAACAATGGACAATGCATTATACATTGTTGGATAAGACTCCAACCAGTGAATGGACAAAAGTTCAAAATTGCAGAATGTTTTATAAATCCCAACTTTCAATGTAAAAATACAATGTTAAAAACTGAATTATTGTGAATAGTTATTGGGTAAACAGGATATAGCATAGATAAGCAAAGGAAGAGGAAAAATATTTTTTGATAATGTAGGGTTGCCAAGGATCACTTTGAACCAGATATGAACTTTGGTTTTTTTTTTAAATAGAATACCTGTATATAATTACATTTTTGGTTTCCACATATTAATCCAATCCAATATTGAATACGTAGAGTCGGTTAAATTCCTGGGTTTAAATATAAATAACAACCTAAAATGGTCTAATCATATTGACACCTTAACTAAAAAACTTTCTACCGCCTGCTTCGCCATTCGATCAGTTTCAAAAGAACTAGACGTTCCTTCTGCCAGACTTACTTATTTCTCGTTATTTGAATCCCACCTCCGCTATGGCCTTCCCTTTTGGGGCTGCTGTACCACCGAGCAATTTCGTAGTATTTTTATGCTTCAAAAGAGAGCCATTCGTTATTTGTTTGGTCTAAATAATAGAGCTCACTGCCAATACTATTTCAAAAAACATGAAATATTAACACTTCCTGCATTATTTATTTTGGAAACGGTATGTTTGCTGAGAAAACATATAAACACCCTCCCAGAAAGGCCACAACATGTATACCCTACCAGAAACTCTAGGCATGATATATATCTTCCCATTCCTTCCTCAGAATTAATAAAAAAATCAATTATTTACAACGCCATAAAACTTTACAACAATCTGCCAGTACATTTAAAATCTATCCCTATGCTTGCACAATTTCGAAAAAACACCAAAGCATACCTCACTGAGAGACCATTTTACAGCGTTAATGATTTTTACAGCGAGTAAGTCTCTTTAAATTGTCACTAAAATCGCTTGTTTACTTAAATCTTTTGTGAGTCATGTCCTAACTCGTAACATAGAATTTTGAAAATCATCATATAGAGAAAATAACTGTCGAACATTCACTTAAAACTTAATTATTTTTGTTAGGTATTGGATTAAAAACAAAATTTAATTCTTTTTTGTATACTACATTCTACACTAGTTCATTATACCTTCTGTTTAACATCACAATTATTTGTATAACTATAATAACATAGAGTTTAAGGTCGCATAGTTGCAATTTTGATTTCAATGTCATCGAAATTATTCATCTCGTACATGTGTGTTTGTTTACTTTTATAAGGTTATTAGGATTCATTAACTGTTTTGCGGCAATGTTATGTTATATTCTAACGTGTGTTTTACGATTTGGTAAATTGATAATTTACATTTTTAAAAAGCATTGACCTATCGAAATTCTTTTCGATTAATGTTTTGATATGTCTTATTTTAGGTATATTTTGCTTTGTCCATAAAATTGTAAAATTTTTCTGCGGCAATAAAGCATACTTTTGTTTGTTTGTTTGTTAATATGGAAGTTTTTTGTATAACATACACAATACCTATCTTGTGCCATTTTGATAATAAAAATTATTTTTTGCAAATTTGGCAACATATGTTCTTTTTTTCCTAAATAATCTAAATTGAAATCTGAAATTTCTGTTACAGTTCCTTATTAGGTTGTTGTATAATAGTATGATATGAGAATTAAATAGTCGAATGCGTTTATTACAACATAAAAGTATAGGTTATACAAAAATTTTAAATGGAACGTCCTGTATTTTATTGCTTCCTTAAATTGAGGATCCAACTCATTGTATAATGATATTGGGTATTCCTATTCTTCGATAGCTTCGGACTCATAACAAAATTTAAGGGTTTCTCTTATTAATTTTTTTTTGATAGAAGGCTATGACGCGTCGTTGCGCAATTTCTGATTTGCTTTTAAAAGGAAAAGTGGACATTGTGAAATAATTCCTTTATTACATACCCAAATAATGAATAAATTAAAACTATGCAGTAACACGAATAAATTAGTTATTTAATATGTAAACTGTTTGTTAAATACCCACGCCTTTCTGATTTCTTTCCCATCTATAGAATTTAGAACTGTTTATATCCTATATTATAGATCTTCCTTGGTTGTGACGGGCGTCTTAAACATTATTTCTTTAATCTCATCGCAGAGATAAAAATTTAGTAGGAGTAGGATCTGGAAATCTCGGAGGCCGTCTTCATGGATTATCTCGGCGAATCAATCTGTCTTCAAACATGTTGAATGGCATCGCAGAAACTTCATGTGTGCAGTGGGCTGGTATTCCATCTAATTGGTAAAAGTAATTTCGGATTGTTTCTAAAAGTAGATTTTCCCAAAAATTCGGAACTGTGGTACTTAATATGTCCATGTATTTTACACCAGTTAGATTTTCGTCATACAGAGAGAAAGCAATTTGGTTATCCATTTGTAAACAGAATACATTAATATTAAACTTATATTGATAATTTCATTCTCTGACGAAATAGGTATTTTGGGGATTTAGGCTAGCCCAAAAATGAAGATTTCTTCTATTTATTATTATCTCCTTTAAAAACCTGCATACATCTGCCCAAATAATATTTTTTAGAAAATTTGGGTTTTCTCGTGAGCGAATCAAAAGTATTTCACAAAATTTGAGACGCTTCGGAGAGTCATCAGGTTGAAGGGCTTGAAGCGTGATCGCTTTATAATTAGGCATATTGTATTTATGCAAAATTCTGTGAAAATGCATAAAAGAAAGCTAACACGTTTACCTCATTTTCTTCATTAGCTGTAACATACTTGTTCTCGGTTCTGGGCGCTCTCACAATATTATAATTGACGAAATGTGCGTCTTTTCTTCTAAACTTTTTCAGGGTTGAATGAATTTCATTACATTTTCTACAAGCTCTAGATACAATTCTCATACATTTTCCATGAATATAAAATAAACTTTCTGAACATGAATAATGTAAATTAGTCATCTTATGGACATAAACACGTGCATACTGTCATATTTATTACAAATTTGTTTCCGCAACGACGCGGTCATTACCAAAAAAAATTTAATAAGAGAAGCCCTTAAATTTTGTTATGACTCCGAAGCTATAGAAGATAGGTACAGGAATACCCAATATCATTATACAATGAATTGGATCCTCAATTTAAGGAAGCAATAAATACAGGGTGTTCTATTTAAAATTTTTGTATAACTTGTACTTTTATATTATATTAAAAATGTATCTCATATCATACTATTATACAACCACCTAATAAGGAACTGTAATAGAAATTTCAGATTTCAATTTAGATTAATTAGGAAAAAAAGAACATATTTTTTATTCTGACCTGTTTGTTGCCAAATTTTCAAAACATAATTTATATTTCAAAATATAAGAGTTCTAACCACACTACACGTTGCTGATGTTGATACGTTCTGGATGCGCGTTTCGCTAATCAAGTTAGCATCATCAGCAGATGATATAAACTAAAGTAACTTTTACGTATAAATCGTCTCGGTTAGAATAAGTCACTTTAGTTTATATCATCTGCTGATGATGCTAACTTGGTTAGCGAAACGCGCATCCAGAACGTAACAAGTTGTGATGTAGTGTGGTTAGAACTCTTGTATTTTGATCTATCTTCCACCACAGGTTTCAGTGCTAGGACATAACTTTTATTATCAAAAAGGCACAAGATAGGTATTGTGTATGTAATACAAAAAACTTCCATATTGTTATGGGGAAACCAAAAAGGTAATTAAAAAACCAAAGTTCATATCTGGTTCAAAGTGATCTGGCAACCCTACATTATCAAAAATATTTTTCCTCTTCCTTTGCTTTGGTTCTTATATTAAATTATATATATGTATATTATATATATATATATATATATATATATATATATATATATATATATATATATATATATATATATATATATATATATATATATATATATATATATATATATATATCCTGTTTACCGAATAACTATTCACAGTAATTCACTTTTTAACATTGTATTTTCAAATTGAAGGTTGGGATTTGTAAACCATTCTGCGATTTTGGGTTTTTGTCCATTCACTGGTTGGAGTTTTATCCAACAATGTATAATGCATTATCCATCACAATGACTAACGACTCCTACAAGGTTTTTAAAAGGTGTAGGTAATTTTCAAACTAAAGCCACTATTGCTTCCGACATAAAGAAAAAAATATCTTCAATAACAACCTGTATTAATAATGGCACCTTAACAGTTACAATCTACAAGATGACAACTTTTTCAACAGGTTCAATATCCCATTCTGAAATATCCGTGTTTCAATCGTACAATATATAGTAGAGGTTCTCGTTGATCTTTTCATAGATCTTCAAAAAATTTTCTGAAAGCAATATCTGGAAGTTCCATCAACCCCCTACGTGGATTGCCCTTAATCTATTTAAAACCAATTTCACGGAAAAGGGTAAAAAGCGATCAAGTAGCTGAATATCCTTCAGTACATTATTGATATTTTTAAGATTAACAGTTCCCCCAAAAGAGTTTCATTAAATTTTGATTTATATCAACAGTATTATTTATATCAGCAATAATAATTAGTAAAATTTAGGGCAAATTGTATAAGTGGTTTTCACGATAACACTGCTTCCTTTTTACAAAGGAAGTAAAAATAAAATCTCAGCAGGGATATATACATTTTTGACTAAACATTTTAGCCAATAGATGACAATCGTATTAGTGAACAAAACCAATAATAAGTACCTCTTATATTCTTGACTATTGGCAACTTTTACTTTTGTTTTTGTAATAAATTATATCTGTGACGCAATGTTTAATTTATTTAATGTAGTAAATTCATATAAAGTGTGTTACAAATTCACTGGGATAGTATTGGCATTTCAAAAACCGTAAGAGTTATGAAGTTGGTTAAATATTGCGTAATATGAGGTTGGTTAAATATTGCGGATTTGATTTTTTTTCAGGCTGCATTTGAAGAGATATTACAAAATAGATTTTATATTTTAAGAGCCACTTTTTCTCCTCTATAAGATGATGTACTTAGATTTCAAAATCCGGCGTTTCGCCTTCCTGATTTTTTTTACTCATTTTTAATAAACACTTGAGCTTTCAAAACCAATAATATAATGCACTCATACATTTAGGGTATTTAAAATTCGCAATTGTAAACTTGGAAAAATTCTGTTTTCGGTCTCTTTAACACATTACGTCTCACGAAAAATTTTTAAATCTTCCGTTTAAATATCATGTGTGATACACCGTTGCATTTAGGAGGTCGAACGCTTGTTAAAATTGGAATAAAAAATCCAAACCCTTAGTTAAAAAAAATGAAGTTTATATTTAGACTTCGAAGACGAAAAGTCGGATTTTAAATGTTAATGCATTATTTTGTAGATAAAAAGAAGTAGCTATAACGGTGTAAAATTTATTTTGGAGAATCATTTAAATGTATTTTGAAAAAAAAATGACTACGGTTTTTTAAGGATATCTTCAGAAGTAGTCGGGATTTTCCGACTTTATCAACAACATATTGTTAGACATTAAATTGCTTAAGTCTGCCCTAATTTAACCAGCCTCCTATCTCTTACAGTTTTTGGGATATCAACGCTATTCCACCGAATTTTTAACAACTCGTATATGTGCATGAATTTTATTCGTGATCGCTTTATAATTAGACATATTGTGTTCATGCAAAATTCTGTGGAAATGCATAAAAGTAAGCTAACACGTTTACCTCATTTTCTTCAATAGCTGTAACATACTTGTTCTTGGTTCTGGGCGCTCTCACAATATTATAATTGACGAAATTTGCTTCTTCTCTTCTAAACTTTTTCAGGGTTGAATAAATTTCATTAAATTTTTTACAAGCTCTAGATACAGTTCTCTTCTGAACATGAATAATGTAAATTAGTCATCTTATCGACATAAATACATGCATATTGTCAAATTTATTATAAATTTGTTTCCGCAACGACGCGGTCATAGGTTAAGTTTTAATAAGAGAAATTCTTAAATTTCGTTGTAAGGCCGAAACTATGGAAGATAGGTATAGAAACATAGAATATCATTACATAAAAAATTGGACCCTCAATTTACAGAAGTAATAAAATACAAGGTGTTCCTTTTAAAATTTATGAACAACTCATACTTATCTCTTATCATCTTCTGTTAAAATCACGTTATTTTGTAACCACCCTGTATGCGACAATTTAGATCTCATATCATATTATGATTAAAAAACCCAATAAGCGAACTCAACAGAAATTTCAGGTTTTCATTTAGATTGTTTACAAAAAAAAACATTATTCAGACCTGTTTCCAAATTTTCAGAAAGGTATATGTTATAGAAAAAATATTATTATAGACAAAGGAAAAATTTTATAATATACAGAGTATTCCATTTAAAAAACCAATGTCTATATGTGTTTTAAGGTGATCTTGCAACCCTGCATTATAAAATGGCTATCGTTTTTCGATCTCGAGAAATTTCTAATAGGACACTTTATTTGGGATACCCTTTCTCTCTCTCTCTCTCTCTCTCTCTCTCTCTCTCTCTATATCTATATATATATATATATATATATATATATATATATATATATATATATATATATATATATATATATATATATATATATATATATATATATATATATATATATATATATATATATATATATATATATATATATATATATATATATATATATATATATATATATACATATATTGGACATAGGAATATAAACTTGTGGTCAGAATCACGCCTTTTTTGTATTAATAATTTATATAACTGGAGACAAAAATTTATTGTCATAAGTGTATATATATAATTTTTGTAAAAGCTTGTTTTTTATTCAGTATAGTAGTTTTATTAGTCAAACCTATAAAGCTAAATATAAATTGCATTTTTTTAAGACTAAGCAGCCAAAAATTAACATCTTCCAGGAAAATTAAATTCTAAGTAAACTTAATAATTGAACTGGTTGTGAAATACTAAATTCAAACTGAATTAAATTGTTTTATGGGTATAATTTATACACAGCCAACACGCCGGGCTCCAAATGTAAATAGTCCAAACGCACTATTTTAGGCTTCATTAGGCAAATTGTGCGCCGGTACAATATTATTTAGATTACTTGAATATTTATGAAGGTGCATCCAAATCAAAATGTGCAAATATGTTAATTCATGAAGGACTCTGTAATTGAATTTGCCTCTCGACATTAACCGCTATACTTGGAGCACTTGGTTGTAGTTGAGAATCGTTCATAAACTTGAATATGATGTAGTTAATTGCATACGATTTGTTTAACGAGCGAACGCAAATAAAATCTGACAAGAAATCCCGATTTCAGTAACAGTTTAACTGAAAACACGTGTCTTGCCTAATTGAACAATAAATAATTTAAATGTATAGTGTGGGCTACAAGTGTCTTATATTGAATTGGATTTCCTGGTAATTTGGAGGCATATATGAAAATCCAATTAAGGTCATTAAAAAAAATCTTACAATACTCTTAATATTTTAATGCTTACATTCGTATTAATATTCCAACCAAAAAATTCGATAGCCTGTTCACTGTAATAGCTCAATTCGTTTCGATAGATCTACCGAATAACACTTATTGAATATTCAGAATACGGTGAAAAAAAATGATTTGGAATAAGCGTATTCCTAGAAATCACTGATATACTGCACAAGTCCCCGGTTTTGCAGAATTATACAAAACCTTTAACATATTATATAACAAACAGCTTAGACTAAAGTTTTTACATAAAATGTCAACATGTTCTATTTTAATTCATCATGTGTCATTTTTCTCAGTATGTTTCATTCTGCAGCCCAGTGTTCACCAACTTTTTCGAATTTCGTGTTTTAACAATGTATTAGCACCTTCAGTGTATAAATACCCTTCAGGAGGAGAAATAATTTCAATAATTTTCGTATTCTATCTTTAATAATAATGAACCACTATTGACAACGGTTAAGAATACGAAAATTATACTGACTAATTGAAGGTGTTAACAGTTTGCCACAAAACATCTCATCAAAATTTGAAAAAGTTGAGAAGATTGTATATATATATATATATATATATATATATATATATATATATATATATATATATATATATATATATATATATATATATATATATATATATATATATATATATATATATATATATATATATATATATATATATATATATATATATATATATATATATATATATATATATATATATATATATATATATATATATATATATACGTATATATAAATATATATATATACTAAACTTAATCCATCTAATAAGGAAAACACTAGAAATGATCTTTAATAATTTATTTTAAATTCTTCCTTTTTTAGAAGATATCTAAAAAATACAATCTGCCCTATATTGGCACAACCAAGCTGCTTTATTTTTACAGAAATAGACAAGCATACATGAAATCTGCTTTACCTTTGCAGATGCACTAAAAGGTAAGTCATAAAGTAAAATTAGAAAACTTAGTAGTCCATGTGATGCTCAAAAATGAAATTTAGAAAAGTTTAATTAAAAGATAAGATAATTTAAAATTCAATATATACGAAAAAATAATATTACCAGTAATGATCTACATTAGTAATTACATTAATCAAATATACCTTATAATCAAAAGAGAGCAACAATCAAATAAATGTAACTAAAAATGATAAGCCCTGAACAAAGTAAGGTACGATATAAGAACAGCAGTTACCCTTACATATGTCTGAAAGTCATATAATAAGAAAATAACTGTAGGTGTTTTAAAATGATATGTATAAGCCTTAAACAAAATGTAGGGAATCGTAATTAAAATATATGTTAAGTATTTTATTAAGATCTAGAAACTTTATTACTGAAAATTAATTTTAGTATTAAGATAGAGATGAGAGATACAATTATTAAGGTAAATTAATTATTATTGAAAATAAATTAAGAATTAATATATATTTAAATTTTGAAATATCTTGCAATTGACAATGAAGTAACTATAAGCCCGCCAATACAATCAACTTGAAATATAGAAATCATTACATAATAACACCAATTTCTATTAGTCGATAGGCCCAGTTACCGTCACATCAAGGCATTCTAGAGAATCTGTATTAAATTTGTGTTGGAGAAGAAAATGTATACAAAGTATATTTATAAAATAATTAAATTTGTTTTAATGAATTTTAAAACAAACAATGCTGTGCAAATGATATCGATTAACTGAAACGCCCACAAATAAAATTAACTAGATAGAAATATTAATATAAGAACACTAATTTCTATTAGTCAATAAGCAACAGTAATCAGAAAATCAATGCACTTTAGAGAAACTTTATTTATATTTATATTTAATTTTAACTTGTATTTAAAAAAATAAATGTATAAAGGTAAGTACTGGAAGTAAATAGCTAGGTAAATTTAATAAAGGTATTCGAGAAATGAAGATAATTAATCACACAAAAATATCTTAGTATGGACTACTAAATAACAAAAACTGAATTATAAGACATTCACCTTTTTGGCAATGAGTACAATAATCAAGCTCGTTTTTCGACGGCAAGATAAAAATAAGATATCTATGATCTTGTATCAAAGTTTAAGCATAAATTCCAAATGTCTAGTTAACTAAAGAGAAAACTATAACTAACAAGTATAAAATCATCATAACAAGACCTTATAATTCATAATTATGTACCTAATTTCAAAAGAGACCAATATTAACTCTTAAGAAGTAATGTGCTTTAGAAAAATATTATACAGACTACTTAAAATATAGTAGAGGTAATAAAGATATAATAAGTTTAGACACTAAAGGTAAGTAGCTTTACAAAATCTGGAAATATACTTATTTTTTCCGAATTTCAAAATATTTTGCAAAATTTTATTTTGAAAATTAAATTTTGAAGAAAAATGCAACAATATATTACATATGTAATCTAAATATTAGCCAAAAAATATATTACAAAAGCGAAAAATGTTGGAATTTCAACGTTTCAAAATCACAACACAAGACAAAAATATATTACAAAAGGTACTTAGTTTGTCATTAAAAGTGGATATTCTAGAGAGTCCGCTGTCAGAGCCTCCAAAACGCTTCACAGCAAAGTGGTCAATTACCACGAAGCGTTCCCAACTAAAATTCCCAATCCGACACTTATATCTGCAGGCAGAATCCTCCACCGCAAAATGGATCACAGATTCCAGGAATGGACAGGAGTCTCCACCAAAAAAATCTGCTAAGCTACCTTAGTGCTACTTTTCTCTGAATCCAAATTTCACATTTTATAGGTTGTTCAAAAGATGGTCATCATAAAATCCAAGAATGGGTGAAAAGTAGAGAAAGAATTAAAAAAAGTAGGAAAGAGTGAAAGAATGAAAGCCTGAAAAAGAAAAAATATCCTGTAATGGTTATACGACTCGACTAACCAAATACACACGCATTCCGGGTTGCCGAAATTCGTCGCATCTAGAAATCAGACTGCTCTCGCCAGGGTAGGACTAAATTTGTTTCCATGTTGAAAGCAATTTAAAGTTTTAATTATGAACAAAATTAAAAGTTTATATTATTTAATTTATTAATTTATATATATAAATATAAACAACAAACAATAATTCAACATCACTGCCTTCCTCAAAACAGCCTAAACAGTTGCTAGATACAATGTATTATAGAATATAAGTAAAACTAATAAGACTTACTACTTCGTTTTTATTCCTGAGGAAAGCATCACTATGAAACATTGAATAAAATTGTAATTTTATGTGTAAAACTTCACTAATGGTATTATACTTATTTCTACATAATTATTTCTTATTGAATACAGGACTACTTGTTGAGTTTATAAATTTTTAGTTGTTGGACGATAACCTACAAAATATGTCAGCCATTTTGTAGAACTGGGCAATAATTTCGTTGTAAAATGGAGCTTTTTTATTAATTTTTTTATGTACAATATCATTATATATATATATATATATATATATATATATATATATATATATATATATATATATATATATATATATATATATATATATATATATATTTATATATATATATATATATATATATATATATATATATATATATATATATACATATGTGTTGATTTTTACTCCTTCACGGATGGAAAAATACAATGTGTTTTCATTCCGGGTGTACATCCGTTCACTACTGTCGCTCTGAAAAGAATAGTTTTGCTGACGTTTCGCCAAAATCACATTTGGCATTTTCGAAGCTTTCTTTCTCGCGTCCGAATAGAGTCTCTATTCGGACCACACATTGAATGCGGTATACAGCAATATATTTATATATATATATATATATATATATTTTTTTTTTGCTTTGTGTTCTTTGACCTTTTTTTTTCAATATATATTTATCCTAATTTTTCTTGGTTTGAGGTCAATACATTAACAACAAAATTAGTACATATTTTTAAACATATATTTCGTTTCTAAGGTGACGTTGCGACCATAGTTTTGGTCTTTTTCAAACCTAAAATTTGTTTAGCACTATTTTTTTAAGTTTATAAAGTATTAAAAATTTAGGACTTACCATAGAACGTAAAATAGTTGACTAAAAAGTATACATAATCCACATATCTGACATATACTACACATATTTAATTTACATTTTACAAATATTGTGGACGTTTATTACAGACAAATTACAAGCGACTGAGCGAACACTGTTATAGTAAAGATATATACAATTTATTTAGGTTGTTTATGTCTTTTTTGTCATTTATGGCGTTTTTGTTTTTTTGAATTTCAGCCATCTCAAAAAATTCTCTTTTTTTCAACTGAGGTTCGGATTTTAATACTTTCACTTGTTCGTAGTTGAAAGTATGTTTTTTGGACATCTCATGGTGTGTTAATGCGGTGCTGTTCTTTTTATCATATTTGTGACTTTTCAGTCTATTTTCTAAGTATTGGCTTGTTTGTCCAATATAAACACCGTTACAATTATTGCAAGGGATCTGATAGACTATATTGCTTTTTTTATTAATTGGCGTTTTCGATTTTAAGTTGCTGAAGTTCTTTGATAATAAGTTATAGGCTTTGTGACTTGTCGTGATGTTATATTTTTTAAAAAGGTTTTGAAATTGCTGGGATAAACCATTTATGAAAGGCAGAGAAATGTATTTTGTTTTAGGTAGATTTGATGTAATAATGGCATTTTCAGAATTATAATATTTATGTATTCTGCTTTTGAATAATTTATTTACTAATTTTTTAGGGTATTGATTTAGAGTTAATGCTGCTTTAGCCTTTTTAATTGCTCGTTCTCTGAATTCAGAGTCGGACAGCTTAATTGCCCGATCTGCCAGACCAATAATTACAGATTTTTTTTGAGACATTGGGTGACAGGAGCTGAAATTTAGGTATCGAGAGGACCAAGTTTGTTTTGTGTACCATTCCGTTTTAATTTTATTTCCTATATGATGTAATGTTAAGTCTAAAAAATTGATTTTGTTGTTCTCTTCGCTTTCAATTGTAAATTGTAGTCTTTTATGGTATTGATTAAATTGCTTTAAAATAATTTCTGTTTGGCCAGATGGGATTGCAGTAATACAATCATCGACATAACGATAAAAAAATGGTATATTAAATTCCACATTACTTAGAACAGTCTCCTCTAAATCTTCCATAACTATTTGGGCAACGACGCTTGATATAGATGCTCCCATAGCACAACCTTCTATTTGTTTATACAGGGTGGCCCAACGAAAAGGTCCCACCCTTATTTATGACTTTCCTGGTATATTTTGGGAAAAACGCTTGGACACGTCAATTTTGATTTTTAGGGGGACGTCTTTTCATGTATGATTGTATAATACAGGGTGTTCCAAAAATAAGATATCGCATTACACTTGACATTTTTAAATGGAAACCCCCAATTTTTTTTCTATTTTTGGATTCTCCAGGAAGTTTTTAGTAACTTTTGTATAATAGAGTTTATACCTATCTTCAACCATTTTGAAGTTATTTGAATAATTGAATAATATCAAGTATTGATAAATTAAATTCAAGAAAGGGTCAAAATAACGAAACTTTATTATCAAAACGGAAACATTGCAAGGGCTACTGCCCGGTTGTTTAATACGTTACATTCAGTCAAAAATATTAACCATAAGTATGTGGCTAAATTAATAAGAAAATTTGAAGCAACTAGATCTGTATCTAATATTCGCCGGAATCAGGAACACTAAACCATTTACAGTTTTACATTCACATTAAAATTTAAACAAAAATTAGTTACTTAGCTACAATGTGTCAAAAAGTCAATGTGGTAATAAATGTTGAAAGTGGTGTCCGTTTACCTCCATGCAATAATAAATATTTTGCTCAAATCTATTCCTAACATTTTCACACATTTCTGGAGTTATTTGTCTGCATTCCGCCGTGATCCGCTCCCGAAGATCTTGGATGGAGTCTGGCTTCGTACTAAAAACCTTACTTTTTATATGTCCCCAAAGAAAGTAATCTAAAGGACTCAAGTCCGGAGACCTTGGTGGCCACTCAATGGGGCCGCGCCGTCCGATCCACTGATTTGGGAAATGGGTGTCCAAAAACTGTCGTACTGGAGCTACATAGTGCGGTGGTGCACCATCTTGTTGGAAATGAAGAAAATTTTCATTATAATTAACCTCATTTTCTATTATTTCGGTTATTCGTGGCTCTATTGTATTTTCCAACATGTCCAAGTACAACTCCCCCGTCAAGTTTCCAGGAATAAAGAAAGGTCCTACAATATGATTTCCGAAAATGCCGGCCCAGACATTAATTTTTTGTGGGTATTGCGAATGTACCTCTCGAAACAAATGTGGATTCGAGTCGCTCCAATATCGACAATTATGTCTATTTACAGCACCATGTAAATAGAAGGTACATTCATCCGAAAAACAAATGTTAAATAACAAATTTGGGTTATTGTTCAAACGTTGTGTCATTAATTCGCAAAACTCCAACCTTCTATCATAATCGTCTTCATTAAGCTCATGGACAAGTTTAGTTTTGTACGGGTGAAATTTATAGGATTTCAAAATTCTTTGCACTGTTGAGCGTGTAAATCCTGAAGAAGTAGCCAGACCACGAGTACTTTGGGTGTTGTCAAGAGCCACGTGTCCCAAAACTGCTATTTCTCTGGCTTCATTTCTACTTGGACGATTTTCCTGATTCCGGCGAATATTAGATACAGATCCAGTTGCTTCAAATTTTCTTATTAATTTAGCCACATACTTATGGTTAATATTTTTGTCTGGATGTAACGCATTAAACAACCGGGCGGTAGCTCTTGCAATGCTTCCGTTTTGATAATACAGTTTCGTTATTTCGACCCTTTCTTGAATTGAATAAATCATTGCAAAATATTATAATAGAACTAGGCAACTTAACGATTTCAAATCAAAGATAAAGTTGTTCTATGATTTACGATGACATTGACGGATGCTAAATTTCTTGCTGGTATCGGTGATTATTATTTTTTTCCGTATTATCAGTACTAAATTAAATGAGGCGAATTTTATAAAAAAAATTAAAAAAACTTCAAAATGGTTGAAGATAGGTATAAACTCTATTATACAAAAGTTACTAAAAACTTCCTGGAGAATCCAAAAATAGAAAAAAAATTGGGGGTTTCCATTTAAAAATGTCAAGTGTAATGCGATATCTTATTTTTGGAACACCCTGTATTATACAATCATACATGAAAAGACGTCCCCCTAAAAATCAAAATTGACGTGTCCAAGCGTTTTTCCCAAAATATACCAGGAAAGTCATAAATAAGGGTGGGACCTTTTCGTTGGGCCACCCTGTATAACTGATTTTCGTATATGAAATATGTAGAATTTAGTGTTAATTCTACTGCTTTAAGAAATTCATCTTGAGGAATATCTGTGTATTTTTTTATTTCAGACCATTTCTTTTTAATTATTCTGGTAGCCAATGAGATTGGAACGCTGGTATACAGGGAAACGTCACCTTAGAAACGAAATATATGTTTAAAAATATGTACTAATTTTGTTGTTAATGTATTGACCTCAAACCAAGAAAAATTAGGATATATATATATATATATATATATATATATATAATATATATATATATATGTATATATATATATTTTTTCTTTTTCAGGCTTTCATTCTTTCACTCTTTCCTACTTTTTTTAATTCTTTCTCTACTTTTCACCCATTCTTGGATTTTATGATGACCATCTTTTGAACAACCTATAAAATGTGAAATTTGGATTCAGAGAAAAGCAGCACTAAGGTAGCTTAGCAGATTTTTTTGGTGGAGACTCCTGTCCATTCCTGGAATCTGTGATCCATTTTGCGGTGGAGGTTTCTGCCTGCAGATATAAGTGTCGGATTGGGAATTTTAGTTAACGCTCCGTGGTAATTGACCACTTTGCTGTGAAGCGTTTTGGAGGCTCTGACTGCGGACTCTCTAGATAGAAATCTTTTGTAATATATTTTTGTCTTGTGTTGTGATTTTGAAACGTTGAAATTCCAACATTTTTCGCTTTTGTAATATATTTTTTGGCTAATATTTAGATTACATATGTAATATATTGTTGCATTTTTCTTCAAAATTTAAATAATATTATACCTGTAAAATCATATTTTGCAAAATATTTTGAAATTCGGAAAAAATAAGTAAATTTCCAGATTTTGTAAAGCTACTTACCTTTAGTGTCTAAACTTATTATATCTTTATTACCTCTACTATATTTTAAGTAGTCTGTATAATATTTTTCTAAAGCACATTACTTCTTAAGAGTTAATATTGGTCTCTTTTGAAATTAGGTACATAATTATGAATTATAAGGTCTTGTTATGATGATTTTATACTTGTTAGTTATAGTTTTCTCTTTAGTTAACTAGACATTTGGAATTTATGCTTAAACTTTGATACAAGATCATAGATATCTTATTTTTATCTTGCCGTCGAAAAACGAGCTTGATTATTTTACTCATTGCCAAAAAGGTGAATGTCTTATAATTCAGTTTTTGTTATTTAGTAGTCCATAGTAAGATATTTTTGTGTGATTAATTATCTTCATTTCTCGAATACCTTTATTAAATTTACCTAGCTATTTACTTCCAGTACTTACCTTTATACATTTATTTTTTTAAATACAAGTTAAAATTAAATATAAATATAAATAAAGTTTCTCTAAAGTACATTGATTTTCTGATTACTGTTGCTTATTGACTAATAGAAATTAGTGTTCTTATATTAATATTTCTATCTAGTTAATTTTATTTGTGGGCGTTTCAGTTAATCGATATCATTTGCACAGCATTGTTTGTTTTAAAATTCATTAAAACAAATTTAATTATTTTATAAATATACTTTGTATACATTTTCTTCTCCAACACAAATTTAATACAGATTCTCTAGAATGCCTTGATGTGACGGTAACTGGGCCTATCGACTAATAGAAATTGGTGTTATTATGTAATGATTTCTATATTTCAAGTTGATTGTATTGGCGGGCTTATAGTTACTTCATTGTCAATTGCAAGATATTTCAAAATTTAAATATATATCAATTCTTAATTTATTTTCAATAATAATTAATTTACCTTAATAATTGTATCTCTCATCTCTATCTTAATACTAAAATTAATTTTCAGTAAAAAAATTTCTTGATCTTAATAATATATCTTAACATATATTTTAATTACGATTCCTTACATTTTGTTTAAGGCTTATACATATCATTTTAAAACACCTACAGTTATTTTCTTATTATATGACTTTCAGACATATGTAAGGGTAACTGCTGTTCTTATATCGTACCTTACTTTGTTCAGGGCTTATCATTTTTAGTTACATTTATTTGATTGTTGCTCTCTTTTGATTATAAGGTATATTTGATTAATGTAATTACTAATGTAGATCATTACTGGTAATATTATTTTTTCGTATATATTGAATTTTAAATTATCTTATCTTTTAATTAAACTTTTCTAAATTTCATTTTTGAGCATCACATGGACTACTAAGTTTTCTAATTTTACTTTATGACTTACCTTTTAGTGCATCTGCAAAGGTAAAGCAGATTTCATGTATGCTTGTCTATTTCTGTAAAAATAAAGCAGCTTGGTTGTGCCAATATAGGGCAGATTGTATTTTTTAGATATCTTCTAAAAAAGGAAGAATTTAAAATAAATTATTAAAGATCATTTCTAGTGTTTTCCTTATTAGATGGATTAAGTTTAGTATATATATATATTTATATATATATATATATATATATATATATATATATACATATATATACCTCTTATCTTTATCTAAAATATATATATATATATAATGAAATAAAATATATATATATAGAACTATATAATATAATAATATATAAACACATATAAAAATATATATATATATATATATATATATATATATATATATATATATATATATATATATATATATATATATATATATATATATATATATATATATATATATATATATATATATATATATATATATATATATATATATATATATATATATATATATATATATATATATATATATATATATATATATATATATATATATATATATATATATATATATATATATATATATATATAGATATATACAAATTTTAACTTTTTCAAATTTTGATGAGATATTTTGTGGCAAACTGTTAACACCTTCAATTAGTCAGTATAATTCCGGAAGAGGAATTAATTTATTTAATAATTTTCGTATTCTTAACCGTTGTCAATAGTGGTTCATTATTATTAAAGATAGAATACGAAAATTATTGAAATTATTTCTCCTCCTGAAGGGTATTTATACACTGAAGGTGCTAATACATTGTCAAAACACGAAATTGGGCTGCAGAATGAAACATACTGAGAAAAATGACACATGATGAATTAAAATAGAACAGGTTGACATTTTATGTAAAAACTTTAGTCTAAGCTGTTTGTTATATAATATGTTAAAGGTTTTGTATAATTCTGCAAAACCGGGGACTTGTGCAGTATATCAATGATTTCTAGGAATACGCTTATTCCAAATCATTTTTTTTCACCGTATTCTGAATATTCAATAAGTGTTATTCGGTAGATCTATCGAAACGAATTGAGCTATTACAGTGAACAGGCTATCGAATTTTTTGGTTGGAATATTAATACGAATGTAAGCATTAAAATATTAAGAGTATTGTAAGATTTTTTTTAATGACCTTAATTGGATTTTCATATATGCCTCCAAATTACCAGGAAATCCAATTCAATATAAGATACTTGTAGCCCACACTATACATTTAAATTATTTATTGTTCAATTAGGCAAGACACGTGTTTTCAGTTAAACTGTTACTGAAATCGGGATTTCTTGTCAGATTTTATTTGCGTTCGCTCGTTAAACAAATCGTATGCAATTAACTACATCATATTCAAGTTTGTGAACGATTCTCAACTACAACCAAGTGCTCCAAGTATAGCGGTTAATATCGAGAGGCAAATTCAATTACAGAGTCCTTCATGAATTAACATATTTGCACATTTTGATTTGGATGCACCTTCATAAATATTCAAGTAATCTAAATAATATTGTACCGGCGCACAATTTGCCTAATGAAGCCTAAAATAGTGCGTTTGGACTATTTACATTTGGAGCCCGGCGTGTTGGCTGTGTATAAATTATACCCATAAAACAATTTAATTCAGTTTGAATTTAGTATTTCACAACCAGTTCAATTATTAAGTTTACTTAGAATTTAATTTTCCTGGAAGATGTTAATTTTTGGCTGCTTAGTCTTAAAAAAATGCAATTTATATTTAGCTTTATAGGTTTGACTAATAAAACTACTATACTGAATAAAAAACAAGCTTTTACAAAAATTATATATATACACTTATGACAATAAATTTTTGTCTCCAGTTATATAAATTATTAATACAAAAAAGGCGTGATTCTGGCCACAAGTTTATATTCCTATGTCCAAAATGTACCGTATATATATATATATATATATATATATATATATATATATATATATATATATATATATATATATATATATATATATAGAGAGAGAGAGAGAGAGAGTGAGAGAGAGTGAGAGAGAAAGGGTATCCCAAATAAAGTGTCCTATTAGAAATTTCTCGAGATCGAAAAACGATAGCCATTTTATAATGCAGGGTTGCAAGATCACCTTAAAACACATATAAACATTGGTTTTTTAAATGGAATACTCTGTATATTATAAAATTTTTCCTTTGTCTATAATAATATTTTTTCTATAACATATACCTTTCTGAAAATTTGGAAACAGGTCTGAATAATGTTTTTTTTTGTAAACAATCTAAATGTGGTATTAGCCAGCGGAGTAATTGTTTTTGTCATTCTATTTTGTGCCTTTGCCCTACACAGGGCTCGTTAGTCTATAGCGGCCTAATGTGTTCTAAAAAGAGTGAAACAACTATCGTCATTTGACTGAAATGGATCATTACGCCTGCGGTATTGCAGGAGAGGTTCCAGACAAGGATCATGGTATTCTTGTTGTGACGTTGGTGTAACGTGAAACAAAAATACATTAACATTATTTCTCCCAACGGAAGTCAAGAATTAACAGTGTAATCTAATGCTGGTCGGGGTATTAGCCAGCGGAGTTATGTTTCTGTGATTCTATTTTGCGTCTTTGCCCTAGTCTAAGGCGGTCTTATGAGCTCTAATAAGAGCGAAATCGCGATCCTCGTTTAGCTGAATTGGAAGTATCATTGTATCCTTGTTGTGACGTTGGGGTAACGTGAAACAAAAATACATTAATATCAGATAACTATTTACAAAGTACTTTCATTTTGAAAGAAAACTGTGTTAAAAGGTATTTAATATTCGATTCACCATTTCGTACAGAATCCATTTTTACAATGCCTTCCATTGATGTTTGCATTCAGTCTATCAGATATTGATATAATTCTCAGTACCTCTTGTTTTATAATACTTTTACCAAATTTATAGAATTTTAGTTCATCAGTAAATCAAATAAAAAACTACTTTTATATCAATTTTAAATTAATTTGTTAACTAAAATCCTTTTTTTGGTCTGATAGATTTGTTTAAGTTTTTGATTGTAAAATTTCGTATCTAGCTTTATTTATATTTCATTAAAACATTTTTAAAATTTTGGTATTATCAACTTAACAAAATTAACTTAATCAAATTTAGCATGTATCAGAACTTAACATTATGTTGGACTAGATCGCCAAAAAGCGTTGAAAACTACACCCTTTTTAGATTTTCTAATGTAATTTAATAAGTATTGTGATATGTAACATACATTTTAAAAATTTTCTTGTTGATCTTTCCCAAGTATAGTCTCTTCTTTGAAGGTAACCGGTACTCAATCTGACAAGTAAATGAAGCAATTTGATGCTTTTAAATATTGTAATGAATTTTTTTCTCTTTTTCATTTTTAAAAAACTTGACAGACCAGTTCAAATCTTAATTGAATAAGGATTTATATGAAATAAAAATTCCCTACGTTTTTAATTTCAACTCCACCTACCACTATCCTTAATTTCATGTTATAAATAGGTCCGATTTAGCAAAAAATACTAAAAGCTTTGTCGAAAAGAAAAGCAGAATATAGGGCACTTATCTCTATCGCTGCATGAATATTGATTAAAGTTAATATGTCCATCAACGAATTAAATCGAATCTCTACAATTAATTGTTTTGAGGTTTTCGTAATATAAATGGATTTCAATTAATGTCAAGCCCAGGGTTTGATTAAACTTCGTCTCTTTCACGCTTAGGCATTTTATTCTTCTATGGTTGCTCTAAACACGTGTTTGTTAATGACCTCGACAAATCAACATTACAGCTTATTCAAATGATTTTTTTTTAAAGTTAAATTTTTCTTTACTCAGAATTAATATTTCCTAATGGGTTTTTGTTACTGTATATTTTTTCCTATTTGATTTAGAAATAATATTTAAAAAGTCAAGCTTTTTACTTGCGTCGTAGTGTAATCATAACCAAATCACCCGCCAAGATTTTTAAAGATCTTCACATTTCAAGGTCCCTAGATGCCGAAAAACATGTTTACTCAATTGCGCCAGTCTGTCTGTTCGCGGCATAGCTAAAAAACTACTCACCCGATTGACTTCAAATTTTGGTCAAAAATTAAGAGTCATATGGGAATGACCTGGTTACATTTTGGTAAAAATCCAATATGACAAAACAAAAGGATGGTCTGGTGAAATGTTAACAAAATTATTACTAAAAAACTACTTATTCAATTTATCTCAAATTTCGCACAAAAATGAAGTATTATCTAGTACTCAACTGGTAAAATTTTGGTACGAATCCAAGATGGCAAAACTAAATGGCGGCTTAATAAAATATTTAAAAACTCAGCCTGACGAAATGGACTGATTTCCAATTATATGCCATAACTAACAGTGATATAGAAATGTACTAGTAAAATTGTGGTACTAGTTCAAGATGGCGGAACAAAATGGCTCCCAAATAAAATGTTTGTAATCGTGAAAAACATATCTTCACGTTTTAGGATCCCTAGTTGTCAAAAAATATATTTTATTAATTTTGTAGGTCCGTCTGTCGGTTTGCCTGTCTGTGTATCAGTTTACGGCATAACCTAAAAACTACTTATCAGAATAATTTCAAATTTAAGTCAAAAATGTATGATGATGATCTGGTAAAAATTCAATTTACCAGAATAAGATGGAGGCCTAGTAAAGCAATACAAAAATTACTACTAAAAAACTAACTGTGCAGTTTAGCTCAAATGTTGCACAAAAATCAAGTGTAACATATGAATGAACTGGTAACGTTTTGGTATGAATATATGATAGCAAAATACAATGGCGGCCTAGTACATACTTTTTAAGTTAATTTCGAGTTTTGTGCAAGCATTAAGTGTGATATAGAGATAGACTCGTGAAGTTTCTACAAATTCTGCTGTCAAATCTGAGAAGAACGCTTATTTGCAACACTCTTTTTATACGAAAACCTTGAAATGCTTAAACTTAGTTTCTCATAATGCTAATAATTATACTATTCTAAATGAAAATATTACACCTACTTCATTCAACAATTATTTCGTAAATAATATTGCAATACCGCCTAATAATTTTAAAGACCTTATAACCGAAAATAACAGTAACAAAAATCTTTTTCCTGACATTAATAAATTTGAATATGCCGAAGAAGTAACGTTCGACATAGTTGAAGATACCCTTAATAATATCAAGAGCGAAGCAACGGGAGTTGATGGGATTAACCTAAAAACGTTACTATTTGCCGTACCTTACCTTACTCCCTACATAACATTTATAGTAAATAAATGCTTCTCTTTGAATCAGTATTCAGATATCTGGAAACTAGCCGCCGTTTCGCCTATCCCCAAAATTAACAATGCGTCAGAGATGTCTCATTTTCGACCGATCAGTATACTTCCGACATTGTCAAAAATTTTAGAAAGAATAATTGTGGATCAATTAAATAATTATCTCAAAAATCATAATATACTTCCTCCTACACCGTCGGGATTTCGTAAAAATCATAGCACTACGACTGCCCTACTTTCTGTAACCGATGATCTACACAGAGCATACGATGATAATAAAAATTCAATATTAACACTACTCGACTACAGCAAGGCTTTCGATACCCTTGATCATGGTACCCTGTTAATTAAACTTAAATATTTTGGCCTAGGTCAAGGAGTCTTGGAATTATTTCGTAATTATCTAAGTAACCGTCAGCAACAAACAGTATTTAAAGGTAATTCCTCAACGTTCCTCTCAATCGAACGGGGAGTCGCACAGGGAAGCATTCTAGGGCCACTTATTTTCTCAATATACACGGCTGATTTATTAAAATTTTTAAAAAACTGTCAAACCCATCAGTATGCTGATGACACGCAGTTGCTGTATTCTTTCGTTTCAACCGAATTAGATGAAGCAGCTGAAAAACTTAATAATGATCTTGAAATAGTCTCTACAATCTCAGCTGCTCACGGACTTATCTTAGTAACTTAAAGTATTTTAGTAACCTAAAAATGCATCTAAACGTTGTCATTCTAACATCCACGGACGTCTGTAAGAATCTAGGGTTACTCTTAGATAACGACTTGAGATTTAATAGTCATGTGTCTTCAATTATCCAAAAGTCAATTTTTAAATTAAAACTACTTTATCTTCACAAGGACATTCTTGATCCCAACATTAAATTAAAAATATCTGACTCCTTGGTACTGTCTCATCTGTCTTGCGGTCTAATAGTTTTTTGGCCCTGTTTGCTACAAAAGGATAAAAACACTCTTCGAAAACTGCAAAATTCCTGCTTGAGATTTTCATACAACCTACGCAAATTTGACCACATTTCGCAATATATGTCAGACTCCAACTGGTTTAGCATTCAAGAAAGATTTGAGATTCCGATGTGCAAGTGTGTTTATAATATACTTAATACTCAGGAGCCTTCATATTTGTTTCAGAAATTGATTAGTGGTGAGAATGTGCATGATCGTCATACCCGTTACAGTAGTAGGTTTGTTGTCCCAAGGCATCGCACTGCCTTCTTCCAGAGGTCCTTTAGCTATACCGCTAGTAAACTTTTTAACTTGTTACCACTAGAGATTAAGGAGTCCCCCACGTCTGAGTCGTTCGGTAATCGCATAAAGACATTTTTTAAGGCAAAAA
Organism: Kuschelorhynchus macadamiae; assembly: GCA_030620095.1. Taxonomy (NCBI): domain Eukaryota; kingdom Metazoa; phylum Arthropoda; class Insecta; order Coleoptera; family Curculionidae; genus Kuschelorhynchus; species Kuschelorhynchus macadamiae. Next base: position 570,540 of record JAUTXW010004232.1, read on the forward strand.
GAGGTCGTTAATTCTATCTCCCAGTTAAGGGGATTATACTTATATTCTTTTAACTTCTTTTATTCTCTGTAAACCCTATTTTAATTTTTTTTCCTCTAACTTACATTAACTGTTATTTATAAACGTACTAGCTGAAGAATTTTATCCAAAAGGTGGTTGTATGAGCAGCTTCGCTGAATATCGCCACCTTAAATTCAATATTATTGTAATTTGATTTACTTCGAGAAATAAAGGCATTTTTATTTATTTATTTATTTAAGTTGTGGTACGAGTTCAAGATGGTGGAACAAAACTACGGCAAAATAAAATTTTTAAAAAATCAGCGTAATATCTCCTATATGTATGTCAATGTATGGCGTGTGTCAGTGTAAAAACTAGTCATTGAATTTGTTTGTTGAATTTTTGAAAAGACAGTATATTCATGTGTGTTCCTAAATTAATATGGACCAAACTGAATTGGGTCACACTTCACTGTTCCTTATAGAAGGAAATAATCATAACGAGGGAAGTTCCCGGTAAAGAAAATTTACCGATTTTTTTATATGCATTAAAAAATATTTTGATTGTCGGCATCAATTGCTCAATGCAGGCCTAAGCGAACTGCTCAATAAAAACTCATTCCCGTCCGTCTTGCAATAAAAACCGATTTTTCAAAATGTTTTGTATTTTTAGATTATTTTATGTTTTACTATATAATATTAACAAATAAAGTAAAAGTTTGTGTTTAATATCTTGACAAAAACAAATTTTACGCATTTAAATATGATACAACTTAGCTTAATTTTAAACTTTACTAACAGAATTTTCTCTTGTAAAGAAATATTACTTTAATGTGAAAAATCGGTAAATTTCCTTTACCCAGAACTTCCCTCGTACTAATACACCGGCCCACAAAAAAAGTGGCGAGCCTAAAATTTGTATCAATTTCAACCCTTAATAATTTTTGAATGGATTCTTAGATTCTGTTAATTTTTTTTGCAATTTATTTCGATACCTTTTCACAATGATTTTGTGATATAAATTTACTTCGGAATAATACTGTATAATATACTGTATAATATACAGGGTCAAACGCAAACTTGTGTTTTTAGAATGACCTGGCTTAAATATCACTATTGTCTATGAGGCATTTTATTGCCTGTTTCTTTAGCAACATTTTGTTTTTTGAATGACCGTCGTATCTTTCTTTTTAGAAAATATAGAGCAGTGTAAGTAAAGTGATATTTTATTCTAATTTGTTTTACTAAGCGTAGAGTGCTTTGAAATTTAAAATGTCTTAGAAATGTCAAGCCTCGAAAAAACTTTCTGTCAGTTTGGAAGCGTTGTTTTCATTAGTAATGGCACGACAAATTAGTCCAGAGCAAGTTGCTCAGGTTGTAGCATTAGTAAATGATGGAAGGAGCATTGCGCACGCCGCACGAATAGTGGGTGTTCCAGAAACCACGGCTAGAAGGGCAAGGAACAGGTTTCTAGAAACTGGGCAGTTTGTGAGAAGAATAGGATCGGGTCGTCCCAGAGTTACATCGAACTTAGCCGACAGGTTTGTTACCCTGCAAACCTTAAGAAGGCCTTTCAGAATGCCGTGATGGTAAAGAGACATTTACTTGAGGTTCGTAATAAAAATATATGTGATGAGACAGTGCGTCGTCGGCTTAAAGAGAGAGGATTAAAGGCAAGAGTACCAGCAAATGGTCCAAGATTGCTACCAGAACATCGTTTATCTCGACTTAATTTTGCTCGTGAAAAAATCAGTGGAACGTACGACAGTGGTCCCAAGTATTATTTTCCGACGAGTCATGGTTTTGCTTACATTCTTTCGATGGACGTCAACGAGTTTGGAGGCAGGAAGGCCAAAGATACGCTGAGGGTATGTTTGTAGAAAAGCAACCTTTTGGAGGAGGTTCTGTGATGGTATGGGCTGGGATTTCCCACGCAGCGCACACAGAACTTTGCATATTACCAAGAAATTCGCTCAATGGCGAGCGTTATATTGATGTACCGGCTCGTACCGTTTGCTCATTTCCTAGGACAGGAGTTCCTTTTTATGCATGATAATGCCCGACCTCAAACTGCTCGTATTGTGAGGCAATATTTGGACGAAGTGGGCATACATCTTTTGTCATGGCCAGCCAGGAGCCCGGATTTAACTCCGATTGAGCATGTTTGAGATCAGCTTGGTAAGGGTGTTAGTAGTCGTTCACATGTACCCGCCAAGGCGTTTACAAAGTGTAATAAGGGCCAAAAGGGGAAACACTCGTTATTAATTTAAGTTCTTGTTTATAAAACGTTATTAATTTAAGTTCTTGTTTATAAAATTTAAATTAAAAGTTTGATTATTGCTTAAAATAAATGTTGTCTATAGATACGCAGTCTTTTTATGTTTTTATTTAGTAAAAACAGCACTTTACATATAGAGCTGCACTTTACTAAAAAAAAAACATAAAACGATCATTTAAAAAACAAAATGATTCTAAAGAAGCAGGCAACAAAATGACTCATAGACGATAGTGATATTTAAGCCAGGTCATTCTATAGAGCGTCTCAAAAATTGGTGAAAAAACACAGGTTTGCGTTTGACCCTGTATATCATCCAGTATTATTCCGAAGTTTAAATTTATATCATTGTCAAAAGGTATCGAAATAAATTGCAAAAAAAATTAACAGAATCTAAGAATCAATTCAAAAATTATTAAGGGTTGAAATTGATACAAATTTTAGGCTCGCCACTTTTTTTGTGGGCCAGTTTATTCTGCCAGTTTCCATTTATGCCATTCTTGACTTTTGAGCATAATTTTAAATTAATTCAATAAATAGTTTTTACATTAACACACCTTAATCATGTTGAATTCGTACTATTTTTTATTTCATATTTAATTGCAAAATTTGAAGTTAATTGAATAAATTTTGTTTAAGTTAATTAAAAAAAATGTTTGGCAGCTATTTTGTTCTGCTATCTTGAATTCATCCCATAATATTACCAGTTTATCTCTATATTACAACTAATGTTTGCACAAAATTTGAAATTAATCTAGTGACTAGTTTTTTTCCAGGCTGCGTTTTAAAATATTTTATTAGGCTGCCATTTTGTTTTGCTATTTTATATTCATACCAAGATATTATCAGTTCATTCCTATGTAACACTTGATTTTTGTGCAAAATTTGAGGAAATTGGATAATTAGTTTTTTAAGTAATATTTTTTTAACGCTTCAATAGGCCGCCATCTTGTTCCGACATTGAATTTTTACCAAAATATTACCAGGTCATTCCTATATGACCCTTATATTTATGTTAAAATTTGAAGTCAGTCTGATGAGTAGCTTTTAACCTATGCCGCGAACTGGCAGAGACAGACAGACCGAAGGAATTAATAAAAATATTTTTTGAATATTTATCTAGGAACCATAAAACCTGAAAATAAGTAAAACATGAGAAGGCGATTTTTTTACAATTGCAAGTATTTTATTTGGGTGCCATTTTATTCGGTTATCTTGAGTTGGTACCACTGTTTTACTAGTTCATCTTTATACCTCGGTTAGTTATGGCACACAATTTGAAATCAGTCCATTAAGAAAGTTTTTTAGACTGATTTATTAAAGACTTTATAAAGCCGCCATTTTGTTCTGCCGCCTTGGATTCGTACCAAAATTTTACCAGTTGACTCCTTCCACTTACATGATTTTTGTGCAAAATTTGAATTAAATTGGATAAGCAGCTTTTTAGTAATAATTGTTTTAACATTTCACTAGACCGCCACTTTGTTTCGTCATACCGGATTTTTACCAAAATGTTACCAGGTCATCCCCACATGACCTTTAATTTTTAACCAAAATTTGAAGTCAATCGGATAAGAAGTTTTTTAGCTATGCCGCGAAGAGGGAGACCAACGGAGTTACCGACGGAATTGCGAAAACATGTTTTTTCGGCATCTAGGGACCCTGAAACATAAAGATTTGCAAAAATCTCGGAGACATTAGATGATTAGTTTTTTTTTAGTAACAATTTTTTTAATGTTTCACTAAGCCGCCATCTTGTACAGAGTATATTGAATATTTAGCAAAATATTACCAGGTTATATAATCCTTTGAATATTGAGCGTTCACTATTCGAAGATATAACCCTTAATTTGCGACTAAAATTTGGAGTCTATCCAGTGGCGGCTCGTGAGTATATTGAAGGGTGAGGCTACATGAGGTTAATTTTGCTTAAATGTGAATAAATTTCCACGTCACCCATGAGGTATTATTCTGCGACGCGTTGACCTTTTTTTTTTAATGGAGGTCATCGCAAATAGCCCTACCCTACTAAACCATTAAAAACTAAAAAAATAAACTCTAAAAAAAGTAAATAAGAAGTAAACAAAACAAGTAAAATATGTACACCTATCACTAAAATATAGCGGTGATTGCGATAATAAAAACATAATTTAGTTTATTAAAACTTAAAATAAATAGTTGTATGAAATAAGATAAAAAAACTACTTTTTGTACATTAAATCTATACGTCTGTCTTTTAAGGTTGCAAATTTATCTATAATTCGGTCGTAAAAGTTTTGGTCTTCACTAAGTTCTGACAGTAATTCCTGCTCTATTGACATCATTGCTAAACCCGAAAGCCGTTCTTGTGTCATTGTGTTTCTTAGGTAGGTTTTGATCCGTTTAAGACATGAAAAATTTCGTTCGGCCGATACACTTGTTGCGGGAATAGTTAAAACTAAATTAAAAAGCTTATATGCTTCCGCAAAAATTGCTTTAAAATCTTTAAATAACAAAGCTAGACTTTTTTCGACATCTAAATTTGAAAATTCTTCATCCCTATACAATACAGAAAGCTCATTCTTTAATCTATCTCTGTCAAAAATGTTTGGATAATTTTTTAATAAATTATTTAATAAGTCGTCTGGAAAGCATTTAACATATTCCGAATATTTTGTGCAATCGACTAAAGCAAAGAAATTTAAATTATTTAAATTTTCAAACCGCGTCCCTAATTGAAGAATTATACAATCTATTATTTCGAAATATAATATTTTATATTTAGTAAAAATATCAAAGTCGCTAGAACATTGCCCTCGACGTGTGTTAGTTGGCAGAATAGTGGCTTTTTTAGCAATATTGAAAAGTTCTTTGAAATGGTCCTCGTTTCTAAATTCAATAATTCGTTGCTTGGCAAGGTTTATTTGCGAAATGCAGTAATTTATATCTAAATGCTTTGACTGTAATATTTGAAACAGTACATCAGTACAACTAAAAATTTGTTTATAAATATGCGTTAAAAGGCAAAATTCGAAATCATTAAAATGCTTTAGAAATCCTTTTGCACCATTAATAGATTCTGTTCCAGAACTTAAGTCATTAATAATAGTTTCAAATACTATAATTAAATTGTCCCATTCATTAGCCACTAAGTTTAAAATTTTAGACCGTGTATACCATCGCGTTTCTACAGCTCGCGGAATTCTTTCACCTACTATCTGATTAAGCACAAAAGACCGTTTTGGTGATTGGTGGAAATAATTTGGTATTCCTAATAAAGTGGCAAAAAATATACGACTTTGGGTAATCAGTTTTGTTCCCTGTTGTAAAACTAGATTTAATCTGTGGGCGCAACAATGAGTAAACATAGCTAAAGGAGCAATAGATCTAACTTTTGTTTGAAGCCCATTTATTTCACCTGCCATAACACTAGCCCCATCGTAACACTGCGCGACCAATTTATTTTTAAAGTCATAAGGCTCTAAGCTGTTTTGTATTAAATGAAAAAGGCTCTCTGCTGTTCTATTATCGCTAACGTCAAAAAATCCTAAAAATCTTTCTTTTAAAGATCCATTGGTCACATACCTAACTGTTATCGAACACTGTGATTTTTCTGTTATATCAGTACTATCATCCGCAATTACGCCAAAAAAACAACAATCGGTGTCATTGATTTCTTTTTTTATATATTCTTGAATATAGTCATGTATGCAACCAATTAGGTCATTTTGTATAGTCTTAGATTGTCCCGTAAAAATATTACTAAATTTAGCACAATGTTCAGTAAGTTCGGCATTTCTTTTTATTAAGCATGCAAATATTTCCTTAAAATTGCCACGGTTAAAAGAATCTGTTGTTTCATTATGACCTCGAAATGCCAAGTCCTGTTTACCCAAAGTAATAGTAACATCAATTAAATAATTTAATAATAAACGGTTTTTTTGAACATTTTCATTATAAACAATTTTATTAAGACTTGCATTTTCTTGTAGTGCATCCGCAATAGTCGCCTTATTTTGCTCCAGTCTTGTAAGTGCTACCGAATTTTTAATATGCTCTCTTGAACTTTCATGCGATTTTACTGCTCGTGAAAAATTTTTTAAATCCGAATATCCGCCCCCTGAACTCCAATTATTTTTGACGCAACCTAATAAAATACAAGGCCAACAATATAAGCTTGTTGTACCAAGATATTTGAAAAGTTCTTGAATATTTTTTATCGTTAAATATTGCTAAAATTTTCGGCGTCGGACGGCTACCTAATATCTGTTTCTTTTCAGTTTCGCTTCTTCTTAAAAAAGGCGTTTTAATTAATGAAGCAATAATGTCGTGAATAGGATTCATTTCAAAAGCAAAAAGCAAATACAAAAAATGGAACGGTACAACTTACCAAATCAAAACAAAACAAAAACTTACACACGCGTATTTATTCACCTTAAAAGACAGAACGCCCTCAATCAGCGGTTATCGCAATCTATTTCCTATTTCTTTCTCAGCCGCACGCACCACGTAAAAAGAAGCCGTTGGAATATTTCGCTAGTCATGTGATTTAAATAACCAATAAAAGCATATCCAAACTACAGATTTATCGCCTCAAGAATGCAATAGAAAACGCGTGCATCGGCAATCGCCATCCCGCTCTGTCGTAATCAGGTGACTCGCCGGCATCGGCACCGGCCGTTGATAAATAGGTCAGAAGTCGAAACTTTCCAAGCTAAAATTATTTCGCCTCATTCGAGAGCACTTTCTTTAGGAATGGGTTTGCACGGTCGGTTTTTTGATGTGGTCAGAATTTATTTTCTAAAATATTTATTATGGGATTATATTTTGTTTTTTTTTTAATGTTATTATGTTGTAAAACTGTTAAAAAGTATATTTCTAATTGGTAATAGATAAAAAGTTATATAAAAAAATTCTCTTTTCCTTTATTTTGGGGGTGAGGCGCGGCCTCAGAGGCCTACCCTGACGAGCCGCCACTGAGTCTATCTGATGAGTAGTTTTTTAATCTGACAAACAGACAAACAAACCCATAAACGGACCGACGAAATTTATAAAACATAGTTTTACCATATAAGGACGCCAAAACCTGAAAATATGTAAAATCTAGGAGACTGATTTTTTCAGGGTTAGATATATTTTATTTGGCCTTAATTTTTTATTGATTTTTAATGAGAATTAATTATGACACACAATTTGAAATCAGTCCATTGTGTAGTTTTTTCAGGCTGAATTTTTAAACATATTATAATAAAGCCGCCATTTTGTTTCGCCATCTTGGATTTGTACCAAAATTTTGCCAGTTAAATCTTACATAATACTTGAGATTGTGCAAAATTAGAGATAAACCGATTAAGTAATTTTTTAGTAATATTTTTTTTAATATCTTCACGCCATTTTGTTTTGCAATCTTGGATATTTACCAGAATGTTATCATGCCATCCCCATAGTTTTGATCAATCAATTTGAAGTCAAGTAGTTTTTTGCTATGCCGCGAAAAGGTAGGCCGGTAGAGAGACAGAGAGATAGACAGACAGACATACAGTACGATGGAATTGAGTTAATGTTTTTTTTGGCATCTAGGGACTATTAAACGTAAAAATCTAAAAAAATCTCGGAATGTGATTTTTTTCACAATTATAATACTTCCATTTTACGAGGGAGTAAAAACAGAAAAAAAATGTATTATTGTTTAAACTTGGTTGACTTCAGCCCTATTCTACCAATCATCCCAGACTTACTAGTTTTTTCCCCAAAAGTGTATCGCCTAATTAAATAAAAGAACTACTTTTTATTGTCAATTATAAATTTATTAATTGACTACAAATATTTTCTTGCTCTGATCGATTTTTTTAAGTTTTTGCCTGTAAAGTTACCTACCTAGCCTAATTTATATCTTATTAAAACATTTTCAAAATAAAGAAATAAAAGAAAATGTCAATATCTCCAGTCCCTAGACTCCGAAAACCATGTTTTCTTATGTCCGTTGGTCTATTGGCCTGTCTGCTGGTCCGCCTGTCGGTCTGTCTCTCGGTCTGTTTATCTTTTCGCGCCATCATCAAAAACTACTTACCCGATTGGCTTCAAATTGTAATAAAAAATTAAGAGTCATACGGGCATGACCTGCTAACATTTTGCTAAATATGGCGCAACAAAATGGCAAAAAATTAAACAAAAAAATAGTTATTTACTTTACTATAAATTATGCACAAAAATCGGGTATTGTGTAGAAATCAACTGAGAAAATTTTCGTACAAATTTAAGATGGCAAAACAAAATGGCGGCCTAATAATATGTTTAAATATTCAGCCCGATAATGCTACATAAATTTTGTGCAAGAGATAAGTGTGATATAAAGATGAACTGGCGTTCATCATGAAGTTAAGGTGCGAATTCGAGATGGTAGAACTAAATCGCGGCCAAATAAACCGTTTGTAGCGAAAAAAATCACCCCTTGTAGGTTTTACATAGATTAACGATTTAGCGTCACTGGATGCCAAAAACATGTTACATAGAACTAAAGTAGTAACATTTTGGTACAAATCCAAGATAACAAAACAACATGGTTATAAGTGCGATATACAGATAAACTGGTAAACCTGTGGTACGAATTGAAAAGATAAAGGAATAAGATTGGAGTCAAATACATTGTTTAAAAAAACTATCATAAAAAATATCTTCTTATTCAATAAACATGTTTTTCTCAAAAAATTAATGTGATTAGGGATAAACTGGAACGAATTCTGCACGACACGATTGAACAAAATGGCGTTGTGACAAAAATAACTAATTATTCAATTTATTTTAAATTACGCCCAAAAATCATTCAAGGAAGAAACTGTTTAATAAGAATCTATTATGGTTGAACAACATCTTATATAGGTAGCCAAACATATATTTCTTGCAGGTAATTTGATAACATATAATAATATTTAATATCAATTTCAACTTAAGAATTCAATTAAATCATAAGGAGCAAATAAACAACAAAAAAAATCAAAATTAATATCAGACACTGGAAAGTAAAGGAAAATAAATCAAAGTTATGTCATATTTAACAGACTAAATTCCATTCTAATATATTGGCAAACAAAAAATTTAAAACTTATTTGTGGCAACCGGTATATCAAAAATGAAGTATTTGCAGTTTATATGAACTTTTTTCTTATTTTTATAAGGGGAATCATCTCTTCACATAAAATAATTTAGACCCGGTATTTTGTTTTCCTAGATTTTTCATCTATCATTCTATAGACTCTTCTTGTGAAGTTTCGGATGTACAGGTTTTTTTTTAATATTTTGTGCTCTACCTAGAGGCTTTATTTTAGGAGCTACAAAAAAACCTAGAATGCAAAAGTTAAGGTTTTTCTGAAAACGGCTCATTCAAATATCAACAATGTATATTTCATTTGAGATAATAATATACAGGGTGTTTCATTAAAAAAAACATAAGTGTTATAATTTTCTTCACTTTGCTATACGTATTTATTTTTTGCGGCATTTCTAAAAGATAATACGCAATAGCCCTATAACTTTTTTAAAGCTCCTAAAATAAAGTCTCCAGGTAGAGCACAAAATATAAAAAAAAACTTGTAATTTGTATTTGTATTTGAATACAAATAATAAATTACGAAATGAATTCAAACAAATATATTCTGGAAAGAAAACACGTTTGCCGTGGCTATCAATAACGTTGCATAAACCAAAACCATTAACTACACTTAATACACAAGGTTGCAATATAAATTGATACAAACAGCCACCTATAAATTGAAACACTTATTTCAAGAAAAGTAACAGGGGTTTGGTTTTGGAGCTATTTTCTCTTGCGCTACGTGATTTATGGCAAGTGCTTTGCCTTTCCACTTTATGCAAGCGTTTCTCCTGCAATTTTTGCAGTCTTGGAGGATATATTTTATCTGCTTTGTCGTATATTTAGAGTTTATGCTTTAGAAATAAAACTCAGATATTTTGTCAGATGTTCGCTATCTACTTCAAGTTAGTAGAGACAGGCTTAATGATGGACAGTTATGGAATAAAAAATGTATTATGTGAACGATAAAAAACAATTGCAAAGAGAAAACTCGCTTTTTACAGCTTTGACAGCTATCAACCACATAGTTTCAAAAATGTTTGTCATTTTTTGTCAGAATAGGTTGCGTTTCAAAAGTGGCCCGTATGTTATACAAAAGTTTCATAAATGTATCCTTGCATTTAAAAAAAAATTAGAATTATATACATATGTGCGGAGTTTAGTTTTTTTTTAAATATTCAGAATTGAATTGAAATGCAAGCGAAGTTTCTTCAGTAGCCTATCAAAGCTCGATAGCCACTAAGAAATAAAAAACAGTTTTATTTTTTAGTTCCCTAGTGAAAGTATTGCAATTGTGAAAAAATCACCCTTCAAGATTTTTTCAAATCTTCAAGTTTCAGGTTGCCTGGATGCCGAAAAACACGTTTTCTTAATTCCGTTGATCTGTCTATGCCTACTATTTACCCGATTGACTTTTGGTCAAAAATTAAGGGTCATATGAGGACGACCTGGTAACAATGGTAAAATTCCGATATGGTGAAACAAAATGGCGGCCTAGTGAAATTATTATTAAAAAAATTACTTATTCAATATATCTCAAATTGTACACAAACAGCAAGTATTATGTTGGAATCAACCGATAACATTTTGGTACGCATCCAAGATGGCGAAACAAAGTGGCGGCTTAATACAATATTTAAGAATTCAGCCTGAAAAAAATGGATTGATTTAAGTTTGTGTGCCATAAATAATTGTGGTGTAGGAATTAACTAATAAAATTGTGGTATATCAATTGTGTGTATACAGGGTGGCCCAACAAAATGGCGGCCAAATAAAATGTTTTTGATCATAAAACAAATCCCCTCACGTTTTTCATATCTTCACGTTTTAGCGTCCCTAGATATCAAATAATATGTTTTATCAATCCGTCGCTCCGTCTGTCGGTCTGTCTGTCTAACAGTTCTCAGCATAGCTTAAAGACTAATTACGAAATTGACTTTAAATTTTGATCAAAAATTAAGGGTCATATGGGGATGACCTGGTAATATTTTGGTGAAACTCTAATATGGCGAAACAAAATGGCGATCTAGTGAAATTTTAAAAAATTATTTTTAAAAAACTACTTATCTAATTTATCTCAAATTTTACTGGTAAAATATTGGTAGGAATCCAATATGATGGAACAAAATGGCGCCTAATCGAAAAGATAGTATAAGTAAAATATATATACTGTGACTATGTACTGAACTAAATTGAGTCACACTTTACTATTCCTAACAAATGGAAAAAAATCGGAACGAGGGAAGTTCCGGGAAAAGGAAATGTTGTATTTACTTCCCTCGTAAAAGGGAAGTATTGTAATCGTGAAAAATTTACCCTACCAGATTTTTGCAGTATTTCACGTTTCAGGATCCCCAGATGCCGAAAAACATACTTTCTTAATACCGTCGGCTTCTCTGTCGATCGGCCTATATGTCGGTCCGTCTGTCTGTTCGCGGCATAGCTAAAAACTACTTATTCGAATAACTGAAAATTTTAGGGCCATATGAGGATGAACAAAATGGCGGTCTATTGAAATGTTAAAAAAATTATTACTAAAAAACTGATTATCCAATTTACTTCAAATTTTGCACAAAAACTAAATACTACGTTAAAATCAACTGCTAAAATTTTGGTTCAAATCCAAGGTGGCGAAACAAAATGTGAGCCTAATAAAATATTTAAAAAATCAGCCTAAAAAATGCTACTTACTAGACTGACTTCAATTTTTGTGCAAGAATTAACTATGATACAAAACTGGAGCCAAATAAATTGTTTGTAGTCCTGAAAAAAAATCTCACTCAGAGATTTTTGTAGACCTTGAAGTTTTAGTGTCTCTCGATACCCAAATCATATTTTCTCATTTCCGTCGGTCTGTCGGTCTAACTGTCTTTTCTCTTTTTCGGCCTGTCTGCCTGTTCGCGGCATAGCTAAAAATATGCTTACAATTGACTTCAAATTATGCTCAAAAATTAACGGTCATAATGATGACCTGGTAACATTTTAGTAAAAATCTAATATGACGGATTGCGGCCCTGTAAAATGTTAAGAAACAATTACTGAAAAACGGATCATCCAATCTACTTCAGATTTTGCACAAAAATCAAGTATTACATGGAAATAAATTGGTAAAACTTTTGGTAGAAATCCAAGATGGCGAAACAAAATAGAGACCTAATAAAATATATAAGAAAGCAAGCTGAAAAACTACTCATTAGATTGATTTGAATTTTTGTGCAAGAATTTACTACGATCTAGAGAGGAGCTGATAAAATTGTAGTAGGGATTCAAATGGCGGAACCAAATCCCGGCCAAATAAATGTGAAAAATCGAAAAAAATTACATGCTAAAAACACAATTTTATAATTTCAATTTTTTCATAGTAGTTAAAAGTTAACGGTTGACGTTAAACTCAAATTTTGCAACAAATTAAGTGTTTCATAGAACTGAACTGGTAACATTTTGGTACGAATTCAAGATGGTGGCAAATGAAGGTCAAATAAAATGTTTAAAAAATCGACCTAAAAAATATCTTCTTATTCAATAGATTTCAAATTTTACAGAAAAATTAAATGTGATATAGGGATAAACGGATATGAATTCAACGCGACGGAATAAAATGTCGGTTTTAAAAAAAATCAGTGTAAAAAAAAAATTATTCATTTTAGGTATTTTAAATTATACCCAAAATTCCAACTTGATATAAGTTGAAACTGTTTAGTACGAATCCAATATGGTTGGACAAAATGGCATCGATTAAATAATATTTGTAGAAAAGGCAGCATATGTGTTACTATGTGCATCACGCTTCACTATTTTTGTTAAAAGGATCACTTTACTATTCTTAATAAAAGGAAAGATTCATAACGAGGAAAGTTCCATTGTTTGAAATTAAGACTGATCACTGCTTAGACAAAAAAAAAGGTAATAATAATAAATAATAATAAATAAAAAGAATATCGTTAATGCTACTGGTAATTTTTACCCCGTAACAGGAAAATTTTAATATTCTAATCATGAAAAAATTACACAGATTTTTGCAGATCTTTGCGATTTAAGGTCCCTAACCCGCGAAAAAAATGTTCTCCCATTTCCACCGGTCTGTCGTTCTGTCTACGTGGCATTGCTCAAAACTACTTATCCGACTGAGTGCAAAAGTCAAGTGTCATATCGGATAGAATGGTAAATCAATGGACCTAAAAAGATGCTTAAAAATTTAGCACCAAAAAAACTATTAATAGTAGACTTGAAAATGTGTATTAAAGTCAAGTGTGAATCACGGGTAAAGTGGTAAAATTTTGCTGCGAATCTTATATGGCAAAACTAATCGTGCCAGACCAAAAACTAGTACCTACATTATATAACTAGTTACTAAAGTGACTTATTTAATCCCGAGAATGGATTTTGTAGCTCGAGGGCTCCGCTCGAGAGCAACGACCATTCCAGGCATTAGAGCACTTTAGTCCCGCGATATATACTTTTTTTTTGCACTTACCGGGACAATAGTACCAAATAACGTAAGGTATAGGTGCAAATTGAAAATTCCGTGTCATTAATTTCGTGATTATAAATCGAAATCAACAATTTTGATTTAAAAAAAGCGGCTAAAGAGGCCCTAGCGGATATTTTGCCGTCCAAATCAAGTAAAATATATGAATCGCAATATCAGATATTTGTAAGATGGGGGTGTGAGCGAAACGTGGAAAATTTCAGCGAAAATGCGCTATTTGTGTTTTTGACGGAGAAATCTAGGACTTTAACACCTTCGACGCCTTGGGCACATTTTTCTATACTGAAGACTATGCTCAACGTTAAAAATAATATCGGCAATTGCAAATGTCACAAGACATAGACATAGATGGGGAGCCCGACAAGGGCAGCACTTAGGCTCACTGGGGCCCATTGTGCTATCCCCCCACAAGTAAGCGTGAAAGGCCAAGAGCCTTAGCAAGCAAGATTTAGAAGTCTATTAGACTCAGAATGGCTATAACGGCCTGATATGAAGACCTTAGACTATCTGAGTCCTGCTAGCTCGTGCTATTCAGCACGGAATTCCTCGACAGTGCGATTCTTAATCCTAGCCTTGACAGCTGAAGGAGCAACTCCAAGAGCAGGTTCCGGCCCAGTGAAAGCAGGGTTGCTACCTTCCGGAGCCAGCTGATCCGCCCCTTTATTACCCCGAATGCCCTGATGGCCAGGCACCCAAATGAGGGTAACCCTATTGGACTCACACAGCCTCTATAGGGCACTCCTGCATTCAAGTGTTAGTAGTGAATTTACCCTGTTCGAGGACAGTGCTTTAATCTCGGCTTGACTATCACAGCATATACAGATACGCTTGTCGTGATATCCTCTGGAAAGGTTTTCTTGTACGCAGTCCAAGATTGCTGTAATCTCAGCCTGATATACAGTCGCATACCGTCCAAGAGCAAGACTAATTCTTTTCCTGGGACTCTCTCCGTAGATTTCCGCACCAGATCCCTCCTTCATTAGACAGACATCTGTAAACCAGACAGGGCCCTCCGGTTTGAGGAAGAACGGGGAGAATCACTCCATTGTTCCCTCTCAGGAAAAATTACACTAAACCTTTTAGAGGAAACTTAGACCGGAATAATGGCATCTCTCCTGGCTAGGAGAGGGTCTGATCTCAGCAGTTCAGTCCAAACTCGCGTGTGCCCAAAATTTCAGTCTCTGTATATACAACGACCCCAGTCGTTTAAACGAACAGAAGCCTTCCGAGCCTCTCCCATATAGGTGGTGTGGTTCTTATGGTTATGTCCAGACAGGCAAGTCTCTGGAGCTTGCCAAGCATCCTCCTGTATGTCGTCTGACGTGTAAAGCCAAGGCACAATACGAGGTTTTAAACCCCAAGTTGATCCAAAGGACCGTCTGCACGCCCATAGACACGCTGTGGTCCTTTCAATATGATCCTCCAGTTCAGTCGGGAATCTATTAAGACACACAGATATTTTACCGACCCGGAAGGTCCTAACTTTTTTCCAAAGAGGCTGAGCCTCTCAAGGTCTACTTTCCTCTTGTGGGTAAATGGTACTATTTCGGTCTTATCCGGATTAACAGACAGACCGTGTTTTTTGTACCACTTTTCCACCTTGGCTAAAGCCCTCTGCATTAGCCTTATAAGGGTGTTTGGGAACTTGCCTATTACTATAATGGCAAGATCATCAGCGTAGCCTTTAGCATAAACTCAGCTCTCGTTGAGAGTATGAAGCAGTCCATCCACAACCAGACACCATAAAAGAGGAGAAAGAACTCCGCCCTGCGGACATCCTTTGACCATGGACGAGCATACTGTCACGCTCCCAAGAGAAGATGTTATGATTCTGCTTTCAAGCATGACGCGAACCCACCCAATTACACCCCTGTCCACGCCAAAACTCTCACAGTCTCACTAATGGGATCAAAGGTGGTGTTGTTAAACGTTCCCTCGATATCCAAGAACACACCCAGAGGCATCTCCTTGGAGTAGACCGCCGCCTCCAGTCTACTGACTGACTATGAAGCGTCGTCTCCGTCGATATGGCTGTCCTGTTAGCGTGCTGGAATGGTTGCATAGGATTTCTATCCAGTGCGCCATTTGTTATATGAGTTTATGAGTTGGTTTTCAAAAGAAAAGAGAGTATATACTGATGGGCCTAAAGTCCTTAACCGTTTTGTAGCAATTACTACCCGGTTCAGGAATAAACGCTACCTGAACTCTGCGCCATCATTCGGGAATATATCCCAAAGCCAGGCAGGCCTGAAAAAGGCGCAAAAGATGTGGGATCGGTGGTTTCTGACCCTTCGGAAGAAGCGCCGGGAATATTTCATCTGGTCTCGCGCTCTTAAATGGGCAAAACGAAGATATTACCCACTTAATAATGTCTACTGTAACGACCTTAGCTCCGTTTTCCAGTCAACCGGGCCTGCCCCGACTTGGAGAGCCTACCCAGTAACCTCATTATTAGATTCCGGACGAGATCCTGGAAAATGAGTTTCCAGGAGCATTCCTAGAGCCTTCTTTGCGGTGGTGGTATCTCCACCGGTCGGAAGCCTTAGAGCCTCCACGCTCTGTTTTCGACCTTTTGAGAGAATCATTTGAAGTCTAGCGGCTTCCGGAAGACCTTCTAAGCTTTCGCAGTAGGTCCTCTCTTTGAACTGCGTATCAGTTCTTTGCACCTGCATTGAGAATTCCTATGTTCTTCCCAGTCAGCAGGTAATTTCGATCGCATAGGCTTTACGAGCCTTTTCAAGATCCAAGTTCCACCAAGGTGTTTTCTTGGTACCTCGATAGGTCCGCAATGCGCAATTCTCTTCATAGGAGTCTACTATGGCTTCCTGTATAGAGTTTTCCACTTGCCTTAGTGGCATTAGTGGCATATCTAACCGCACCTTAAAGGACTCCACATAGTGAGCCCCGTTGGTTGTCCTCCGGTTTCGAAAACTACTGATCTCCATGTCGTGCTCAAGGTTTAGCTTGAAGAGGATATGTCTGTGATCCGATAAAGATGGCTCATCAGACACCTTCCATTCCTCAACAACCGGAACCAGCAAAAATGATCCCAGAGTTAGGTCAATAACCTTCGTGACGTGACAAAAGTTGGAGTTTCCCGATTTAGAATTTCTAAATCAGTTATACTGAGGTACTCAAAAAGAATTGCGCCCCTCCAGTTGGTGTCAGTGCTGCCCCACACAACGTTGTGTGCGTTGACGTCACATCCAACAAGAGGAAGCCCGTTGTTCCTACAGTATCCTATGAAGTCAATAAGTTCCCTGGTAGGTGGGTCCTCTCTTGAATTATAGGGAAAGCCTATCTTCCCTAGAGGGCATACTACAATGGGTTTGCGATGCCCTGGCTTATCCTTAAGAATCAGTTCCTGTCAACATAGATGCATGTCCTTGTGTCAGGTAGATGTCCCTTTTATAATGTAGAGAACTTTCCATCTGCCCAAGACCTCGCACATGCCCTTTGTAAACCCAAGGTTCCTGTAGGAGCTAGATCTGTGTTTGCCCCTCAGCTATGTGACGGCCTATTAATGTGTGCCCATTGGAACGAGCTAAGGGTTATCCTCCGTCATCTGGGAAGTTGTGTGCTCCGACCCAGATGCCACGCTATGCACGTCTATCTGAGACAGAAGCTCAGCAACTTCCTGCTCAGCGTCAGACTCGGGGTCCAACCGCTGAGCTGTGTTTGACGGGGAGATAGGTTTCCCCGCTGTTCCGGCTTTGTTGTCGGTGGAGGTTTCAGTCGACGTTGGAGCCTTTACCTTCGTCTTAAAAGTGACGTGGTAGACTCCAGCGTACGCCTTAAACTTTTGACGTGACAAAGCCTCAAAGGAAGCCTTGTCAATGCCAAACACAAGGATGAGTTTCTGTTTCTCCTCCTTGCAATAGTACGTCCTCCAGAGATTAGTCCTTAGTCCTATGTTCTGTCTCTGAAGACGTTTTAAAGTCACGTCTGTACGGTCCGGTCAAATGTCACAAGTTAAGTGCCCAGGTGAAAAAAAGAAACGAAGGATATAAGTCAAAAAAATCGGTAAATTTCCTTTACCCGGAACTTCTCTTGTTATGATTTTTTTCCATTTGTTAGGAATCGTGGACCCAATTTAGTTTAGTACAAAGTCGCAGTATGTGTACATATATTGTCTTTTCATTTTGATTTGGTGCCATTTTGTTCCATCGTATTGGAATCCTACCAATATCTTACCATTTCCTTTCTACCAAGTAGATTTTACATTGACACAAAACGCAATTTTGTCATGTTGACTTCGTAACAGTTTATCCCATTTTCACTTTTAACCTTTCTCTAAAACCTTAAGTCATTTGAACAAGATTTTAAAATTTTATTTGGCCGTCATTATATTTCGCCATCTTAAATTGAAACCCATATAATCAGTCTTTAACTACTGCATTGGTGCACTTCCTAAGCTCAAAGAATACACAATTCTAACATAAAAACAACAAGGTCGGACATAATAAAATACATTTAATAAGTAGTTTTTACATTAACATTACATATACCGCCATTTTGCTACGTCATTGAATTCGTACTAGTTTATGCCATTTTAGCATCTAATTTTTCTGCAAAATCAATTGAACAAGATTTTCTTACATTGATTTTTTAAAAATTTTTAGAAATCCATATTATCAGTCTTTACCTACTCCGTTGGTCTGCAGATATTTCATAACCATAAATAATACTCCACTCTAACAACAAGAAGATCGTTAATGCAGGATACAAAACCTAAATACGAGTCCTGAGAATGCAACAATAAAGTTGAGAAACGTCGGCAATTTAAAAAAAAACTGTTGGGTTTTTTACTGGATCCTAACTCTAATAAATACACCAATCTTATATTAAAACTAGAGGATCGTTAACGAAAATCGTTTAGAAACTTAATATCAGGGAAATATCTGCTGACCAACGTAGTAAGTAAAGACTGATAATATAGGTTTCATGCAGGATATAGGATCTATATATGTGTCCTGAGGATGCAACAATTAAGTTGCAAAACGTCGACAATTTAAAAAAAGACTTGTTTTTTTCTATTGGATTTTAACTCCGAATAATACACCACGCTAACAAAATTTTTTTAACTTTGTTCCGCCATATTGAATTTTTCCAAAATATTACCAAGTCATCCCCTTATGTCCCTTAATTTTTGGCCAAATTTGAAGTCAACCGGGTAAGAAGTGTTGAAGCTATGTCGCGAACTGACAGATAGACGGGCCGACGGAATTGATAAAACATGTTTTTTGGCATCTAGGACGCTAAAACGTGAAGATATGTAAAACCTGAGAGGATGATTTTTTCAGGATTACAAAAATTTTGACCGCAATTTTGTTCCGCCATCTTGAATTAGTAACACAGTTTTACTACTACAATTAGTTATTGCACACAATTTGATATCAATCCATTTACTAGTATTTTATTAAATCGTCATTATGTTTTGCCATCTTGGATTCGTATCAAAATTTTACCAGCTAATTCCAACATAATACTTGACATTTTTAGCAAAATTTGGGATAAATATGATGAATAGTGTTTAATAATAATTTTTTTAACATTTCACTAGGCCGCCATTTTGTTTCTCCATATTGGATTTTTACCAAAATATTACTAGGTCATCCCCATATGAACCTTAGAACAATAAAGCAGTTTTTTCAAGTCGAATTTTTAAATATTTTATTAAGCCGCCATTTTGTTCCGCCATCTTGTATTCGTACCAAAATGTTACCAGTTGGTTCCAACATAATACTTGATGATTTTGTAAAATTTAAGATAAATTAGATAAGTAGTTTTTTAATAATAATTTTTTTAACATTTCACTAGGCCGCCATTTTGTTGCGCCATATTGGATTTTTGCCAAAATGTTACCAAGCCATCCTCATATGATCCTTAATTTTTGATCGAAATTTGAAGTCAATCGGGTAAGTAGTTTTTTAGCTACCCTGCGCACAGGCAGACAGACAGACAGACAGACCGATGGAATTGAGAATACGTGGTGTTCGTCATCTAGGGACCCTGAAACATAAAGATATGAAAAAATCTCGGAGAGGGATTTTTTTACGATTACAATACTTCCCTTTTACAAGGGAAGTAAAAAGCCAAAATCCTGCCTGTTGACCAGGTTGATGAATTTACAATAGATGCCCCAGACAAGAAAGACAGTTTGTAATGATGAAGGTAGCCCTTATTTTTGGTGTAGCAGGTGCTTGTAGAAGTAAGGAGTTAGTTAAGTGGACGGTGGAAGATGTAACTGATTTGGATCACTCAATTACGATTAATATTAAAAATATCAAAAACAAAATTGATAGACATTTCATTGTCAAAAATTCAAGTAGCAATACTGTGAACTTTACTGATATCTGCCGCAAGTATATAGCTTTAAGAAAAGCTGAGACTCCTCATTTGCTGTTTTTCGTTCCAAATACCAAAACAATCAATGTACTAGGCAGCCAGTTGGTAAAAATACGTTTGAAAAACTACCCCAGAAAGTAGCAGCATTCTTAATTCAAATCCGTCATTCTATACTTGCCATTGTTTTAATTATCATCATTTGCCTCTTTATTAACTGATGCACCAGCTGGTGCATCTGTGGATGTTTTATAAAGGCATGGAGGCTGGAAGTGGGCAGCCGTTGCCCAGGGGTACGTCGAAAACTCCATAAATAATAAAAAAGCTATAGCCGATAACATTTTGGACATGGTGATGTGAATAGATTCGAAATTGGGGCTTCAAGAAACCTTCCCAGACAAGGTTCTAACGAAATATCTGGAACTGTTGCATGTACTTCTACAAGTAGCGTTATTAAAATTGTAAATTGTGCTAATGTCAATATTCATCTGAATATAAATAAATTTTGTTCAATTTAACCCTTTTTTAATTATATGTTGCTAAGATCCATTTTAGTCTCTTGGGACTAAATGAACTTTTATTAGGCGGGACGAAGGTATATACTTTAGTCCTGAAAGTACACAAAAGATTTAAATAATCGGCAAAATTCCTTTTTCTGGAATAAAATCTTCTTTTTCATGGATTTATACATTTTTTACCTTCAGATATTACGTGCGGTTAAAGAGGCATACCTCATTCATTTTTGCACAAGTGAGAAAACACCTTAATGTGTTGAGTTAAAATATTTTTTTAGAAAACGAAAAAGCCCAGCAGTAATTTCCCAGTTTTTAGAAATACTCCTAGTTACATTCAGATTCCCAAATAACCCATCTCATTTCAGAGCCACGAATTTGCACTGTTCATGTCCGGTATTTCCCAGTAACGAAGCAAATATCCCGAGGTTTCCAGAAATTAGGTCGCAATATTTTGGTGTTGCCAGAGTAGCTCGTCAATGTCAGGTAAAGGTACAAAATAACTAATAGCCAAACGTATTAGAATTTTGAAAACTTGTTTTTCACTTGAATGTGGGAGAGTCATATGAGGGTGAAAAGTGGTTTTTCTATGACTGGATCTGGAGCATACGCTTAAATCCATGGCGCACACTCACTTTTTTATATGATAATGTAACTTTTAATGAGATGAAAATATTATAAATATTTTTGTGACTTTGAGATTCACAAGCAAGGTGCAAACAGACGCTAACTAGCAACTAAGAAGCCTATAAAATTCTAAGTCACATGCACATAAAAGCTGACCAATGGCAAACCAATTTGAGCTATGGGAATTGATTTCACACGATATGCAGAATAGCCATTTTCATACCTTGTTGGTTATGTGTATTTTGTTTTTGGGCTTTTCCATAGCCGTTGTAAAAAAATTATTTTTTCCACGGCATTTATGAAGAGGATTAAAAATAATACTAAAGAACATTTGAATATGACTAGTTTTGAAATGCGTGCGTAATCGTTTGTCACTTCTGTTCTGATCAGACCTTGGGTTTAAAAAATAATACTTTTATTTAAAAAAAAATAATAAAACTCTTTTTTTTTAATGCTTGAATTCAGAAAAATATAATATTTATCATTATGTTTATATATTACAAATTTTTGCATCTTGGAAAACAATCTGATTGACTCAGTTTGTTGTGGATATATTAGATAGTTAAATCAGTGTTATTAGATGGACCTGTGTCGGGTTAGTACGAGGTTAGTACTTAAAGCTATGGTATCATATAATTGTTGATATAAGCAGTGGTCTTAAATTTACAAGGCGAAATTATCTATTGTTTTACCGCTTTAACAACTAACCTGGTACGGAACAACTAATTTGCTATACAACGCTATACAGTGTGGTCATTTAAGTGTGCAACATATAGGAATTTTTTTTATTAACTACACAATAAAAATATTGCCAAAAGTTGGTGCATCCTCGATAATCATATAAAGTGTACTTAGAATGGTTGCAAGTCAAACGGCATACAGGGTAGGTCAAAAAATATTAAAATCATGCAAGGCTAAAGTACCCTTATTTCGAAAGATTTAGAAAAATGTTATTAAGAAAAGTTGTTAAGAATCAAAAGTTATGCTTGAATGCCAAAATGTAACCTCCTGAGAAAAAAATTTCTTTTTGGAAAAAGTTTTTGAAAAAGTGATTTTTTTGATAATTATCATAAACACTTTCATAGTTCAAAATCAATCAGATTCGCATAACTCCGTTCAAATTTAAGTATACTTGTGAAATGAACTTGGATTTTTCATTTTTTAGGGAATCACAAACTTCAGATTCGTTGCAACGATATTAAACACAACTTGAAAATTTCGCCAATATTCTTTTTAACAAGATGAAACACTTGTGAAGAAAATATGCTCATTAAAAAACTTTCATTTGAAGTGCAAAATTATAAAATTGTTGTTAAATAACTGTCCATATTAATTGACAAATCTGAAATCCTATACTAAGATAATCGCGGATACCCCTGGAAAAAATAAATGAGGGTTAGAAGTAAAAATTATGACAGTTCGGTGGCGTTAATATTTTATTCTGGACGAACAATTATATTATTACATATTAACTTTATTTGATTTAAAATGCCTCCTCCGAGACAATTAACGCTAGTCGAGAAGGCAGAATTAGTTTTGATATGTGGGGATAATTATAAAACAGTGCATGACGCAGCAGATATTTTCAATGAACGACATCCAGACAAACAAGTTCACTACTCAACTGAAAGTAGAATTTTAGTAAACTTCAAACAGATAGGATCTTTAGACTATAAATATAAAAATGAACGTGCCAAAACTGTTTGTACTAAAGAAAATCAATTAGCGGTACTTTAATCAGTTGTTGAAAACCCTAGAAGATCCACCCAGAAAATTTCTGCTTATACGGGTATTAAAAAAAGCTCTATTAAGAGCATTCTCAAGAAAAACAAGTTTCATGCTTATAGGCCAATGTTTATTTGCATTTTTCAAGAACGAGACTATGACATCCGCTATGATTTCTGCATATGGATTCAAGGACAGCTAAAAGATCAGCGTGATTTTCATAGAAACATTCTCTTTGGGGATGAATCCACGTTCCCAACAAATAGCACTGTCTCTTCTCAAAATGGCAGGTGGTGGTCAGACGCAAATCCAAATTTCGTTATTGACAATAGAAACCAGTATTACCAAAAAAACAAACGTGTGGTGCGGTATTATCAACGAAAAATTATTGGGTCCGTTTTTTTATTCGTTGAAACCTAGCTGGTGATACCTATTTACAGTTTCTGGAAAACGAAACATTGGATTTTTTGGACAATATAAGTTTACAAGAACGGTATAAATTATGGTTTGTAGATGATGGATGTCCCGCTCATTCTACTAGAAATGTTTCTGAATGGTTAAATGGGAAATTTGGTACTAAATGGTTATGACGAAATACCGATCCACGGTGACCTCCTCGTTCTCCAGATCTTACCCCATTGGATTTTTTTTATAGGGATACCTAAAGCAAAAAGTGTATAAGGATGGATCATTTAATAATGTCGAGGAACTTGAAAATTCGATTCGTTTCCATTGCAGAAATATTTCAGCAAATATCTTGCCATCAACTTTTAATGAATTTTATGACCGGACATTTAGATGCATTAAACGAGATGGTGGTCACACAGAAACGTTAGATAATTTTCATATTTTTACGTACTTCCTTAAATTTTTTTCACTTCATGCTGATTTGTTAATTGTTAAGATATATTAAACATTTTTGGTAAAACTAGTGGTATTACATTCAATTAGATCTCGGTGAGTTTGATTTTTTGTTAATATTAATTCACATTGATTCACTTTTAACTCTCTTTTGTTTTTTCAAGGATTTCCAGTTTGTCAATTATGTGTACAGTTCTTTAATAAATATTTGAAATGAAAATTTTTTTGACTTTAAGGAAAGTTTTCTAATGTACATATTTTCTTCAGAAATGCTTCATCGTTAAAAATAATATTCGCGAAATTTCCAAGTTGTGTTTAATATCGTTGCAACAAACCTGAAGTTTGTGATTCCCTAAAAAATTAAAAATCTAAATTAATTTCACAAGTATACTTAAATTTGAACGGAGTTACGCGAATCTGATTTGATTTTGATTAAACTATGAAAGTGTTTATGATAATTATCAAAAAAATCAATTTTTCAAAAACTTTCTAGATTTTTTCCAAAAAAAAAATGTTTTTCTCAGAAGGCTATGTTTTGGTATCCAGGCATAACTTTTGATGAAAAATAACTTTTCTTTATAACATTTTGCTGAATCTTTCGAAATAAGGGTACTTTGGTCTTGCATGATTTTAATATTTTTTGACCTACCCTGTATTTTGATTGTGTAGTTAATAAAAAAAATCCCATATGTTGCACACTTAAATGACCACACCGTATATATATATATATATATATATATATATATATATATTAAAGAATTTAATAATACATAAGAAATAGTAGTTTAATTTTTCAGTTGTGAACAAAATAGGTTGTTCAACGCGCGATTGTCTCTGTACCTAAACAGCGTTGTTCTAATGAATGCGCCCTTTTTATACATCGCTTTTTCAACGCGCGCTAATTCAGTCTTTTTTGAAACAGCGTTTTTATTTTTATATCGCTGTTTTTTTATATGCACCTTTATTACCCGCCGTTTTTATACAGCGTTAATTTATTACAGCAATTGCCGCTGACATGTATAACGCTGTTTCATCACAGCGCCGTTTTTGGTATTACTTCAGTCAACATTTTCATATTATTTCTCCAGACTATGAAGTAGTAGGATAAAAACGCAGCAAAGACATCTTTTGAAAATCGTTAAAATGTAAAAAAAATATGTTTATTAAAATTTCTTTTAATAATTTTATTCGTTTCTTTCACAACTATAGAGGTGAGTACTTTTTAGCTATGTTGCGAACAGAGAGACCGACAGTCCGGCAGACCGACGGAATTGAGAAAACATGTTTTTCGGCATCTAGGGACTCTGAAATTTAAAGATCTGAAAAATCTGGGAAGTTCATTCTTTCACGATTATAATACTTTCCTTTTACGAGGGAAGTAAAAACAATTAAATGACTCTTACTTCAGAACACACAATTCGGCAACACAAAAAGAATCCGCCCTGCCGCGGCTATTGTTTTTCTCAAAACTGCTTAAGGTAAAAAAAACATGTAAGAACTTCCCATCATTGAACAAAATGCTATTTCATTTTGATCTACTTGGGGTTATGAAACATCTATGTTAATTTCGAACACTGAGATTTCAGTGATATTCGTGTCTACATATAAAATGTTACAAAATAGTTGAATATGCTTATTTACGGTGAAGCATGTGATAAAGGTATATTAAGCTGTAAGAATTTATCGGGAAAGTTATTTAAACAGACGATCAAACAATAGAATATTTATGTCAGTATTAACACGTCCGAGAAACAGGAAATACATATCCAGCGAATTAATATAATTAATATGATCAGGCAACACAAAACGGAGGCCTCCCACCGCTGCAGTTGTTTTAGTCGAAATTGCTAAAGGTAAAAAATATAAGAACTTACCGTCATTGAGCAAAATGTTATTTAATTTTGATCTTCTTTGGAATAGGTCATTGTAATTATCTATGTTAATTTCGAATACTGAGATTTTCTGTTACATTGACATTCGTGTCTGTTACAAAATATACACCATAGTTGAATGGGCTTATTTTAGGTGAAGCGTGTCAAAAACACACATTAAACTATAATAATTTATCGCGAATGATTCCCATACATACAGTTAAACAATAGGATATTTATGTCAATATCAATAAGTACGAGAAAGAGAAACGCATATCCAGCAAATTTATATTGTTAAATTATTAGTTTTGCGAAAATATAAGTAACGTGGGGTGGAATTGTTAACGAAAACCTTAAACATAAAATGCAATCATAAAAGGAACTACTCCGCTAGCTAATATCACGACCAGCATTGAGTTATACTGTCGAATCCTGCATTCCTTAGGAGCGATGTTAATACAGTTATTCCTCTTACCCCAACGTCATAACAAGGATACTAAGATCCCTGTCTGAATCACGTTCTGCATTGCAGGGGAAACAATTTTGGATGGACGGCAATCGCGATTCCGTTCTTTTTAGAGCTCATCAGACTCATCGTCATAGACTAGCAAGCTCCGTGTAGGGCATAGGCAGAATTACACTGTTGAATTCTGACTTTCATTAAAAGCAATTTTATGTTAAAGTATGTTAATATATTTTTATTTCACGTTACACCAACGTCGCAACAAGGATACCATAATCCCCGTCTGGACATGTTCTGCAATGCCACAAGAGCCATGATCAATTTTAGTCAAACGATGATCACGATTTCGCTCTTGTTCTACATGGGACTCGCTAGTCTATGGCAGCCTAATAAGCTCCAAAAAGAGCACAATCGTGATCGGCGTTTCACTGAAATACATCATTGAGCCTGCGGCATTGCAGGACAGGGATTACGGTATCCTTGTTGTGACGTAGTTGCAATAATATATTAACATTATTTCTCCCAACGAAAGTCACGAATCAAAATTGTAATTCAATTCCGGTCATGTTATTAGCCAGTGAAGTAATTATTTCTGTGATCATTTTGGTGTCAATCAAATATGTATAAGTAATTTTTGTTTTGTTGTACTTTAGTGTATTTTATTCTAATTTTATGTTATTGTGTTTGAATTTTTAAGTGTTATTATTTACTAAAGTTATCTCTGTTGTTTGCAGGTCTGATGATGCTTGAAAAGGTGAAACAACTCTCATGTTAATAATTATAATTTACTGGGATTCTAAAGTTTGGAGCCTTTTTCAAGGTTTGTGATCTAAATTTATATAAATGCTGCAACTTTAAATTCTTTTGTGATAACCGCTTGTTAAATTATACTATTTTGACCTAAATTGCCTGTACTTTTACCACAGTCTACATAAGACTAGCTGCGACACTCAGGGGCCAGTTTTGCCATATGGCGCGAGCGTTGGGAATGGCACGAGTCCTCTACCTTACGTTCGAAGTTACAATACAAGGCCTTATCTAATATTTTTTGCAGTCCTCATATATATTCAACTATTGTGTACATTTTCCAACAGACACGAATATCACTGATATCTCAGTGTCCGAAAATTAACATAGATGTTTCATAACCCTAAGTAGATCAAAATCAAATAGCATTTTTTTCAATGATGGGAAGTTTTTACATGTTTCAGCAGTTTTGAAAAAAACAATAGGCGCGGCGGGACGGATTCTTTTTGCGTGTTCTGAAGTAAGAGTCATTCAATTGTTTTTACTTCCCTCGTAAAAGGAAAGTATTGTAATCGTAAAAAAATCACCATCCCAGATTTTTGCATTTCAGGATCCCTAGAAGCCGAAAAACAGGTTTTCTCAATTCCGTAGGTCTGCCGAACAGTCGGTCTGTCTGTTCGCGACATAGCTAAAAAACTACTTACCCGATTCACTTCAAATTTTGGTCAAAAAGCAAGGGTCATATGGGGACAACCTGGTAACGTTTTGGTAAAAATGTAATATGGCAAAACAAAATAGCGGCCTAGTGAAATGTTAAAACAATTATTACTAAAAAACTACTTACCCAATTTATCTCCAATTTTTGAACAAAAATCAAGTTTTATGTAGGAATCAACTGTCAAAATTTTGGTAGGAATCCGAGATGGCTGAACAAAATAGCAGCTAAGTAAATTATTTAAAAATTCAGCCTGAAAAACTTTTTAATGGCTTGATTTCAAATAGAGTGCCATATATAATTGAAGTATACAGATGAACTAGTAAAATCATGCTTCATAGTTTCACTTTTACAAATACTGCTCCCTACCACATGGCTTTTGATTCATTCAATTGGGCTTTTTCGGTCGGGAGTAATTTTTATCAAAAAAAAATCGGTAATTGGCTTTCCGGAGATATTCCCTCATTCTGATTTTGTTTATCAAAAAAAGGGAAGCGTGACCCATTTATTACTTTTTATTTTAAAAATATTTTAATAATTAAATTCTTATGTCACACTTGGTTTTTAAGTAACCTTTAAAATAAATAAAAAATAAGTTATATATATATATATATATATATATATATATATATATATATATATATATATATATATATATATATATATATATATATATATATATATATATATATATATATATATATATATATATATATATATATATATATATATATATATATATATATATATATATATATATATATATATATATATATATATATATATATATATATATATATATATATATATATATATATATATATATATATATATATATATATATATATATATATATATATATATATATATATATATAAACACGCTATTTTCTTCTCAAGTGCTATTTAAATTTATGTAATTTTTGAGCAGCCACTCTTCACACTAAATTACTCATAAAACCGCGCCGGGAAAGCACTATCTGCTAAATAGTCAGGAAATTTTATTTTCAAATATATAATTTAAAAGCATGAAGGGTATTCTGAATATCCTGTATACTAGAAATTAATAACTAAGCAACTAGAAGGAGACCTTCTTCAAAGTAACGTTTGATTTATACATAGTTTATCCGTTTGCCAACTTCATAGTTTCACTTCTACAAATACTGCTCCCTACCACATGGCTTTTGATTCATATAATTGGATTTTTCCGGAGACATTCCCTCATTCTAATTTTTTTTATCAAGAATAGGAAAGCATGACCCATTTATTACTTTTTATTTTACAAATATTCTAATAATTAAAATCGTACTACTATTTTATCAGTTTATCCTTAAACTTAAACTCCGGTGTTATAAGTCACTGCAATTTTAAGAGTTTGCAATTACGACCCGTAGGCTAACTTGTACGGTGTTTCGACTTTTGGGGGAGTTCAAAACTTTTCAATCCGTTTCATGAAGAAGGAAAGTCAAAAAATATATGTAAAATGGAAGGGCGCCAACACATGTAAAAAAGAGAATCTACATTACGTCCTTCATACACCCTTTACCCGTGTGTTAGTAAAAATGCTGAGACAAACAGTAAAACGCAATATACAATTATTATTTCCCTTTATTTCAGATTATACTTGTGAATATTTACCAGTGTTTAAAAGAAATGCAAGAATGTGATATAAATTATATTTATAGATAGAAATAAGTATAATAATTCAAAAATGAAATATAAAAATAAAAGGTATGACGAATTTATACATTTAAGTTAAACATCTCACCAAGTAGGTAGCAGGTAAGCAGGAGGTGATAACTCAAACTTGGGCCTAGTTGTTGGACTGCATAATAGAGGCCAAATACTTCAAAACCTCTTCGGTAAAAGTGGATCTTGTTTGTGCCAACGTTCGGTAAGTAGAATACTACTTCAGTTTTCAAAAATCTTTTAAACGGGTCCTGTCGGAACCACCACCCTTGCGGTGGCAAAAAGGTTTTGTTTTTTATTTTCGCTTCACCCAAAAGTTCTTAATGTTAAAACTATTGGGTTCAAAACTACCACAAAAGTGAAATATGGGCTTTTACATTTCAATGATAATGTAATAGTGATAAAATGCAAAGTGGTAAAATGCAAAGTGGTAATATGCAAGGTGGTAAAATGACCGCTAAGCTGTAAAAAAGAGAAAAAATCCATTGTAGTCTAATTGTAAAATTTGTAAAAATTAAAATAAATAAATCTTGGCAAAATAAATTAAAATTTTTAATTACCTGGCTGTTATTCGATCACTGTTCAAGACAAATTTTAAAACGACCTTTGAACAGGATCAGCAGTTTAATTGAATTTTCACGGCCACAGTCAAAACTAAATACAATGAACTCGTTCCAAACGATTTTAGCCAAGATGTTTATCAAAGAAAAAATGTTTAAAAAAAAAAGGTAGGAATTTGGCTAAAAAAACTAACATGTTGGAAGTGCTCTACGCAAAACTTGATTTTAATGTTCCTATATTTTGTCTTTTTCTCCCTTATTGATTTGATAAAAATAAACGATTTTTTAAAGGATAGGCATCTCAGAATACAGTAAAAATTTCAATAAATCTTTATATATATATTGAATTTAAATATTTAGTTTCGAATAATTTATGCTAGATATTTTTTATATTTTCCTCTAATCTTTACGTAGCCCTCGCCCTTAATAATTAACTTTAAAATTTTAGGTTTTTAATAAATAAGGAAACTGAAGTGGTCGGACGGAATTATTTGGGTTTTTGGGCGTACATGAAAAAGAGATGTTAGACTCGCCGCAGTAAAACATCAAACTTCATTAGTTGTCATTTGAGTCAACCCAAATTTTAAAACGAAAATAAACAATATGCTTTTTAAACAAAACATTAGAAGGATTACTTAAATAACTCAAACACTTGTTTAATGAATCTCTGACATGTGTTTACAGGGAATCAACAATATAGGTGACATTTTTTAAACTATATTTTATCAAAGGGCAATTCATTTAATGAACTGAACGTGATTTTCAAAGGGAATAACGTATTATTATACCAAATTGGTGGTATATAAAATGTTTCTAATTTATTTAGCGTTACCAGGCTACAATGGAGATATGTGGAAATATCTGGTTTAGTTTGTAATACAACAGCTCATGCCCAACCATGTTGTTTATAATGGACTTGTTTCTGAACAAAAATATATTAAGATAAGATAATTGGACAATCATGTGTTAATGAACATCTAATATAAAATTCTCATAAAAATATGGCCCTCTTATATGGTGGGTAACCAGACCCTCAGCATCTGTAAAATTAAAACATATGTATATGACACACCAGTTGTCGGTTGCGTACAATATTAAGTACTTATTTTAAACGATAATGAAAAATAGGAATCGAAAAATAATATTTCAAATCAAACGATCTAGATAACTTCCAAAATTTAGTCCCTGACATCTTGGCGAATGACAAAATATGAATATAGCACCATAGCAATAATCATAATTAGACTTATAAATTTATCTTATTTTTGTACAGAAAATATGATACTAAACATAGCAAATGTTTTTCTAATTTCTTACAGAAATACTGTTTATAATCAAACTTTTTACGGTATCAAAACTTTTTAAATATTAATGCCCTTATCTCTTTTAAAAATTAAAGATCTTTTTAGGTGTTGGTATATTTATGTACCTTTCTAACTTGTAGAGCTTGCAAAAAAAAGTTTGTCAAAGTTTGGTTTAATTTTTATATAAAAAATATGAAGAAGGATCCCTTTTAACCAAAAACCAAAAAATTATCTGCTCATAGCTGCCCATTCGAGATTTATATAACTTTAAGTATGACTCTTTAATTGCTATGGACTGCACAAAAAAATCTGCACGATTTTTATATGACCTGAACTTTGTAAAAAAATCGTCCGAGCATAATAACGGTAAACATTTTGCAAAGACTAAGATACAAAATTTCAGAATTTTGTATCACAGCTGTCATCTTTTTAAAATTTAAGATGGGAAACCGATTTTAAAAATATAAATATTTGATCCCTCTATAGAAGTTTTACAAACGACATCGTGATAACACTAAATTAACAGTTATAATGCCACCTTATTTCCAACACCCTGAATACCTAACCTTTCAATATTGTAACATCTAACTAAACATAACATAACATGGCCAGACAGGGATCATGTTATCCTTGTATGACGATGGTGTAACGTGAAATAATAGATATGTACGATACAAGTGAGTTAACAGCGTCATTAAGATATGCGTGTAGAATTGCGGTAATGAAGTTCTTAACCCACGCAAAATGCGGACTCACGGACGTACATAAAAATATATTAACACACTAACGTAAAGTTACTCTCCATGAAAGTCACGATTCAATAGTATAATCCAATGCCGGTCGTTGGATTAGCCAGCGGAGTAGTCATTACTAAGATTTCATTTTCTGCCTTTGCTCTACATGGAACTTGCTTGTCTATGGCGGCCTGATTAATTTTAAAAAGAGCGAAATGGTTATCACCGTGCGTCCATGATGGATTATTGTGTCTGCTGCGACGCAGATCATATTTCAGACGGGGATTTTGGTGTCCTTATTATCACGTTGCTGTACGTGGAATAAAAATGTATTAACATTATCGCCTCAACGAAAACAGAAGTCAACAGTATAACTTAAGCCAGCGGAGTAGTTCTTTTTATAATTGCATTTTGTGTTTATAGTTTTCGTTAATAATTCCGTCACCACGTTACACTCATATTTCCGCAAAAACAAAAAAATTTAATAATATTAATTTGCTCTTTTCCTCTTTCTTGTGCTTGTTGGAATTGACAAATATTCTATTGTTTGATCGTCCGTCTGGATATCTTTCGCGATACATTCTTGCAGCTTAATGTGCGTTTTTGTTATGCTTTTTTCAACAGACACGAATACTAGTGTAGCATAAAATCACAGTGTCCAAAATTAACATAGATGTTTCATAACCCTAAGTAGTAGATAAACATTAAATAGCATTTCCCTCAATGATGCAATTTCGAGAACAACAGCTGCTGCGGGAGGGAATCGTTTTGTGTTGTCTGATAATATTAATTCGCTGGATATGCGTTTTTTGTTTCTCGTACCTGTTAAAACTGACATAAATATTCTATCATTTGATCGTCTGTCTGGATAGCGATAAATTCTTGCAGCTTAATATGAGTTTTTGTCATACTGTTAATACGCCCATTCAACTATTGTGTACAATTTCCAACAGACGCGAATATGACTCTAGCAGAAAATCTGAGTGTCCAAAATTAGCATAGATACCTTATAACCCCTAAGTAGATCAAAATTAAATACCATTTTGCTAAATGATGGAACGTTCTTATGTGTTTCATCTTCAGCAATTTTGAGAAAAACAACTACAGTTGCGGAAGGAATTCGTTTTGTGTTGACGGATTGTATGTTCTGAAGTAAGAGTCATCCAATTGCTTTTTCATTTTGCAGCCTTTTCAAACAAAAATCTTAATAATGGATTAATAATGAACCATCTAATAATCTTGCATGACAAAATGTGTAAGATATTAAATTACAACAAAATAAGTTCAATTTTTACCCTTTTTAATCACAAATCGTCATTTTTTGACCAATGCTTGAATTTTGACTAGAGATTAGGTTTCAGTTTTTTCAAAAATCTTTCCAACTTTAAACTAGTTATTCATCAAACTATGTATAAAAGCTATATATCGTTACATTGACACTTTTATTAGTATACTCTGATGAATATCGAGCTGAAAGCTAATATATCGATAAATGCAGCATAGAGCGAAATGTATTAACGTAATTTATAATGAACATTTCTGTTAGTCTGAGTCATTATAGAACAGTGTCGGAATACCAATAAGTGTCACGCATATAAAGCTAATATGTCGAATTGCTGTGAAATTTTGTGTACAAGGTGCATTAATCATTATTGCATTAACATATTAATGATAGCGATATTTACTTTATTAATATATATTATTCTTTAAAAGGTAATTTCGGATATGTAATGTAAAATTATTTTGTTACTTTCCTCGTAAAAGAAAAAATCATCCTCCAGAATTTTTCAGATATTCACGTTTCAGAGACTGTCTATCGGTCTGTTCGCGGTATAACTGGAAAACTACTTATCCGATTGACTTTAACTTTTGGTCAAAAATTAAGACTCATATGGGGATGACATGGTAACATTTTAGTAAAAATCCAATACGGTGTAACAAAATGGTGACTTGACAAAATGTTTCCTACTGAAAAACGATTTATCCAATTTATCCAAAAATGTGCAGAAACATTAGCTTTGATATGGGGATAAATTAAAAAATTTGATACAAATCCAAAATGATTGAACAAAATAGCGGCCTAACAAAATATTAAAAAATTCAATGTAAATCAAGTACTTCACCAAATGTTTTCAAATCTTGCACAAATATCAAGTTTTATATAGATATAAGCTGTTACAAGTTTTGGTACGGACTCAAGATCGCGAAACAATGGCCGTTTAATAAAATGTTTATAAAATCGGTCTGAAAAAATTATCTATCGAACCTATAAATTATACACAAAAATCAAGTAGAGTGTTATAAAAATACATTGGTAAAATTTTGGTGAGGAGTAGTTATGGTGGACAAAAAAATAGCGATTCATGGAATGTTTAAAATAACAGTAGTAAAAAACTATTTATCCAGTTGAGGTGAAATTCTACATAACCATCAAGTGTGAACTAGGATGAATTAGTAAAATTTTATCCATCGTATATGTCCAAACAATTCCAAAAAATTTTTCCCAAAACTCAAGTGTGGCATAGGGATAAATTGGTAAACTTTGGCGCACGAATCTGAGGCTATGAGAAGAATGCAAGTATCTATGGAACCTGTGCATTGGTGATTGGCTGAAACTCAACGTATCCATAAAAACGGCTTGCTTTTGACAAACCATTGGTGGCTAAACAAAATTGCGACCTAATTAAATGTTTAAAAAGCCGGTGAAATTCCATTTTCTGGAATAATTTCATGGATAAAAATAATAAATGTCATAACTGATTTTGTTATAGATTATGTAAATAAACTTAATATAATAACTTAATACAATACAATTATATAAACAGTAAAATAAAAATAAATGAATAACAGATTAAAAAACAAATTAAAAATGATATATATACTGAATTATCGAAGCAGTTGTTTTTTTAAATAGGTAGGGTAAGTTAATGAATAATTGTATGTACGTATGTTGGTAGAATAAGAATTGTTAGATGGGGAAATAAAACAGTATGTATTGTCAAAAATTATCATTTGCGCAAGCGAAATATAATTATATAAGAGAACTGACATTATAGCTAGACAAAAACAGCAGAAACGGTAGAACATTTGTAAAACAAAATAAATATGAAGAAAAATAAATTTAAAAGGATGGGTAAATTAACCTTTACCCAGAAAATTCCTCGTAAAGATTTCCACCACACACAGATAACATGGTTTATATCTACATATATTTATATTTGTATGGCAATAAATTTAGAAATATTGTATAAATTGTAATAATACTAGAATTTTATTATAGAGCAAGTTCTAGGTACTGAGGTGCAAAAATAGTTGAAGAATTTTTTTCATAATACAAATTTTACTTTATCAAGAAAAGTGATACTTATTATTAATTATATAATTTGTATAAAGTTATATATGTATATGTATATATAAACTTTTCCTTTAGAAATTTTCCTCAGAGATTTTTTCAAACCTTTATATTTTAAGGTTGCTAGATGCCGAAATAGTTAAATTTTTCTTTCCGTTGATGCATTTGTCTACCTGTCTGTTTGGTTCTTCCGACAAAACTTACAAACATTTTATAGAATTGACGAAGTCAAGTGCGGCGGAGCAAAATGGCGACCTAATAAAAAATAAAAAACACAATTATAACGTCCGTAGATACATAAATAAGAAATAAATTGACGGCCATTCGGACAAAATATTCTGCCTGTGGTAAGCTCATTCAAGTACAGGGTCCAAAAATCATGGACCATTATACTGACAAGCCTTTAAGCGCAATGAAAGCCTGAGTATGTGGCGCTTAGTTTTTCATTTTATCAGTATAATGTTTTTAAACCTTTCTAAAGAGGTATAAACAACAAATCTCGCATTTGTTCGCATAGATGGCACCTCTTACTCTATGGGTTAATATCTCACTGTCTAATATGTTCATCGCTTTTATTCAACATACCGTTGAGTGTTTTCCATTATCTCTACCACTCGGCTCCATTGGCCTGATGAGCCCCATATAGGGCGGAAACGTCCTCAATTATGCCGGTAGAGATCATGGAAAGCGCTTAAAGGTTTGTCAATATAATGGTCCATGATTTTTGGACCTTAAAAACAAAATGCCGGCCTAATGAAATGTTAAAATACTATGTGTATATACAAGATTACTTATTTAATAAAATTTAATTTTTGCACAAGAATCAAGTGATGCAGTGATAAACTTGTGCAATACTAGTACGAATCCAGTATGATAAAATAAAATAATAGTTAAATAATAAATAGATAAAATCCGTGTAAAAAACTGCTTCCTCAATCGAGTTCAAAATGTATGCAAAATCAAGTATGCCGGAATGAATTGATATGAATCTTGTACAAATCTAAATAGCTGCCTAATAAGAAAATAAAATATATATAATATAACAAACTTTATGCAAAAATCAAATGGGACAGAAATGAATTGGTAAGAATTCGGTACAAATTCAAAATGAAGGAACAAAATAGCGGTATAATAACTATTTTAAAAATTGTTGAACAAAGCGTCTTAGTAAACTCTTTCAAGGGTAATGGTATAAAATTTAAACCAACAAAAAAATTACCTCCTGTGGGTAGTGGTCTATAAAATGAACTATGATTCTAAATGTGTTTTATTTAAAAGGAAGTGGTTGCTGAACCGCGTTACAGTTCATTGCGTATGGTAAATCTACTCAATATGAGTTGGCTTGTGTTGTTGAAATCGGGATATTTTATAGATTATGCGAGCTATAACTTGCTAGAAGGGGTTGTTTACATGTGCTCTAATTCAAATTGATTTTATTGGAAAAAAAGCGGATCTATTATGGATATTTTGTTAAGTACATGCAGTTTCATGTTTAAGAATACTATAGATATTATTTAAGCCTAAAAAAAATCCATGGCACAAATAGAGATTTTTCATCATAAGTTTAATTATCAAGTTATTAAGTTTATTTCCAAGTAAAGTGGACAAATACATTGACGACTTGTCTTTTAGGTTAAAAAGCATGACTCGGGCGGAATTAATCGAAAATCTCTATTTGAATAATGATGAAACAAATGAAGATATTGATGTGGAAAGTGTCCTATCCGAGAGTGATTCCCTCATAATTTATGACATACTATAATAAGTGACGACGATTTCGACAGCAATGACATTATTATTAACCCGATTTCCAATTTACAATTTGCACTCAAGGAATTACAAAATCGCATACTTCACGAAAAACAACAATTAATGCGGGAAACACAGGCAGTGTCGGATTCACCGCAATGGGACAAAAATAATCCCCCATTCGCAGGCATTGTAAAGTTCACAGTTGTCTCGGGTGTACCAGATTTTATTAAGAACAGTGCTAATCTTTTTCTTGGATCCTTATTTCAACTTTACTATATGGAAGATTTTATCTACTTTC
Organism: Kuschelorhynchus macadamiae; assembly: GCA_030620095.1. Taxonomy (NCBI): domain Eukaryota; kingdom Metazoa; phylum Arthropoda; class Insecta; order Coleoptera; family Curculionidae; genus Kuschelorhynchus; species Kuschelorhynchus macadamiae. The sequence continues at coordinate 607,926 of JAUTXW010004232.1, forward strand.
TTGTCTTCCGGACCAACTTGTATGCAACAGTCAGCTAAACAATACAAACCAACAGAGAAAACAGAAATAAAAACATTTTTTGGTATTAACTTAATAATAGGCATAAAAAAGCTGCCAAGCTGTAAAGACTACTGGTCTTGAAACAAACTTCTTAACGATCCTTTTCTATCATTACTTATGCCAGTTAAGCGATTCAGCTGGATTCTATCGAACCTACAATTGAATGATAATTCCCTTCAACCACAGCGCAATACTCAAAACTTTGATAAGCTATACAAAGTTAGGCCCCTAATAAATCATTTACAAGATAGATTTTCGGAATGCTTTTACCTTTCAAGAAATTATTCTATCGACGAATCCATGATCAAGTATAAGGGAAGGTCGTCGCTAAAGCAGTATATGCCTAAAAAACTAGTAAAGTATGGATATAAAGTCTGGATATTGGTAGATCAAACCGGATACTGTCACAACTTTAAAATTTACACCGGGGAGTCAGGCGAAGGTGTCGGGAAAGATTTAAGCAGCAGAGTTGTAAAGACGTTATGTCAGGGATTGGAAAACACAGGCCATTCTCTATTTTTGATAATTTTTTTAACAACGTGTCTTTGATAAAATATAGCGCGGAGAATCATTATCATTATACTTGCACTGGCGGTCTTCTAGCTCTCAAATGAAAGGATAAAAAGGCAGTGTGTTTACTTTCTAATTACCATGATAGTCAGGACGTATCTTCAGTGAAAAGAAAAAAATAAGGATGGAACAGCCGAAGACGTATCTTGTCCAAAACTTCTAATCGACTACAACAAATATATGAATGGCTTTGACAATTTCGACCAAATTAAATTCATTAATGAAGTTGAAAAAAAATCTATAAGTTGTGGCATCGATTTTTTTCTATTTTCTAGATGCATGTTTTGTCAATGCCTTCACAGTATACAAGAATCTTGATCTGGAGAAGATGTCAATGGAGAACGTTAGATTAGCTATTGCTGAAGGGCTTATGTCTAACAGAAAGAAAAGACTCTCCGAACTGGGTAGTCCTCTTACTATAAAAAAGCCCAACCCATTTGTATGTCCAGATATAAGATTTACAGAAGCTAAAAATCAGCCCACATATTCTACGAGAAGACGGTGCACCTTGTGTACTGCCAAAGAGAAACAAATTCGTACAAACTGGCTTTGTTCGACGTGTTCTGTCCCACTCTGTATTGAAAAAACATATCATAACCGCTAAAGTGCACAGTGGTATTGTAAATATACCGCCGCTTTCTTCAAAAAATATTTTCTGTTTCGTTATAAGTTTCGTCAGAAAGTTTAAAATTGAGTTTGTAAAGAATAAATGTCTCCAAAAATACCCATTTTTTCAATTTTTATTTTCCTGTCCACATAAGCTTTTTTTATTGGAAAATTTCTGCTGCTTTGGTTGACAAAACATCATTAGGTACCTTTTATCTTAGTTTGCCCCTAGGCGTAAAATCAGTCTCAGGAATAAAGAAAATAAAAAATAATTAAATATCTGACGTAACGTAACTTCCTATTCTTTACATCAAAAACGAGTATATAAACAATATTGAATACAATGTTATAATTGACAAAATTCCTCTAGAAAATGTAATTTTTTTTATGGTTGTGTATTAATATTTGTATTTTTTACTGAAGTTTAACTTCACATTTTATTCAATATTAGAATGTTTTATTTCGTTTTTAGCACGCTTTTATTAGCTTTACTTGTACCTGACTATAACTATAACTGTAACTATGCCAATATAGTAATTTGGTACCATCGAGTTGATCTGATCCTCTCGATAGTAGCAAATGATACTGGTATCAACTAGTATACCACTCGAGTTTCGGCTCATTTGGTTTGTTTCGACGAGCCAATACATTACCACTAATATGTTTAAGATGTTAGGCCCGTTTTTGTTTATGTTATTTTGAAGAGCGGGCACTTTTAATTAATTTCTATAGAACCCCTCACGCTCTTTCACTTAGTCATTGAATTCTCTAAGGTAGAATGCATACAGTGTGTATCAGCCAAATGGAATAAATTCGATAATACATAAATGGGGGCGTGTTCGGAAAAACGCTTGGACCCGTCGATTGGTATTTTTAGTTGCTCATTTTCTCCAATAAAAACTTTTTATACAGGGTGTGTCCTGTAACAGTGGTCAATGCCAACTTTCTTATTTCAAATGCAACACACCGGATATTATTTAATTTTTGGATTCTTTAGGAGATTCTAAACATATTTTGTGTTCAATGTCCTATACCTATCTTCAACTATTTCGGCAATATTAAGTGTTTTCAAATTTATTTTTATTTTATTTATTTCGAATTTATTATTATTCATGAAAGTGGCTCTGGTTACTGAACTATTTATTTGATTACAAAAATTCGCTACAACACACTCAATACTTATTTACCATTTAGGTCTTCATATTCAGAATGTAAGCAAAAACCATTTTAGCGTTCCTTTTTATTGATATGGAACAAAAAGAGCCAGTTTTGTTTACTTTTAAGTTTTGTTTACTTTTGTGTAAAATGCCTGGCCTTTCTCTTTGCAAGACAGTAGTTGTCAGTGTCAGTGTCATAGTCTTTTGAATTTTGTTAACTGCATAATACCTAATATCAGAAAAATGGTTCATTTAACAGAAATGCATAAAATAACAATTGTACAAATGATTGGTTATGGAGATAACACACGAACACAAGTGGAAGTTGCTCGCTTATGTCATGAAAAATTTCCAAATTTGCCGCATATATCCCAATGGATAATTAGTAAAATAGAAAAGCAGTTTCGCGAGCTTGGACATGTGAGGCAGATAAAAAAAGCAGCTGCCAATTCAATAAATGATGATACTAAATTGGATATTATGCTTGAGTTTGAGGAAAACCCACATATTTCTAGTCGACAAGCCGCCGCAATGTTCGATATTAGCCATTCGTCGATTATTCGAACATTAAAAGAAAATAAAATGCATCCCTATAAAGTGATACCAACTCAGGAGCTCATGGAAGACGATTATGATAGGAGAACTTATTTTTGTGAACAAATGATGGCTATGTTAGATAACAATGTTATTCAATTAGAACATGTTTTGTTTTCGGATGAGTGCACCTTTACACTTCACGGTCATGTAAATCGTCAAAAATTGCCGCTATTGGTCTAGGGAAAATCCTCACTGGATCAGCGAAGAACATACTCAATATCCTGAAAAGGTTAATGTTTGGGCAGGAATTGTTAGGGATCATATCATAGGCCCCTTTTTCATTGACGGCAATTTGAATGGCGATAATTATTTAGCAATGCTCCAAAATAATGTCGTGCCAACTTTGACAAATTTGTATCCGGATCCAGCAAACCCACAAGTTCCAGCGAATATGACATGGTTTCAGCAAGATGGAGCACCGCCCCATTACCAAATTAATGTCCGGCAGTACCTCAACGGAATATTTCCAAATCGGTGGATAGGGAGACGAGGATCGATAGAATGGCCAGCGCGATCCCCTGATCTGACGCCATTAGACTTTTTCTTATGGGGACATATTAAAAATGTTGTATACAAAACTAAACCCCTCGACTTAGCTGACTTAAGAAGACGAATAACGCTTGCGATTAGATCGGTCACGCCTGAGATGCTAAATAACGTTAGAAGAAATTTCTATTTAAGATTAGGAATTTGTCAAGACGTTCGCGGCGAGCATATTCAACAGTTCCTAAATTAACTTTTTACTTTTGTTTATACATTATGAAGAGATAAATAATTTTATTTTTTTAATCTTAATTTTTGCAATAAATTTGAAAACACTTAATATTGCCGAAATAGTTGAAGATAGGTATAGGACATTGAACATAAAATATGTTTAGAATCTCCTAAAGAATCCAAAAATTAAATAATATCCGGGGTGTTGCATTTGAAATAAGAAAGTTGGCGTTGACCACTGTTACAGGACACACCCTGTATAAAAAGTTTTTATTGGAGAAAATGAGCAACTAAAAATACCAATCGACGGGTCCAAGCGTTTTTCCGAACCCGCCCCCATTTATTTATTATCGAATTTATTCCATTTGGCTGATACACACTGTATATCGTAACACAATATTTTAAGTACATTAAACCATTTTTTCTGTTATTAATGCATTAAACTTTTAAACACAATTTTTGCTCTTATTTCTTAAATTTTTAACTCGACTCTACTGATATAGCTGGTGTTCTGAAAAGCAATAACATGTGTTGATTGCATGTATGAGAAACATATCAATTTGGATGTTTTTCAGTAGATTGTTAAATATATTTTTCCATAAATATGGATTCCTAGGATTTTAAAAAAATGACTTTGGAATTTGGTAATGCCATCCTTTTTTCAAGTACTATTATTATTAATTTTAAAGAAACACACTATATAGTAATAAATAAAGACTTTTTTCAAAATAAGTATTTCAAAACCAACTAGTCTATTGCTGGTAAAAGTATATATCTTTTAAATCGGGAGATAATAATATACACAATTTAAAAATATATAGTGTTCTATTTAAAAAAATCATTATGCTATATTTTATTTTTCTTCAGAAGAGAGACCCAAGATAATGATTTCTTAGTTTTCTGTATTGTTTTTAAGAAATTGTTATTTTTTTCTCTTTTTCGTTTTATTCTTATATCAATAAGTTTGCCGTAAATTTTGCTAATTTTCTAAACTTATTATATAAAAAGTCCTAACTTTTCAGATAACATAAAAAAATGTTATGTTCTCTGTATCTTTTAAACATGAAGCTATACGTTAAAAGATGACGGACTATCTAAACAATATTGAATACAATTTTATAATTGACAAATTTGCTCTAGAAAATTCGGGTTAAAAAATATGTAGCGGTTTGTAAAAAGTGTTGTTTTTTTATAGTTATGTTTTAATATTTGTATTTTATAGTGAAGTTTGACTTCACATTTTATTCAACATTAGAATGTTTATTTTTTTTGTTTTATGTCGTTTTTAGAACGCTCGACGGTAGCAAATTGTACTTTTGGTACCAGCTAGTATACCACTCTAGTTTCGGCTCATTTGGTTTTGTTTCGACGAGTCCAATACATTACCAGTAATATGGTAATATTACTGGTAAATATATATATATATATATATATATATATATATATATATATATATATATATATATATATATTGGGTGGTGCAACCAAGATGGGGTGGACAATTGTGGGCAAACGGAGAGGAATTTAAAAAAAAAAAATTTGGGATATGATTGATAGTCAAGAACGCTGTGTTTTAAAATTATACCCATTATACACGGTGGTCTGAAAAGTTCGTGGTGAACAAAACTTGTGTTTTTTTAAATGGGATACCCGGTATATTATTATTTTAGTTGATTCTCCTATTCGTTGCGATCATTTTGATATAAGGTTAGTTGGGTCTAAAATTTATACCAAGGGAATGGGACGAGGTTAAAGTGGAAAAAAGGGTTATACTCCGGCCATTTTTTGAAAACAATTGAAGCAGGTATAGAAAAACCAAATATTCTATAAAATGTATTGTATCTAGGACTACAATAATCGCTTGTAAGTCGTTCAAAATTATTCACTGTTATACAGGGTGGTCAAGTTTTGCAAATTTACCTTGGATTGAATTTTTTTAAATGGAACACCCTGTATATTTTACTTTCATGTTAAAGATAACATTACTAGCTTTCAGAAAATACCATATTTGATACCTTTCTGACCAACAGTTTTTCAGTAAATTAGCTGTGAAATCAAAATTTCTTCATTTTAACACGAATTACTCTGAATTCACGTTGTTAAAATTGACAATTTAATATTAGGAGGCCATGATATCATCATAAATTGAACAAAAGATTGACAGTCCTGTCAAAACAGCAAAGTGTCAGAATATTGTCATCAGTAAATAAATAAATATTGTTCTTTGATGATGCGATGCCGAAATAAAAACAAGATAGAAGCTTTTGCAAGTTTATCATAGAGATTTTAAGAAACAGGAAATGTTGCTTTCAAAAAAACGGAAAGTAATTAATAAACCAGTTACCAATGAAGATAGTGCTTTGACAGTATTAATAACAGATCTTTTTTACAAAAAAAATAAATTTAATAATATAAATCAACAAAAACAATGTAATTAAAACTTATAAAAGATGTTCAACTAAACCACCATTTTGCTGAAGGCACATTTCGAGTCTATCCATAAATGAAAGTTTCACTTTTCTCAAAGTCAGGTCTGAAATGTTGCGAAAACTGCTTATTATTCTCAACTTCATATCTTCCACTGTGGTTGGAACCTCTTTATAAACTTCTTCTTTAACATGTCCTCATAAAAAGAAATCTAGTGGCGTTAAATCGGGTGACCTCGCAGGCCACTTAACTGGTCCACCTCGCCCAATTCAATGCTCTCCTTTCCAATTATTGAGAAAATGTCTTACATGCCTATGGTAATGCGGGGGTGATCCATCATGTTGGAACCATAAGGAATTTCTTAACATTAAAGGTAAGTCTTCGAGCAATACGGGCAACTCATTTCTCCAAAAATTTAAATAGACTTTTCCCGTTAAATGCTCTTCAAAGAAATATGGAAAACTCTCCCCAAACATTAACTGACCATTTATTTTGGACGTAATCAATGTGGATTTTCGGTTGAATAATAGTGCATATTATGTTTGTTAACAAGCCGTTGCTTTTAAATGTTGCTTCATCTGAAAACAGCACCCTATCTACAAAACCTGGATTATCCCAAATTGTATTTAAAAACCAAATTGAAAACTCTTGTCGTTGGACGTAATCGCGATCATACAGTTCTTGGTGTAATTATTTACGATATTTACGTTGTTTCAGAATCCGTTTAATACAAGTGCATTCAATATCAGTAGCTCTCTCAATTTCCCTGGTACTTGTGTGTGGATTTTCTTGCACTGTTAATAACACTGTCAAAGCATTATCTTCATTGGTAACTGGTTTATTAATTACTTTACGTTTCTTAAAAGCAGCATTGCATGTTTCTTGAAACCTCTCTAATAAACTTGCAAAAGCTTCAGGTTTTTTTTCGGCATCGGGATATCGTACCGCATAAACCCTGCTTGCTATTAAAGGGTTTTTTTGACACTCGCCCAACATAAAAGTTATGTTTATCAACTCTGGAGTATTCAAACTCATTGTTACTTAACAATTTCTCGGCTTATCGTCAAAAAACAATGGTAATTGATGCCAATTCTCTGACACTTTGCGGTTTTGACAAGAATGTCAATCTTTCTTTTCATTTATGATTATATCATGGCCTCCTTATATTATAGGTAGTCAATTTAAGCAACGTAAATAATACCGTTTCTGTTAGAATGAGTAAATTTTGGTTTCACGGTTAATTTACTAAAAAACTGTTGGTTAGAAAGATATGAAATAGGGTATTTTCTGAAAGCTGGCGATGTTATCTTTAATATGACAGTAAAATATATGGGGTGTTCCATTTAAAAAAATTCAATCCAAGGTAAATTTGCAAAACTTGACCACCCTGTATAACAGTGAATAATTTTGAACGACTTACAAGCGATTATTATAATCCTAGATACAATACATTTTATAGAATATTTGGTTTTTCCATACCTGCTTCAATTGTTTTCAAAAAATGGCCGGAGTATAACCCTTTTTTCCACTTTAACCTGGTCCCATTCCCTTGATATACATTTTAGACCCAACAAACCACATATCAAAATGATCTTAACGAATAGGAGAATCAACTAAAATAATAATATACCGGGTGGCCCATTTAAAAAAACACAAGTTTGGTTCACCACGAACTTTTCAGACCACCCTGTATAATGGGTATAATTTTAAAACACAGCGTTCTTGACTATCAATCATATCCCAAAAATGTTTTTTCAAATTCCTCTCCGTTTGCCCACAATCGTCCACCCCATCTTGGTTGTACCACCCTGTATATATATATATATATATATATATATATATATATATATATATATATATATATATATATATATATATTAAGATTTTAATTTTAAATGATTAATTAGTTTCATGGATAAACATTTTTTGGTGTTCCTGCCGAAATGTCAAAAATGATATTTTTTTAAAATTGACAATATATGTATACCAAAATGTTTCTTTGAAAATTATATATATTAACAATATAAAAGGAAGGTGCACTTATATATATATATATATATATATATATATATGGTATAGATGTTGGGTGGCTTTGTGTATATAAAACGCCCCACGCTTTTTAGCAGAGTCATTGAATTCTCAAAGTTAGCATGCATATATCGTAATAAAATATTTTAAGCAAATTACACTTTTTTTTTCTGTTATTAATGCATTAAATTTTTAAACACAATTTTTGCTCCTGTTTCTTAAATTTTTAACCCTACTCTACATACATACTGAAGCAGCTGGTGCTGAAAACAATAACATATGTTGATTGCATGTATAAGAAACATATCAATTTGGATGTTCTTCAATACATTGCTAAATATTTATTTTGATAAATATGTATTCCTAGGATTTAAAAAAAAAATACTTTGGACTTTGCTTATGCCAGCCTTTTTTCAGGTTCTATTAATATTGTCTTTATAATATTAGTAATATAAGAATATATAGTAATAAATAAAGACATATCTCCCTGTTTTCAAAATAAGTATTTCAAAACCAACTAACCTAATGCTGGTAAAAGTATATACATCTTAAATCGGGAGAAAATAAGATACACAATTTAAAAATATATGGTGTTCTGTTTAAAAATATCATTATGTTATATATTCTTCTTTAGAACAGAAACCCAAAATAATGACTTCTTAGTTTCCTTTATTGTTTTTAAGAAATTCTTATTTTGTTCCTTTTTTTCTATTTTTTCTATTCTTATATTCGTAAGTTTGCCGTAAATTTTGCTACTTTTCAAAAATTATTATTTAAAAAGTCTAATTTTTCAGATAATCCATAAAAAGATAAAAAAATGTTATGTTCTCCGTATCTCTGTATACGAATTTTAACGATTTTTTACGATTACGAGAAAAATAAAGGGCACTTATATATTTGCCAATTCTAATTTTTGTTAATGAGTATTAGGACTACTAGATTAAATCTCAAATGTTATAATACATTACCTGCATATTAGCTCTTTTATAGAAATAAAAAATGTAATATATTTTTTGTCAAACAATGTACCTCAATGATTTTTGCATGGCATTCTATAAATAATGTTACCTAATTTCATTGTACTACGACCCCGATTTCTCAAAACCAGGATCCCCATTTGGGTAACAGGACGTGGCATTAATAATAGAGAAGGCATCTTGATTGTGGTCAGAATTTATGCAGGATATTTGGGTTCCAAATGTATGTTTAACCTGGACTAAATGTCAGCAAAGCTTACGGCTAAAATGTTGTGAAATCATAGTTATTATTATGTTAAATCGAAGTTAATGGATGTCAGTTTTACAAAAATTACACAATTATTAAGTTTAATATTCATATTAGAATTTTTAACTTGATCACAATATTAAAATTACTAAAAATATAGTGCTTTAGTTCTGTACCATCTATTATATAAATGTTGTTGTTGACATATTGAATTAACAATTGTCTTTTTGTAGCAACAATGGATCGTGATATTTTGAAATGACGAATAAAAATGTGTCAAACGAAATGCAAAATATTTTGTTCACAACTGTTGGAGACAGTATGTCTATATGTTTTTTTAGGAGATATGAAGTGCACGATTTTACTGCATTTGACCCGGTATCAAGGACTGTTATATTGTTACATGTTAAGTAGTAAGAATTATAGAAAACATGGAAGTAATGCCAGTTGCTCTGATTTAATAAATTAATTGACTGAATCAGATCAAATTTAATCTATCCAGAATATCGGTTCACTGTAATAACAGTCTGTGGATTGGATGCCTGAAGTTGTCCGTATATTCATTAAATTCAGGGCCTTTATGAAACAATAACATTTTTTCGATTTGTTAGATTGAAAAATAATAACCATAAAAAAATAAAATATATATATATATATATATATATATATATATATATATATATATATATATATATATATATATATATATATATATATATATATTATATATATATATATATATATATATATATATATATATATATATATATATATATATATATATATATATATATATTATAAATAAGGGTCTGAATTTATTGAATACGTTCCTCAATAACTCCATGCATCGAATCCTGAGACATACATATAAGTATGCCCAGTAAAGAAGATTTGGTGAGGGAGATCAACCTGTTGATTAAAATGCAACGTGAAGATATTTTAATTATTTTTTGATCATGGTTTTTCATGTACGAGTCCTTTAATTAAGTTACCTAGATTATTTTTTTGTACCTAAAGTTCGTTTTATAATTTGAGCTTATACTTAAAAAAAACATTTTTCCATATTTTTACTACCGTCGTAAATGGGAAGTATAGTAATAGCGTATGAATCACCGTCCGAGATTTTTTCAGATTTTTATTTTTAAGAACCCTAGATGCCGGAAAACATGTTTCCTCAATTCCTTCGAACTGTCTGTCTGTCTGTCGGTCTGTATCTTCGCAGTATAGCTAAAAAACTACTTTCCCGATTGACTTCAAAATTTTGGTCAAAAATTAAGGATCGAATGGGAATAAGCTGGTAAAAATCAAATATGGCGAAGCAAAATGTTGGCTTAGTGAAATGTTAAAAAAATTATTATTAAAAAACTAAGTACTTATACAATTTATCTCAAATTGATTGATGACAATTGATAACATTTTCGTAAGAATTCAAGATGGTAGAACAAAATGGTGGCTTAACAAATTAATTCTGCATGAAAAACTACTTAATTGATTGATTTCAAATGGTGTGTCATAACTAATTGAGGTATAGAAATGAACAAATAAAATTGTGGTATAATTTAAGAGGGTTAAACCAAATGACGGCCAAATAAAATCCTAAAAGAAAATCACCCTACAAAGATTTATATATCTTCAAGTTTTAGCGACCCTAGATGCCAAAAAATATGTTTTATCAATTCCGTCGGTCGGTTGTCTGTCTGTCATCAGTTCATGACATATCTAAAAAACTATGCTTATCAGACTGACTTTAAATTTTAGGCAAAAATTAAGGTTTATGGATATAGCGATGCCCTAATAATATTTTGGTAACAACCCAATATGCTGGAACAAGATGGTGGGTTATTGAAACGCTAAAAATTATTACTTGAAAACTAAAGTGTTACATAGGAATGAACTGGTAACATTGTGGTATGAATCCAAGACAGTGGCGGCTATTCAGGTAAAGTAGGTGAAGTGCTACTTCACCAGGAAAAATAAACAAGCAAACATGTAACTATATTTATTATATATCTCTTAAAATTTTAGTTTTTACATTCATTTATTCACCTAATTGGTAAAAAATAAAATGTACATCTCGAATAAATATTTTACCTGACCGTTGGCGGCATGTCTTTTTAAAAGTTTCAATCGAACTTTGTTATAACAACTATAACAGTGGCGCAAACAGCTTTGACTTTGCTGGAGGTGCTATGTTTAGTTTACGATTTTCCTACTATGTTGCCATAGCAGCGCGTATCCGATGACGCCCATCCCAGCGCCCTACAACGCTCTCGGTGAATTGCAGGCGCAGTACACTACACCCACGTGTCGTTCAGTTTGCGGTGGTTGTTTACTTTTATTTTCGCGGATTTCGCTGCAACCAATGATTCCTTTGCAGTTAACTTGACTGTTTTGTGTTATATATATTTATAGTGTTGATACAACTTCAAATTCGAAGTTAGTTAATGTGATTGTTCAAGACTGGAATAAATTAAAAGACGTCTTTGAATTTATTACAAACTGTGACAAATCTGATGAAAAATCTATCCGCCTTGCGAAAGGATTTTTAGGTGAGATGAACGATTTTGAATTCACGTTTCTGGCATTAGAGTTTAATGACATTCTCGCAATCACGGACATACTATTTGACGTTCTTCAACAAAAAATCGCTTGACATTCATTTTTGCATATCCAATATAAAACGCTGTCGTGAGGCGCTCTGTAAAAAAAGAAATGAACATTTCTTTAACACCATGTTTGATAAAGCAAATTCTATTACAGAAATAAATCATTATAAACGTGAGCTTGCTAAGCTTTCACCTGAAGAAATTAGGGCTAGGTATACAACCCTCTTTTTATTAAAAATTTATTTTATTGGAAATGACACTAAGATTTCAAGACTGTGAAAAACTTACATTTTCATGTTCGGCAGGTTCTACTAAATTTTCCGAATATAGTTTAAATTTTCCGACTGGCCCGTTTGAAAATTTGTTACAGTTATATGGGGAAATATTTTCAAAAAGTCAACGACTTAAAAATGAGCTTGGTCTTATTTTTGCCAATGAGAGTAATTTCGCTGCAAGAGCAAGTGAAAAAAATTAATAAAAATAAATATATTTTTACCGAAGCATATAAATCGTTTTCCCTTATTTTGACAATACCGTCGACAAGTGCTTCAGTGGAAAGAAGTATTTCTTGTTTCAAATGTGTAAACACTTATTTAAGAAATACAATATCTCAAGAAAGACTTATTTCTCTTTTCAAAAATTCAAAAGGATTTTCTGGAGGAGATTAGGGCAACTCATCCATTTTATGAGGATGTCATAAATAAATTTGTTGCTATGAAGGATAGGAGAATTGATTTAGTATACAAAATCTAGGTAAGTCGTAAAAAAATATTCTGCCCTCTCCACATCTAAAAAATTATTGCAATCTTTTGTTGCTTCATTTACTTACTTTTTCACCCGCGAGTCGCCACGGATCCAAGATAGCGCTCAATAAAGTATTTAAAAGGTCAGCCCGAAAAAATTACTTATTGGATTAATTTCAAATTTGGTGCAAGCATTAAGTGTGATATAGAGATAAACTGGTAAAGTCGTGCGAATTCAAGGTGGCCAAACAAAATGGTGTCCGATAAAAATGTTTGGAAAGACAATAGGCATATATGTGTTTCTAAATGACTATGTATTGAACTAAATTGGGCTACACTTTACTATTCCTAATAAAAGGAAAAATTATTAAAGAGGGAAATTCCCGGTAAAAGAAAATTCTTTCTCCAATTTCATTTCTTCTTTATAAGGGCCACTTAGTTTGACTTAATTGACATAAACAACACTTTTGGCGCATTCGCCATAGCTGCATGTTGATTTGGCAGAAGCGCCAATTCTATAGATTGTAGTTAATTTTAAAAAGAATGTGAACTAAGTTGGTATATTCCGAGGTATATTCACACCATAAAAATATTTTTAAAAATAGCAAAACATATTAGTAATAAAGACCTGTTAAAGTTGGAATTCAAGAATCTATAAATATTTAGATATAGATCTGTAATATTTTTGAATCTCTTGAATGTTCTTATAAACAGCATTTATGCCGTTCTGGCTTGGTGACGTCAACATGATGTAACAACTGTTGCCAACTGTACTGCCGAGTCGTAGAAAATTAATTGGAGATATTTTTTTAAGTGCCTTGGAAACAAATTCACTTAAAAAAAACAGTAGAACGCATTCTTTGTATTATATTTGCAAATTTTGTCACTTAAACTTTCTACTAATTTCCTATCCTGCGTCTTTTATAACTGGTTTCATTTCTTTGCTCCAGGTTAGAATTTCGCTATATATTTATGGAAGCCGGGTTAGTACCAGGTTAAGCAGCTCTAAATTAGTTCAAAAAATTTTAGTTACGAATTTTACTTTCATATAACGATTTCCAATTTCTAATCATCAACACACCTATATACCTAGACAATTAGCCTATAAGCAATATTAATTTGCCCTTTGCAGAATCGTCCAGGCTATCGGACTATCGACATCAATTGCATGAATCCTGCGCAAATTCAATTTTAATGCAGGTAATTATTTTGGACTCAAATATTAAAACATATCAAGTAATTTATTAAAGTATCAGACAGTGGCGCAACTAGACATCGACTTTTGGGGGGGCTCAAGCCCTGACACTTATAAGATAATATTGATTATAGAATAAAACCAATTTTAACCATTTTTTCGTACGTACGTACGGCTATGATTTAATTATAAACCGATATTGTCTGTAAGTTTTTATGTTTCGGCTATATACGATTTGATTAATATCTACGACAGCTGTCAAAAAATATATATTTTTTACATATACACTTAAAGTTACTTAAAACGATGAAACTCGTATATAAAAATTTTAGGGAGTTCATTTCTCCTGTATAACATAATATATGTTTTACTCGACATGTTAACAAGAAACCTGCCAAAGTGCCTCCTCCTTTTTGGTCTACCCTGTATACCAGCCCAAGTAGCACATATGATCATATATGGGCTAAAATGCTGTGTTATTTGCTAATATATCTGGCTAATTAGCTAAAATTGCTAGCCAAAATAACAGTTCCATTACAGTATAAAGACGGAAATATGGCTAAACTGGGGAATAATAATTTCGCCATAATAGGACAAAAATGGCCAATTGACAATTATATGACCCACTCTTCTGATTTTATGGTTGGGTTTATTAGCTACTTTTTGACTTTAAAATCGAGCTTTTTTAGCTGAATTCTGACTTGTTTTTTAGCCGAAATTTGAGTAACATTTTTTCCGAAATTTAGCTAAATAATTTCTCATATTTTGCCTTTTCTTCATTTATATGATAAATCATCAATTGTTTCAAATTATGTAGGAATAGTATTAACAGAGCCAATCAGTGTAAGAATTTATGAGCCAAGAGGAAATGCAAACATAACAAATTATGGTATCGTAGAAATACGTACACCATGACTTATTGTGTAAAATATTCATTTGATGGTTGGTGGGGACAAAAAACACATGCGTAGGAACTTTTACTGTTAAAATAATCTAAGATAGGCATGTAAAACACGCGCTCTTTCTTGAAACTAAACATTTCGTTTTCTACAATTTTTTTTTTTATTTTTGGAGATGTAATTTACTAAGAAAATTCATTAAGGAGTCTCTAACGTAAAAAAACATGCATGAAAATACGTTTTTATTGGTAGAAAGAATATATTTGTTTAAAGTGGTCAATTAATGGCTGCCAAAAAATTAGTTTAATTTTAATTTCAATCATGGCGGATCATAAAAAGCAATAAAAATGCCTACTTGGTTTGCCTTTAGTACTCGCTAAAAAATGGCTAATTTAAGACCCAAGAGCCAGCGTAACCCCAAGATGGCGTTTTTCTATAATATGTAGTGAAATATTTATTCTTTTTATTAAACATGTTGTATGGTAAATAATTTATATTCCGTTTTTCTAAATGAATCTTCAGTTTGGTTAAGTATAGTTTTATAGGTTATAAACGTAAATTTGAAAATGTGGCATTTTTTGGCAATATTAAATGCAAAAATAAGCGAAATAAAACTATCCAATTTTAGTTCAATTTTGATACAAAAATATGATAATTAAAGCCATATTTTTTCCTCTCAATTTTTGTTGTCTTAAAATGTCATAATCTGGCATTCTTATATACCTATTATTACTATAATTAAACTTAAATACTTGCTAAAACATGTTTGGTTGGCATATGGGAAAAATGCCTACTTATTGATTATATTCTGACCTCGATTTCTATTGATTAAAAATGCCATATTCTGGCATTTTAAACAGCTATACTTACTATAATTTAACTTCAATACTTACTGGAATATATCTGGTTATATTGTGGCAACAAAATTGACAGATATTTCTACTTTTTGGCCATCCAATATTACAAAAAAAAGTTGGAGGTATAATAATCCTATAAAAGATATTTTTTGGCCAAGTAATTATGTTATAGTCCATCTATATTCAAAACTGCTTTGGAGCCAAAAAATCAAATTTGAAGCGAGCTTTCATGGCTAGAAAACAAACCAAAAATCATTTGCCAAAATTTGACAAAACTCTGGTTTTTATGTGTTTTTTATGGATATTTGTTAGGCAAAAAGCTCATCAGCTAATTTGTACTACTTGGGAAACGAACATGGTTTTGATACAAAAAATTAAATAACAGAAGTTTCGCCGTTTTTTGGAATATCACCTCAATTTTATTTTAAATATGTATAGTCGAGAAAGATTAAGTATCTGCATCAATAACTTCCATGATTTTTCAATGTTAGAACATTTTCCCCATCTATTTCTGTTTTCAGTTTGACTATTATCGGTTTTGCGTAATCAAAATATGATTTCTTTTACTCTTTTAAACCCCTTAAAAAATATCTCTTACACTTTTCACTATTTCTCAAACTTTTATGATCCATAACTTCAAAATAAGCGCGCCCTTACGTTTTTGTAAGCTCAAATAGTGTCCAATTTAATTGGTCAAAGGTATACAAGATACTAAATTAGAAAAAAACTTATGTTTATTTCTTAACTAAAAAACGGAAGATGCAAGAGAAAAATAAACTATTCTAGAAGAATACCTTTTTTCCCATTTTTACAAACAAAATGGAGTTTAAGTGTTTTGGTTGGCCCTCGCCAACCGGCTGGCGGGGAGGCTAATTTTGGGGCCGGGGGGCTAAGCTCCCCCTAGCCCCACCCCTAGTTGCGCCACTGATATTAAATGTACAATATGATCTGATTATGAAGCTGTGATAAAGCTGACTTTTTTTAACTGAAAACCCCATTTTACGTAATTGAAACCAGCAAAAAACTTTTTCCTTTGTAATATTTTCTATACCAATATTTTTATCAAGTCATCTAAAAAGTAAAAAAATAAAAATTGAGCACAGATCCACAAAGTAATCACAAATAAATTCTGGGCCAGACAAATATAAATTTATATCACGGAAAAAAAAAACATGACAGTCATAACATAATGCTGGGACAAATAGTAATAGTAAGAGAAATATTCTCCACGTTATTCGTTATTTTATTGACACCCCACCCACGCTTTTTTTTTACGGGTAGTTAATTTATATCAATGTGACTCAAAATGTATTTTGATACCTTTTCACGACTGTGTCCAAATTTAAGGTATTACTTTTAATAAATTATTTACTTAATAGCGTTTAGTCCTGGAAGTACTAAAAATTGCACAGTCTTAAATAACACAAATACTGATTTCGTCGAATCCGGTCATAAATAACAATAGTTGTGGGTCATTGGAGCTCCCATCTACGAATATAAAATTGTTTTGCCACGCGAACTGTATGCGCATGTCAAATTTAAATTTAATTGATTAAGTCGAAATAGGTGAAAAATCCATACAAAATTTGAACCAGGTATACATAAATATATATATATATATATATATATATATATATATATATATATATATATATATATATATATATATATATATATATATATATATATATATATATATATATATATATATATATATATATATATATATATATATATATATATATATATATATATATATATATATATATATATATATATATATATATATATATATATATATATATATATATATATATATATATATGTATATATATATATATATATATATATATATATATATATATATATATATATATATATATATATATATATATATATATATATATATATATATATATATATATATATATATATATATATATATATATATATATATATATATATATATATATATATATATATATATATATATATATATATATATATATATATATATATATATATATATATAGTATTTAGGCACTTCTTTTCTTAGGATGCGTGTTCATAAAATTAAAACGATTTTTAAATTATTTGTTATATTTAATTTAATTTGACGTTCGTTTCGACAGGTAGTTCCATGTCTTTTTCAAAAATGTTTTTATTTTATTTTTCCATGAGACGTGAATCAAAAGGTCAATAACACCAATTAACATTTAAGCAAAATACACATAGCACATTGTCATTTTGTCAAACAAATACAAACACAGAACATCTATTGCAGACTTCTGCAGTCTGGAAAGGAGTGTTCCGTTCACTACTGTCGTTCTGAAAAAAAAACAGTTTTGCTGACGTTTCGTCAAAATCACATTTGGCATTTTCGAAGCTTTCTTTCTAAACATACATTTATTTTTGTAGAATCGTATTTTAGAGGATACAGGAGTAAATTATAATAAACGTAAATCACAGGATATCTGCAGTGTGACAGGTCGATGTGAGTCACTGACAGGAAACGTATTAGTCTAGCGAACGAGCCAAATAAACTATACATAACATGGCAGTTAAAATAAGAAATAACGTAGAATAAATAAATATATCTGAACAGCCAGGTTATTATCAATGTCGTCAGTTGAAAATGGATACTTCTTTACAAGCACTTTTGCCTTTGGTAGTGTTTGTTCTTTAATCAAATCAGGCAGTCTTTTATATTGCTTCGCAGCAGTCGCAGATTCAGTAGGCGTAAATTTATATTATTATTATATTTATTTGAAATAACTAATCGTGTTTCCATTCACGGATAAAACAGTGTTGGGTTTGCGGCACTTTGTATACATAACTAAATCAAGCATGTCACTCGAACACTTCATTTAATGTAACACTTATGTTTGTCATCCTATTGACGGTAGTTCTTTTGAAAAATTCTGTTCAGCGGCTTACATAAAGCGATTCTTGTCTAAAACACTTTGGTGGCACTTATGCTACTAACACCGTTACCGTTTCAGCGATTTCCAATAAGAAATGAAAATTAATAAGAATTGCATGTCGTCGCATCTTTCCGCAAGGCAGTTTGCTACCCATGAAATCAGTTAAATAAATTGAAAGTACCGGGTGTCTGTTTATATACTGCGCCCCACCTACTGCTTAAATTTTTAGAGATAGACGAAAACGTTATATATATATATATATATATATATATATATATATATATATATATATATATATATATATATATATATATATATATATATATATATATATATATATATATATACATATATATATATATAGCCATTCTGCAACCTTGGTATTTAAGCCGAAAAGGCTCATCAGGCGGTTTCCTTGGGGAGTATCAGTATCAGTATTTAATTAAAACCGAATTACCCAAACACTGAAACAAAGTGTCATGTCATTCCTCTTAGAAAGTCGATGCAAGTAATAGGCAACCAGTGGCGCCATCTGTAGGTACTATGGTGCTCTAAATCGCTTACGTTGCAACCTACATGGAAGCACAGGTGCATCTGAGTAAAATAGAAGAAAACAGAAGTATTAATTTCGGTGCGGTTCTTAGGCGCAAAAGTAATTCTGTTTTAATATTGATACCCAAGGAAATTGCCGGGTGAGCCTTGCCCGGCAGAGACCACAGTCGCAGAATGGCTCCTTGGTTCTGAATCACACATAGCGTCATGTTTTGATCGTTTCTTGATACATTGGCGAAGGGGCAATCCCTCATCTTCAGTTCTTTCTTATAAGCCTTTGCGACCAAGAACCGCATAGAAGCTGATAATTCTGTTTTCTTCTTCTTTCTCTCGTTGCAGTCGCAACTAAAAAACTTCTTCTCCAATGTTCAATGTTGATATATTGTTTAAAAATATTTGTTACAAATAAAAAAGTGAAATCGTTTTCCTAATGATTATATATTAATTGGAATGAAACAATTTTATTGTTTTAAAATATTTGAAATAAAAAAGTGAAATCGTTTTCCTATTTATATATTAATTGGACTAAAACTATGAAATCTACGTTCTATAGTGAGTTCTAAAGAATATATTGTCTAATTGTTTCTAATGAAGTGTTTCTTTTGCAACAAATTTTAGTTTTTGAAAAAGACTTAAGTCAAGTCGAAACGCCAAATAAAATGTTTTAAAGAAGTTAGTTTTATACTATGACCAAAAACTAAGAATATTTACCGTAAGAATATATATATATATATATATATATATATATATATATATATATATATATATATATATATATATATATATTTGTGTATAATGTTTCTTGGGATGAACCTTTTTTATATACATTTTTTTGGAAAAACAAATATCTTATTTCATACTAGTTTTTTTTTATAAAACAAAATTATTTCATCATGTTGTTGTCTGTTTGTTTCATATGATATATTTCGTTTTATATTTTTTTACTCAAGGTTTTGTATATTGACGTGAAATGATTTCTGCCTTAGGTAAGTAATAAAAAAAATTGTATATTTCCTCTTTGTGGTTAATAATATCATATTTTTTGTAATGTTAGTCGATGATTCTTACCACTGTTTTGATTTTTATAATTTTTATAGTGTACACAAGATCATTGAGAAAGGTTAAAAAATAGCCGAAACGTTTGAATTTAAAAAAAATAAAAAAAAAACAAAGATGTGAAATAATTTTGTTTTCCTCTCTATGAACCTCATCCCGAGAAATTTGTTTTTAAAATATATATATATATATATATATATATATATATATATATATATATATATATATATATATATATATATATATATATAGTGTGTCAAAAAAAGTATGCAACATATATGAAACTTTTTTACTATTCACTTCAAAAAATTTTATTCTTGATAAAACTTGGTGCCTATCGTTAAACTAAAAATGGATATGTCAGATAATATGTAGATGTAACAGTAACAGAGCTTATGCCACTTTTTCGAAAATGGCCCAAGAGTAAAGTACCTTTATTCTTTGTAAGAGAAAAAAGATTTATTGGGAAAAGTTGTTTAAAATTAAAAACTAAATTCAAATATAAAATTTCATCAAAATATCTTAGAATATAATATGTTTTGTATTTTTGAGATAGATTTTTTCGAAACCGATACGCTACTGACCAATTTGTTTTTTTTGTTTTCCCAGCTTACCAGGTGCTAAATATAATGTATGGAAAAAACAATAGGTTTGTTAAAAAGTTTTTTAAATGTTAAGCTTTAGATATTTTAAAGGTAGGTTTATATTTAACGCTTTTGCGTTCTTGCCTAAATTGTTTATTTACAAACACTTGTGTCACCAATAGGTCGAACATATGTTGTGCCAATGAAATTATTCCTAATAATTGGTAGTTTTACAAGTATTTATTTAACTCGCTTTATCCGTATGTCTGTCTTTCTTGAAAAAAAAATCATAAAAAGGAAAAAATTATATATTTTAAGATATTTACAATAAATTTTATATCTGAATTTAGTTTTTGATTATAAATAAGTTTTTCTTATAATTGTTTTTCTATTACAAAGAATAAGGGTGTTTTACTCTTGGGACTTTTTCTAAAAAGTACCAACCATAAGCGCATTTACTATTATATCTACGTTATCTCTGACAAGTCTATTTTTGGTTTAACAATAAGCATCAACTTTTATCAAGAATAAAATTTTTGAGAAGTGAATAGTAAAAAAGTTCCTCATATGTTGCATTCTTTTTTAGACACACTGTATATATACATATATATATTTATATATATTTATATATATTTATATATGTATATATATATATATATATATATATATATATATATATATATAGTATTGTATAAAGTACGTGAGCCGGCAACCCGGCTCAACCCAAGATGCTACCCAAAATTAGATGTTGCCTGTTATAATAAGAAAAACAGAGTAATATATCTCTATTCATTTGTTTGTCTAGCTAGAAAGTTAGCGCTTTCCGAATCGCAATCGCGTCACCGATAACAAGCCATCCAGAATTACATTCTGTTAAACAGCGCGATGCCGTAGGGTCCACTCCAGCGTAAAATATTTAAATTAGGGCCTGCAGTGTACACATCTCGTGGCCATGATAGGAGATTGGGCATTAGATTTACATTATGATTTAGCATCACTCGATGCACAACATTGTTATGTCTGGCGGATTCATTAATTACTGTGGAAAGCCCTCCCCGTTAGGATGCAAAGCGGTTTATGTAACGCAAGAGCTTTAGCCGCTGCAGCTTCCCAAAATTAAATTTATCCACTTAGATTAAATTCTCTGAAAGAAGATGTAAATGGCAATATGTAGTGAGAGCGCAGTGTGAATAGATGCAAATTGAAAAGAACCACACTAAGAACTTAATATTCTTGGAGAAGTCAGGATTATTAAAAATTTAATCAGTTATCAGATATCACAGATATTAAGTTTCTTGGTTTTCATTAACGATCCTTTTGTTGTTATATTAGAGTGGAGTATTATATGGAGTTATGATCCAGGAAAAAAAGCAAAAGCCCTTTTTCACATTGTCGATGTTTCGCCAATTATTGTTGCAGCCTCAGGATATATATATATATATATATATATATATATATATATATATATATATATACATATATATATATATATATATATATATATATATATATATATATATATATATATATATATATATATATATATATATATATATATATATATATATATATATATATATATATATCCTGCATGAAACCCATATTAGGTCTTTACCCACTACGTTGGTCGCAGATATTTCCTAACTCCAAATAATAAACCACTCTAATATAAAGACAAGAAGATCGTTATCTTTTCGTTAACGATTTTAGAAACTTAATATATCGGAAATATCTGCAACGGAATAGGCAAGGACTGATAATATGTGTGTCACGCAGGATATAAAATTTATGTGTTCTGAGGATGCAACAATAAAGTTGATAAACGTCGACAATTGAAATAAAGACTTTTGTTTTTCTACTGGAACCTAACCCCAAATAATACATACTCTAACATAAAAACAAGAGGATCGCTAACGAAAACCATTGAGAAATTTATTATCTTGGAAATATCTGCGGACCAACGTAGTAGATAAAGATTGATAATATGGATATCATTCAAGATATAGGATCTATATATATATATATATATATATATATATATATATATATATATATATATATATATATATATATATATATATATATATATATATATATATATATATATATATATATATATATATATATATATATATATATATATATATATATATATATATATATATATATATATATATATATATATATATATATATATATATATATATATATATATATAATATATATATATATATATATATATATATATATATATATATATATATATATATATATATATATATATATATATATATATATATATATATATATATATATATATATATATATATATATATATATATATATATATATATATATATATATATATATATATATATATATATATATATATATATATATATATATATATATCCTGCATGAAACCCATATTAGTCTTTACCCACTACGTTGGTCGCAGATATTTCCTAACTCCAAATAATACACCACTCTAATATAAAGACAAGAAGATCGTTATCTTTTCGTTAACGATTTTAGAAACTTAATATATCGGAAATATCTGCAACGGAATAGGTAAGGACTGATAATATGTGTGTCACGCAGGATATAAAATTTATGTGTTCTGAGGATGCAACAATAAAGTTGATAAACGTCGACAATTGAAATAAAGACTTTTGTTTTTTTACTGGAACCTAACCCCGAATAATACATACTCTAACATAAAAACAAGAGGATCGCTAACGAAAACCATTGAAAAATTTATTATCTTGGAAATATCTGCGGACCAACGTAGTAGATAAAGATTGATAATATGGATATCATTCAGGATATAGGATCTATATATATATATATATATATATATATATATATATATATATATATATATATATATATATATATATATATATATATATATATATATATATATATATATATATATATATATATATATATATATATATATATATATATATATATATATATATATATATATATATATATATATATATATATATATATATATATATATATATATATATATATATATATATATATATATATATATATATATATATATATATATATATATATATATATATATATATATATATATATATATATATATATATATATATATATATATATATATATATATATATATATATATATATATATATATATATATATATATATATATATATATATATGTATATATATATCCTGCATGAAACCCATATTAGTCTTTACCCACTACGTTGGTCGCAGATATTTCCTAACTCCAAATAATACACCACTCTAATATAAAGACAAGAAGATCGTTATCTTTTCGTTAACGATTTTAGAAACTTAATATATCGGAAATATCTGCAACGGAATAGGTAAGGACTGATAATATGTGTGTCACGCAGGATATAAAATTTATGTGTTCTGAGGATGCAACAATAAAGTTGATAAACGTCGACAATTGAAATAAAGACTTTTGTTTTTTTACTGGAACCTAACCCCGAATAATACATACTCTAACATAAAAACAAGAGGATCGCTAACGAATACCATTGAGAAATTTATTATCTTGGAAATATCTGCGGACCAACGTAGTAGATAAAGATTGATAATATGGATATCATTCAAGATATAGGATCTATATATATATATATATTTAACGAAAAGATAACGATCTGTAAGTAAGTAAATAAGTTGCGAAACCTCGGCAATTTAAAAAAGACTTTTTACTGGATCTTAACCCCAAATAATACATCTCTCTAACTAAATTGTTTTAACCTTGTTCCTCCATGTAATACCCATATGACCCTTAATTTTTCGTCAAAAAAAGTCAATCGGGTAAGTAGTATTTAAGCCATGTCGCGAACTGAGAGACATATCGATATACGGACCGACAAAATTGATAAAAAATGTTTTTTTTGGCATATAGGGATGCTAAACGTGAAGATATTTAAATCCTGAGAGGGTGATTTTTTTCACGATACAGTTTTGTCCCGCTATCTACACACAATTTTACTAGTTGAGCTCTATACTGCAATTCGTTATAGCACAAAATTTGAAATCAAACCATTAAGCAGTTTTTTCAAACTGAATTTTTAAATATTTTATTAATCTGCTATTTTATTCCGCCATCTTAGATTCGTTCCGAAATGTTACCAGTTAATTCCAACATAATACTTGATGTTTTTGCAAAATTTGAGATAAATTGGATGAGTACCTTTTTAATAATAATTTTTTAACATTTCACTAGGCCGCCATTTTGTTTCGCCATATTGGATTTTTACCAAAATGTTACCAGGTCATCGCCATATAATACTTAGTTTTTGCCTAAAACTTGAAGTCAATCGGGTAAGAAGTTTTTTAGCTATGCCGCGAACAGCCAAACAAACAGGCCGACGGAATTGAGAAAACATGTTTTTCGTCATCTAGGGACCCTGAAACGTTAATATCTAAAATGATCTTGGAGAGTGATTTTTTCCCGATTACAATATTTCCCTTTTACGAGGGAAGTAAAAAAAAAAACAAGACCATAAAAATGTCCTTTGGCAAACATAATACGTCCCCGTATATGTGCGTCAATACTATTTAACTTAAGGTTTATATCCAAAATAAAATAAATTTTACTTGTTCTGCAATTTTCCGAAAGTATTAACAGTACCTAATGAACAAATAGTTTCACATTTAAAAAGATGTTTTTGCCATCCTAGGATCACCCTGTGTAATAAAAAATATATAATATAATATAACATTATAGATGGCGGCAAAAAAATAATTTTTTTCATATCTAGGTTAAATGTCAAACAAATTGACAAATTTTAAAATTTTGAAATCAATTCTTTACTATTATTTAATGTTTCTGTCTTACGATCGGCGCACTGATGAGTCCCGATAGGATGAAAGTATTTGTACAACTGTTACTACTACGTGTCTATAAAAACTTAAGGTAAATGACATAATTTCTTATGCTTGCTTAAATAATATTGTTTATATTATGTATCGAAACATTCCGTAGACAGACTAGTCTACATGTTGAGGTATGTAATTTTATTAAATATTTGCTTCAATTAATTTAAAGTTAAATCTTTTTATTCAGTTGCAAAGAAGCCAAAAAAGATTTTTGTTTATCACCCGCTATACTTTCCAACAAACAAAAAAAATATATAAAATTCCAATATTGTTTTAAGGGATAAAAAGACATATTCGCACATAATTTCTTATCTGAAAGGAAATGAAATTGAATATGCCATGGCTATCACTCTACCGATAGTGCAAATTTCATACACCGACACTTTTGGATCATAAGAAAGTTACAAAATATCTTGAGCTTAAAAATATTACCTACAGTATTCCTAGGAAATTTCGACATTCTACTCCAAGGGGTCTACTGGAGGAGTAGTCTATAGACAACATTAAATAAGTTCTAGAAATATTCCGGTTTTCCCCTCAGAATGTACAGGCACCATAAGCACGGGCGACCCATGCCTTTCGTTCTTGTTCTTATTTCTAAAACAGGAAAACACCTTTTTAAACTCGAAAATATGGTTGTAAAAGTAGAACTTTCAAGGCAAATAACACTCAGTGCCATAGGTGTGAACTCTATGACCATTCTCAAAACAATTGTACGGCAGAACACAAATTTTTCAAATGTGCAGGCTAAGGAGATAAAGGCATAATGTATTAACATCCCGAAAAAATGTTTAGTTGCCCCAAATATCATAGGAATGTTAGGGCTAACTATCAATTCCCAACGTCATTCAAATGTCAACGGGGTACCCAAAATAATGCCAAATTAGGGTTGCTACAACAGTTCATTGAAATATTGAATGTCTTGCCTCTCAGATAAACCTTGACGTTATTTTGCTGTATGTTGACATACTTTCAAAATAAAGATATTTATTTATTTCTTTCATTTAAACCCTTAATATTTGGTCTGAATTAACTCGATAAATGTCAATAATATTAAAGGTAAGAAGCTTGAAGAGTCCTGGCTAAAAAAATGGTAGATTGTCATTCTAAAATTACAATATATTTAAAAATATCGGGATCAATAGTCCGGGGGCGGAACTAGGATTTTATTAAAAAAAAATTCATAACATCCATTGCTATACCGAATCCTGAAAATTTACATACATAAATATCAAACTTAAAAACACTTATTTGACTATAGGTTGGGCTTATACCGGGAGACCGTCATATTAGAAAATTTTTTGGCAATGGCAATCCTTTCAATAAATACAACTAGGTTTCGCCTGGAAAACCAACTCATTTGGCACTAATGGGGTTACTAAATCTTCTTGATTTTTTTATAAATGATTTTCCTATAAATAACATTGCATGTTTGGATACCGCTATTATCAAGACGATAGAGTTAGAAATAGTCTAGTTCTCATTTACCAAAATGGTAAGCTATTCGAAATATGGAAAACTTACTAGAGAGTTGCTAGACGAGATTAGGTAGAACAAGCGCCTGAAATGATATCAATAGTCCAAGATGGGAAAACAAGGATCAGTCTCTGAGTTTGGATCTATAAATTAACTAAACTCATGACAAAAGATTCATGAAATATTCCTGTTATTTTCTGCATGATCATAGGATCACCGTTACCGACCACAGAGAAAAGGTGGACTTGTTTGTAGATTCTCTGCCATAACTGTTCATTGACAACCCACATAACGGTAAAATCAATGCTGTTGGAATTGCCAGGATTATTCGTGTCTCTAAAAATATGACATTCCCACCTTTTAGGATCCCTCAAATAGACTTTGAACTTGTTAAGGTCTTGTATGCTTCCTGAATGTGAAAAAGGCACCGGATTTTAATGCAATCCCCAATATTGCTCTAAAAAAATTCTTGATGTCACATCGTCATTCAACAAACATCTGTCAAGTAGTTTTTCAGCTATTTCCCTTATATTTGTATAGGTCCGAAAAAATATACTTGTGACTTAGACATTAGTGATGTCACATATATCATCATGAAAAGTAAGTAATCCATTATTATTAGAAAATTTAAGTAAGAATAAAATTCACTTATTTTACGAACTACTAGACATATAACAAAGAAAACCACCATTATAACATACTGTTTGCAACTCACTTTTTGGCGATATCACGTATACAGATTTAAATTGTATTATTTAAAAAAAAAACCATCGTTGGAATAGAAGAGACGGGTTTATTTTACAGATCTATATCTTTTTTGTCATTTATGGCATGCCTATTTTTTTTTATTTCTATCGACTATCGTAACTTTCCCTTTTTTTATGTAATTCCGTTTTTAAAATTTTTGTTTGGTCAAAATCCAAAATGTGATTGTTTTGTTGTGCGTATTTTGATAATGCAGTAAATGTAAATATTGTTATGTTTGCCCAATATAAACGCCATCACAATCCTTGCATGGTACTTGATATGATATACTATATGTCTCTTTTTTAATTTTGAAGTTTTTGTCTTAAGTTTTGTGTAATGTTGATCCAGCAAATTATACCCCCATGAGCAACTTGTATGTTATATTTAGAGAATAAATGTTTAAATTGTTCGGATAGCGCCTGTATATTTGGCAGTGTCAAGTAACTTTTCTTTGTTTTATTTGATTGAACTGTTTTTTTGGTGACCGAAGGTGGTGTAGAATTTATTGATTCTTTTTTTGAAAACCGAGTTTATTGAATGAATAGGACAACTATTTTTTTAAGAGCTTCTTTTGCTTCTTCCATTGATTCGTTTCGAAACTCGGGATCTGATAATTGGATTGATCTATCTGCAAGGCCGATTATGACAGATTAATGGGCTGAGTAATTTGTGTACCTACTAGACCGTGTTTGTTTTGTATACCACTGTGTTCTGATGCTGTTGTTTTTTTTTAGTGTTTATTCTAGTTTTATATCTAAAAAGCTTATTTTTTGTTTTTTTTTCAATTTTGATAATGAACTGTAATTTTGGATGGTAACTGTTAAACATTGTGAGTATGTAATCGGTTTTTTCTTTGGGTACCAGAGTAATACAATCATCCAAGTATCTATAGAAGAATGGTAAATTAAATCTAGTTTTGATATTATATTTTGCCCTAAATTTTCAAGAACAAGTTGTGCAACTACGCTAGATATACTTACACCCATTGCACATCCCTCAGTCTATTTGTATATTTTGTCTTTATATAAAAAATATGTGGAATCTAATGTTAACTCTATGGCTTCTTTTATATGATTCCATTTATTTTTTATTATGTGTGTTGCTAGATTTATTGGCACGTTTCTATATATGGAAACTACATCTAAGGATATTAATACATGATTATGTGGTACATGGAAATGTGTTATTTTTTCCTTAAAGTGCGAGGAATCTTTAATATAGTAATTATTTTTATTTATTACTTTTGAAATTATATTTTTTAAGAAGCTTGACAGAGAATTGAAAGGGGATTGAATTCAAGATGCAATAAGACGAAGAGAAATCCCCTCTTGATGTAGTTTGGGGAGCCCGTAGATTTTTGGTGGGAAAGCATTATTAATTTTTAGTTTAGAAGCAGTATCGGGTGAAATATAACCTTTTTTATGCCACCTCTGCACAAAAAAAAACAACTTCATCAGAACACAGTGGTATACAAAATAAACATGTTCTAGTAGGTACATAAATTACTCATTCCATCACCGTCTCACTCAGAAAAAATCTATCATAATCGGCCTTGCAGATAGAGCAATCTAATTATCAGATCCCAAGTTTCGAAAAGAATCACTCGAAAAAGCAAAAGAAGCTCTTAGAAAATAGTTTGGTTTTCAAAAAAAGAATCAACAAATTCTACAACACGTGGTGACAAAAAACAATTCAAACAAATAAAACAAAGAAAAGTTACTTGACACTGCCATATATACAGAGGCTATACGAACAATTTAAACATTTATTCTCTAAATATAACATACAAGTTGCTCATAGGGGATATAATTTGCAGGATAAACATTACACAAAAACTTAAGACAAAAACTTCAATATATATATATATATATATATATATATATATATATATATATATATATATATATATATATCCAGTACCATGCAAGAATGGTGATATTTATATTGGGCAAACGCAACAATATTTACAGTCAAGAATGTATGCCTATAAGTACGACAAAAAAAAACCAAACTGCATTATCAAAACACGCATAACAAAATAATCACACTTTCGATTTTAACTAAACAAAAATTTTAAAAAGGGAATTACATAAAAAGAAAAGGAAAATTTGCGAGTCGATAGAAATAATAAAAAATAGGCATGCCATTAATAACAAAAAAGATATAGACCTGTTAAATAAAGTGTACTACGACATAATATAATTAAGATAAGCGCCACACGTCCCTTATATTCCAATAATGGGTTATTTCCTTTAAAATTAACAAAATTTTAATCAGTGCAACTGATATCGCCAAAGACGAGCTGCAAATAGTATGTTGTTGGGGTCATCTTCTTTGTTATATGTCGAGTAGTTCGTAAAATAAGTGAAATTTTCTTCTTTATAAAATTTTGTAATAATAATGGATTACTTACGTTTCATGGTGAGTCAAAAGAAATAAGAGTTTTTATTGTAAAATATAGGTGTTCTGTTTTAGCTTTTAGGATGAGCTTTTTGATAAATGCAAGGGTGTTCCTGCCGAAACAAAATATTATTTTTAATTGACAATATATGTGACATCGCTAATATCTAAGTCACAAGTATTTTTTTTGTAGCACCTATACCCGAGGAAATATAAATGTTAACAATATAAAGGGAAGGTCAAGAAACTCTTACCAAATCTCTCTATATATATATATATATATATATATATATATATATATATATATATATATATATATATATATATATATATATATACAAAAGTGGAAAATTCTTGGGTTTGGGTTCGAATTAAATATCAAATTTTAATTTTTCATTTATTTGACGTTTCGCCCTGTATATATATATACGGTTTGCCAAAATTGCATAAGCCAAATCTTCCAATAAGACCTATTGTTTCAAGTATTAAATCTCCGTTTTATTATTTGTCAAAATATCTGTCAAATTGCATTTCCAATATTACCGGTTTAAACGACTTCTACATTAAAGACTCTTTTACTTTCAAAAATTTTATAGATTCGGTAGTCATACCAGATAATCACATCCTAATATCTCTGGATGTGACTTCCTTGTATACAAACATACCTAATGAACTTATACCTATTATTATTAATGAAAAATGGAACCTGTTAAAAGATCATACACAATTATCATTGGAAGAGTTTATAGAAATTATTAAAATCACATTATCAACAAATTATTTTCAATATAAAGAAAAATTCTACCAACAAATTGATGGCTGCGCAATGCGATCTCCAATTTCTTCAACAATGGCACAGTCAGTAATGGAGTACTTGGAAGAAAAAGTTTTAGCTAAACTAAATTTTCAACCTATATTCTTTAAAAGATATGTTGACGATTGTTTAATAGCAATTCCAAATAATGAAACTGTACGTGAATTCAACAGCTTTCACCACAATCTACAATTCACGTATGAGGTAGAGCAACATAATAAAATAAACTTTTTAGATACGATCCTCATAAAGAACAAGAACAAAATTCAAACGAAATGGTACACAAAAGATACTTGGTCTGAGAGATATCTGAATTATAATTCAAATCATTCAAAAAATTAAGTGTAATAACCGGTTTAGCTGATCGAGCCTTACAGTTAACATCACCAGAATACAGAAAAGTCTCTAAAAAAAGTAAAAAACGTATTACTAAAAAATCATTTCCCAGAGCAACACATTAATAGAATAATTAAACAACGCAATACAAGTTATATAACACGTCTCGTTATAAGAATAACCGCACTCCAGAAGAAGATAGAAAATATGTTGCACTCCCCTATACAGAGGGACTTTCACAAAAAATCAAACACATTCTTAAAAAACATAACATTGTTACCTGTGATAAATCACACAACTTAATTAACAAAATTTTTACAAAACTGAAAAGCAAAGTTCCCTTAAAAAAACAATCTAACATAGTATATTCAATACCATGCACCAATTGTCCAAAAAAATACATCGGAATGACAAGTCAGCTTCTGGAAAATAGAATAAAAGGACATAAATATACAAAGAATGCCACAACAGCATTAAACAAACACACACAAACCGAAAAATACAACATCAACTATGAAAACACCAAAATACAAGCCAAAGACTCTAATTACAATAAATTAGCTATCAAAGAAATGATAGAAATAACTAGAGAAAAAAACTCCATGAATGACAGAACCGACATAAATAATTTAAGCCATATGTATATAAATGTATTAATGTAACACCTTAATTTCAATTTTATATTAACTCTCCACACTTAAACGGTATTCAACATAAAACAACAAAAAAGCGTTCCGTTTCTTTTACGAAAGAACAAAAAAAAAATACAAGTGATAAATATTTCATTACTGCTCTAATACAAGTTCTGGCAGCATAAACAAATGTGTCAAATAAATATCTGCTTATTTCAAGGTACGTACTTTTATAGTGTTGAATATGAATATGTTTTAACGTGGTAATATTGTTTTATATACAGTGTGTCTCTTAAATGTTAATGTCCGTATTTTTATAATTTTAGCATCAAAAATGTTTTCTGAAGATGCCCTAAATTACAGGGCGAAACGTCAAATAAATGAAAAATAAAAATTTGGTATTTAATTCGAACCTAAACCCAAGAATTTTCCACTTTTGTCTACAATAACGGTTCAAGAAAACACGAGATATTATATATATATATATATATATATATATATATATATATATATGTATAAATGTATATATATATATATATATATATATATATATATATATATATATATATATATATATATATATATATCTAGCATGGATGAAACATCTGTTATGACTTTTAACACAAAAGTTCATAGCTTCCTGTATTCAATATTTCAATAACAAACATATACATGACACGTAACAAATCAGGAATTCGCGAGATGAATCAGTGGAACGGACAAGAACGATTAATAATCGAGGAAATAAGCCACAGGATCTCTCTTGCCAATAGCCAGAAGATTTTTAAAAATGTCGGCCTGAAACCGCTCTCGGTTCACCTGTCTCTGCCGGACTTATCTTGGTCATTAATTCCCGATGCGGGTTAAAAACAGAGGCGTGGCGGTATCTTTTTCGGATTCCTACGTTCAACAAGTAAATGGGATTGTTTTTCCATTTTAGGTCTTTGTGTAATTCAGAGGGAAACGAATTCACTTATGCTAGACAAAAAAAATCGATCGTCAATCATAGAGCTGAAAATAAATAGAGAACCAGAGTATGTTTGAATTTATGTTTAATAAAAATCGGTAAATTTTGATTTAACCCGGAACTTCTGTCATTGAGAACCTTTTCTTAAATTCATTAATTAAATAATTCTATATTCTTGGAAATCTCATTTTTTTCTATTTGAAATTTATATAATTTTACTACATTCCGTCTATTGGTTTTCAAAATAAAACCGTTTAAATATGAAAAGAGTGTAAGTTAAATTGCAACGAACGATGCCATTCAGAAGTTTACCTGCCAGAAGAATTTATTTAAGAGCATTTTATAGCTAAAATTGCATCGGCAGCTCGTAACGAATATCATAAACACTTTCCAAATAGAGCAATACCGAGTCGTGCGACAATAATAAGCGCCATAAAACTATTGAATGAAGCAGAAACACTTAAGCAAGAAATCAGAACAGTTAAAAGAAGCATTGATGAAGATTTGAATGTTTTATTATATTTTCTTGATATTTCATATTTAAACTTTTGTCTTAATATAATTTATTTATCTTCTTTAAGTTTTAGAAAATTGAGCGGTCAATTCCCAAGGTAGCAACATTTTTTAAAACAAATTGTATTCTTATTATTAATAATATCACTCATTTTTAAAAAAATAAAATAAAAGGGACCGAGTACACTTTTGCCAGGAAATAGAAAGGAGAGTTTCAAGGGAGATGATCTCTACATGGTATGGCCTTAACAATTAAGTTATCGAGCCTACATTTTTAAATGGAAATCTAACTGGACAAAAAGATCAGGAATAAATTAACAAATCAAAGACTGGGGCATTTAGAGCAACTACTGATTTATGTCCACATTACTGTAATAGGCTAAATACCATTCAAGTTTTAGAGGAAAGAAAAAAAAAAATATATATATATATATATATATATATATATATATATGTATATATGTATATATATATATATATATATATATATATATATATATATATATATATATATATATATATGTATATATGTGTTGATTTTTACTCTTTCACGGATGAAAAAATACAATGTGTTTTCATTCCGGGTGTACATCCGTTCACTACTGTCGTTCTAAAAAGAACAGTTAATGGTTCGTCCCTTTTATTCAAATCACCTTGTTTTTCAATTTCTATGGCTTCTCGGATTATTCTGGTCTTATAATGTTCTATATTGGCAATCTCCCTACATACATCGAAATTTATTTTATGGCCGGTTTCCCGATGATGTAGGAATAAAGCTGAGGTTGTTTGTTTATTTCTGATGCTGAGTTTATGCTCTTCCACTCTTGCTGATATTCACCTGTTAGTTTGCCCTACGTACAACTTTTCACAGTCCTGGCACGGAATACTGTACACTCCGTGGTTTTCCAGTTTGATTTTATCTTTTGGGTTTCCGAGTAGTTTACCTATAGTTGTTTGTGGCTTGTGTATTGTTTGTATGTTGTGTTTCCTCAGAATTCTTCCGATTATGTCTGTTGTGCCTTTTACATATGGTAAGACTACTCGTTGCTTTCCCGGTTCATATTTTTTGTTGTTCGTTGTTCGGGAAACCTGTGCATTAATAGCTTTCTCTATGGTGCGATTTGTGTAGCCATTTTTCTTTAAAGCACTAGATATTACCTTAAGTTCGTTTTGTCTCGTCTGTGTTTTAGTTAGTCGCACGGATCTAGATATTAGAGTATTGCCACAACTTGAATTTGTGCTGGGTGATGATGTGATTTTGCATTTAAATATCTGTCTGTATGTGTTGGTTTTCTATACACGGTGTATTCGAAATGTCCATTGTGCAGTTTTGTGACCAAAACATCTAAAAATGGTAGTTTGTTGTTTTCCTCTAACTCTAGAGTAAATTGTATTCTGGGGTGGATTGAATTTACGTGAGTCAGAAATTTTTCGAGCTCTGCATGACCATGTTGCCATATAATAAATATGTCATCCACATAACGAATCCATAATTTGGGTTTTAAACTTTTTTCAAGGACGATATCTCGTATAATTCGAGTGAAATGTTCCGAGTTTTTTAGGAATGAATCAGCTTTTTCTACAGTTGGTTGCATAATTTCAGAAAGGTATTTCTCCAGTTTTTGTAGCGGCGAATTACCAGCACTAAGCATAGGTCTGATAGGCGCCCCTGGTTTGTGTATTTTTGGTAAACCATAGAGTTTAGGTCATCTGCTCGACTTTTCCCGTGGTATGATTTTTTGTTGAATTTCGGGGTTTATTGGTGAACTTTTTATTTTATTTTTAGTTGTTTTTTCTAGGTACGTTGTCGGGCCCTTGGAACAGGCCTATAACAATTGTCTTGTAGGATATCCTGCATTTTTTGTACGTAATCTTGAGTATTCATAACCACAGGTGCGTTTCCTTTATTCGTCTCTATTCGGACACGAGAAAGAAAGCTTCGAAAATGCCAAATGTGATTTTGGCGAAACGTCAGCAAAACTGTTCTTTTCAGAACGACAGTAGTGAACGGATGTACACCCGGAATGAAAACACATATATATATATATATATATATATATATATATATATATATATATATATATATATATATATATATATATATATATATATATATATATATATATATATATATATATATATATATATATATATATATATATATATATATATATATATATATAACTATAAATATGTATATATATATATATATATATATATATATATATATATATATAATGTGTTTTCATTCCGGGTGTACATCCGTTCACTACTGTCGTTCTGAAAAGAACAGTTTTGCTGACGTTTCGCCAAAATCACATTTGG
The DNA here is from genome assembly GCA_030620095.1 of Kuschelorhynchus macadamiae. NCBI lineage: Eukaryota > Metazoa > Arthropoda > Insecta > Coleoptera > Curculionidae > Kuschelorhynchus > Kuschelorhynchus macadamiae. The sequence goes on from JAUTXW010004232.1 coordinate 643,843, forward strand.
CATTTTCGAAGCTGACAGCTGAGACAGAAGATAATGAAAATTGTATCATTCAGGAGACATATGTCCTTTGTAAAATTTTTACTATTTAATATTCACCTTTGCCAGTGGTGGTGTGAGAAATATTTTTAATTTTAGAACAAGGTAAAATAAAAAATATTATATATACATATTTTTTTTTTCTTACCTTATTCTAAAATTAAAGATATTTCTGACATCACCACTGTCAAAGGTGAATATTAAATACCAAAAATTTTACAAATGACAAATGTCTCCTGAATGGTACAATTTTCATTGTCTTCTGTCTCATTACCTCATTTAACTGTCAATAACAAGACGTTTGTCTTGTTATTGACTTGAAAAACTTCCAGTTGCGCCAATGCTTTTTGTTTAACAAATTTCATAGAAACTAGTATTCCAATTTTTTTGTAGGAAAAATTAGATGCACCAGGGATATTTGATAAGATTTTTATTTAAGCTCAACTAATAATATTTAATATAAAAATATTTTCATTTAAAACAACAGTAGAGATATTTAATATACTTTACTTCCCTAAAATTGGGTTAACAAAATAAATAATTACACTGATTACGCTAATCCTTTTTAATCCATTATCTCAATAGACTAACACTTTTTGCTCACGATCATTTTCCATTAGCGACACAAAGATAATTTTATTTACTATCGTACCATCTTGCTGAAATACATTTATAATTAAATTTAAATCGGAACGTCCTCGGCTCTAGTAAACTTGTTAAGAAACTTCACTGTGCAAAATTAGAAAGACATACAATTAATTTACAAGCCTGAACTTCAAAAACTTTTTCATCTAGTCGAGTATTCACTACACTTCCTTCAAAAATATCAGAAAATTAAACAAAACTTTGGATTGGGAAACATTCCGAATTAGCAACTCAAACACGGAGGCCTGGCGACATCTGCATGATTTCCGAAAAGGTCCTGGAAATAGAGTTTTACAGCATGGACTAAAACCGTGGATTTTTTTAAAACAAATTGTTGTTTTATTATTTCTTTTAAAATATTTATTTTTTAAACATCAATGGATTATTTTATCAGTATTTAAATACTAAATTATTCATGTAATTATAGTATTTATAATTACGTTTAGGAGGCATATCCGCGGATAGAGGTGAAAGGAGGACGAATTGACTAAAAATATATTTTTTTCTGTGAGCATGCGGAAAGTGAGTACTTTCCGTAGTCGAGTGAGTGCCGAAAGTTTTACTTTGTCCCACTAACGCTCAAAGCTGCATAAAGTATCACATACGTAAATCGCCACTTAATTTTATAATCTTGCATTATACCATGCCATTGTAAAAATGGTCTAAATAAAAGCCGTTAAGTAAGTGAGTAAGTAAGTAATTAGACTTAGTGTGCTAATGAACATCACCGAAACTGGTCTGAAGAGGAGACATTGATGAGAAACGAAAGGCCCGTTTTTATTAATTTTTGGTCGCCAAATGAGAAAATTATCGTTAAAACATCCTAACAGTAACTAAGATTTTTGAGTTATAATTTTTCCGGCAAAAATGAATAAGTAATTTAATCACATTATTTTATAAAGTAATGTTTGTTAGAATTTAAAAGCATCAATACGCACATGAATGTTTCACATATTTAAGTTGTTGAAGTGAACTGTACTGTTGTTACGGACCGAGGCGCGACGTAGTCAAATTTACGTTTTCCATGAGTCAGGAAAATTATGCACAATCTGACAACAATACATAATGAAACGTCTGCAGATGACCTTATCTACAAAGTCTCGGCCTCCTAGAACTTAAAATAACGGAGATACCCATTAAACCATTTCATATTTCACCATATCCGGAGTCATCGAAGGGTCAGCTACCTATCGAAGAGCCTCAGTAATTATGCCGCCGCTTCTAGTAATCTCGATAGCCGATGTTTCTAGCACATAGCAGAGATAGCAAACGGCAATAAAAGCAGCCGGTCGGCCGTCGGGTCATCAGTATTGGTTTAGCACAAAAAGTATTCAGTATTAGGTTGACAAGGGAAGTGCGAAGAACAAGCCAATAATACTTAAAGCCTTGTATTACTATCTTCTTTGTGTTAAATACAGTTAGTTGACGGCTGATAAAGCAAAAGCCGATAATGTATCAGAAAAGGACGGTTTTTATTTTCTCGGAAGTGAAAAAAGCACCCCATTTAATCGAACAAGCTGTATTAAATTATCTAATTCGGGACCTCCACTTATCCAAAAAAAGCATGCTGAACCATTAGGTTCAAGGTTACAACAATATTTACTAGTCACTGGAACCCAAGTTACAGCATTTAGGAACCGTAACCAGGAGCTATACTCGTTTTTTACTATGCAGAATAAAATGTGTGTTTATGTTAATCCAAATAGTGTTATGGAAAAATTAGGTTTTGTGCACAACCAGGACGAATATATTATTTATAGATTGACTGATAAATAGATTCTAAAATAAGTTTAAAAGCTCAATTCTTCTTGCGTATGCAGTTGATAAGATTTGATAAATATAAGTGAAAGATATGTGGTGAGCTAAAAGTCATTGGAGTGTCATTAAAGCTTCAGGGTGGATTTACAAAGTATTGCTCTTTTTTGTCTTTGCAACAGTAGAGCAACACAGAGTCATTACCAAGTAAGAGAATGGCTTCAGAGAAAGCAATTTATTCCAGGCCAAGCTAACGTAAAGAATATATCTCCTGTTGATCCTAAAAAAGTTACCTCCATTACACATTAAATTAAGGTTGATAAAGAAGTTCGAAAAATCATTAGATAAAAAAGGAGATGTGTTTAAATACCTTAAACAATTTTTTCCTAATCTAATTGATGCTAAGTTTAAGGAAGGAATATTTGTTGAACCCCATGTTAGAACCATATTAAGGGATGAAAAGTTTGATACAAAATTAACTGATGTTGGATTAGCTGCGTGGAGGTCTTGTAATAGAATTGATTCGGAGTTCTTAAGAAACAAAAAATTTGAAAACTACGAAAAACTTGTAGAAGAACTACTTGAAAACTACTGCAAAATGAGTTGTCGCATGTCTTTTATAATTCACACTTCTTGCACTCCCGTTTAATTTTCTTCCTAAAAATTTGGATATAGTTCTAAAAAGACAACTAACTAAATGTTTTTTTTTTAAATAAAACTTGTTATTCTTAGAATAACAGATAAGAAAAAAAATTTTTGGATTGAACTAGAAAATGAATTTTGGCCTTCCTACCTGTATTGTCCCTATACAATAAGTTTGTGTAATATTTCTATTTTTAGAATCGATCTATCAAGAAATTTTTCCAGACTGAGTTTTTATATATTTCGTTAAGGCTATATATTGTTTCGCCATCTTGGAACCGTACCCAAATTTTATCTATAAATAGTTGAATCCTATGCAATACTTGAGTTATGTGCGGATATTAAGCTAAATTCACTAAAAAAATATAGTAAATTCCAACAATATGTATTTTTATCGAAAATATGGTTAATTTAAGAGTTTTCGTCAGATAAACTTGGAATTTTACGATTAATTAAATAGTCGCGGTAAAGTCAGAGGTCACGGTAACAATACTAAAATTGTTAATAAATTATTGTTAATATAAAACTAACAACTAACAAAATAGTTAAATATGTTTAACTACATATTTGCGTCATAATACCGATTTAATCAGGGGCGTGTAGTCCATGAAAGCAAGGGAAGCAGTGCTTCCCCAAAAAACATCTTCTAAAATGTAATTTTTGAAATAGGAAACCATATTGTTGGCGTAGGTTCTTTGTTTGAACGGCTATCCGTGTGTTATGTGATACGTACGTCGCGTCGTGCATGGTGCGATATGGAGAGCAATAATACGGATGTGGATATGCAAATACCGTCAACTTCGGCTGTCGGTAATAACGTTGAAAATGTTGGAGAATTTACTAAGAAGAGTGTGTGTGAATGTATGGTGTGTGTCTAAATAATAAAGGGATTTTCAACATTTAACTTCGCTGATAAGCTTCAAATAATTTCCAAAGGAAAGGCAAAACCGCCTATGAAAAATTTTTATCAATTAACAATTTAAATGGCTAACAGGGTGTGAAAATATAAGTAAATTATTTGTTGGCCATGTTTACTTTTTGAAAATGAAAAAGGTCTCTGGAAAACTGATTTTTCCGGTTTAAACAACCCCCATAAAGCTGTAAAAAGACACATTATGTCCAAAGCGCATTTACAGGCCGTCATAAAATAAAAAGTTTTCGGCAAAACCAGAATTGAACACGCCCTTAATAAACGGTTGGAAATTAGTCAATTCCAACACAATGAACTAGTCGATAAAATTAGGCAAATATTAAGAAGACTTATCGATGTTACTTGTTTTCTCGGACAGCACGAATTAGGATTTAGAGGTCATGACGAAACAAGGGTTTCTTCAAATAGAGGAAATTTTCAAGATTTACTTAGTTTAATGGCTAAATATGATGATTGCTTAAAAAATCATTTTGAGCAGTCTAGCGTTTTTCGCGGAAGGTCGAATCGAATCGAGAATGATTTAATTTCCACTGTTGCAACCATTATTCTTAAAAGAATTAAGCTGGAGATTGGCGAGGCGCGGTTCATTACTATTGTTCTGGACGAAACAACTGATATAACTAATTTTAGCCAATTATCTATAGTAATACGCTACGTTAAAACAGACGGAAGTATTCGAGAGTGATTTCAGCAACAAATAAACTATAGATTTAACAGTTTAAATGATTTTAAATTCCTGGAGCTCTGCAATTTTGAGGTATTTAAATGAAAAACTTTTCCAGAAGATGCGTTAAAATCTCTTCTTCTTCATTATGGCCAGTTCTTCGACCGAGTGTTACTGCGATCTGAACTAAAAGTGATTTACGAAACTGATGACATTAACGCACAAAATAACGCTAAGGAACTAATACAATTTTTAAAAGACAAGGAGCTGGAAGATGCCTACACCGAAGTGTCGAAATTGTGTGAATTAGTATTGACAATACCTGCCACAAGTTCATCAGTAGAACGCAATTTTTAACACTTAAACGTATAAACAATTTCGTGAGAAATTCAATGGGGCAAGAGAGACTTTCGCATACATCGCTGTTGTCCATTGAAAATAAACTTCTCCAAAATATGTCTGAGCATCGACGTTCTTATGATGACGAATTTGCAAAAAATGATCAAAGAATCGAATTACATTACAAACAGGTAAGTTTCTAAAAATTGCTTCCCTTTCTTAAAATTTCACCGCACGCCCCTGAATTTAATATTGTTATAATAACCCTTAATTTTTTGAATTTCGCGTTTTACTGCCTTCAGATCGCTAGGCGTCGCCTCATTCTTCAAGTCGCGTCGTCCGTCGGCCATTTTATTATGTGTGACGTGGTTGTGATCTTGCTGTTTGTGGGTTTCCAGATTTTTTCGTGTCGTGTTGACTAGAAACATATCAAGGTGTAGTGAATGGCACAGAATACAATAGGGCGAATGTTGGAGATTAAGATAATATTGGAGGACTGGAACCTTGGCCACTTATTAACATTTTCAAAGCTAAGTACAGCTACCACTGCAATTTTTTTTAATTGTTGTTGAAAAAGTATGATCCTGGTAGGTTTTGATTTACTAAACTTACATTTAAAGCAGGACCCATATCTGGAACCAAAGATATATGATATTGAAATTACTAAAGTAGCCACTTGCTATATTAATATAAAATCTGGTTTTTCAATAATTTTAGTTTACCAACTAAAAGATTCGTTCAATTATCCAGACTTATAAAAAAGATATTTCCCCAAAAAGTTATTGGAATATACTACGGACCGTTTGTTTTTGATTTCCAGAAAAAAAAAGAGAGAAAAGCTGGACAAATACCACATCAGAAGATGTTCACTGCGGTCAGTGGTATTGTTTAAGAAACAATACAATGCTGATACAGATGACAGAGGTATGTAATAATAATTATTTACATTGCGTTCTACCTCATATAATGTAGGGAAGCGTGCTATCTGAATTGTGCTTTTAATTTAATTTATTCCACTTTTAAATGGCTGTAATAGTTACAACAATATCAAATACAAAACATATTATGTTAATTAAATTTTATTTACACCATAATCGCTCCAAGTTTCTCTTAAATTGCGATCACAACATGTGTAATTGAAATAAAAAAGGTACTTTGCCACATAGTAGGTAAGACTGAATCAATTAATAATTAATTAAAAAATAAGCTGTATGATTTTTCAAGAATTTTGTGTTTGTGTAGGCAAAAATGTTTCAAACCAAAATATGTAAAATATATTTTATTTCTGTATTTTTTTACTTCCCTCGTAAAAGGCAAGTATTGTAATTGTGAAAAAATCCCATCTCAAATTTTGCACAAAAATCGAGTATTATGTAGGAATCAACTAGTAAAACTTTGGTGTGAATCCAAGATGACGGAACAAAATAGCGGTTTAATAAAATATTTAAAAATACAGCTTGAAAAACTACTTAATAGACTGAAGTCAAACTGTGTACCATAATTAATTGTATAGCAATCAACTAGTAAAATTTTAGTACTAATTCAAGTTGGCGGAACATGATGGCGGCCAAATAAAATGTTTCTAATCGTAAGTATAGTCAGTTTGCGGTATTGCTTTTAAACTACTTAGATTGATTTTAAAATTTAGCAATAACTAAAGGTTACATGGGGAGGACCTGATCATATTTTGATAAAAATCCAAGATGGCGGCCTAGGGAAACGTTAAAAAAATTATTACTTGAAAAATTAATTATCCAATTTACCTCAAATCTTACACAAAAATCAAGTGTTACATAGGAATAAAGTGGTAATATTTTGGTAGGAATATAAGATAGAAAAATGGCGGCCTAATAAAATATTTGAAAATCCGCCTGAAAAAACTACTTATTAGAATAATTTAAACTTTTGTGCAAGCATTAGGTGTTATTTAGAAATAAACTGGTAAAGTTATGGTACGAATTCAAGATGGCGAAACAAAATGGCGACCAAATAAAATTCTTAAAAATTCAATGTTAAGAAATGTATTCAATTGACTTTAAATTTCAGATTAAAAACATGCAGATATTTTAAGATGGCGTGGAAACTACATTGAACCCTGGATCTATGTTTGTGAGAAATGGGCAATTACCACCCTGTATCTAAGATTTATACTATTTTATTTTAATGAGATGGTCTAACATAAAATGTTACGAGCCCGTCAAGTGTAATGAAATACAACCTTATATAATTTATAATATTTCTGAGTTCTACATTAAGGCAGCAAACCTTATTTCCAAATTCAATTGTTTAAGAAGCATTTACAATGATGCAAGGCTGGGGAATAGGAGCCCCTCGTATCTTTTAAACGGTGTAGGTAGAAAAAAATTTCGGGCAAAAATTCCTCGTTGATAATGAACTGAATAATGAATTCATTTACAAGGGAAAGGTTTTGCGTTAACTTTAAAACACTTTAAGATATTAAGTTGGAATTTAGTGTCTGTAATTTGCGTAAACGACAAAAAAATAATTGGGAAGAACTTTAAGTATATCATCTGAGGGGACTTTATTTTTTCCTCAGGTCTATTTTTTCGATAATTGTGAATCTTAATGAATGTTGACATTATTTAATGACTTTGTTATGAACACAAAACATTTCTAATGAGACTAAGTGAGAAGCGCGTAGGCATTTTAATTTTTACTTCCGTCGGGAAGTATTGCAATTCGTTTCACGTTTCGGGGTCCCTAGATTTCAAAAACATATTTTCTTAATTCCGTCGATCTGTCTGTTTGTAACAATCGGATGACTTCAAATTTTGGTAAAAAATTAGAGGTCATATGGGGATGACCTGGTAACATTTTGGTAGAAATCCAATATGGAGAAACAAAATGGCGTCCTAGTGAAATGTTAAAAAAATTATTATTAACTACTTCTCCAATTTATCTCAAAGTTTGCACAAACATCAAGTATTATGTTGGAATCAAATGGTAACATTTTAGCGGAACAAAATGGCGGCTTAGTAAAATATATGTAAATACAGCCTGAAAAAACTCCTTATTGGATTGATTTCAAATTGGGTACCATAACTTATTGCGGTATAGGGATTAACTAGTCTCAGGTTTTACATATCTTCACGTTTTAGCGTCCCTGGATGTCAAAAAATTGTTGTCTGTCTGTCAGTTCACGGCATAGCTTAAGGACTAGTAACCCGATTGACTTCAAATTTTGATAAAAAGGAGTTATATGGGAATGACCTGGAAATATTTTGGAAAAAATCCAATATAGTGAAACAAAATGGCGGCGTAGTGAGTTGTTAAAAAAGATTGTCATTAAAAAACTATTTAACCAATGTATCTGAAATTTTGCAGAAACAGTAAAATATTATGTTGCAATCAACTGGTAAAATTTTGGTATGAATCCAAGATGGCGGAACAAAATGGCGGCATAATAAAATATTTAAAAATTCCGCCTGAAAAACTACTTAATAGATTGATTTCAAAGTGTTTGCCATAACTAATTGTGGTATAGGGGTCAACTAATAAAATTGTGGTCCTCTTTTAAGCTGGCTGAATAAAATGTTTATAATCTTGCAAAAATCACCCTCTTAGATTTTACGTATGTTTATGTTTTAGCGTCCTAGATTCCAAAAAATCTTTTATAAATTCCGTCGGTCCGTCTTCCGCTTTGTCAGTTAGTTCGCGGCATGGCTTAAAAACTTACCCGATTGACTTCAAGTTTTGGTCAAAAAAGGTTTTATGGAGATGACCTAGTAACATTTTGGTAAATATCCAGTATGGCGGTGGAATGTCAAAAAAAATATTGCAAAAAAATCTAATTATATATATTACGTCAAATTTTGCATAAAAATCAAATTCTAAATAGAAATGGTATGAATTCAAAATGGTGTAGTAAGATCGCTACCAAATACAATGTTTAAAAATTCAACGTAAAAAAAATATTCAGTTGACTTCAAATTTATTTTTAATTATGTTCGAAAATCAAGTAAGGTACAGGTAGAAACTGGTGAAATAGAAGTAAGCATCCAGTGTGTTAGAAGAAAATGGCGACCAATAAAAATGTCATGTATATGTGTTACTAAATGACTATGTGTGGACCAAAATTGGGTCACAAATTAACTGTTTCAAATAAAAGGAAATGTTCACAACCAGGGAAGTTCCGGGTCAAGGATGTTTACCATTCTTTTTATATCGCAAACTTCTAATTTTGTATGGATATAAAACGACATTTTTTTAAAACCTTATTTTCCCGATAAGCAAAAGTTTTTAAGAAAAATATTTTTTTTTCGCCTAGGCATAAATGAAAATATTGTTAAAATATTACAAAAATCCATGCCCATGATGTATATCTCTTGAGCATTGTTCTTAAAATAACATATTTGATCCAACATTAGCCAACCAATCAATCCCCCTAAAGATTAATGGCAGAATCTATTGCAAATATTGTATTAAACTTACCGATTTGAAGCTCATGTCAAGGGTTAACGCCGTATTATTTCACTCTGTCTGAGATGTTGTCGTACCTTCTCGAAAACAACAAACTGAATTGTTTCTAAAAAAAGTGATTTTTAAAATTATTTGTAAAGAGCAGCTGCATGGCTGAATATACATTTTCTGTTCAAAGATTGAATACAATTCTCTTCACCTGCTAAATCTGGTCGCGGTATCTATCATAAAACAAAGTAAAAAATACGCCGAGGATAATGGGCCAGGTGATTTTTTAGAGTCGTTAGTCCAGCGAGAAGAATGAAGCAGGTGAATCATAGATGGTCCCATTGAAGATTCCACCTGCTGATATAATCACGGACTTTGTCTATACGGACAGTGGCGTATTAGTTACAAATAAAATAATACGTTAATACTTGAATATTTTTATGATTTACTATCCGATGTATACTATACGTATGCTTCTAATCTAATATAAAGGGTACTCCTTACTTACTTCACGAGAGAAGAAAAGAAAAATACTATAAACCTTATTCTCGATATGGATGCAATATTTTAAATAAATATCTGTAAATGTTTATTATTACACTAGGTTAATAAAAAAATTCTAGTGCAGAAACGGCATCGTCAAGGGCTTATTGGAGGGGGTTCCACCCAATGTTTTACTTCCCACGTACAAGAAAGGATTGCAGTAATAATTGTACAAATTACCCTCCGAGATTTTTTGAGATCTTTACGTTTCATGGTCCCTAGATGCCGAAAAACATGTTTTCTCGATTCCTTCGGTCTGTCTGTTTGTCTGTCTGTTCGCGGCATAGCTAAAAAACTACTTATCCGCTTAGCGTTAAATATTGGTCAAAAATTAAAGATCGTATGGGGATGACCTGGTAATATTTTGGTAAAAATCCATATGGAAAAACAAAATAGCGGCTTAGCTAAATGTTAAAAGAGATATTACTACAAGGCTGCTTATCCAATTTACTTCAAATTTTCAACAAAAATCAATTATTGTGTAAGAATTGAGAGGTAGAATTTTAGCACAAGTCCAAGATAACGAAACAACTTGTTGGCTTAATAAATTATTTAAAATTCAGACTGAAAAGATCATTTAATAGACTTATTTCAAATTATGTGCAATATAATTAAATATGGTATAGAGATCAACAACAACAAGATAACTTCATAAATAGAACCTTAAACGGCCGCTACTCTTTTTTGTTTCTAATTTTGGGATTGTTGGTTGCATTATGCAATGATTTTTTTCCCAGAATATTAATAAAATAGCAAAAGAAGGTTAGAATATAAGAATAACCAAATTGTAATATATTTTTATTTTAAGGCATAGAGAAGATGGTAAATAATACTCATAATATTTAACTATAAGCAAATAAACACGAAATCACAATGTACACATAAATAATTGTGGGTAGATACTAACTATTAAATTGTTGGTTTGAAAAGAGTTCGCAAGCAGTTTTGACAGTTAGCAAACGCGTTCGAAAATCTTTTGGAATAGTAAACTGTCTGAAACTGTTGTTGAAAAGCTTTTACTTTACTCTACATAATCATGACTGTCAGACACTGTTTGAGACAGTTGAAACGAACCTCTTAATGTCTGTATTTAATACGAAATTTACTTTATAGCTACTACAAAGCTTCTAAAGACTTAAAAATTTAATATAAAATAAATATTTTCAAAAAATGAAGTAATAAGCTATTATCCCACCGATCCCTGCTTGGTTCTAAGCAGGAATTTTATTGGCCAATTATAACATAGAATCGTTATGCTTGTCAGTCTATAGTTCGTCAGATATAACAATGGCAAAGCGTCTCGGTGGGTAATAATACATGTCGTGCATTCCTACCTTTACATTTGATAATTAAAGAAAATAAATATCCATAATTTAGATTTACTTGCACGAGAAATTATCAACAGTAGAGGTTTGTAAATAGTTCTCTTTGTCTTATACAAGGCTTCAGGGCTTCGGTTGTCAACCACCAAGTTGAGTTTTAACTTTTAACAAGTATGCAGAAACGGGAACCGAATTGGAACTGGCTTTCTGAGGCTAATTTAAGTAATTCTATGGTCGACTATCTTTATTTTTATTTTCATCATCATGAGTTTTCTGAACTGAAACTCATGTACATACGTGAAAAACTGCTATTATAACTGCCGTAGATCTGGTCCAGGAAACTCCAAAAAAAAAACATTAAGAAAAATCCCTAGTTAGTTTCAGAACTAAAAATATAATTTAAAATTAATATTCATATTTTTTGACCTTCTGACATTTTTTTTCATGTTTCTTGATGTCGTGGTATCCTATCTTGGAATTCAACTACATTATTTTGCGCTCTTTTTGTTTAATTAATATCTTTTGTACTTTCGGGACTAAAGTATATCCTTCCCGCCTAATAGGGACTAAAGAGGTTCATTTAGTTTCAAGGGACTAAAATGTACCTTAGCAACACATAATAAAAGAAGGGTTAAATTAAACAAATTTATTTAATTATATTTAGATGAATATTTACATTAGTACAAATTATAATATTAAATAATCGATTTGGTTCGTCGACAGTACGTTCAATAACGCTACTTGTAGAAGTACATGGGGTAGTTCTAGATGGTTCGTTAGAACCTTGCCTGGAAGGGTTTATTGAAGCTCCAATTTGGAATATATTCACATCAACATGTCCAAAAACTATTTCGGTTATAATTTTTTTAATATTAATGCAGTTTTCAACGTACCCCTCGGCGATGGCTGCCGATTTTCATCCTCCATGCCTTTTTAAAACATCCACAGATGCACAAGAGACAGCTAATAAAAAGGCAGATATTCGTCGAAAACAATGTCCAGTATATAATGACGGATTTAGTAGATTTAAGAATGAAATTTCTATCAATTTTGTTTTTGTTGTTTTTAATAATAATCATAATTGAGTGATCTAGATTAATTACATCTTCAACCGTCAACTAACTAACTAACTCCTTACCTCTACAGGCGCCTGCTACACCAAAAATAAAGGCTACCTTTATCATTAAAAAGTGGTTGTTCGGCGTCCGGTTGTTCTTTCCAGCAAGGCAATTAGCTTGTAAAATTTGCTAATGTCGATATTATTTTTAGCGTTGAGCATAGTCTTCGGCATAGAATAATGTGTCCAAACCGTCAAAGGTGATAAATTCCTAGATTCTCCGTGAAAAATACAAATGTCTGATATTGCGCTTCATTTATTTTATTTGATTTGGACGGCTAATATCTTCTAGCGCCTCTTCAGCTGTTTTTTTTTAATTAAAAGTTTCCATTTCGATTTAACATCACGAAACTAATGACAACTTGTTTATTTATGTTGTAACTATGTTACTTCATTATATTAAAGCACTCTAATCCAATTTCTATCTGAACTCCATTCGCGGGATTAAATGAGTCACTTAAGTCCCTAATTATAAAATGTACGATGTGCTTTTACTTTACTCTGCATAATCATGACTGTCAGAAACTTTAAGCTAGTTGAAATGAACTTCTAAATATCTCTATTTAATACAAAACTTACCTTATAGCTATCAGAAAGCATCGAAAAACTTAAATATTTAATATAAAATAAATATAAAAAAAATCAAATGATAAGCTTTTATCCCACCGATCGCTGCTTGGTTTTAAGTAGGTTTTTTATTGGCCGATTGTGAAGTAGAATCGTTATGCTTGTGAGTCTACAGGTCTTCAGATATAGCAATCGCAGAGCGACTTTTGCATTTGATAATTAAATCTTTTAAGGAAATAAGTACGCGCAGTTTAGATTTACTATTGATTTAAGTTAAGAGAGAATCGCTTGTTGCACGATATTGTCAATGGAAGTGGTTTATAAATAGTTCTACTTGTCTTATACAAGGCTTCGAGGCTTCGGCTCTCAACCACCAAGTTGAATTTTAACTTCAAAGTATGTACAAAACGGGAACCAAATTGGATCTGATTTTATGAGGCTAATTTAAGAAATTCTATGGTCGACTATCTTTGTTTTCATTTTCGCCCTACCATCATAAGTTTATTGAACTAACACTCACGTGGATACGTGGAAAGATGCAGGAAACTCCAGAAAAAACTTTAAGAAAAATCCCTAGCTGGCTTCAACACTAAAAATATAATTTAAAATTAATATTCATATTTTCTTGATCTCCTGACATTTTTCTCCACGTTTTTTGATGTCATGGTATTCTATATTAGCCTTGAGATTTTTGCATAAAACAATCTATCTTCTTAAAAACATGTATTTCAAATAAATATGGGACTACTACTTTATCTCTGCTCTTTTCGTTTAATTAATATGTTTTATTCGAACAGCCACTTTTGTTGTTTTACAGTCAGTTAATTTTATTATTTCCTTGCTATAAAGTAAAAAATAATTAAGTTAATCCGCTTGGCAGAAACCGCAGCAAGTGATACCGATTTTGGTTTTGGCATCTACATCATGTTAATACGCTCGGGTGTTCAATTCAATTAAAGTTAACTGGTACTGACTAACGGATCGTGAAGCATGGACCGTTGAAATGTCAATATTTTCCCATATTAAGCAATGCCGTGCTCAAATGCATAGACTAAACAATCGTGATGATTTTGTCATCGATGCTACCTTAGAGTAAGAATTAAAGCAGAGATCACAACTCATTCATAAATCACGTTAGGGGTTAGCGCCAACATGGATTCCCTATTTTTCACATTCTATCGACCATCGACTATCGACACAAGAAGTGGGGATGGCCCATGCCCAAGCCGTGGCCATTTGTTAACGAATGCCAGTGACGGCGTGAGTTTTCACTTCCCACATAAAGAAATATCATTAATCGTGAAGAAATTATCGTTCCGGGTTTTTATAGACCCTCATGTTTTTCTATTACTGTCGGTCGGTCGGTCTGTTCCGGTATATCTAAAAAATCCACTTACTCGATTAACTTTAATTTTATTTAATTTTCCACAAAAATTACGTCTGATATAAAAAAAAACTGGTAAAATATTGATATAAATTCAATAAGGCAAAACAAAATGACGACCGGTTAAAATATTTGATGTACGAAAATGAAGAAATGGGCCATGCTTCACTATTGTTGACAAAAAGAAGGATTCTTACCTATTTCTTAATAAGGCAAATAGGTATTTTTACAAATTTCAAAGAAATAATCGTTCTCTACTTCACTATCTAAAATCAAACCATTAAGTTAGGTAAGTCTAAAAGGAAATTAGTTATTTATATATTATTAAACTTTAGTTTTTAGTTATGTTTGCCTTATATCTATCATTTTGTAACTGTGACATTTAGAAAAATTATTTGTTCAGTTATTGAAAATGTCATCGTAAACCTGTAACTGTCAAGTTAGACCTTGTCTAAAGTTAAACCTCTTTAGTGAATACGGGTGTTAGAGTTTTAAACTAAAATCAGTGCTTTTAACGCGCTTTTATTGGCTTCCTATTCGTCTGATTGTATGTTTGTATGTCCGGTTCAAATCTTGTAATGGATTTTGCGGCACTTCCATTACCGATTATTTTCAAATTTGACATGCATACACTTTCGGATATAAAAAATCCGATTTTTTTTTAGTCAACGTTTAGAAATCTAAAATGGCGGCGCCAATACGGCCGACGAATTTTGTTATTTGTGTAGCTAAAACTGAAAATCGGTGCCTAGGAAAATTTAAAAGTGTCAGCATTTAAAAATTCAAAATAGCGGTGTCAAAATGTGGGGATTGTTTAAGAATGCACAACAAAAATCTAAATGGTGGCGCCAATATAGCGAACGAACTTTGTCATTTGTACAGATTTGGCTGAAATATCAGTATTTTACTTTTAAAATTAAAAGTTATCACATTTTAGTCAATATTTGAGAATTAAAAATGGCGGCCCTACCATAGCAGACTAATTTTAAAATTTTTGCAGATTTGATTAAAATTCGGCATTTAGGGGTATTTAAGACTGCGCATTCATGAATTTTTGTCAACATTTTAAAAATTCAAGATTGTAATGCCGACATGGCGGCGGAATTTTAACATTTGTGTAGATTTGAATCAAAGAAAGAAGGAATCTGGGGGTATTTGAAAGTACATATCATACCTTTTTAGTAAATATTTAAAAAATGAGAGTAGGAATGCCTAGAATGCGAGCGAATTTTAATATTTATATAGATTTGAATAAAAATCGATATTAAGTGAGCAATTCATACATTTTTAGTAATATATATTTAAAATGAGGATGATATCAATCAATCAGTGAATCCGATAAGTACTTTTTTCAGATATTTTTAAACATTTAATTAGGCCACCGTTTTGTTCCCCCATTTTGAATTTGTCTCCGCATTTTTACCAGTTCATCCTTATATAATATTTTATTTTTGAGCAAAATTTTAACATAACCAATGTAGTAGTTTTCTGCATTGATCACAACATTTTATTAGGCCGCCATTTAACACATATAACAGTTTATAACATCTGTTGATGATGCTAACTTGGTTAGCGAAACGCGCGTCCAGAACGTAACAAGTTGTGGTGTAGTGTGGTTAGAGCTCTTGTATTTTGATCTATCTTCCATCACAGGTTCCAGTGTTAGGACATATAATTAGAAGATTTGAACCATATTAACAATTACAAAATAATACATTAAGATACATGCAGTAGTGAAGCTAAGAAAAGCTTGGTATTTTTTTTCAGCAAATTAATTTCTTTAATGTTAAAGTTTATTGTAGTTCCACGACCCGGTAGTTTTTAAGCCACGCCGGTCACGTGACATTGTAACAATCTTTACTGTAGCCTATTATACTTTTTTACTATAAGGATCCCTTGTCAATAAAAGTGGGATGGTCTACTACGATAGTGGGATGGTCTTATACGTGGAGTTGTCGGTCGCAGTTGCCATATCTAACTAAAACTCTTATTACTGGTGTAGTCTGATCTAAGGTTTTGGGTATTTTAACTTGTATTTTACTACTTTGCAACAAAAGTAGTTTCTTTATACTGCTTAGAAACTAATACTGGAAAAACATTACTATTTTTGTATGAAAATTTTATTGCATCATGTCTAAACATATTCACCGTAATATAAATTGGTATAAACATTGGAGTTCCTGGCTAGGCTTGGCATCGTCGTACTATCGACCTTATACTGTGAGATAATCTTGGCAGTGGCTAAATAAGTAAATAATGAACTCTATTCTTATTCTTACTCTAAGGATGCTACCTCCTAAGTTGAAAGAACTTAGTCGATTTATGGACGTAGGCAAGTTTTTGCCGCTTTTCGCTGTTTTCTCATTTTTTTTGTATTTAGTGTATTAATAAAAAATTTGTAATATAAATTCAATAAATCGGAACACGGGGGGAATGTATGTTGACCCCTGATGCACTTCGACAATGCGTAGGTCAATGACTAGTGTAGTTAAGTTTGTGACCTGGTTTTCTCCTCTCTGTGATATCACTTCAGATTTTAGCAACGCATTATTTTAATCCTTAGCAAAGAATGGAAAAAGCATGGACTTTTATTATTGTTTTTAATTTTATTTTCTGGACAGAATATATAGAAATTTAACATAAAATCAATATAAAAAAGGTAAAAAAGATCTCTTTACATTGAGTTTTTAAGTACGGGTCTAGAGTAAGAACAAAAGCGTGGAGCATATTGAAAAATACGATACTCTCCTTACACGCTCTGATTTTCAGTCAACTTACTGCATTGTACTAAATACGGCGAGGCAAGATTACATTTTCCTCTATAATGTATTAAAAAACATTAAACCATTTTTATTATCCATTTGTCCGTCATATTATAATAATATGAAAAGAAACGACTTTATAGTTAGCGATATTACTAAAAGTATGTAAATATTTTTCACGTAATATTTTACAGTGCTGCTGCAAATCCTCTAAAGTGTTTTAAAAGTGTGCCTGTAAATTATGGCCAACAATTCATTACACTTTAGTAAAGCGTAATTTAAAAGAGAACTTTGTTTTGCCGCGAAAAAAGTGGGAGGATCTGCTCCGTCTGAATTATTATGCTAGTCCATTAAGAAGGTGTTTCGCAAACATTTGTTTTCCTGGAGGATAAATTGTCCATTGTAAATTTCAGATATTTTCTCAGTTGCAAAAGTAATCTTTTAGAAATTTTACCTTAATATATCCGAGGCGTTCAGCAAACAGGTGCTTGGACAATTTATAATGACGGTGAACGAAAAGATTTGTCAAAGAATTTCTCTAAAAGTTGTAGTTTATAAAGTAAAGAGCTAATTTATCTCTAAAATTAATTTGTGTAATATCACAAAGTTTGAAGCACGAAAACACGCAATATTATATCGGATTTTCACGAATTTATTATCAATTTATAAGAGACGCGTGATTTGGAATTGGCTGACTCATGGGGAGATTCTAGAAGATTTAAATAATTCTCCGTCCAGTCTGGTTTAATTAATGCTCCCGATTTATTTTTTTGTTTTACTTGGGTAAATGGATTGTTTGTTATTCAATAGAGAAATGATTTTGGGCCGCTGACTGCTTCAAAAATTAATAATATTTTGTGTATTTTCAAGTGAAAACTAAACAAACAATCCAATTAAAAAAACAAAAATACATTAAAAAAAGTAAAGATTAAAATTAATTGAAATTTTAAAATTAATTAATATCTGATATATAGGGTCATGCTTCTAAATTAGAGCGACTAGATTTCTAAAAAGTCAAGTGGGGCAATAATAATTATACCAGATTTTGAAGAAGTCAGTGATGGACACTTATAATAATCTAATAAATATAAACTAAAAATAACTGATGATTGAAAAAAAGATCATCCATTTTGTATTAGGGTAACAAACTACCACCTATTATCAACTCATCAATGGACAACTAATAGAAATGCCGCAATACTTTTAGTATTTTCTGTTCTATTTACAAAATTGAGACTTTAAAAGACAATAGATGAGGGACGTATCTTGAAAATGAGAAACGAATGGTCACTTTATTCTGAATAAAGAATATAACCTATCTCTCATAGAACTGCTTACTTATCAAAAATGTCACTTAATTTAGTTAAAATTTGATGACTAACAACTAACAGAGAAAAGAGGTTTTGCAAAGGATATATGGAACAACAGAATGTAGGTATTCTGTCATAGAAAAATGTAATAAATATAAAATACGAATTACGAATTTTTTGTAAGAATGATTGAGTCATGATTTTGAAAGAATACTTTTGCTGGGTTTTGCACCACTTCAAAAATCTCACGCTTTAGTATTAAAGTCGATGTTTAAATTCTGGGTCCGCATTGACGTTTCGGGGAAAAATCTGCCAATTTTCTAGTAAATTATTTATTTTTAAAATAATATTTTTATGCATTACCTATGTTAATTTTTCTAGTTGTTGTGGGCGGTAGTAGATATTTCCTAGACATCCATAAAGTAATGTTTGTTTTAGAAATTAGACATAAACTTCAATACTATATAACAAGGTTTTTGGGTTTTCGGGATTTTGATTTCTTTTTGATCTTGTTATTGAGTAGGCCCCAATAAATAAACCAAAATTTAAAAATATCAAAAATGTATTTAAATAACTGAACTTGGAAGAAGACTTATGGCCGGTTGCAGAAAGCTCAATTAAAGTTTAGAATGTTTAACGCAATGTCAAATTTGACAGCGGGTTCCTAGATTTCTATTAGCAGCTTGTCAAATCCGAAAGCTCGGTTAAATATTCTAAACAGCAATTAAGTTTTGTGCAACCGGGAGTTAGATTCGCAGATAACATTGGGATTATAAGCAGTACTTCTGAGTAATTAAAGAAAACGAAAAAATGAAAACAGAATCTTTTAAAGTCGAATTAAAGATGAATCAGAATACACATTAAAGTGCTAGCTAAAGCTTGAATTATATGCAAAATGCATATAAATGCAATATTTTCCTCTTTTAGCAATATTTATTAAGTTCCATATTTTGGACCAAATGTAATGTTTGCCTTTTTTTTTTGTTAGATAGGCGTCTTAAATATTTCTCATATATATTCAGTATTTCAATCCTCAGCAAACAATATGGTGGCACTTGAGTAAAACCCTTGATAAAACTGGTCCCAAACATTTTATCGCATTATGGGGATGAAATTCTGAAGCCTGAAAATTTCCTTCTCACAATAACGTTGTTCACTATAGAAAATATAGTATCTTCACTTTCACAGCTGGAGTCAATTAAGAAACAATGATTCTTGGGTTTACACCTAGTCAAATTGGTCTTACTTCTCCAAAGATGCGATATCACGACGCATCTTTAGGGATTTTCACTTCACAAGATCAAAACACTGTCTTCAGTGCTTTAATCTTGTGAAAATCCCTGAAGACGCCTGGTGCAATCGAAGACGAAACGTCGGAAAGTAATTCTAATTTGACATGATCTAAATCCAAGAATCATGATGATCAGCTTTCGTATTATGTTAGGAAACCTCTATGGAGAGGACATCAAAAAAGATGCCAAAACTTTAGACGATCTTCGTTCCAGCCAGAAGAAAATGTTCAGCCACTTGGTTTTGCTCCTAAGATGTCGTGATAAAGAAATAGTTTCCAAGTATCTTCAAGTCAATCACCATGTTTCAAAAAGGGCAGCCAGGAACATTTACAGTCGCGCTAGCACGTCTTAAGACAGAGAATCAACTCGTCGTGATTTGGACACAAATGGCCGTAAACTTCTACAGGTATACCTAAAATTAGCATCGACGCTTGAAATCAATTCATTTACAACATTGGATAAAATCACCTTCCAGCAAGTAGAAGGATTTACCAGCAACTGACAGCAAAACGACAGAAGAACCCAGTCAGTAGAGCCACTACAGAAAACGGTATTCAATTTACCATCTATTTTATTAACATAAACAGCGGGGTCGGCTCTCTCTAAAGGACATAATTTCCAGTAGAGGACAAGCAAATTTAGAGGATAGCATCCGAAAATTACCACAAGAACAGGCAGATTCAGTTCGATACGAAACCGTAAAAATTGTTCTCAAATCTAATCCACCAAAATCCAACTTGTCAGAATCAGAAAGAACAGCCATAAAGAGCTTTAATGACAAAGCAGATGTTCTAATTATACCTGCACATAAAGAAAATGCAACGCTAGTCACGGACAAGAACACGTATGTAGGGTAACACGAATCGCAGATCATAATTTTTAAAGAAATGTTAAGTTCAAATAAAACGCAGCCAAATTACTAACATGTTTTAAGAGTGGAGCAATATTTTTTCTAAACGGCACAGTCAACAGACTTAATTGTCATTAAAGAAGTGATAAACATCCTTGCTTTTTTTGAAGAGATCAGCAGAAATGATGCAATTCTGGCAAATAAAGTGTTTGATCCCTGTTTCATTACTGAACCTCGTTCTGGACCCTTATACTTAGAAGTTCTAAAAGATACTGTTATAACTTTAATTGTAGCTAGTATATGTAGTATAATAATATTTTTAACATGGTAGAAAATATAATAAAATTAAACGTCTAAAAGTCCAATTTCAATAACTTAACTTAACAAAAACCGGTTAACGCAGAAGACACCAGTTTACGTATAGTATAGGTATAGGGATATATTTAAAACTTAAATGTGTAACACCCTCACGCCACCCTTACGCATGGTAGAAAAAACTCCAAGGAGTTCATTTGGTGGTACATGCATCTCCCAAATGTTCAACTGTGTGGCTTTTATAGTACTCCAGATATCAGTCCATATTTAGGGTTTTCAGATATTCGACTTAGCAGAAGACTTGGATTCGCTAATAACATAGTCATTATAAGTAGTAGTACTGAGTAATGGAAGAAAACGAAAAAATGACAACAGAATAGGGTAATTCCGGGAGAGATAATACATTTTAATTTTCGCGGCAACAGTTGAGCCGTCCAACATTGCAGTTAGTCAGCGGCAGTCTTTACGTATTGCATCATAGGTTGAATATCTTGACGTTAAAGCAGACAAAAGGTAAGTTTTGCAACAAAATAGATTTGGGAGGAACTGAAAATAATTGAGCCGTGTAAAGAAGCCAAAATTTTTCACATCTATTTGGATTTTTTTTTTGGTTTTTTAAGGTCTAGTTGGTTGTGAGAATTGTTGAGGTTATATGTGGGTGGACGGAGTTGTCAGATTTAAGGTTATTTAATGAAAATAACCTGTGTCATCTCTCCCGCATTATTGGGAGAGATGACACAGTAACTTTACGGGAGCAATGGTTCTGTGCCATCTACTACAACAAACAGGTAAAAACTATAATCTTTTCAGGAAAATGCCGACTAATTATCGACGAAAGGGCACGGAGCAAACGACTAATTGGAGCCAAGAAGAGCTGTGTGCGGCCTCAAATGCTGTCACAAACGGCACGATGGGACTTAGAGAGGCTAGTCAGAATTACAACATCCCACTGTCAACTTTAAAAAGACGCTTAGCTAAAAAGGATTAGATTATGAGAAAAAAATTTGGGGCCTTCTTCTGTACTTGGCAAAGGAAACGAAAATAAGTTGAAATGATACATTCAAAAATTGCAGAAACATGGTTTTGCACCTACTTGAAAATGGCTTATAAACTAGCAGAGCAGCTTAAGATCAAGCACACTTTCAATAAGGAAATAAAAATTGCAGGTTATGATTGGTTGGAGCTATTTTTGAAACGGAACCCGGTTTTGAGCGTAAGAAAGGCAAGATGTCAGGGGATGAATAAAACCGAAGTGGCTTCTTATTTCAAATTCTCTGGAATAAGAAATATGCCCAGTCATGTTCAACATGGATGAGACCGGTCTGCAAGTTAACAATAATCCTGGGTAGGCAATAGCCCAAAGAGGATCTAAAAATGTTGCTGCCAAAACTTCAGCTGAAAAAGGCGAAACGATTACCGTTATAGCATGTTGCAACGCGGAGGGCTTCTTTATACCGCCGGCCTGTATATTTAAAGGGAAGTATAAAAAAGAGGAGTTTGAAGATCGTATGCCGTCAGGATCTGTTGTTTTCATAAATGAATAAACAGCATACATTAGCACAATTTGATGTTTAAATGGCTCCAAACCCACTTCGTTCCACGAAAACCCGAGGGCAAGGTGATTATAATATTAGACGGACATGTCAGCCATTGCAACTCTGTAGAGATGCTGGAGTATGCAGAAGAACATAATGTGATCCTCTTCTGTTTTACAAGCCATACTACGCAGTTTCTACAGCCATTAGATAAAGCATTTTTTAAAAGCCTAAAGGCTCATTTTAGCAACTCATGAAACGCATTTATACGGGCTAATCCGAAAAAGAAAATCTCGAGACTTCAGTTTGGTGAACTGTTGTCATGTGCCTGGTCAAAATCAGCATCAATTGACAATGTCGTTTCGACATTTCGAGCTACAGGTATCTGGCCGTTGAATCTAGAACCTATACCTGACTATGCTTCCCTAACTTCCGAGACTGCAACAACAAATGCAACCGTTACAGACACAACTATTGACCTAACTCCAGCTGCGACCATAGCATCTATCCAGCAAGAAAAAATTGCTTAGCAACTAGCGGATGAGGATCAAGGAGAGCAACAACAGAAGATGCGAGTTACGTCCAAGAAGGAATTCAAGAAAATAATACCCCAGGGACCATGTTAGACAAATTTAATCCTGTACCAAGTACATCTTCCATGTGTATTGAAAAAGCCAGAAAGTGCGCGAAGCAGGTAGCAGCAGTTTTAACATCACCGGAGCACATTGAGAAGAGAAAATGTGCCAAAGAAACAAAACAGGCAAAAACAAAACAGAAGGCTATGAAAACGATGACGAATATTAAACCAAAGAAGAAAAGGAGGAAGGTAGTAAAGAAAAGCGTCTCAAATTAGTCATCAACGGATGACGATAATTCCGATTTCGCTCTACAGGAATCTAGTGATAGCCTTTCTGAAGAAGATATATGCAAGTGCCATGGATGTGGTGAAAAATATAGTGGAACGTTGAAAAAAGACGACTGGGTGCAGTGTCTCCATTGTCAGCGATCGTGTTACGAGGGTTGCTCAAAATATGTACATTTTTGTGACATGTGCGGAAAGGTTTTATGTCGTAAAAATGATTAAATAATAGTGTTTTTAGTGATCTATCTCACCTGTGACAGCTGTGCCAACTCACCCAAAAATGTCGGGTCGAGAATAGATTTTATTTTTTTTTCAAGAATACGTTTTTATTTTTCATATATTGATATGATATTTTTATTTATGTTTCTGTTTTGATGACAAATATATTTTTGTACTTGGTTTACTCGGTTATTTCTTAAGATATATTTACTTAACTCTCTCGGAATTACCCTATTTTAAAGTCGAATTAAAGATAAATCAGAATAAACATTAAAGTGCTGATCAAAGTTTGCAATATTTTGCAAATTGCATATTTTGGGCCAAATGTAATGTCTGCCTTTTTTTGTTAAGTAGTCGTCTAAAATATTTGAATTCCCCAGTAAAAAATATATGGCACAAGTCCGAAACGTTGTTCACTATATAAAATATAGCATCTTTATATCGATCTACTTTAGCCGTTCAATTAGATGTAAACTTAGTACGAAAGCAGAGCTGGAGTCAATTAAGAAACAATGATTGTTGGGTTTACACCTGGTCAAATTGGAATTACTTTCCGACGTTTCACCTGCGTGAAAGCTATTTTGAAGAGATTAAACACAAGATCAGCAGAAATGATGCAATTATGGTAAATAAAGTATTTGATCCATGTTTCATTACTGAAACTCTTTCTGGACACTTATACTTAGAGTTCAAAAAAACACTGTTATAACTTCACTTGTAGCTAGTATAAGTAGTATAATAATATTTTTTAACATGGTAGAAAATAGAATAAAATTAAAAACACCAGTTTTAAACTTACGTCTAAAAGTCCAATTTCAATAACTTAACAAAAACAGGTTGACGCAGAAGACATCAGTTTACGCAGAAACTATTGTTCTTTTAAAGTACTTAAAGTAAGGTGAAACTTGGTATATGGTTATATTTAAAACTCGAATGTGTAATACCCTCACGCCACCCCTACTCACGGTAGAAAAAACCCCAAGAAGTTCATTTGGTGGCACACATGCATCTCCCAAATGTTTAACTGTTTGGCTTTATTAGTACTCCAGATATCAGTCCATATTTAGGGTTTTCAGATATTCGAAACATGTGCCAATTTCAGTTATTTTAGTATATATTTAATATTTATTTACGACAAAGCTTTATATAATGAAAAACACTTTAAACCCTTGTCACAAAAGCTTTGGGCAAAAGTATACACTTCCCTATGACAAACCTTTTACAATTAAAACAAAATTATGTGGTCGGTTTGCGAATGGGGTTGAGTAAAACAAATGCACAAAATAAGGTCATAAGTGGGTTTATTATTAATAAGAGGTAACTTTAACACTTGATGGAAATTGATTGCTGAATCTATATACAAGTAGTGATGCCATTAAAAAAAAAAGAATTAAACAAAAGTGAATGTCAAATTTTAAGAATTTTAAATGAAAATATTGAGAATGAAAAATATACCCGGAATCTCGAGTGTAACTGGCCATTTATTCCCGATTTACACGTGAGCGGTATAACACTTTTAACAATAATAGAAAATTTAGTTAATAAAATTAAAAAATTTAAAAGTAGAAACAAAGGTAAGTATTTTATACAGGGTGTTAAAAAAGTACGCTGCCAAACCTCAAGGGACGATTCCTCGCATTATTCTAAGACAAAAAGTTTATATAAACATAGTTCTGAAAACGAATAGTTTTCAAGATACAGGGTGTTAAAGTTCTAAGAAAAAACTTGTTTTTCTATTATAGCTTTTATAACACTCTGGGTATGTTTATCAAATTTGGTGTGCATCTTTTACCCATTAAAGGACAGTGTTTGATGCAAAAGGTTTTTTTTTATTTCTTCCAGTGGCGTCCCTACGGGGTTTGAAATTAATATTTTTTAAGAAAAAAAAGATACACCACTGCTTCTTTTGAAAACAAAAATTATTTTTGAAATCTCCGTTTAATTTAAAGAAAATTTGGTCTCCAGACTTACTTTTGTACGACACACGGTTTTCGCGTAAAAAAATAAAAATCATTGCAATCCAAATGCAATTTTGCAATGGTAATTTTATGTAAAATCCGCTTCTGTTTATTTTTATTAAACATATTATTTGAAAGTTGGCCCGCGTAATGCTGTTAGTAGTACCCATAAAAAGAAATAATTATAAATTTGGAATAATCTACTGAGTGACTCTGGGTCATGTCCCCTTTTATCTCCCAAACTTTTTTGCGCCAACACTTGTGATTTGTATTTGCCATTCGCGAGCTTAATTTTCCTTTTTTTAATTTATTACAATTCACTATTAAACCCTCATTTCTAAATGTATTTTTTTTAATAGAACTAACAATTTGGTAGGAAAATTTAAGAAACAAACTGCAATTTAATTCAGTAGTCAAAGAAACCTAAATTGTCAAGGTGGGCTTTGCTTTGCTAAACGACAGTTCTTCGTTTGTTTATAACAATAACATGACAGTTGTCAAAACTATTAATAAAGGTGCACTTGTGTAATTTTTAAAAGTTTATTTAATTTTCTTTCGGTAAAAATGGTTCAGTTTACAAACCGTGAAATGGCAGACATGCATTTCGTGTATGGAATGGCTGATGGTAACGCTCGCGCCGCTAGACGGATGTATCAAGAAAGATATCCTGACCGTCCACTACCTAACAGACAATTTTTTGCAAATATTCACTCCAAACTTTGTGAAACGGGTAGTTTTAAGAAGTCTGCTGCCCTTATAGGGAGACCAAGAACAGTAAGAACGGTTCAGATAGAGGAAGCTGTCCTAAATGCAATTGATGAAAACCCAGAAACTAGTACGAGAAAAATTGCGACTGAATTAAACATTACTCACGTATTAGTATGGCAAATTTTAAAGGATCAACAACTTTATCCATATCATTCGCAACGTGTCCAAGCTCTTTTGCCAAGAGATTTTCCGCTAAGAGTGGCTTTTTGTAGATGGGTAGGAAATAAGTTAATGCAAAATCCAAGGTTTTTATCTCAGGTGTTGTTTACGGACGAGGCATGTTTTTCCCGTAACGCAATCATAAACTTTCATAACAATCATGTGTGGGCCGATGAAAATCCTCACGCCATAATTGAAAATCATTTCCAAGAGCAGTTTTCTGTAAATGTTTGGATTGGAGTTGTAGGAGATTTCCTTATCGGGCCTCACTTTCTGCCTAGCAGGCTTACTGGTGAGGAGTATAGACAATTTATTGAACATGTTTTACCTGAACTTTTGGAAGATGTTCCACTAAGGCAAAGGCGTTCTATGTGGTTTATGCATGACGGTGCTCCACCGCACTTCAGTTTAGTGGCACGTCAGTACCTAGATCAAAATTATACCGATCGCTGGATTGGGCGTGCAGGACCACAATTTTGGCCACCCAGGTCACCTGATATTAATCCGATAGATTTCTTTCTCTGGGGACACCTTTAAGCATTAGTTTACACAACACCAGTTCGAAGCGAAGACGATCTACGAAATCGGATAGAAGAGTCCTGTGAAATTATTAGGAACACTCCTGGTATTTTCGAAAGGGTTCGCCAGTCGCTAATAAGGCGTACAAACGCATGTATTGAAGTCGGGGGAGGCCATTTCCAGCAGTTACTTTAAAATTAAATTCTGTGAAATTATTATTTGTAAGGTTGGTTAAGTTATGTTTGGTTTACAATTATTTTATTAATAAACGTCTTGGTGTTGTTTAGTTTTTTTTTATTTATTTAATGTTTTATTCTAACCACAGCATTACGCGGGCCCACTTCCAAATTGGCATGTTTCATAAAAATTAAACAGTAGCGGATTTTACAAAAAATTATCCTTGCAAATTGGATTCGGATTGCAGTAGATGTATGAAAATTGTTTTTATTTTTTTACATAAAAATTGTGCGTCGTACGAAGGTAAGTCTAGAGACCAAATTTGCTTAAAATTAAATGGGAATTTCAAAAATAATTTTTGTTTTAGAAAAAGTGGCGTATCATTTTTTTCTTAATAAACATTCTGTCCAAACTCCGTACGAACGCCACTGGTAGAAATTTAAAAAATACTTTTGCATCAAAAACTGCTCTTTAATAGGTAAAAGATGTACACCAAATTTAATAAAAATATCTAGAGTGGTATAAAAGTTATGATAGAAAAACATTTTTTTTCATAGAAATTTAACACCCTGTATCTTGAAAACTATTCGTTTTCAGAACTATGTTTATATAAACTTTTTGTCTTAGAATAATGCGAGGAATCGTCCCTTGAAGTTTGGCAGCGTACTTTTTTAACACCCTGTATATTAAAGACATTTTTGAATTGGCTACAAAAGATCAGTAGCAAGATCAGTTATGAGTTTAACCTCAAGGGTAATAATAAAAGAAATCACTGAGCATTGAGGTCTCCAGATGTCCTTGGCAGTGGTGCTCTCCCCTAAAGATTGATGACTCGAAGGCACTTGGAGCTAGACTCTGGTTAACCTCGTCAATTGGGGTCGCTGTAAGTGTGCAAGGTATCTGGAGGTGCTCATGTGCAACTGAAGACGTATGGAGACAGACATTGGTGGACGAAGGTGATTTAAGACTGATGTATGGACTTCGCAGTACGAAACCTGGAGCACGGAGTACATACTACGAAATATGAAAGCCTAGAAGGAAACTCTCGTTAATTTCAAGTTCAATTCTGACACAAAAACTTTTGTGGAAGACACAAAAAAACATATCTTCATATCTTAGATGACAGATGCCTCGTGGTTGGAATTTTCGCCGATTCGGAACCGGTAAAAGTAGAAGTGGGCTATTACATGTCTAAAGACCTGTGTTTTAACCACGAGTTGTAGATATAACGCAACCAAAAAACTGGGTATGAGAAATTAAATAAAACTGCCATACACTAGGTAAGCTAAAGTGCCATCGAACTGACAGTTTATATTGTGATGTTTTTATTTTCGAACTCTACTCTTTGCTGATTGGTGTGCTATGTTTTGTAAAAAATTGGTTTGACCGTTAGTATAATTCTATTTATTCATGTATTATTTTATTTATTTAAACAAAACCGTTAAAAAAAACACAAGAAATATGTGCAAAATAAACTTTTTGTCAGACATCCTACCACTGGAACTCGATTCAAAGACATTTCTAGTATATTTAGGAATTTTAGGCTTATAAAGCCTATCAAGTGACAACTAATAAAAAATATTTTTAAAGTCTGTAATACTAAAATTAATAATCAACATTTTTAAATATCAAACCCACTTATCCTCTAGGGAGCATATACCCCGCCCAAGATTCCAAGAATCCGGGCTGACGAATGCTTACAAGATTGTTTATATTGTGTTGGGGTACCAAAACACACAGCAGATAGGTCAAAGCTACTAAAATAATAATATCGGAAGCCAATTACAGGTTGTTACCGTCACTTATCAAATTAGATGTTTGGTGACTACGACAAGGTGTGAAATAGTCCCTTGCTTGCTTGCTTGAAAAGTAAACTGTGTTTTCATGTTTTTGATACTAATTAATACCTGACCCATAGAAAGACCAGTGTGTCTGAGAAGACCAGTAGCGGGTTTTCCCTAGAAAATAAACAAATCTTTATAATTGAACATTTTATTTAATACTAATTTATTCTGCTAAATCAATGCTTTTGAATTAGTACTTTGCTTTGTAAATAATCGCCTTAGATTCTAATCGATGATTTTTAATATTGAACCGCATCCAAATTAGCTAAATAAAAAAATAATATATAAGTTCAATTTAACATTTTATAACCGAGGTCTACCTCATGAAAACACTCTAATTGATCAATAAGGGTTTAAAAGCTTAATGTAATTTTGCGATCGTAACACACTTAAGTTTTAAAAATTAATTATTTGTGAAGCATATTAGTGTATAGATGAGTAAGAATTTATATTCAACGTAACCGAGATTCTTAGCAATTGACAAATTATATTATAATTCTTAGTTAGTAGCGCACCGAATCCTCATCGGATTCAACTCTTATCCGTTAACAAACTGCCATAAACTAGATTCGGTCTTTGACTTCCTAATGAGACAAGTAGAAACCTCTGGAGTTTCCGGTCACATCTCCTGAGAATCCCGAGTTGCAGTCTATTTTACTTGGCAATGGTTGGCGGAGTTCGTGCAATACATGATTGTTGCAATCTGCCCAAGTGTTGATTATGTGCTGCTGTGTTGCATTTGAGTTTCTCGATACATTTTCCTTTAATCAATTTACTTTAGCTAGCCTGAAATACGGAGCTGCGATTTACGAAAGATATCGCTATGAATCACGTTTTTGGTTTAGATATTATTGTGAGGTTTTGTAAATTGTATTTTATTTCATATTTTAATTTTAGAAAAAAAATAATTTCGAGAATAATAGAAATCTCGTATATCTGTTTACTGGTAATTGGTTTAGTGTAAACCTACATAAATATTAAAAGAAAGATTTCGGTTTAGTATACAGTCAGGCAAAAAAGTTTCAATACACTTACCAATAATTATTTAATTATTTCACAATTTTTGAATTTCTTGTTTGCCTATAACGCTAAATATGTAAAATAATGTATCAGCATTATAATCAAGTATGAATATAAATCAAAATAACATTTTGGAAAAGTTTAATTGAGTATTATGTTGTTTTAATTATTATTGTCCATTGAAAACTCCACGTCCATACACTAGAATTTTTGCCTGGAATTTGTTACATTTTCGAACTTAAACCAATTTTTTAGCAAGTTCTGCCAGAATATTTTCACTCTCCCAAAATTCCATTTTTTAGTTTTTTGTTGTGTTTACGAACGCGACGCTTTAATTCTTCCCACAGATGTTCAATAAGGTGTTTGTGGAGGTGCATGCAGGTGTAGGCGCTCATTTTGGATCATCCTCTTATTTGCTAACCTCGAAGTATGTTTAGGGTCAATATCCTGCAGGGATATGTATCTAAAGTCCTAGTTTTTGTTCACTTTAATTAAAATGACGCCTTACTATGTTTCAATAACCATGATAGCATCAATGAATGACAAATTTCCTACATGGTACGCTGATATGTATCCCCAAAGTAAAACATTGCCCCCACCATGTTTTACTGCAGGGCAGCAATTTTCAATTTTTATTCCAATATTATTTTTTCCCCACACGACCATCAGAGCCAAAAAAGTTAATCTTGGTTTCATCACTTCCCAGAATACGGGAGTTTTTGATAGATGTTTTATAGCATGAACTAACCAATAGCCATTTTTCGGAGAACAATGTTGATTACAGGTCCTCTGGTACACCTTAAGAAATGAAAAGAGGTATCATCTAATTAAGTATGACTCAGTTACGAAGAAAGCTGTATTGATATTTAAATGCTAAAAAAAAGTTTTTCAATAAATATAGTGCAGGCCGTCAAAATATAGTGATGCTTTTTCCTTGATACCTCCTTTTTTTGAAAGAATTGTTCTATAAATTTTCGAATGATGAAATTTAGTATTTAGTTTATGTTATACAAATAAGCTGCAGAAATTGATTATTATAAAATAAATTGAATTATTAAGATTTAAGTTTTAGTCAATTAGAGATAAGAATAATTAAAAGCATAATAATGTAGGTGGTATATAAAAATATTAAACATGTAACAATTGATAGATAGTTATTACCATTATATCAACCTGTGAACATTTGGGTAATATTATGTTTAAATCCTCGTAGAAAACCATATCTAAAATTCTTGTTATAGGTACCTCAAAAATATAACTTGAAACCCTACAGACGATTGTTTGTCTATTATCGATCACCAACAAATAGTTTTGGGCATCTAGCACGTCACCAGGAAAACTTGACAGCCAATAAAAATCTCTAGGACTCCAATTCTGTTAATATCAGCGAATTATGAATTAATTCATAGCAAGACATTAGAGTGAAAATCGACTTAACACGCAGTTGATCAAATATCGAGAAAAACATAAATAGAAAATTGTATGGTTCCATAGTTAGACATTTAACGACACCCCACTTAAAAAAAAATAATTTAAAAGTAAAAAAAGGATCGTCTAATATGCCACTTCAATGCGTCACCAAACTCATCCTCCACCTTGTTAAGTAAATCACTTCCTGAAAATTCCAAGAAGTTTAATATTTCCTCTACCCAACCCCTCTTGACTACAAAAGAACCTTATGCCAACCTAACATCCAAAACCTAATAGTTCAATATATCATTTTCATTTTGAAAAGGACGGATATTACCTGAGATAATGAAAAACGCAGGTCTGCGTCGATTTTCGATGCATGAACAGATGTCTCGTTAATAGGATATTTATTGTTTAATCTTATAATTTAAGAAGAAACAAATAGGTTAGATTAGATGCCATCCCAAAATTATTTTTAACAAGTTATTTTTGAATATTATATTATGAAAACAAAATAAAATGTTTTTAGCTTAATTAAAAGAGTAAAATGTACTGCACTAAATGTAATACGATGAATTATGAATCAAATATTTACATAAGTCTTGATATATGGTAAAGGTCATAATTAAAAACTATAATGTTCAACTTAATTCCAAATTACCAACGGGCTTAAGATAAAGAAAAACCTTCAGTAAAATGCCTACTTCATGAACATATAACGAAACTATTCAGGGAAGGAGTTCAAACATAGACCTATGCAAGCGGGAATCATACTCTAAAAGTTAAAATTTTGTTAAATGTGTTAAATTGATATTCAGCAACATAGAAGAAAGTGAAGCTGTTAAACATAATTCATCTGAGTGAAATGGATCCAAAAAAAGAAACTCAAATTTCTAAATATTTTAAATAAAAAATTGTTGATTGTCATTAAAGAATACCAGTATTTTATTAACTAAAAGTTATAATGCATTTACAATATGTTACTTTAAATGTTATCACCCTCTTAATATAGACTCTATTAACGTCCTACTGATGATGTATATAATATGGTAAATCTAAAATCTTTAGTTCAGTGAAACAAAAATTTGCTTGACAGATTGGTGACGGAAAGAATTTTTAAAAATCTGTAACTCCATATAACCAAATT
Source organism: Kuschelorhynchus macadamiae (assembly GCA_030620095.1). Lineage (NCBI taxonomy): Eukaryota > Metazoa > Arthropoda > Insecta > Coleoptera > Curculionidae > Kuschelorhynchus > Kuschelorhynchus macadamiae. Next base: position 676,363 of record JAUTXW010004232.1, read on the forward strand.
TTATAATTGCCGTAGTGTTAACAATAAATTAAATAATAATATGTAGATTTATAAATGCTATAGCTCTATTGCGATTTCCAATCGTTTTTTTTTTAATTTTTCTATGGAATCAAAAATTTTCTTCTTTCTACGTGCCCATTATAACCACATCTATATAAGCAATTTCGAAACTTTTGTGAGGAAAGAGTTCTTTTGCAAGTTTTGGTGCGCTTAAAAGAGGATCTTTCAATACTTTTTATACCGAAGAGATTTGAGTACTCTTTCTATGTAAAGGAAAAAACTGGTTTTATATGAAAAAAGAAAACTAATTGGCCCTGTTTTACTAAGTTAAGTTTTTTGAAACTAAAAAAAAATATGAATACTTTTAGGAAACTTTTTTGTTCCCAAAGGTGTATAGTGGAAAACATGTTTTATATACAAAGAGATAAAAGAAATTTGAAGTGTTTCACAATTTGTTAGAAAAGCTAAACGCTTTTGATTTATCACTTTTTCATTTTTTCATTTGCTCATCCTCCTTGGATTATCCTGCATAGTGGATAAAATGATTTTATATACAAACTGATAAACATTTTTAACGAATTTCATCGTTTTTTAACCCACTTCAGAAAAGGAGGACATAATCAATTCAATTTTTTTAAGTATGTACACCGATTACTCCGGGATGCTTTGACCGATTTGGATAAAATTTTCAGGGAGTGTTTGGCGTAGTGCCGGAAACAAAAAAGCAAATTCGTTGCTCTCTGAGGCATTAGCATTAAATTTTTTCGTCAGGTTATGTCGGTTATTATAAACTTAATGAATGTTAAAGAAATCATACAATATCATACAGAAATGGAATCACAGAAACAACTACTCTGCTAGCTAATACCACGACCGGCATTGAATTACAAAGTTGATTACTGACTTAGGTCGTGAAAATAACGTTAATATATATTTTTTTTATGTAACGTGAAACAAAAGATATATTAACATTTATTTATCCAAACGAAAGTCAGGAATCAACAGTGTAATTCAATGCTGTTCGTGATATTAGCCTGCGCACTAGTTGTTTTTGAGATTTCATTTTCCTAGACGTGGTTCGCTGGTCTACGACAGCTTGATGACCTCTCCAGACTGGTAAGCTAAACTTTCCTTGTCTGATTTATATTTAATATAACTCATTTCTCTATTAACTATTATTATTGATCACACAATTATGGGGAAAAATATATTTGTAGAAAATCGGCAAAAAAAAATCGCTGGAAATTAATTATAAGTTCGAAAAATAGCCGTTAGGGGGCGTAACAGTAACTCAAAAATGGAAATGCCGATTTTCTCTTGCATCTTAAGATTTATCGAAAATATAAGCATTATAGTCTTCAGGCAATTATGCAACTTCTTCCTATTTATCATTTCTTTCTGTTTTCAATAATAAAGTGGTAGGGAAAGGTCAATCTTTTTTTTTTCAAACGTTTGTAACGGTGTACTGTCGTGCGTTACGGTCAGATAATTTATCATATATAATAAATCTATATTTTTTTAAGTAAACATATTTAGCATTTGGTAATTTAAATATTTTATTACTTACGGACCTATATTTCGCGTATTAAATACGTACGTAAATAGGCTAATTATAATTATTGTGTATATTTCAGTTATTATAGCGTTAGCATGCACCTGCTCTATTAGAGAGACCTTCTCACAACTACCCTCTCAGAAATACTGAGCACGATCTCTATCTTCCAACCCCACACTCAGAGTTAATTAAAAGATCAGTAATCTACAATGCAAAAAAAATGCATAATCACCTGCCATTTAACATCAAATCCATAATATTTCTGACTTTATTTCGAAAGGCTTTGAAATCATTCTTACTGGAAAGTGCCTTCTACACCGTGAACGAGTTTTACAACACATAAATTTATCCTTATGAACCCCTAGTGTGATAGTTGCCATTACCAACCATTTTTACCGAATTTTGTATATGTATTTTTTTAATTGTTTCGTACTTTTTTATTTTTTACTTTGCTTTTTTATTTTTTTTACATTATATTTATGAAAATGTTTATAACATAGTACGACTGACAAAGTACATTTCTAATGTACTTCTTTTAGGATTCTATAATATTAATATTTTAAATTCTTTATTTAAATATTATTTTTCTATAATATTTATGATGTGTTTTTGTTTTGTTTTGTTTGCTAATTTTGATGTTTGTAAACTATTTTTTTTACAACAGCTTTGTCCACAAAATTGTAAATTTGACAATAAAGCATTTATTTATTTATATCACTATATTTCAGTATTTATTTGACGCTAAGGATGCATAAATTCTTTCATTTCAGTGATATCATTTATTTAGTTTTTTTACCTACGAATCTCCCTCGTATTTGTATAAATTTGGCAGCCAATAGGCGACACGTTGTTCACCGCGTGGTGTAGACTAGTTTTTGGCTTTCCTTGTTCCTCTTAAGGCAGATTTAAAAATGCGTTCTTGTCGTACCCTCAAATATTGCTTACTTGGTTGACCAATAATTGCATCCATGTCCTTGATCCTAATAATTACAAGGGGATTTGATATTTAATATTATTATCATTCAATTGGGAAGATAGCAAAAAGATTAAAACTTATTTTTCCTTGTTATTTTTCTGTTAATTTTAGTTTGTTGAATTATAATATTTATATAGCTTATAATTATTTGAGTTAATTAAATTGTTCTAGTATATATTTAAGCAATAGCTTTCCTTTTCAATTAAAATGATTTAAGACATACGTTTACTTTGGGGTTCTAATTTGCGCCGTCAGCCCAGCAAACCGGTGTTGAGATTATGCTTCCTATGTTAAAAAGAGAGAACATTTTCACGTTTAGCAAGCCATTTTATCTTCAGAACTTTATGCAAGTCGGAAGCCATTTTGACGGGTCAAACTCTTGAAACGTAATTTGTTAGTTTTTACGAGGGTTACATCAGTCAGGTAATACATTAAAATTTGTAATTACATTATTGATTATTTAGATTAATTGTTCAAAATTTAAGAGTGATTTTTTTTTATGAAATTTTTATATTATATTACTTAATTTCGAGATCACGCCATGCTATGCTGACGCCTGTTTTTTTTTTCTTTTCCTTTCAGCTCTACACCGACTTGCCTTGCCTTTTTATTTTCCTACAAACTAGTTTTTTTTTAAACTATTAAAATTGAAATCTAAAATTTCATTTCATAATTTTGTCTTATCCATTTTGAAATTAGTACTTGGATTTCTGGATAAGTTTTTATAGCTAGACGCCAAACTAGCCCCCTTTAGAACTAGCCACTAGTTGCTAGATAATTGTTTGTTATCTACCACAACTCTTTATTTAGGCTTGCCTAAATTAAATATTGGATAGAATTCCGATCCCAATTGCATCATAAATTCAATTTTGGTTCCGAGAAAATAAGGTCATCCCGGATATAATAAGAACTGTTGCAGCGTTGGGCCGTCCACAAAGGTCGTGGGTTCTCCACCACATGGCGCCAGCTATTAAGAGTTTTGGTGAGAAATTTCCATTTTTTTTTATTGTCTAAAATTTTTTATTAGTTTATTTCATTCGAAAATTTGAGTAATTAATTATCTTAACAGTGTTTAAATTATTGGCCAATTAGGGTACATATAATTTAATATTAGTGACCGTAATTTTACAAATTATTTCACAAGAATTTTTCTTTTAATTATTGCTAATTTTCTTTAATTTATTAAATAATTCACCTGCTACGTTGATTTTGAACATTTGCCTTAGTGTAATTTAATTATTTTGTAATAAATTTGGTAGCTTCTTGTTTAAATAGGTTTTTTATTTTGATTAAAGTACAGATACTAATTTCAGAAGAAGGATTTTCCGCAAAGTCCGACTTATAACACGGCAGCACATTTATTTTTTTTATTGCGGATGGTGCCCTTTTAAAAATCTTACTTAAGCTCCGTGTTATAAGACGTGTCTCCTGAAAAGTAGACTGTATACATTCAATTATCGAAAGGGACAGAATAAATAATTAAATTAGTTAAAATAACCCCGCCTGTCAACTCATGCCAGAGCCGGCAAAAGAATCTGTCGTACCTAGGCCCTTTTAAGAGGTTTGCGTAGTAATACTATGTTCGTTAAAACACCCATACGTTACACGTTTATATCTCTATTTGAATCAATTAATTACATTGATCTTGGTGTCAGAAAAAAATGCTTTTTTTGATCTTCACATAGAGCTATTAACTGCACATTATTAATTCTATTAGTGGTCACTAGATGACGTTTTTTTGTAATTCTTCAAATAATACGGATTTTCTCAAAAAAATCAACTGGTATGATATGACTCTTTTGTCATAATTTAATTGAAAATTATAAAAGGCATCGAATAATGAAGTAAAAAATTTAGGTCTGTATTTATATTAAAAAAGTTGATGATGGTCACCCGAATCCGAAAAGTCGGATTGAAAAACTAACCTCATCAATTTGTAGAGGAGAAAAAGTGACAATGAAGTGAAAATTATTTTCGTCTGTCATTTCAACTAAGCCAAAAGTTTTAGAAAAACTGAAAAAAAATCAAAAATAACGACCATCATCAACTTTTTTAATTTAAATACGTAGCGAGATTTTTTGTTTCACTATTTAATACCTTTTATAACCATAAATTAAATTATGACAATCACGTCATATCATATCATTTGATTTTTTTGAGAAAATATTATTTTTTGAAGAATTACGAAAAACGCCATCTAGTGACCACTAAAGGAATCATTACGATACAGTTAATAGCTCTACGTGAAGAGCAAAGAAAAGCCCTTGTTTTGACGCAAGATCAGTGTAATCGGTAATCCAAAACAGAGATATAAACGTTTGAAAGAAAAAAATTATTATCGAAAATAAAAAAAAAAGATAACCAGCAAAAAGTTGCATAATTGTTAGGGAAATTCAAATAAAAAATTTCTGCATTTCCATTTTTGAGTTGCTGTTACGCCCCTTAACGGCCATTTTATGAACTGAAAAATAAGTTTACCCATAAATATTTTTTCCCAATAATTGTGTGATCAACGATTACTGAATTATGGCAGGAGGCCATTCTCAATTGGACACCCGGTACATAGTTATTGTAATTATATTATATGCAAACTTTTTAAAAAACTAGAGTTTAAGTAATTAAATTTATTAGTAAGTTGGCATATTGAAAGTTTTTACAACTTGTGACTTTGAAAATTCTGTTATAAATAAATTGTTTAGAGAATAGTATAAGTAAAGAAATAATTGCGTCGCTACAAACAATATATCTATAAAAAAAATAAGAATATTATTATAAAACTTGGCTTTCTATATCCTACGTTTTTTTTTACTTCTAAATTAGTTTTTGTAATCAAATGTAATTTATTATTACAAGACGCGGCTTTTAAATTATTATTTTTAAGTTAATTTTCCAATATTAAACTTAAAATATTACAAATAGGCTGTAAGTACTATATAAATAGACACTATCTGCTTAGGAATTTATTCGAAAATAAGACTTAACTAAAGAATACATTTTGCAAAATTCCCCAATATACATTTTGCCTTTTAATGGCGAATGGGCAGAGCTATCTCGCTATTGTCACCACTGTCTGTCGATACAAGCTATGATATACTCATAAATGTACGACTGTGACACCACTGAAAATTATCGCACTTACGAATTGAACGGTATAAATACGTAAGATGCGGCGGCCAGGCGCAGTTTAAAACTGAACGAGACAAAATGTATCCGTTTGCTTAGAGTTGGCCCGCAATTAAAGATATGGCAAGTAGTAGTAGGGTAAACCAGTGAAATACGCCCCACATTTTGAAAAAAATATATTTTTACAAAACTACAAACTTATTTTTTATTACTCTTCCGTAAACAAGCAACTAAACAGCATATTTTATTATAATAAACATATTTTAATAATAGGGTAACATATTTTTAAGAAAAGGTATTTAAAAAAAAAAACGGGTGGGGCGTATTCCCCCTTATAGTCGGTAAATACGCCCCACTTGAAAAATTATTCGTCTTCAGAGTTTTTTTGGCACCACCAGTGCATGTAGTTAAGTGAATGTCGCAAGTCACATGTAGCCAACCACTACAGTTAGAACACTGAATCCAGTCAACTTTAGACTTGGTAGTATAGTAGTATTCGCTACATTCGACACAAAAGTCTTCTGTTTTATCCGAAAGCTCATCACTAGAGCTTAGAATGGGTTCACTTTCGGAGCTAGAAGAACTTGAAGTTCTTGATTTTTTAGACCTTTTACTTTTAACGCTTTCTTTACCCTTGGTTATCTTGGCATTTTTTTTGTTTTCTTTTTTTTCGGCGATGGCTTTCTTGTTATCTGATAAAACTTGCCTTTTTGCACGATTTTCGGGGGACGTTAGTTCTAAAGCATATTGTTTTCTTTTACCAATTTCGTGAGGAATTAGTGGAATGGGATTATCTTCTCTTAAGTATTTGGAAGGAGTTTCTTCTTCATCTGAATTTTCTGAATGTATGGAGGGGGTGGAAGAGCGCTCTCTGTAGTTAGTACCAGAAGTTGAGGGTTCAGCTGGATCTGATCGTCTAGTAGATGTAAGATTGTTTGAAGTGGATGAAGTAGGTTCATTTGACGCTGACAAACTTGCATCAGAAATTGAAAAGAAGTGTTCGGGAATTGCTTGAGGATTATATGGATGAATCCCACAAGCTCTAAAACCAGCTGTACCATTGGCTACGGTAGCTGCCTTACCACATGCATTACCAATCAATCTGGAAATGTTTATCCTCGATAGTTTTCTATTTTTATTTTGTATCATCCAATGTTTAGCTTCTTGAAAGAAGTAGGTTTTGAGGGGCTTAAAAAAGGCCCTATCCAGAGGTTGTAAAGCTTGAGTCGTATGACTTGGAAGACAAAGTATAACTACGTCGTTTTCAGCAGCTACATTCAGTAGATCGACTGCATTGCAATTGGACGCATGTCCATCCAATATCAAAAGAGCTTTGCCAGGTCGCTTTTTTGGCAGAAAAACTTCCTTAAACCATTTCAAAAAGAGGTCCGCATTAATATAAGATGATTTAGGGTTCATTAAAACACCGGAACCTGGAGGTAGTCCATCTAGAAATTCATCCTTTTTGTTTTTCCCCTTGAATATTAGAACAGGTGGCAGAAAATATCCTTCTGCACTACAGCATGCAACTAAAGAGACGTTTTCTCCTTTTTCTGATGTTGTCAATGAATAAACATCTTTTGCGCCTTTTGTGGCGAGTACTTTCCCTGGCTTATTGTTAATCTGAATGCCCGTCTCATCGACGTTAAAGATATTTCCTGGCTTATCAAGTAAGTTGTTTGTAGTAAGAATATCAAGCAACAAAGTAAAAAAATTATTAACATCTGTCCTGTTCATTCCTTTTGCCCTAGCAAGTGATAGTCCCTCCGATTTCCTATTGCTTAGATCCTTGTTGCGGCGCAAAAATCCATGAAACCATTCATCGCCGGCTGATTGTGCTTCTTTAGAAAATCGATGATCCAAGCCAAGCTTCTCAGCAAAAGAAAAAGCCATTTTCTTTACACAACTAGAATCTGGCGCAAAACCGACTTTTTCGAGAGCTTTTATGTGCATAGTAAGCCTACGTTCATGTTCGATTCTAATTCTGGACCCCTACCTAACTGGACTTTTGAGCTTCTAGATAGCAAATGACGTCTCAAGGTTCGAGATGCAATCCCATAGGCTCTACTTGCTTCATTTACACCCATTTCTCTTGTCATTACTTTTTCCATAGCCTCTGCCAGAGCAGCCTCACTAAATGAAGCCCGTGTAGTCTTGCGGACATATTTTCTCCCCATATTCTGAAAAATGGAAGTATTATTTATCATTAACAGCTAATGGGGCGTATTTCCCAAATACCGGTGAAAAACGCCCCACCTACCAAACAAATTGAGGTGAAATGCCAAACTAACGAACAACCGGCGATTTATAGGTTATAAAACGTGTTTACTCATGGATTCGACGGGATAAGAAAAAACTTAAAAAATAAGTTGAAATTTGAAAAATAAATACATACCGTATAATTTTGTGCACTCTACTCCAATCGTATTTTACACAAATATGTATATTTTCCAGTAAAAACTTGTTAAACCGACAAAATTCCTGGCGCATGACAATAAAAGAAGTAAACAACGGTAAAGCACAGTCTACTGTTCCAGCTACCGGATCATTATTATGTTACATGTACTGGGGCGTATTTCCCGGTGGGGCGTATTTCACCGGTTTACCCTAAGTGAAAACATACCATTTCCATTCGGAATGGTAAGAACAGTATTTTTTCACAAAAGTTAAAGACAAAAATGTGTGTTTGTTATGTAATAGTTCTGCCTCCGTTGCTAAAAAAGGAAATATTGAGAGGCATCATAAAACTGTACATTCAAATTTTGAGGAATCATTCCCATTACATTCTTCAATACGGTTTCTGTAACTTTCTGCTAATACGGTGACGAGACCAGTAGAAATAATTAGTAATGATATTTTTTTACAGTTGAAAAGTGACTTACATAACTGTGTTTATTTTTCACTGCAATTGGACAAATCAATTGACGTAGCTGACACCTCCCAAATGGCCGTGTTCGTTAGGATGGTTCTCTGTAATTTTACGGTTAAAGAAGATGTATTGAAGTTTATTCCTCTGAAAGGGCATACTACTGGACAATACTTGTTTTCTCATCTCATTAATCTTATTTCCACTGAGAAAATTCCAATATCAAAAATGGTAGGCTAGACAACCGATGGCGCTCCAGCTATGGTGGGTTGTGATAAGGTCGCGTTATGTCGCAAAGTTTTCCCCAATTCCTCTCTTACCATTGCATTATTTATCAGCAAGCATTATGTGGAAATTTTTTAAAACTAAACAGCTTTATGAAATTGGTAGTAAAAATTGTAAACAAAATTAGAGCTTAAACGTTACAAAGAAGGTTAGTCAAAGCCTTGGCCGATGAAATTGACTGTAAATATGGGGAACTACTTCTTCATTCCGAAGTTCGATGGTTGAATCGGTTACAGGTGCTAAAACGTTTTAATGATGTCTTGCCTGCTATAGTTCATTATTTCAAACAACGCGATGAAGCGATTCAGGAACTGAAAAATTTAACCTGGCTTAGAGATTTTGGTTTTCTTGTGTAAACACAAACAACCAGCGGAAATGATTTCTGATATAAATGCATTTATAACTAAGCTTAAATTTTAGGAACAAAACCTAATTAACTGCGATACCAACCAAGTATTTTCCTGAATTTTGGTGAAGACATTGCTGCGGCAGAAATGGTACCAACTGCATTTCAAAATGATTTAACTTTAAGATCGGTTAATTCAAATACAATATGTATCTGGCCTTTAGCATGCCAAGAAAAATATCCAGTTCTAGGTCGCATTGCCCTGAAAGTAAAAGCGTTATTTAGTTCAACATATTTGTGTGAATCCCTCTTTCTCAAATATGAAGTTATTAAAAACAAATACCGCAATTGACTTAGAGATGAACATTTGGATAATTGTATTCGAATGGCTGTATCAAATTATACTAATTAAACATTAAAAACATTATTAATGAGTCTGAGTGTCAGCCCTCTCATTGAACATGAATTAGAATAGTGCATTATTCTTTTTGTTGCTTTTATAGTGTTTTAGTTCCATAAATCATATCGTATCGTAACCGTAAAAAAGAAAACCGAAAATTAGACAGCCATAAAAATGTTGTTTATTTTTTAAACACCTCTGGTTATTTTTTGAGTAGCATGTACTCTTACTAAAATAATATTAATTTATTTTTATTATTTTATGTTAATAAACGAAATAAATGTGTGTGGAATACAACTGTGCATTATTTCATTTCGGGTGGCTTACGTCTCTTACAGATAGGTAGCTCGCTATCTATTCCAAAACTATCGAAGTAGGTCAACACTTTAAAAAGGTTGGCGACCACTGCTTTGAGGCATTCTGATCAGAGAAAGCATATTGTTTTTTCTGCTAGTTTCCTAAAAAGTTTTTCTATGAACATACACCAAACTTCGTTGCTAATAAATTGAGCGCAATTATCAATTCCTCCATCCTAATAACCGGACGTTTAGGATACATGCGCGTTTTAACCTAAATGGAGTTTTTCGGTTTAGGGACATACATTTGACGAATACACTATATGACAAACATTTAATTTTAATCCTCGCAAAACAAGAAAACCGAAAATGAAACCGCCACTGACTTACCCCGCATATCCAATATGTCAAAGCAGGCGCCGGACAGAAACGTCTTCGTTTCCAGGGAATGTCCGTGTCACCAAAGGTCCGAGCGAGATTGAATTTGAAAGTTGTAGGGGTCGTTTACGGAAACGTTTCTTTTCAGTTTTGTTTTCTTTTTCCTCTTTCTCTTCGACCGTCTTGAAAATGTTATTAGGAAGTGAACGCCGGTTACAACACAAAAGTCGCTGCCTTTTATTTTGTTAGCTTGACCCATGAATTTTTCCTCCCGGAGCTTTTAAACTTATGGATGGTTTCAGTTTCTGAGGGATGATGGTGTTTGTAAGGCAAATTTAAAACTCATTAATTTTTTATATTATTATAAGGTTTCATTTAGAGATATTATAATTCAATCCTTGACAATGACCAGTAAGCCTAAACGTGTCGAAAAAGTTTCTAAATAAAACATTTCTTGGGGTTTGGACTTTTTTTCCTTCATAAAATGTACTACCGACTTCACCCTGGGGAACTGCTTCAACAACATTTTATTTATATATTTATATTTGTCAAGCTACTCTTTTCTTAAATATTCTTTTTGGGCATGCGGAACTAAGTACACTTGTTTAAATCACATATCTAACAATCATTCAGATTGGAATAAACATATATTTCCCTACGACTTTTATTTGTTCAGATTTTCAAATTCCCATCTAACTTACATACATGCACACGCATATTATAGCGAATCAAATAACACCACAGCTTCGAAAATCAAGTAAACCATTTTTTTTTAAATTATTTATAAATTAATGTAGATATAGAATTCACTTCAATCAAATCAATTGGATAATTAGTTTTTTGATACTGATTCTTTTAAACATTTTATTAGGCCGCCGTTTCATGAAACCAAAATGTTATCAATCTATCCCTACATCGCTCTTGATTTTTGTGCAAATTTTGAAATCAGCTATATAATATTATTAAATTTTTTACTTCCCGCTTATATGGAAAATATTGTAATTATAAAAAAAAATCACTCATTCAAGATTTTAGCTGATATTTGCGTTTTAGGATCCCAATCAATATGTCCACCCATTTCCGTCGATCTGTCGGCCTGCATGACATAATAAACGGAAGGTATGATATCTAGACGGTCTCAACTGTATTCGGTTCGCGCAGTGACGTCATTATGTGCGTAGATTTTTAATTTGCTTATGGAGATGCATGTCGTTTCTAGCGTTTAGACATTATATTACCATTATTTTTTACAATTAAAAATGTTTTTCTAACAAAACATTGACATATAACTCACTAAAATAAAAAACTTATGACATGGTAGTTATATATTTATTTAATAAAAATACAAAAAATACGCTAAAGAAAGAGTTAAGGTTGTATAAAATCCGACAGGGGAAGAGGTCTAGTTAAACAAAATGCAAGTATGATAGGGAATAAAACAACACACACACTAAACAAGTTTAACCTATATTATATATTTATGAGCACAAGCTGTCGTATATATTATATATTATATATATATATATAATAAATATATATATATATATATATATATATATATATTATATCATTTGGTCAATGACCCCCCAAAAATATTTCAAAAAATAAATTATTCGTTTGATCGTCCCTCCTAATAGTTGTAGTAAAACGCGAACCTTGGGAAAAGATAAATAGGCTACACTATAAGCCGCGCGCGGCGGTTCGAATAGTCTCGTTGCGTTCCTTAGGCATAATAAAATACGCTATACTAAGCTAGGCCTTGGCAGTCTGAATTGCCCTGATTACCTTAAAGCTTGACGAAAGTACCCGAAGATTTCACAGCTACCGAGCGGCAGCCGAACGTGATAGCAAATGCATAACCGCGATATGGGTCATCAGCCGGTCTCTTCTCATAATTCGATCGATCGGTCGCGGCATCACGTCGGCATGCGATAGTTCAGTTGTTCAAAGGTCGCGCAGTCGATATTCTAACTCGATATTGTTTCGGACGTTTTTAGTCGATGAAAATTGATTTATATACTTTATTTTGTAATATATATTTTTTTTATTTTTATGATCCATGTGTGAGTTGGAAATACACAGGAAATAAAATGTTGGTAGTGACTAGTGCAAAAAAATAAACAACTAAAAAGTGCTTACGAACTTAATTATGCAAAAATAACCAATTTCAAGGTGGTCTATGTTTGAGTTGTGAATGTAGAAGAAATAAAATGTCGGTAGTGCAAAAAATTAAACAACTAAAGAGTGCTAACGAACTTAATTTTGGGAAAATAACCGAATTCAAAGTAAGAGGTCGCGATTCGCCAGAACTTATCATACGACAAACTAATAAAGACAAAAATAAAGAGGTTCATCGAAACATTCGCAAAAGTATGTACGATTTAGCTAAATGGATATGTGGTTGTGAAGTTATTAACTCATTTTAGTGTCAAGTGTGTTTATTGTTTTCTAAGGACTGGTCGGACTCATAGTGTAAAACCGGTGTTAAAGACTTAAAACACTTAAAAGAAAAAAACATGCATTTTCTGCAGATCACATTAAATGTTCGGTGAACTATGCTACGGTCGGAAGTGTTAATATTCGCACTCGGAAGAGATTTTAATGAAAATGTATTCTAAAAATCGTTATATTTTAAACAAAATTATAGATTGTATAAAATTTTGTGGGTTATTCGAGTTGGCACTACGTGATGAAACGGCTTTGTCTGAAAATCCAGAGGTTTTTCGAGGGCTTATAAATTTTGTTGAGGACTTGGGCCAAGATAGACTATCCGCTTTGGCAATGTTAAGCATCGAGAAATATATAAATAAATATAAAAGGAATGTGCGTCCGATTTTAACGAACGTGTCATTCAGCATGTTTTCAATTCTAAAGAATGAAGAGTAGACCTGAATTTCAATAGAATTTAAAGCTCAATTTAAAGATAAGATATTTGTTTTTATTTTTAGTGTGCCTATTTTTAAATTTGTTATTGACCTCCCAATATAATTCATCACGAGCCGCCACTGCTTCCTTCGCTTTATTATATCATGGTTAGCCTGTGTGCGCGGTATAGTGTAAAAACTATCCGATTTACTTCAAATTTTGGGCAAAAATCGAGGTTCATGTGGGGGTGAAATAGTAACATCCATAAGCAAAAATCCTATATGCCGAAACACAATGGCAGTCTCACAAAAATAAAATAAGAAATAGAATAGATCTTAAATGTTCCAAAAAAATGTGACATAAGAATGTAAGGTGTTTAAGAGAAATAAACAGGTAAAATTCTAGTGCGAATCTTCTATGGTAAAACAAAATGGCTGCCTAATAAATTATTTAAATATTCGATAAAACATTATTTCTTGAAATAAAACCTCCTTTTTCGGAAGGAAAACAATAAATGATATAATAACTATATAATAACTAATTTTTATAGACTATATAAATGAAGATATAAAAAATAAATAATAAAATAAATTTAAATTAAATAAAAAAAATTGGTAACTTCTACCCACAGGTTCCCTCCTAGATAAGGTAATTGCATGCAGAAAACTCGAAAAAATTTGAAAGAAATTAAAGTTTATAGAATTTATGAAAAGTTTTATAATTATATGTAAACTGTGTTATCGTATAAACTGGCGTAATTTATTAGGATTCTATATTTTCTCCTATTGAATAAACTTTTTGTTTTAAATTTTGGTTTCTACATGCTCTAGTATGGAAGTGTGGTAGGCACATAACATAGCCTATAAAAGTATTTTTTGAAATAGTTTCAATAAAATTTTCGATTGATTAACTGTATGGAAATTGCTTTAGGTCATGGTGGTTTTTTTGTTAGTGGTTTGGGTTTGCCACTTTTAGTCTGTGTTGACAGATTCGGATGGCAGAACGTGCACACACACACACACACACACACACACACACACACACACACACACCTATAGAACCAATAGTAACAGTTGCTACCAATAGATCTTTTGTTTTAAAATTATGTATTAATTATTTCATTTTCAGGTATTTTATTTACAGTTGTAACCAACATTAGTAACATTTACCTTTATATCACAAAAATTACGATTAAAAATTTAAAGAATTAACTTTAAAAATAAAAAAACTACTTGTGTTTTCTTACATTTTTTTATCCAAAACACACTATCCATACGTATAATCTCAAGAAGCCAAAGTACAATAGTTTCTAGGATTTCGGATATGTATTAAACATAATAATAACAATCGGCATTCTGTTATAGCTTTAAAAATTTCATTTACAACAAATGTAGCTTAATCTATTGACAAGAACCTCTCTAGCTAATGTATAAGTTCGGTTGGAATCCCATTTAGATCTCACCCAAGTAAGCGTTAAATAAAATGTCCGGGCAAAGCAAAAAAATTAAATCTCTCTAAGCGGACACACAAAATAAATATCGGCCAACGGAATGACTTTTCCTTGCATTTGAATCTTTTGTGAGAAGTTAGCGAAAATCGGTCAGCTCCAACCGCCTGTATTGACATAGCTGAATCAAACCAATAAATAACATGGAAAATAGATGGACAGGGGTCGTTTTCCTTCTGTCTCCAATGGCGTGCGCCATTTATGTGCTTGTGTACCCATGTTTCAAACATCATTTAGAAGCTGATAGATTTTTTACCTATTATGTACTGGAAATATTAAATGTTTTGCTTATAGGTTATAAAAAAAGATTTTACAAAATGATAAGAAAACGAGATGAATGAAAACTATTACTCTAAAATATACATCATTTTTAAATAAATTAGCTTACAGTATTACATGTTTTAAAGATGAATTATCTTTACTTCAATAAAATAACTATTCCTAGCAAGATTAGATAGAGAAAAAATAATTTGTTTTACATTCGATTTTAGCTTACCTACGTAAGTAATACTGTCTCTTACATTTTGCCTAGACTCAAGGCACACAAATTGTCACCAATAATCTTGGGGCCATTTTTTACGTTCTAGGATTCATTTATGTTAATAATATTATCACGGCCTCTTTGAGCCGTGCTCTTACGGGTACCTAGCTCAGAAGGTTCTTGTAATGAATCTCGCAGTTTATAAATAACGATAGCTTTATAATCGATTGGCTTTTGTTCTTACACTTGGCTGTAGAGATTTAGTCTTAACATCCATTCCAAACTTTTGGGACATCAAGATAAACAATGCGTATAGAACCTTAAGAATAACTAATACTGACATTTTGAGAATAATATTCACTTATGGAGTTTTTAGCAACTTCAGTATCTACTTAAGGTAACGGGCTTAAGTTAGAATATATGGGGATTGGTACTAATCATCTCAGTTGGTTTTCTTTCAGTTAGGTTTTTCCTCAAATAGTTAGGGGTGGTTATTTGGGAGTCTATCCATGTCTGAAACCAATGGAAATCGTGACGCTATGTGTTGTAGAAAAATACAAATATTCACAAATTCAAGGTTAATAAGTTTAGTTTTGTTTTTTTATTTAAAATTTAGGGTTTAAATAATTAATTAACTTAATAGTTTGGGCAAAATATATGCCATTAAAAATATGTTGTAACTTAAATAATTAAAATATAAGTTATCTATCACACAAAACTTATAATATTGTTACGTAAATTTAATACTAATAGAGATTGTACAAACAAAATGTGTAAAATTTGTAGGTTAATTTTATTTAGCAGAAGATAAGGACTGAAAGGCATACAGGAAATAAATATTTACCCAAAAAGGCAACTAATGTATTAAATATTTTGAGTGACCGGTTTTTCTTATTAAAACGTGTATTAGGTAAATGAGTTTTATTACGTCTATACACTGCGATGCAATTATGTCTAACGTAACTGAGATACAAAACTAATTTTCTGATAAAATTCGTACAGGTCTCAGAATTCCACAATCTGATTATAATGTGAAGAATACAGGCTTGCCTAAAAAATCGTAGTAAACCAAAATACACTTTTTTTTTATAAAACGCTCTGTACAGGGTGTCCCATTTTGGGTACTTTTGCGGGGTCTCTCCGTTATTTTTATAGATAGAAAGTTGAAGTACCTTTCCAACTATATGGAAAAAATCTAAAATTTGTCAATTTTCAAGTCAGGCAATAAAAGTAATATCGAAAACTATAGAGCGAATTCCATCTTAAGTCTTCCGGCCAAACTATTTAAATCATTGATATACAATAATTTATTTAATCATGTAAAATTAGTTCTGTCTAGCCAACAGCACGGATTTTTTCCGTTACGCTCTACAATCTCTAACCTAACTTATATGAGTCAGTATTTAACCAATTCTATGGATAATAAACAACAGGTTGATGCTGTCTACATGGATCTAAGCAAGGCATTTGATCGTTTAAATCATTCCAAGCTAATTATAAAGCTTAGATTGTGTGGTTTGTCGGTTAACCTAATTAATTTATTTTCTACATATTTAAAGGATCGTGAAATGTACGTAAATGTTAATAATTTTAATTCTCAAGTATTTGGTAATAATTCAGGTCTTCCACAGGGAAGCAACTTGGGGCCGCTACTATTTTCAATTTATTTTAATGATGTGGTAGAATGTGTTAAGAATTCGGAGGTACTTCTATATGCTGACGACCTTAAGCTGTTCCGAATTGTATCATCACTTTCTGACTGCTCTTTGCTACAAAAGGACCTTGACACAATGGTGTTAATTGAATGATCTAAACTTTAATGTTTCAAAATGTAAAGTAGTGTCCTACTTTAAAGTTCGTTTACCATTACTTTATGAATATAAAATCGACTCAGATAGTGTTGGCCGTGTTACCGAAATTAAAGATTTGGGGGTATGGTTTGACGAGAAATTGTCTTTTTCTACGCATATAGATAATAAAGTTAGCAGCGCCTCTAAAGTGCTAGGATTTATATGCAGGAACACAAAGATGTTTGAATCGTGTCGGCCATTAGATATATTGTATTTTGCGTTAGTAAGGAGCAAACTTAAGTATGCTTCCGTAATTTGGAATCCTTTATATGTGAAATATGAATATAAATTGGAGAGTATTCAAAGTAGGTACCTTAAATGCAAGTATTTTAGAGAAACAGGTCAATATTTGTGGCATCAAAGAGAATTTTTATTGAATTATTATAGTGTAACCAACTAAAAAAATCGCAGATATATTGCATTCATTATGCACGTATATAATATGTTAAATAACAAAATTGATAATTCGGATATTCTTAATTTGATCAGATTACGAGTCCCTAGGTCCGCAAATATTAGACCGAAATGTGTGTTTTATTGTGATAAACCTAGAACTAACGTTTTAATGCAGTAAACATGTGCAACATATTTAATACATATTGTTCACAATTAGATATTTTTTGTACTCCTAAATTCAAATTTAAAAGAAAATTGGCTCAACTATTTGGAGACAGATTTGATTAATTTAGCTTTAAAACTAGATTATGTTATTTTATTTTATTTTAGGGTAGTGTAGTATTACATGTTCTATGAACATAATGCTATGATTGTTCTGTAAATGTTTATCGTTGAACAATAAATTATTCTTATTCTTATTCTTATTCTTGATGTTTTCGCGACAGTATGTTAGTTTTTCGTAAAACTAAAGATGCCGTTAACAAAATTTTCAGAGCCCTTTTAGTTTTTAAAATGGTGCATTTTCAGGCACCCCCGTATCTCAACTATCAGGTAACTTATCGAAAATGTGAAAACTGTTTTTTATATAACTTTTTCCGTAGAACTCAATTCTGCCTTCGGAAGTAGTAAACAGAGTCAGGTCAAAAAATTATCGGACCCTACTTTATTTTTTTAAATGGAACACCATGTATATTTATAGATTGTAAAATTTGTCTTTTTTTACCATTTCAATAATATGTAATAGTATACACTTTTTCTCAGAAACACGCAAATAAATTACAATTTTCTGAAATTAAATGCATGATTTAATAGTAGGCTATGGCTATTGTTTATGACAACAAACAAAAATACATGGATAATTTGTGCACGGATCATTTGTTCACCATCATCCTAAAACATAAAACAAAGAGAACAAGGAAAGAAAAGACATAGTTGTTTTGGGATACATAGAAGCAACACCTTCGTCCTCATGTAGAAAAAATGAGAGGGAAAAAACTGACGGTCAGAGGATCTTGAAGAAATATAGGTATCATCCATACAAATTTAATTGAGTGCAACATTTGCATCCAGGCAATGCCGAGCGCCGCGGCTGGGCACTGTTTTGCCAGTGGAATTTGCAACAAATCGATGCTAACGATTTATCTGGCAGACTTGGTTTCTGGTCAGACGAATGCTTTTTTTCAAGTGCGGGAATTTTTAATTGTCACAATACCAGGGACTGGCATAGTGAAAATCAGCATTTAATGTTTGAAAGGGCACAATAAGGAAGCTTTGGAGTTGGGGTTTCATGTTTTATTTTGGGCAGACATATAGTTTTTAGGATTTTTGAAGGAGGTCTTAGCACCAATTACCTACAGTAAGGTGCCCCAAATCACAACTCAAGGCTCTTAAGAGAGTTTCTTGACAATAACTTTCCTTAAAGATGAATAGGTACCCATGGACTTGTTAGATAAAGTATATAAAACAAGATATGACGGCATAGCAGAACTTCGAGAGACAATTCATTTAACCTTTCGAAATCTGCGATTGAGACCAATGGTTCTTCTTTACTCTATTCAAAGAATTACAAAAATGTGCCAATTTTGCATTCGAGAAAATGGTCGTCAATTTAAACACCGTCTTTAAAAATTTGTTTGTTTTTAATAATGTTATTTTTTTGTGTTTGTTATATTGTTACTTTATGCTTTAAAACTGTTGTTACAAACTTACTGTTATTAAAAAACTCTATGGGATACCTATACACAGGGTATCCAATTCTTGATTAGCAATACGTAACTTTCAATTGTTTATTATTGTTATTCATGGCCTACTATTAAATTATGCATTTAATTTCAGAAAAATGTCATTTATGTGCGTGTTTCTAAGAAAAACTGCATACTATTATATATTTTTAAAAACGTAAAAATAAAACAAATTGTATAGTCTATAAATATACAGGGTGTTTCGTTTAAAAAAATAAAGTAGGGTCCGATACTTCTTTGACCTGACCCTGTATACTAATTCCGAAGGCGGAATTTAATTCTACGGGAAAAGTTATATAAGAAACAGTTTTCACACGATAAGATCTGATAGTTGAGATACGAAGGGTGCCTAAAAATGCAAAATATTCAATTTAGCCCTGTGTCTTAAACACTAAAAGAGCTATGATAATTTTGTTACCGGCATCTTTAGTTTAACGAAAAAGTAGCACATCGTCGCAAAAACCACAACTTTCTATATAAAATTTACGGAGATACCCCGCAAAAGTACACAAAATGGGACACCCTGCACAAGGCTCATCTGATACTGCCTATACCTATATTTAGTTATATGAAAAATATTTGCATTTCTAAATTAAATTAAATCAGACAATTATTGCCAAAGCTAGTCGTGATAGAAAAAGAAGTTTCTGAATAAACTTGTAAAGTTCTCAGAATTCCACAATCTTCCACAATAATTTGAAGCATACGTAGTTGCTTAAAAAGTTGCAGTGGTTCATATCAAACTCTTTTTTAATACCCTGTATATTATTTCCACCGTTTGGAAAATATTGTTATTTAAAAATAAAATTAATTCAAAAATTTTATTTTAGATTACTAGTGCAGGTATGATATTATGATATTTTCATTGTATCATTTTATATTCTACATTACCGAAACAGAACGTATAATGTTTGTTATGATGAGGGGTTTTGGGAACCCTGAAAGGGCATACGAGGAAACTCGTCAAATATTTGATGAACCTTTTCCTAACTGAATCGCAACATTTAAATCTATTCTACACAGAACTGTTCTAAAATTGAGTTTGAGTTTCAAAGACCGGAATAGATCATGAAGATTATAGGTAGCAACCAACGATGACAAAAGCTTTGAGATTCTTCTAAAAGATATAGAAAATCCTAATATTTTTTCTGAAGTTGTGAACTTAAAAATCGGTCATTTTGTTTTCGGTACTTCCGGTTGTCAAAATGGATTGATATACTTTAAAATAAACTTTTATGTAAAAGAAATTATTAAGTGAAAACTGCACTTCGATAGCTATTTCCGTTTTTGAGATGCTAAGATATAAATGGATTTGTCAGAATATGGATAGCCAGCCTGTGTATACAGAGTGTTGCAAATTTGAAGGGATAGCTTTGGCATCTCAAAGACCGTAAGAGGTACGTGGTGAAAATCGCACTCCGATAGCTATTTCTATTTTTGAGATGTTCAAGATATAAATATTTTTGTGTTAGAATCAAAGTCAAAGTCAAAGTTGTGTAATTTATTGTCGAATAATATGCCGTTGATAAATTTGAAACATTCCTAGTACTTCCGAAGATATTCGTAAGAGAACGAAAATCGTCATTTTCCTTTTTGTTCTTTTTAGGCTGCATTTGAAGAGATATTACAAAATAAATCTTACGTCTTTATATAAACTTTATCTCCTCCAAGATGGCAATTAGATTTAAAAATCCGACGATTCGTCTTCGAGGCCTCATTATCAACTTATTTTTTATTTTTTATTTTCTTATTTCATTTTTAATAAGGGTTCGACCTGCCAAAACCAACGATGCATCACATTTAATGTTTGAACAGAAGATTTAAAATTTTCCCATATGAGATAATGTGTTAGAAAGGAAAATTTGAAATTTATTGATAATTTGAAAAATTCTAAATGTATGGGCGCATTACATCGTTGGTTTTGACAGATTAAGGACTTATTGAAAATGAAATAAAAAATCCAAGCCCGTATTTAAAAAAAAATAAAGTTTATGATGAGACTTCGAAATGACGATTTTTCGGTTTTTTTTCAGGATATCTTTGGAAGTAGTCGGAATTTTCCAAGTTTGTCAACGGCATATTAAATTGTATAATTTTGCCTTGATTTAGCCAATCTCGTATCTCTTACGATTCTTGAGATGCCAGTTTGAATTAGTAACACCCTGTGTGCGTCGAATACAAAACCAAAAAAAAACATCCTTAATAATTCCAAAAAAAATCATATAACCCAAAACAGAAAAACAAAAATAGATTTAACCCACTAAAGTTAAATATGATTGTTTTGACATGCTCAACAGTGAAATCGCCCATTGGCATGCAAACCTAGGCGGGAAAAAAAGCAGTTCACAGAAAAAAATATTAGCGATTTTTTTCAAGAAATTATTTATCTTAGATTCTTATTGAGCATATTCAAGAATCGCTTTATATTAAATTTCAAGTAAATATTTCTTTGACTTTCGGAGTTACGAGCTTACAAAAAAAACAAAAATGCAAAATTCTCGTAAACCACCGCTTTTATCAAAAAATACTCTTTTACATTCTTTATCATCCATACCAAGTTTCAAGAAGGGTTCTTGGTGATGTTGAATATGATTCTAAGATCAAAATTTCTATGAAAAAATTGCTAACATTTTTTTTTCCAAAAAATCGCCTTCCTAAGCTAACCAGCGATTTTAAAGTTGAGTGTGTCAAAACAATCGGATTTAAAATTCGTATAAAGCACCCCCAAAGGTTTAAACTAATCTAGTAAATAATTTCGGAGATACAAATAAAAGTAAGATTTAACAAATTTCCACTGGATCCATTGCATATGAACATATGCAATGCATTTTTCTGAAAATATGGTGAACGCAATATACTGTCTACATTATGTATGGTTAACAATAAAATGGCGTCATTCCGCTATTTTCAAAATTTTGTCAATATGTGTGCTGTAGCACCACTCCTGAGAATTTTCTAAAAATGTCATCTAAATTATTCAAACCATCGCAAAATAATCGAAATACAAATATAAAACAAATCATATGGTCAAATTGATAACCTTGTCTTTTTTAAGTCGGTTAAAAATACTTCTCAACAAGGGAGTGAAAGCGAGAGTGTATATTTCAATAGCACTAAGGTTTGTAAATACCATAATGTATTCAAAAACTAATTATTTATATTTAAATTTACAAATGATTTAAAACGATACAAGAGTGACACGTTAAATATTTGCTCAGTTTGAAACATTCTGTACACTACCATATGTATTGTTAGGTGCTCAGAATGATCTCCTTAGATATGGATTTGAGGAGAGAACGTTGACTGCATTTTCAATATTTGACTATTGAATTTAAATATGGTGTGGCTCTCAACATAAAAGCCAAGAAATAATAATTAAAAGAATGGCTATGGCCATTTTAGGATTTAATTTAATGATTTAATTTATAAAAACCGGAACATGTTTATATATTTAGAATCGTCTTATTGAGCTCCTAAGTTTGATACCTTTCCCGAGAAATTATAAAAATAATTAATTTTTGTGAGACAAAATAGTACACTATTTTCGCAATTTTGATTGCGAAGTCTATTGATGCGTCATTCATGAAAAATTAGTTCAGACGTTTAGCCTTTAGGTCGTAACAGACCATCTATTTCCTATAAAATAATAATGGCAAATTAAACAAACTCATCGATAAAAAGTAAAACAAAAACCACATAATGAAGAGTGCTAAGTCTGAGTTAAACTCTGTCTCTGAGATTTCCAGAAATGAAGTTCACACAATCAGGATGAGTAAAAAACTAAAAAAAATTAACTAGCGCACCTCAGTATATAGGTAAAGGCCAGTTGGCCCAGCTATTTATGTGCGTTGGGGAGGAGAGAACATTATATTGGTCCATTTCTCATTTTGTCTATAACATTTTTTAAGGAATATGCTTTATAACTTTTCCTAGAGTTAGAAATGGAGTCTTTCAGACTTTTTCATATACACTATTACTATTGGTTAGGTATATGTGAAATTTCAACTTTATATCTCTTCTAAAAGTTGATTTTGTTTACCGGACAAACATAAAGATATCAAAAAGACTCAAAGTCTCGGTCTCAGTAAATTATAATTTTACATTTTACGATAAACATGACACGTGTTTCGCCTTTTCGAGCATCATGAAACAACAGAGAGAACCTTAGTAAATAATCACACTCACAAATCCTAAAACAATAACATTGAAATAGAATAAAACTCACTAAAGCACAACAAAACAAGCAACTACTTATACATATTTGATTGACACTAAAATGAGGTTAAGTCTCACGTGAGTAAACAATACAGAATATTAAAAAAGTATTAAAAAAGATTCATGTTTTCTGCTGGGATCGAATGTGGACCGCCTGAGAGGAAACCAACTTTGAAAATAATTCTGTTAAAGTTTGTTAGGTTAGTTGTGCTGGCGTTGTCAATCAACATGCAACCGAGTTATTAATAATAGGAGAAATTCGAAAGTTTAATTTTGCTGTTAACGTATTAATAAAAACAGCTGAATTAAAATAATTGTTGAAAGTGTCCTTCTTCTTCTTCTTGAATGCACAAGTCTACACGTCTCTTTACGCTATTAAGGCCATTTTCGAGATTTCTGGTGTTTGCAGATGCACATATTATTTGTTCCATTTCTTGCAAATTGTTTACGGGAGTTTTAATATTTTGTTTTAGATAAGAAAAGACAAAATAGTCTACGACAGTTAAAAAAGGTGTCCTTGGGAGAGACTAGGGGTTCGCGAGACCGAAACCGAGACTGAATCAGTTTCGGTCTCGGTCTCGGAAAATGTTTACGGTCTCGGCATCGGTCTCGAGACCTACTTAGTTTCGGTATCGGTCTCAAAAGTCTCGGTGGTCTCGAAAACAACATTTTAAAAATAATAATTCTTCGCCGAGATGATATTTAGACAAAAGTACATGAAAGCCTTCGTTCGAAACCCAGAGTTTTTCCAATCTTAAAAATTTAATGTAAAAAAACTCAATGTTTGAACATTTCAGTAAAGTAGAAAAAATGTAGGTATATTTATATAAAAATTTATTCCAAAAATCTATAATTTGAAATGATGTTGCCAACAGATGGAATCATTAAATGCAGATATACGGAGTATAGTAGGTGTATCAAAATAAATATCACATCTCCGTTGTTCTTTGGACATCAACAGAAAGGCCACACGTCACTAGAGTTACTTAAACAACCATCCACAGAACAATAATTATTTGACACTTCGAAAGATATACAAATGAAATAAGATATAGTAAACATAAGATAAGGACATACTGTATAATGCTGCCGAACTCATGCAAGCAACGTGTTGGGCATTCTAGGGACAGGCGTTATAATTCAATAGGTAGAAAACGATCGATGGCCAAGTAAAGCACCCTTAGGTATTCTGTAAACTTTGCTATTTTGAACCAAACTTTTATTACTTTGATGCGTATTTACTTTCTTAACCATGACCGTTCTTAGGGGTCTGCACGTTGTGCTTGCACAAAGGCGGCTATGGTTCATAATACTACTTGTGAATCAATTATTATTCTTCTTTGGTAAATTAACTATAAATTTTAAAAGTGGAGTAGATTTTAAAAGTAAATTTATTTATTAAACGAATATCTACTTGTTCAATTTTTCGCCTCGGTGAAACTTTTCCTTTTAGTAAAGCATACTATCACTTTTTTTAAATTATCCGATTTAGATTCATAAGCTAATATAAACATATTTATAGTCTAAAACCTTGTTTGAAATAAACATTTTCTAGGTAAATGTCATTTCCCCCCCTCCCCAATGGCGCCCACGTAACTATCAATGAGCAGGAGTGCGCAATACGCTTTGTTCTACTTGCCGTGGTGGCTCTTGTGTAATGCCGGAATTACCATACAGCAAGGAGGAGTGCGGGGAACTGGCCGAAAAATCTGTAATTAATTATTTTCTGGCCCTGTTACATTTGTTTGTATTGAGGTGATAAATAATAAAAAAATGACCTTTTTTTAGTCATCAATTAGTTCCGGAACGTGCATATAGTGCCCTTTGTCGAAACCTACATAGAGGCTCAAAATTTGTAGTTATGCTACTGTTATAGAATTAGAATTTCCTTTACCCAGAACTTCCTTCGATATAAATATTTCTTATTATTAGGAATGGTGACGTGTGATCCAATTTAGGTCGACATATAATCATTTAGTTATACATATATTCTCTTTTCAAAATGTTTATTGGGCACCATTTTGTTAAAGCACTTGGATTCGTACCAATATTTATTTTACCTATGTGACACACTTCATTTTTGGTCCTAACTTAGAAAAAAATTAAACAAATAGCTTTTTGCACTGATTTCATTGATACGACATTTTGTTCCGTCTTGTTAAATTCTTATCATAATACCATCCCTATATCACATCAAATATTTGTAATGTGAAGTTGTCAGTTGAATAAGAATATTTCCAAGATGATTTTTTAAACATTTTATTTGGCTGCCGTTTTGTTCCACCATTCTGAATTATTGAAATCTCAATTGTATCAGTTTTTCTTTATATCACGCTTAATTCGTGCACAAAATTATAAAACACTCTAATAAGTGGTTTTTAACGCTGATTTTCTAAATATTTTTTTATGCTGCCATTTTCTTTGGTTATTTTAGATTTATACCAAAATATTTCATGTAACACCTTATTTTATGCAAAAGTTAAGGTAGGTTGGATAATTAGTTTTATAATCATATATTTTTAATATTTTTGTAACAGTTCATTAGGTTGGCCGCCATATAAGACTTTTACCACAATATTACCAGGCGGTTTTCATATTGTACTTAATTGTTGAGCAAAATTTAAAATAATGTGTTTGTATATTTTTACTTTTTTATATCTTTTCTTGTGTTAAAAGAGATTTTAAGAGAATTTTTTGGTCAATGGCTTACAAAAATAAAAATCAAAAACCCGATTTCTAGATTTTCCGAAATTCCACACTTAGGAGAGCAAAATGTGTTTTTATTTTTTTTTACAGCACCCATATAGTCAAATAAATGTGAATGATTTCTTTATTGGGCGCTTTTAAATAAAATTGTGCTAAAACATAATTTTTGAAAATTCCGTTCCTAAATATCTTTCCAACTAAGTGTGATTTTAAGACCATTCATTTGTCAATGGCATTTAAAACTAATTATTCAGAAACAATTTGGTACTTTTCGAAATTCCACCTTTAAGTAAGCAAAAAATCAATTTATCCTTTTTACAATGCCTTTGTAGTGAATTAGACAATAAGATTATTACGTCAATAGATTTTTCGAAAGTTGACCCCGAGGTTGACCCTTAAGGTGATAAAAAATTCAGTACATTTCTTATAATATCTCCTTAACTAAGAGAGAGACGGCCTTTTGAAATTCTTGCTACTCATATAATAGCTGATTTGGGCCTATGCTTTTAAAATATTTTCAGCAACGTAGGTGTCGCCACTTCTTCAAAAAACCGATGGGAACACCGGCGTTTTAAATGAAACACTTTTTTATACTTTAAGGTCTTCTGAAGCTATTTGTACTTCTGAGCAACTTTTCTGAATACTTCCCCATACCTATATGTATCCGTTACTCTGAAATTACTTAATTTTCAATGTTTTTTCGGAAAACAGAACTCCAAATAAATCTGAAATTCTCACAACTCTAAAACGCATTTAAGTTAATATTTAGACTACAGTTACAGTTAGATCAATGCCTTTAGTATATTTTCATACTGTCCTTGTAGAATTTTTGTAATTCTTTGCATTTATTTTAAAATTAAGAACAAAACACTGAGCACTAATACGTGTTAAATCGAACTGTTAAAATGTTTAAATATACGCAGGCTGACATACTAAAATACTCATATCATGCTCACCCAGGGACGAAGATAAGGGGGGGACGATGGGGAGCGTTGGTAAAGTCTTTAAAATGATCAAGGACGAAATTATACAGGCCTTTATTTAAACTGCTTTCCTTTTTTTATTAGTCATCAATTTTTTTTTATGTCATTAAATAATATTGGCCAAATTAAGAAAATCTCCCCCCCAATATTTACACTTGTATCCGTCCCTGAGATCATCTATTTTCAAAAAAAGTTCATTTACAGATTTTAGATCACTGGGGAGACAACGGTGTCCCGACCTCCTGAACAATACGAAACCTAAAAAGATATCATGATATTTCTCTGATATTTTACATTTCTTAAAATATCAAGGGCTCCCAGGGGGGTCCAGGCCCTTGGACTCCTCCCTAAATACACCTCTGCAATATATTATAAGCAATTCCAAACATTATTCTTTACATTAAAATATAACATATAAATAAGTGTATAAAGTCGATAAAGCCTTCAATAAAAACAAATAACCAGATAATTTGAAGGTCCACGTTACAATCCCCAATTTCAATAGTTTGTCCGAAAATTTCTCGCCAGGAGGTAATTCATACAGGTAGTTCTAGGAATAAAAGATCATATAAGCGTTTAACCGAAATGTATCGTTTTCGAGATACAGGGTTTTTTTTCATGTACACTGTGTGCCAAATTAAGTTGGACACTACTTTGACGTGTTATAACTTTTTTATTTGTTTATGGCTTTTAATGAGTTTTGGATATGCTTGGCATTGATATGTTTTAAAACTCGTGCTAAAACTGTAATTAGAAACATTGGATAGGACCGGATTTATAAAAAGGAATCCAAAATGGTGCATTTAAACTCGTTGCAAAAAATATGAGTTTGACTTAGGATAAATATTGCACTATTTTTAAATAGTGTAATGAACGGAAATGCTCTGCCAATAATTTCATTTTTAAATAAAACATATGACATAATTATTAACATTTTTGTCTTTTGACGTTTGCTGAAAGTGTCCCTCTGCACAATTCAGGGTTTTACTTGATATATAACAATTTTAAGTGCGCATTTCTCGGTGATCAATTTTATGTAGAAAAGTTTAGATACACATGTATTCTAAAAGGTCTAGTTTTTAAGATACAGGGTGTCAACATTATCTTGGGCAAAATCGGTATTTTATTATTATTTTAAAGATCCTTTTTGCCGATTCCGTCTGAGTTTACTATTGTTGTTTGTTATTATAATTCTCGCGAACCCCTAGGAGAGACTAGACTTCTGGCATTCAAACCCCGATTTTATGAAGATAAAGAAACTCGACAAATATATGTGGATTATCAGTGCCTCACATTTTCATATTTTGAAAATCAATTTATTCCGAAAGATGAAACTATTCTTCATCAGATAAAATGTTAAGTTTAGCACATCATCATAATTTATTATTGACAAACCACTGGCAGTACGCAAGTTGGGGTGATCTACCGGGAAAAGAGCTCGATATGATTGCATCTTATATGGGTGCATATTTAAGTATTTCTTGACAATTATTATTTGGCATATTACATAAGAAAATCCATTTCCTTGAGTCAACCCATTTTTAACAACTAAGTTCACGTAAGTGTTTTGCACTGCAGTAAAAACTAAAGAATGTCCGATGATTTTCACTTTGAGATCTCTTTAAGTAATATTTTAAGTGAGAACGTCAGTATGACAATTAACCTAACAAACTTTGACAGAATTATGTTTGACGTACGTTTTTAGTTTCATAGCCACGCTTGATCAAGATAATTTTTGATGTATCGGTACCTCAAGTTAACCCTTACTTAAAAAAAGCAAGTCTCCCATTTCTTAATAAAAACTTTAGAAATTTAAACCCGTGAAACGTCTGTCCTTTTGAAAAATATCTCGATTTTATCTTATTACATTAACTACCTACCACATTACCGAACTGTCACGTCAAGATGGATTACTCTGACAATCAAGGAACCGTCTTATCTTTACCGCCTCAAGTTGACTACCCCATAATTAGGGCATTTATATAAAATGGAAACGGCGTGCAGAAAAGGGTTTTTATCAGGAAATCACTCTTTCTTACCTGCGTGGTCTGCAGTAATGGCTCATTTTATTAATGGTTAAATTTTGCTTTATGCGTTAATATGGAAAATACAAAAAGATTTAACAGAGTTACGATCTGATAAAAACAACAATGGCGAAAAATTATGTCTGGCACTAAATGTGATAAAATGGAAAGTTTATTAAGCGTTGTAAAACAATTAATGTAAGCTTATCGAATTGTAAGGCTTAAAAGTGTGCTAAGAAATATATTCATAAAAATTATATATGTATATTGTGGGTCTTTAAGCACCTTTATTATGTATATTATTTTTTATCAGATGCATGTTATTAAAAAAAATTATAAATATTTTCAGTTGCATTATTTACACGTCAACTAACCTTTGAAATACTACTAAATCCCTCTACATATTATTTTGAACAATAGATTTGGTTGTAAGTGTAATTTTTAATGTGTTGCGTAAATATAAGCATATGTTGCAAAGTGTGCCGGGTGTTATATTAAGAATGATCTCCGTCCATAAATCAAAGATCCCTGGAAATTATTTTCAAACTCGAAAAATGGCCGATTTTTTTTAATTAAGTTTTGTTAAACATACAAGCATTGTATTCTTCAGGCAATTATTCCAATTTTTGCTATTGATCATTTCTTTATATTTTCAATAATAAAGTGGTGGGGGAAGGTCACATTTTTATCTTTCAAACGTATATATATGTATATATATATATATATATATATATATATATATATATATATATGTATATGTTTTGGAAGAACCGTTTACATTGAACTTTTTTTCTATTTCTCTTCTACGATAAATTTAAAATGCTTTAATATATTGATTTGAATTTAGGTGTATGAACTGTATCAATATAATATTGGACTTGCAACCTAGAAGGGGGGTGGATTAATTTTCTCAACAGCCAATTTTGATTGTCGGGGAAAAGGGGTTAAAAATGGTTTTGATGGTTTTAAGGAGCACACCGTTCAAGTTTCCTATTCATTTTACTTTTTAACAATTTTTTTTGCTGATTTTTTATATAGATGGCGTTTATATATAATAGTAGTTATTGTAGTTCGTGGCAAATTTTGCACACAATAAACTGTAGTCCTTATCTATTATAATATAATTAAATAAAAAAAAAACATTCAAAGTAAAGAAAACATTTTATTCTATTCACTTTTCGAAGTGGCATTAAACATATAAAAATTCTAAATGGACATGATTTGAGGTATTAAGTACTGAAGTACTCAATATATAAATATCGTTTTGGTGATGCTGTTTGTAATTATGTAAGTTTTAATTTGACGCTAACGCCAATATCAAAAAGCCATGTTTTCAAGTTAGAATAAAACGTTATTTTTCAGTTTGTTTCAGTGTTTCTTTTTCGAAGTCGTTTTAATTTTTTTATAAAATTTTTCATCTGATTGGTGAGATAGGAAAACCAGCACGCATTAAATGTAGTATTCTCTTTCTCTTGCGAAAAATTTAAAAGAGAAGTGTCACTAAGCATCATATTATGAAACTGTTTACTTAACGTAGGTTGCAGTAATTTGGTTTGTTTCAATGTGTTGCTGTCACTTGCATCAAATCGGTTTTAACTTCATTTATCTCAAGAAGACCTAATCGAAAAAGACCACGTTCCAGATTTCAGGATATGACGCACATGGGTGCAATTTAGTATAGGTTCCTACCTATCGATCAAGATAAGCCTGCCAAATTCCAGTAAACATTTTTTGAAAAATATATTTCTCCTATACACACATATGTGTAATTAACTAAAACTTCTATAAAAATAGTTTTATAACAAACTGCTTTTTTTTAAAAAACCTGTAAAGCTAGTGAACTGATTTTTTTTTAGTGTATACAGAGTGGGACGAAAACGAGAGGAAATTCAGAGTTATGTTTTTTTAATGGTACACATGTATGTACCTATATATACATCGAATAGATCTCTTCTTGCTGATTATAAATATAAATATATATTTTTGTTTGAATTTTACAAAAATCCTACCTGTAGTTTCGCTTTTTTTTAACTGAACCTGTAGCCGTAGGGCTGTTATTTCCCGAAGGACCATAAAATTTCCATAGGAAAAAAGGAAAATCTAGATTTTTGAGTGAAAACTAGCAATTAATCGCAGACGTAAAATGAATAGCACTCGCCAGTATTTTGACGCGGAATTGCTTCGAGATACCATCCTGGAGTTTTACTATTCAAAAAATGTGCGTATTTTCGCGCGTATATTAAAATTAAAAAACAATATTAAATCATATAGTCTGATTAGACGTTAACGAGTAAAAATACCCAAATTGAAATAAAAAATATTTTGAATATATCCAACAGTAATGTAATGATTTTATTAGTTGTCGCTAGACGGCGTTTTTTCGTAATTCTTCAAATAACACGAATTTTCTCAAAAAAATCAAATGATATGATATGACTTTTCTGGCATAATTTAATTTAAGAATATAAAAGGTAACGAATAGTCAAATAAAAAATTCAAATTCGTATTTAAATTTAAAAAGTTGATGATGGTCGCTTGAATCCGAAACGTCGAATTGAATTTTTTTTTTAATTGAAATACGGACCTGGATGTTTTACTTCATTATTCGATACCTTTTATAATATTCAATTAAATTATGACAATAAAGTTATACCATACCATTTGTTTTTTTTGAGAAAATCCGTATTATTTGTAAAAATACGGAAAAACGCTACCAAGTGACTACAGATATAATCATTATCGTATATTTAATAGATCTACGTGAAGAGCAATAAAAGCGCTTCTTTCTTACATCAAGTTCAATGTAATTGGTTCATCCAAAACAGAGATATAAACGTTTGAAAAATGATAAATAGCCAGAAGTTGCATAATTGCCTGAAGAATACAATGCTTGTATTTTCGACAAGCCTTAATTAGGAAAATTCAAGAGAAAATCCGCATTTCCACTTTTGAGTTGCTGTTATGCCCCCTGGCGGTCATTTTTCGAACTTAAAAATCATCAAGTACTATAACTGGAGGCACGCATCTTCGAGCATAAAGTCGAATGCAGTCTTGCCAGGTCCTTTACGGTCCAAAGATCACCAACATTATGAATCAAATCAGAAAACTCAGTGAATACCAAAATGATGTGTGATTCTTTTATCGAGCTACTAAATCTCGATGGGCTATTTACAAATATACAGAGAGAAAGCAAATAGTTTTTTTTATTATATTACGCAATATTATTAAGCTAGCCACTTAATATTATTTTTTATATTAATTGCCGAGGGACTAAATAAGAAAATTCGCTAAATATGTTTTTGGTTAAAATTTTTTGGTTGGCGAAAACAAAAATACACAAAATAGCAAGCGCCTTAATAAAGTCGGAAGGCGGTTCGAATCAGTGGAACACTCAGGATATGTTCTGTTTATACAGCCACTTAATGAAAGTAAGATTTTTTTATCAATGACCAAAAATTATGAGCTCCGCTTGGCCTAAAAATCTAACCACTTATACAGAGTCATTTATTTAAATGCGTCCATCCCTGTGCAAAGAAAACTTGTTTTTTTTTGTATTGTGATAAAAAAAATATTATTTTGCAAAAATATTATAGACTTTTTTTAAAAACACAAGATAATTAGTTATTACTTCTCTCGTGAGATTTTTTCAGATCTTTAGGTTTAAGGGTCCCTAGATGCCGGAAAACATGTTTTCTCAATTCCGTCTGCCTGTAGGTATGTCTGTCCATCAGTCTGTCTGTTCGCGGCATAGCTAAAAAATTATTTATCCGATTTCTTCAAATTTCAGTCTAAAATTAAGGTCCATGCATGCAAAAAATACAGGCTATATATATATATATATATATATATATATATATATATATATATATATATATATATATATATATATATATATATATATATATATATATATATATATATATATATATATATATATATATATATATATATATATATATATATTATATATATATATATATATATATATATATATATATATATATATATATATATATTATATATAAATATATTATATACATATATATATATATATATATATATATATATATATATATGTATAGCCTGTATTTATATAGTTTATATATAAATATTTGACCGATTTTTATATATCAAATTTTGTTTTATAATAATTAATAAAAAATGTACTTACTTTAAACACGCTTTAAAATTGGAACAAGTATTCTATAATTATTTATTTATTGCCTACAAAATTACAAATGTACTAAAAAAGTAAGCAAAAAAATGGTGTCAAATCTACAAAAAAAATTTTAAATTAAAATTCATTGCCTAATATCCAGGAGCCAGTGGCAAAAGCTCTGAGAATTGGTATAAGGAATGTACAGAAACTTGTGCATAAAAAAAACATAATTTAATTCCGAAGAAGATTAAAAAATGTACACGAAAAAATCCAAAGGCAAAAGACTTAAGTTACAATGCAAAAATGGATATTCATAATGCAATATATGATTTATACACGTCAAAGACTAATATAATCCTTCAGAAACTTTTTAATATTGTAGACTAAAAACTATCATCATCACTTAAAAGGTCTTTATCTTCTGAGTCGTCGTCAAATGGCGCAATGATCAGTAGTGCTATTTCGACATCTAGAACTCGTTCTCGATTCTACCAATCCCATATTAATTTCTCCGTATGTTCCACAGAATTCTTCCAGTACCCCTGCGTAGTATAATTTAATGAATCTTGCCAAACAAATTGCACTTCATCTGATGTAAGACCATAGTTCACGTGTTTTTCGTAATATGATTTTGCCCCAGCCCATATTAATTCTATTGCGTTAAACTGGCAATGGTATGGCAGCAGTCGTAAAACCTCATGTCCATGTTCCCGTAATATTTCATCTACGGCATATATTGTTGTTTTTTTAATAGATTTTGCCATTAAAAGAAGTTCTAGTTTCAGCATATTGGGTAAAGGATTTTGTTTTCGTTTTATTAGCCAGTCATAAATATCATTTTTCTTCCAGAATGAAGTAGGTTGTTTATTTAAGACTCTTGGATGATAAGATTCAATGTCCAGAATGATTAAAGATGGAGCATCTAAATTTGTTTTTAGTTGTTCTTTTAACCACTTTTCAAACAGTTCACAAATCATACTTTTGGATGTTGAAGAAAAGAGTAAACTTGTACCTGGGAGAAATCCTGTTTTACAGACTCGTCCTGCCAAGATTTCAAACCACTTCCATTAGAAAACATCCAAGTCTCGTCTAAAAATACCACTTTTCTAAATTAATTAACATTCTCCGTGTATTTCTTTAAAAACTGGATACGCTGACTTGCTATATGTGGCAACTCGCATAAAAATCTTCGATTACAGTCCTTTTTATATTGAAAACCCAACATTTTTATTAATTTTGACAACGAATTTAGTCCAATTTCTAATATGCCTCGATTTTTTAAAGATTCTTCTAAAACTTGAATGGTTATATTAGTTTTTGATGTGTATAAATTGTAAATTGCATTACGAACATCCATTTTTACATTGTCACTTAAATCTTCTGTCATTGGCTTTTTTCGTGTACATTTCTTAATCTTCTTCGGTAGTAAATTATCCTTTTTTCGTGCACAATTTTCTGCACAGTCCTTATACCGATTCCCAGAGCTTTTGCTACTGTCTCCTGGATATTGGCCGGTGAATTTTCATTTTCGTAATATTTTATTAGATTTAATACCATTTTTTTCGCCTGTGGATGCAAAAAACCCGAAAATTGTTTTCTATTACTCATTTTATCACTGACATGTCAATCCGACTTTGAAGTGACATCGCTCAAAGATTTTTGCAACTGCTGGTATTTATATGCTTATTTTTTTTTCATATGAAAATATCATAAGTCTATCTAATTCATCTTCCGAATTTTATGCGGAGGATATGATTACACGTAATAAAATAAAAACAAACTTAAAAAGTTTGTCGTTGATAAATCGTATGACCCGCACGATAACACTGCTTTTGACTATAGCTAGTAATTTGACGAGTGGCTTGAGAAAAGGAGACCATGCGTTGTCATCAGGTAGCTGCTGTGTAATACAATAACTTCTGTGGCAGGACTACCGCTTTCTCTCTAAATACCAAGAAGTTCCAATGCTTGTTTGGATAACTGTAAATGGTCCACGAAATCTAAGACACAGCGCTTTGTAAGGGAGGGCGTGGAGTCATTAACGCAACTTATACGTTGTCCTTAGGCCTCGAAGTTTCGTGGTCTGCTTAAACATAAAAAACGCGCTTAAGGTACGGTGTCTTTGCTCATAATTTGCCCCTCCCAGTTTTGGTTTAACTGTAAAAAATACACAAGATGTTAAAAGGTTAAAAGTTGTAGGGTTTTTATATAGCTTATCGAGAATTATTATTTTTCTATGTTGACTGTCTCAAAAATGTGTAACAGACCCAAGATATAGACAAGATGAAGAAATTCCACAAATATATGTGGAATATTAGTGCTCCACATTTTCTTATTTTGAAAATTCATTTATTCCGAAAGAGATAACTATTCTTCATCAGATAAAATGTTAAGTTTAGCAGATCATCATAATTTATTATTGCCAAACCAGTGGCAGCACGTAAGTCTTTTGGGGTGATCTGCAGGAAAATAGCTTATGGTTGTTCCTAAGAAAGTCCATTTTCATGATGCAAAATTTTTTTTAAGAACTTCTTCTGCAGGAACTGCAAGACTAGCAGCACTTTTTCTCTGAATCACAGATCCAGTGTAACGAAATATGATAACTTTTGAATATTAAATATAAAGTTTACCTTCTTTCCACTATTTTAACAGAAAAAATTAAGTAGATGAACCATTGTTTCCATTAAAAAAAAGTTCGACATTTTCTCTGCATTTCGATACGCAAACTCTTTATTTCCAAACTTAAATTATAGTAAGCATCTTGAATAGTATTTTACAAGAAGTGGCGCATTACGCGCGCTTTCGTTACAGCAAACCTAACCAATCATAGCCTAATAGAACAAATACTTTTAATGATATTCAAATAAAACTCACAACAACAGAAAAAGAGTCGGTAATTTTTTACTTTAACACCATAGTCGATTTTGATGATTTTTTGTATATAGGTTGATTTTGGGGTCCTTATCATGAATCCGATGCCATAATCATAAATAAGGCGTCAAACTAAAACTACACTAAAATAAATGAAAAGAATACGTAGCAAAAATAAACCACGACCAAAAAAAAGTCATTACTTTATTATACACCACGACAAAAAAGACGTCTTTACGTCTGGCCAACAAAATTGGGTATTTTTGAATACAGTTTTTTTTTTGGTCACACTGTTCACCAAAAGGCAGGGGGCGCCGAAAGCAAATTAACACATATTTTCTCAAAAAAATCAAATAGTATGATATGAATTTTTTGTCATTATTTAATTTAAGATTATAAAAGGTATCGAATAGTCAAATAAAAATCCAGGTCCGTATTTAAATTAAAAAATTGATGATGGTCGCTTGAATCCAAAACGTCGGATTAAAAAACTAACCTAACCAATTTGTAGAGGGGAAAAAGTTACAATAATGAGGTGGAAATTATTTTCTTGTGTCATTTTAACCCTAAAATGATAGAAAAACATAAAAGTTATTTCTTGTTTTTTTTTTAGTTTTTCTAAAATTGAAGGCTTAGTTGAAATCACAAACGAAAATAATTTTTACTTTATCAGTGTCACTTTTATCCTTTCTTCATTATTCGATACCTTTTAAAATCTTTAATTAAATTACGACAACAATTATATCATACCATTGAATTTTTTGAGAATATTCCGTATTATTCGAAGAAATACGAAAAAACGCCACCTAGCGACTACAAATATAATCATTACTATACAGTTAATAGCTCTACGTGGTGAGCAATAAAAGCGTTTTTTTCTGACACCAAGTTCAATGCAATTGGTTCATCCAAAACAGAGATATAAACGTTTGAAATATGATAAATAGCCAGAAGTTGCAAAAAGTGCAGAAGAATACAATGTTTATATTTTCGACGAGCCTCAATTAGGAAAATTCAAAAAAATCGGCATTTTCATTTTTGAGTTGCTGTTGCACCCCCTGGCGTCCGTTTTTCGGACTTGAAAATCATCAAGGGCTATAATTGGAGTCACGCTCTCTCTATTTACCTATCTGTCTATCTATCTATCTAAATATATTATATTTGATACCTTTATGTTTAACATTTACAATATCTTGGTATATATGGGAAAATAATTAATTATTTTTTTTTACTTTTAACCATGCAAACGTTGGTTAGTTTAAAGGAATCCTAAAGAGCTAAAACTAAAAAAAAAATGGCACTCTTGCAATTTTCCGGAGTTCTTCGTTATTCACAATAATTGTTGGAGACTCTCTTTTGAGTACGAGGTGTCCTTTAAAATCTTACTTCTAGAAGTTAAGTCGGTAAGTGGAACTTTTACCACAAAAAATGAATACATCTTTTCTTAAAAGCTCTCTGAAAAGTGAGCCCATGAAACCCCTTTCTGTTTTTTTTCTGTTATTGAAAAATAGGCCAACATTTTCCGACGCTATCGAATCTTAAAAGGTCCCTTTCGGTATATCAGTGAAAATATATCGCGCGGTTTATCGGCATTCTTGGGAGCACCCAAACCGCCTTCTATTCTACGGGAATATTTTTCTTTTGTGGTGACAGAGCGACGAGAATCCAATTTTTAGCTATTCAGTGCTTACGAAAAGCACCTCTTATATATTTGATGCCGAAAGTGACGTCTGTTAACGGCTCTACGTATTCGAAAGAATGCGACGACAGACACGTATTACAAGAAATTTGTATTTTATAATAATTTAATGTCTAATTACTTCGCGATTACTAACTATTAGCCGAAAATCGCAAAAAATCATACTCGTAAATATGAATTAATAGAAAAAATCAACAAATTATTTTTTCTTCTAGTACATTCTTTATATGAACGCCCAACAAATATATGTCCGAAAAGTTGTGCGCCGTCATATTTTGTGACGCTCCGAGATTTTTACAGGTCTTTGCGTATTCAGATCCCTGGACCCCGAAAAATAATATATTCTCCCATCCCATAGCTCAAAAAAGGCTAGTCTTTAAATTTTGGTAAAAATTTTAGAGTTATATGGGGATAAGACATTTACATTTTCGTTAAAATCCAATATGGCGAAAGAAAATGTCGGCCTCAAAAAAAACATAAATAAATATTATTAAGGAACTACTTGTAGAATTATTTTTAATATTTTTTTACTCTAACAGAACCAGATTTTACTAAACATAGAAGGACTACATAAATAAAAAATGTACTGATAAATTACTACCTCTAATTCGAAATTTCTTAAATTTCGACAGCTAATTCAAAATTCGTCAAATTCGGACTTCGGTTTCTGAATTTAATTAAACTCCAACTCCTAACCAGTAATGTATTAGAAGTCTACTAAGATGTTGGAATTTAATAAATTACAAGTAAGAAGTCGGAAATTAATAAATTGCGAGTTAAATTAGTTAATATTTAACAAAATTTTGAGATTTACGTCGGTATTAACTAAATTCTGAGGTAAAAGTCGAAATTTATTAGATTCCGTGTAGAAGTTGGAATTTAATAATGTCCCAAATCTATGGCACAATTTAAGACTTTTTTTGGCCCCTGTACGTTTTTTAATGTTTTGAATTAGTTAAGAGGGAAAAACAAAAAAATATCAAACCATTAAATCATCTCGTATAAGAAATACGTCTTTAACAACTTTGTGCTCCACGTGCGATGATTAAACATATATAATAATTAAACATCTAGTTTACATTTATGAAATTACACAAATAAAAGACAGAAATATAATTAATATTAATATCGTAGTAGATTAAAAAATACTACTGAAGCCCAGTATCTCTCATGTGTTTTAACACTTTGACTGCCAAGGCGGATTGGGTAAATATGCTTCTACCCCAAATTTTTTTTTCCTGAAAATCGAGTTATTTTGGTGTCGTAAGGTAACTAGTACACAAATGGCTTTGATATTTTATCAAATTTTACAGAATTTCATTTTTTTTTGTGTAAGGCAAAATGGCGCACACGGCGTGGAAGTGGATTAATCCAATCCTGTGCCGTGTGCTTCATTTTGACACACATGAATTATACGCGCGACCTTGCCGTCGGCGTCGCGTCGTCGTATGTTCGTGTTTATACGAGATTTGACGAACGGCGATCCTTTTATTTAAAAGCATATTTTGAGGTTATTGTAAGGTGTTTATTGTGTGGTCTCATTTGTTGAATATTATAGATATCGATAAGTGTTTTTGTGGAAAATGTCTTGGAAACATTATGAAAAACAGCAAAAACAATTAGAAGAGTGGGCGGCAGAGCTATCCGACGACCTAAATATGAGTAATGACGAGGGTGATAGGAGCGATGAATATGAGCAATTTGACGACTTGGATGCCGACAAAAACTATACTCCAAGCACGACAGATAGCTCGGAAGGGAACAAGGTAAAATTTAAAATTATATACATATACTTTTACTTTTGGTTTACAAATACTCATTTTAGACAAAACGACATTTCTGAGTTTGGTCAAAATTCGCAAAATAGAAACTGATCCATGTACTTCTGGAAGCTCGGAAAAAGACAATATTCATCCATCCACTTCCAAAAATAAAGGTAATATATATATATATATATATATATATATATATATATATATATATATATATATACATAATATTTATTTAGGGTTTTGCTTATGCATATTCATTTTAGATAGCCAAAAGCCGGAATTTTCTGCTTTTGATGAGCCAAGCCCAAGTTATGATGCCGTCCCACTTTCAGGACTATGCCCAAACGATGCTGCTAGGGCACTTTTTCTTAATGGTGATAATATAACATGGAGAAACCCCTCTGGCCGTAATCTAAAGAATTTTCTATTCGATAAAACCCACGGAATCCCCCCCAAAGGAAAAAACGAACTCGAGGTATTCAAACTATTCGTTGACGATGAACTTATCGATCTCATGGTTCGTGAAACAAATCGCTATGCTGAGCAAATTATATCTGAAGAAATTGTGAAAGAATCAATAACAAAGCACTCTCGTTTGAATGATTGGGTGGAAACAAAAGTAGTTGAAAACCTAAAATGTTCCTATTGTCTTACAAGTAACTAAATTAATTTATACTCTAGTCATCTCGCTCTTCATTAAGAACTTTGCGAAAAGTAACACCGAAAACTAAAAAAAACAACTTTCACTTTGCAACTTCAAAGTTATGTAAATGTCCACTTTATGATTCCAAGATACCTCAATCAAGGAGACCTATATAAATGAAAAAATCTTTTATCTCCAAAATAAAACATTGAAACTTAAAGGGAGTGAAAATAATAAAGATTTACCCTAAGCACAAAAAGATTGCAGAAGAATTCCCAAAAGAAACTGATCAAAATTTACAATCCAAGCACGCGGCTGAAATACACCCCAGCCTACTTTAAATTTTAAAATTAAATTCTCAGACTTTTGCGTTTTACTGACTTGGGAAAATGCAGAATGGGTTTTTAAAATATACATATTTATGGGTAAATAAATACTGGAATCGGCTACAATCAATAATGATGTAATGATAATAAGTGTGTGACATATGGGAAATTTATTCTTGGTAAAAGTTACTTTATTAAAATATACTGTATTAGCAGTAGTTGATATAAGTATAAGTCGAAAGGTATACAGGGTATGCAAAGAATTGTGAAAGAGCCTTAATTTAAAAAAAATGACTAAATGTTACTGAGAAAAGTTGTTTAGAAACTAAAACTGTGAACAGATAAGCAATTATAATCTGTTATTTTTATCAGCCTACTACCATCGAAACGTGATATAAGAATAAGCTTATACAATCTGTTATTAGAGCTGTTTTGAATATTGATATAAGAACATTAAAATACTAACATTTTCTGTATTCATTCATTCATTCATGCTAAATTGATTAGACATTTTGGTTTTTATTAAAATTACTCTCCAAATCCTGAGGAATAGTAATGCTATTGCAACAGACAAATTTTTGTTATTATTAAAAACATTAATTTAATCAATTCCCTAAATTTGGGCACAGGTTACTTGATCTTGCTTAGATTTAATACATGTTTTCGTTTATTGGGCAAAAGTACATTAATACGGGGGATATTATACATTTACTGATTTTTTTTTTGTTAATAGGAGGCCATGATTTTAGATCCGTATTTCAGGAAAATATCTTTTCAGTAATTAATTTTTTGGTAAATTTTGAATTATTTATATAGTTCCCAATGGTCCCTATAATAAGGATATACAAACTTATAGTTTAATGCTTAGGTTAAACAATAAATCCTTGAAGGAAATCGGTCTCATTGGCGAGAGAAATAGAAATGGAAATAAGATTCGCTTGCAAACGAAAAAAATGCGGTTATTCCCTATTAGAAAACATGTTGTATTTTTAAGCAAATTACTTGTAACAGTAGTAGTAGTTTCTCATTATCTTAGGTCTAAGAAACCTTATACCGATATTTCCCTTATTAGCTGGGCAAGGGCATTTGCAAAATAAAACACTTTAAGAACAGAACAAATATAGCATAGAAACGTTACCTTACACCAATTTCTACCTAAAGCAAAAATTAATGTATATTTAAAGAATGGCTTAACCCAATTTTTTAAAATAATCATTGAATGCTTAAATTATTGTTTAAGAAATCATGGTCCTTAGGATTAGAACGTGTTAAAAATGAAATGATTTACCGACGTTTCCCTTTCAATCGCACGAGACATCTTCAGGGATCTTTACTTGATGAGATCGGAACACCGAATGAGCTCGGAGAGATTTAAGCAGG
Organism: Kuschelorhynchus macadamiae; assembly: GCA_030620095.1. Taxonomy (NCBI): domain Eukaryota; kingdom Metazoa; phylum Arthropoda; class Insecta; order Coleoptera; family Curculionidae; genus Kuschelorhynchus; species Kuschelorhynchus macadamiae. The sequence continues at coordinate 718,207 of JAUTXW010004232.1, forward strand.
TTACTGGACCTGTGTTCACCGAAGGGTAGCCAAGTGTAAAGATTGGTTTCCACGTTTAGTGTACGCAGTAGGTGATATCTCCACTGAAATTATTATTATTTTGTGCTTAAAGATTCCCGAGATTGAAGCAAGAAATTTGGCTTCTTTTACATTTATGACATGTTCAGTGGAATGTTGATGCTCAGATGCAGCAGATTAAACAATTTATTTCTTTCTAATACATCGTTCATATTTCTTGAGGCTAATAGTTTTAGATCGTACCGTTCTTTCATTATATATATCACCTCAGGAACAATAAATTGCATATATTCCTTCCATTCGGAAAGGAATAATGTCCTTTGGCGATCGCAAACATTCCTCAGTTTTCTTGTGTGTGCAGAATACATATTATTGGACCGGAGTACAAATCTCAACACACACAAGAAAATGGGGCAGTATTTGCTATTGTCAAAGGACAATATTTCTATCCAAAAGGAAGGAGTATATTACATGTAATTCCTTTTTTGAGTGGAGAAGGTTCAGATCTTGTAAAATAAAGTCCCTGAAGATGCCCCGTGCAGTCGAAGGCAAAACGCCGGGAAGTGAATCTATTTTGGCACGGTCTAATCCCAAGAACCACGATTTCTTAATCGACCACAGCCGTGAAAGCTTTATTTCTATGTTAAATAATTGTACTAACACTTCCCATATTCGGATAGGGGAAGATCGGCTAGTACCAAGTTATAATAAGTAAACGGGCATACAGAGAATGAGTCCACTCAATCCCTGCGCAATCAGATAAAACCGCAATCGAGGAACCACTCAGAATAATGAAGTTTATGTTTCGCTTTTTCGTCACTTGTTTCAGGTATTATTATTTTAAAACACAATTTTTATAATGTATATCTTCTCAATAAAATAATCTTATTTTATTTATAGTTTGTAGATTACTTCATATCAGAAACTTTGGAAAATTATTTATTTCTTAAAAATAAGAACAAAGTTCAAATACAGGGATCCACAAAAAACTTGGTTTCGAGAAAGAGGGTTTTAAAATGTTAACAATATTTTAGTTTTTATTTTATATAATTTCTTATATATTTCGAGCGAATTTTGAAATCAAATTGAGTATTCGGTATATTATGACTAACGTCAATTAAGGAAAAGAACATGTTTTAGAAAAAACTACAGGATGTTATTTTTTCCGGTTTGATACCCACGAATATTTTACTACGACGTCGATGATCATTTTTGCAACAAAGTCAACCTCCGCTTTGTGCTTTTTAACTATTCGGTCTCTTGCACTTGTTCAATATTTTGGACTACTTATAAGTTATTTAGCACAATATCCATTCACAGCTTATTTAATTTTAAGGTCATGATGTATGAAGATTATAATTTACCACTTTAAGATTTAAAAAAATTTAGTGGATTTTTGCCAGTTTTTGTCAGACAGTAACAGGGGACCCCGACAAGGCAGCACTTAGGCTCACCTGGGTCAATTATGTTGTTTTCTCAGGAACGTCTCAGATCCCACTGCAAAAATTAGCATGATGTCTTAAAATGGGAAAAGTGTTTAAATTATTATGTTAGTAACTGCAACATATCTTAAACATTGTAGCATTTTAATTATAAAATTCTATGATTTATTTATCTTCCTGCTTCTCTAATAAGGAATTTATTAGATTATTTTAATTTGCACTCGTTTTTGACGTTGTTAATCTACACTCTTAACCATGGAGTAAGATTTTTATTACTCTCTGCTATCTTCGAACAAATCAACCGATCGATAAAATTGTTTGATATCTTCCCACACCGTTGCCAATTCTCACTATATTGTGAATTTTAAGAATTTCTTAAATTGTCATCAATACGTTTTCCTTACCTTACAGATTTTTATATATAATATGACATCTTCCTGATTAAGTCGATAAAGGTCCCATTGACCTTTTTTTTTAAATAGGCCAGTTTTGACTCGCTTCTTGTGTTTGAAAGACATGTTGCCTTAATAGATTTCTGATGCGACCTGATTGAACCTAGAGGTCGTTCGTACGTTGTCAAGGGATAGTCCCCTTTGTTTTCCTTGCCTTTTTAGTAAAAAGATGGCCATTTTCTGGCCTGGAATCTGCTGATTCCCTTAAGCTATGGATCCTTCCTCTATAAGGCTACATAGAGAAAACCTTTTTTTTTCATGAGAATTATTTTATTTTGAAGTAAATTACATGGTTTTCTGGAATTCTTTTTCCACAAAATCTGATTGAACACGTACCAGTACCTGATTATCTTGGTGATGTAACTGTCCTGGGTTGAGCTGACGCTATTTATTTTCAGTCAAGGTTCCTGCAGTTTTTGGATTAGAGGCCAGTTCTTTTTTGATGTTGAGTATACTTATTATATAATCCTTATATTTCTACTTCTAATCTTATAAAATCCCTTCAGACATATTCTTTTTTTTTATTTGAATGTATGTAGCTACATATATTTAATTAGTAATATAGATCTAATCTGATTATTACAGTAAAGAGAGTGGAACTTATTTCAAGTATCTTTTGTCATGTCTTTTTCAAAGAGAAACTTTTCAGTTTAAGGGCTTTATAAAAACTGTAATATTTAAACTAAATGGCGCCCAAAATATAGTGTAAGTATTCCTACCTCATTTCTCACTATTACCGCCTGAAGCATGGCGTATTTTCTTAACAATAGCAGTTGCAACATTTAAGAGAACACAAAATTACAAAACACAATAAAGAATTCCATTTTGTTCTAAAAATGATTTGGGAGTTTAAAGAGGTCGCAACGCAACGAAAACATAACACCCTGTAGTTTTTCTAAAACACATTTCGTCTTTTTATTGACACTAGTCATAGTATAGCCTTAAACAAATTTGATTTAACTATTTTTTCCGAAGTTCTGAACATGAATTATTTTAGACCGTTTGTATTTCTGAGTATATGATCAGAGACAGAAACGTTTAGGAATCATCTAATTTTTTCTCTGTTTTGTTTATGAAAATAATATCATTTTGTGCAAAAATACAATGTATGTATTAACCAAAACACGATACTGATGATATCAACATGATGTAACTATTATACTCATAACTCATGCTAGCATTATCTGAGATCTATATATTTATATATATATTATATATATATATATATATATATATATATATATATATATATATATATATATATATATATATATATATATATATATATATATATATATATATATATATATATATATATATATATATATATATATATATATATATATATATATATATATATATATATATATATATATATATATATATATATATATATATATATATATATATATATATATATATATATATATATATATATATATATATATATATATATATATATATATATATATATATATATATATATATATATATATATATATATATATATATATATATATATATATATATATATATATATATATATATATATATATATATATATATATATATATATATATATATATATATATATATATATATATATATATATATATATATATATATATATATATATATATATATATATATATATATATATATATATATATATATATATATATATATATATATATATATATATATATATATATATATATATATATATTATATATATATATATAATATATATATATATATATATATATATATATATATATATATATATATATATATATATATATATATATATATATATATATATATATATATATATATATATATATAATATATATAATATATATTCATATATATATAATATATATATATATATATATATATATATATAATACATATATATATATATATATATATATATATATATATATATATATATATATATATATATATATATATATATATATATATATATATATATATATATATATATATATATATATATATATATATATATATATATATATATATATATATATATATATATATATATATATATATATATATATATATATATATATATATATATATATATATATATATATATATGTTACACTTTTATTTCAAAAATTCACTTTTTAAAAAATATTATTTATTCACTTAAAAATACTTTGTATAATTGTAAAACTTAAACCGTATAATTTGAAACTTAAACTGACATAATAACAGTATCTGATATGAACTAACTAATATTTACAATTGGTGCTTAATTTATATGTTTTGAAATGATGAGGCAGCACCTTCAAGCTGTGAGAACTGCAACTCGAAAATACTGCTTGCAATGCATTCCTTGAAATGTTGAAATCGCCATATCCGTTCCCATGCGACTGAAGGTCAATGAATACACGTGGCTATAACGGATATAACAACTCCCCCTTTTAGTCAAAAGTTAATACAATGTTTTAACTTTTGTAAAATCACTTAAAGTTCGTCTTCTTCTTCGGCTTGGGGATGGATAGCTGGTCGTCTTCTCGCAAGAATACTGCTTAGTCTGCTCTTGACTGTCTTTCGCTGCAGTGGTCTGGGCGGAGGTGGTGAACCATCATCTAGTGGAGCCATGGTGATGCTGGGTAGTCTCTTACGACGACACTTACATAATATGTACAGGACGAGTAGGCTGGCTAGAAGTACTATTGTGATGATTGTGAACCAAGACTAGTGTTTGTAGACAAAAGGTTGGTTTATTAGTTTGTCCAGTTCTTCTGAATATTGGTCTAGTTTGTGCTGAGCAATATTGAGATCTTCTACATCTATCTTGTTCAGTTTTAGAGGTTTGAGGTCTGGGATATGAAGCTTCGATGAGATGTGTTGGCAGCACTTGTATGGGATCAAAACTGGGTGGCTTTTGTAAGTAACGTTTTGATACTTGTCGATGATTGCCTTGGCGTGAACGCGTGTGCTCCCTATAAAGGCGTTACAATACGGTTGAAGTTTAAGGAGGGAATTGACATTGATAATGTTCGTCTTGACTTCTCTTCCTTCACATTTGATAGTAACTGGTAATGGATCTGACACAGTAATCAACCAAAAGTTTAGGTCGATACCTTTGACGTTGTATCCTTTTGCCAGAAGAATTGATACTTGACATGTCTTAGGTAACTGGTTTGGTCCTCTAAGGAGCTGAGCTTCACAAATCGCTTCGCTGTCTATTGGGTAGGGTAGAACATCTGAACAGATCTTTTGGTTTCGTCCTATTGATTTACAGCCTTCTAGGTTTTGAAAAGAAACGTATAACATTGAATCATCGTCCCGCGCTATATATTTTTGTGTTGTAGGAATTATATGGTGAAATTCTGTTCGATTATCCAACACAGGTATTGGATAAAGATGATATAAGGTATAGCTTTCAGGATTTACTAAAGGTATTTTTAAAATAAACACTACTTTAGTGTCTGATTGATATGCCTCAAGTTCGATAATCTCAACGTATTGTGCGAGTGTTGAAGAGTACACAGGTAGAGGTAGATTATTTTTTCTAAGAGATTGTGAAATTTCTTGAAGGGAACTAATCAGATCTCCTGGGGTTATTATTGAGCTATGTAAAATATTTAGTCTAGCGAATGATATAGTATTTAGAGCGTCGTTAAGAAAGTTTTCTAGAAAGGAGTAACTCTCCATTAATGATTCACATAAGTCTAATGTTCTTATTTGAGCATCGTAAAATGCAAGGTCATCAGATATGTCTATTATCGATTTATGGATTTCGATTATGTCTCGGTTAAATGTTTCTTCGTCTATTTGAAGTTTTTGTATTGATGCGTTAAAAGTTTTTATGACTGAAGTAGTAACCGATATCTGATTTTTAAGGAGGTTCTCGATATGTCTTTCGTCTTGGTTGACTTTATCAATGCATTCATTGAAATATTCACCGTCTGAGGCATCGAGGTTTCCAGTTATGGATTTCCAGACCGTGCCAATTCCGTTAAATATTCCGCGCCTCTCCCTGTGACTATATTTTTTCGTATCTGCGATTATTTCTTTATATTTTAAATTGACAGAATTGGATATTTGATTAAGCAGGCTAACGTGTGTTTGTATTTCGGATCTGAAAGATATCATTCTAGGCGAGTCAACGTTTATGAAGCCGTCTAGTAATCCTTCTAGGATTTTATCGTTATTCACGATAGCTTCTTTTATGTAAGAAAGATCTTTATACACGAGGAGTGTCCATTTGTCGTTTGACACTTTGACAGAACCTTCTTCATGGAAGAATATTCCGAGTGTGTTGTTGATAGGTGTTATGGAAAATTGGGACAGGCCTACCGAGAGCAGCCCGAGGAATCTGCAAAGAAGAATATTCTTATTCAAAATAGGGTTTTAACCTATCGAAGTTGACTTTAGATGACTGATTTGTCCGAGGATTAAGAAGAATGGCGGAATTTTGAAACACTTGTGTAATTTCAAAAGGACCATTAAATTTGTTTTCGGATTTTGATTTTATTTGTGACTCTTTGACGTATACCTTATCGCCAACTTTGTATTCGGGGATAGGAGATACGTGTTCGTCGAACCTGACTTTTGCTTTTTCTTTTTGTCTTTCTGTTTTTGCCCTAGCGATTTTGTAATAATATTCCATGCGGTTATTAAGATCTCGTATGTATTTCGATATTAATTTTTCCTGATTGTATAATGTTTCAGGTGGCCTACTTGACGTGTGACCGAAAATGAGTTCAAACGGAGTAAACCCGTGTGTTTTATTTTTAGTATTATTATAACAGATTACTGCATAGGGTAATACATTAAACGGATGTTCTGTAGGGTTTTCTGCTACGTTCGCTCTAATCATTTCTGATAAGGTTGCATGGAACCTTTCGATGGACCCATTAGACTGGGGATGATTTACACTAGAGAATGTTAGTTTTGTGTTAAACAATTCACAAAGGTCTTTAACTAACGAGTTATCAAATTCACGCCCATAGTCACAATGTATTCTTAGGGGTGTTCCATAATGCTGGAAAAATACTAATAGGGTATTTACAATCGTTGACGCTTTTTTGTCGTCTAGTGGGTAGGCTTGCGTGAACTTCGTAAGTTCGTCTCGAACTGTGAGTGCGTAATATCTGGTTGGATATTCGAAGATATCAATGTTTACTCTTTCAAACGGGGTTTTTGGGGTTTCCGTTATAACGAGTGGTGTACTTAAATTTTTCCGACATATTTTCACCTTCTGACATATTTCGCAGGCTTTAATTAATTTTTCAACATCTTTTGTTAAGTTCGGCCAATTATACTTTTCTCTTATGCGCCTGACTGTCTCGTTTATTCCCCGATGTAAATTGGTTTTGCCTGAATGGTAGTGTTCTAGAATTTGGGGAATTTCGTCAGCGTCTGGGGATCTTACAACGTTTTGACAGATTTTAAGTTTTATTTCTTTATCGGCAAAGATAAATGAGAACATTTCGAGAATGGGCAGTGCTAAATTATTTTCTACATAAAATGTTTTAGAGGGATCGAATTCATTTTGGGCCTTAAATAGAACATAGAACAGGTGTTGTGCTACAATTTCCGGGTCGAATGGTATTGGGATAATAAAGTATTTTCTATCTTTTACAGTTTTGCTAGAGGCAATGTTAACGCTCATGTTTTCAAAATGAATGTTTTCTTCGAAGATATCCTCGATTATTTTGTAATGCATTTCCTCTAGTTTGTTTTGCCAGAAAAAAGGTAATAATTAATTTATGCGATTTATCTAAAAGCTGCGAATTTGAGAATTCGACTTTGGAATAGTCAATTATTGATCTCGTTTGGTAGAGATCTACAAATTTGTTATATTCTTGTGTGATGTGTTCGTCGTCTATTTCGACGGCATTTGGGTCTGGTTGACTTTGGTCGTCATTTTCGCTATCATTTTCGTTAGCGGCAAAAATGGCACATTTTGATTGGAAATTTGCGCATTTTTGGAAGTAATTAATCTTTATTCGGGATAGGGCGTCTGCATTTTTGTTTATCTTTCCGGGCTTATGTTCGATTTTATAGTTGTACTCTTCTAATTTTAGACGCCAGCGAGCAAGCCTACTACCAGGGTCCTTAATCGAAAAGAGCCAGGTTAATGGCCGGTGGTCCGTAATAAGTGTAAACTTTCGTCCAAAAAGATAAGGGCGGAAATGTTTTACGGCCCATACAATTGCCAGTAGCTCCCTTTCGATGGTGGAGTATTTAGTTTCTGCGCTACAAAGTGTTCTAGATGCGAAAGCTATTGGTAGATCTTTTCCGACTGGCCCTTGTGACAGCACAGCGCCTATTGCGAATGCGCTTGCGTCTGTAGTCAGGAGGAAGGTTTCCTCAAAATTAGGGTAGATGAGAATGGGGTCTGTAATTAGGGCTTTCTTTAGTTCTTCGAATGACTTTTTGCATTCAGAATCAAAGAGGAATGGGACGTCCTTTTTTAGGAGTTGGGTTAAAGGCTTGGACACTTTTGCGAAGTTCGGGATGAATCTGCGGTAATATCCCGCTAATCCCAGGAAAGACTTAATGTCCTTTGCATTTTTTAGTTCTGGGAAGTTTTTAATGCATTCTACTTTTGAGGGATTGGGTTTTACACCATCTTTCGTGACAAGATGTCCCAGATAAGCAACTTCCTTTCTCAAGAACTCACACTTATCGGGTTGGATTTTAAGATTTGCATTTCGGAGACGTTTAAAAACTTCCTTTAGTCGGTCTATATGTTCATGTATGGTGGGCGAGTAGACGATTATATCGTCCATGTATACAAGGCAACGCTCGTTTTGGATGCCCAAAAGAATGTTGTCCATGACACGCTGGAACGTGGACGGGGCATTCTTTAGACCGAATGGCATTCGGACGAATTCATAGTGTCCGTTATCGACTGAAAATGCTGTTTTAGGTATGTCATCGGGAGTGATCTCAATTTGATGAAAGCCGGACGCGAGATCAAGCGTCGAGAAATATTGACATTTACCAAGTTGGTCCAATAAATCTGAAATATTTGGCAAAGGGTATTTATCGTCAATACTAACATCATTCAGCTTTCTGTAGTCTATAACTACACGCCACTTTTGTTTCCCGGATGCATCGAGTTTTTTGGGTACCACCCACACCGGTGAAGACCACGGTGAGATAGAGGGCCGGATAATTCCTTGTTCTAACATTTTTCCTATTTGTGTTTTCACCTCCTCTTTGTGTATCTGAGGATACCTATAAGATTTCGTGAATACAGGCTTTGCGTTGTTAGTCTCTATTACATGTTTGATTTCATTGGTGAACGTTAGCTTATCACCCTCAATATAAAATATGTCAGAGTATTCTAAACAGAGGTTTGTGATCATCTCCTTTTCTTCGGAGTTAAGATGTTTCGTTCTTAACTCATTTCGGATTATTTGTACTCTATCAATTTGGTCGGACGCATAATCATCTTGAGTATTTAAGTTTAGTATGACGTCGCTTGACGTGAATGGCTCTATAGAAAGATCGGAAAAATCTATGGATTTCGGGATGGCGTTTGCGTTTAAAATAGAAGTCATAAATTCGCCGTTTTCGTTAACATGTATAATCGCACTAGGTAGATGAACCTTTTCTTTTTCCTGAGCCGTTAACAGGGCGTCAGTATTTTTTAGATTACAGGTTAATTTGAATATTTTCTCTGTGCGGGCATCGATAGAAATTTTATTGTGTATCTCACTTTTATTGACATTATTTGGGGTTGTAATAGCACCGACTTTGTGCAATGGAATCGTTTTAAAATTGGTTATTAATTTTTTTGATTTAAGATCGATTATGCATTCATAATGCTCAAGAAAATCAAGTCCTAAGATGCCAATAAAATCGATATCTAGATTATAAATATACACTTTATGTGGGTTACCTATTTCAAAAGGGACAAGGGTGGATTCAAATATAGACAATTTTTGATTTGTTATGCCCTGAATAGTAACGTTTTCTGCTGTCCGATGGGGAAATCTCTTGACGGTGTTTTCTTTAAAAATAGATATCCCTGCTCCGGTGTCGATTAAAAGTTTGAAGGTATTTGAAGCATCGTTAATATAGTACAGGTTCTTGGGATTAACAGTAAGAAATGGGTTCAAAGGAACGCTTGTTCCGGAAAGTTCACATTGGGGTCGAAATCGTCTAAATTCATTGTCTGAATCTGACTCTGTAGTTCCAACATCGGGTCGATCAATTTGGTAATGCTGTCCGGAGGGTGGTTCTTGTGAAGAGGAGACGGAAAATTTTGAAATTCTGAGCTGTCAAATTCTTCGGAATGACTTGTAAAAGTTTGGTCGTTTTGAATACAGTATTCTTGGTTTTCGAAGTTACTATCATCTTGAGAATACAAGTAATATTGGGGTTCTTCGTAATATGGGTTATCATAATTTACGTGGTGAGCTCTCTGTTGGTTTGGGTAAAAATTTGAGTCTCTCTGCATGATAGGAGGACGGGATGCAGCTTGGTTTTGTTGGGCAGCTGCAGGAGGTCTATATTGAGATGAAAATGTGTTGGGTCTGTTTTGCTGAGAAAAATGAGGTTGGCTGGAAGAAGGAAACTGTCTTTGGTAGTTTACGTTACCGCTATTTTGGGAATAACCAGGTTGGGACATTGGTTGTGTACGGCATTCTGGAGCTATGTGTCCGGTGCGTCCACATTTATGACATTTTATAATTTGTGGTAAAGGTTTCCTAATCGGTTGAGGAGGTTTCGGAGAATTTGGTTTGTTTATTTTTTGGTTTTCAAAATAGGAGAGCTGTAATTCTCTTCTAATGCGGGAGTGGGCCTCTAAAAGGTCTCCCGGGTTTCCTGCACGAATGATTTGGCCTAGACGAGGTTCTAGTCCGGTTAAAAGCATATTTAAACTCATTGTTTCAATTAATCTGCTTTGTGCAGCTTTTTGATCATTAGTGAGGTTAGAAGCTTTTTGAATACTCGAAAGCATTTTTGCATTTAAAACTTGTAACCGATTATAAAATGTAAGGGCGGACTCGCCGGGAACTTGACGGAGTCTTTGAAGATCCTGTATAAGAGACGATAAGTCCCTTGAGTCGCCAAAATGGAGATTTAAAAGTTGTTTAATTTCGGTATATGTTCCTGGATTTCTTGAGTTTACTAATTGTGCGGCTCTTCCTTTAAGTTTATTTTTTATGTGAATCGTTAACAAGAGTCTTTGATCCGCTGTTGCCATTTTATAGGCACAATCGCACGCGTTTAAAAAGGTACCAAAGGAGATTTGATCGCCTTCAAATTCAGGCACTATAGAGAATATTTCGGATAGCCTGTTAAGGCTTGATTTCTACTTCAGCACTTTGTGTTGTTTGCTGTGCAGCTGGTTGAATTTGTTGAGAACGTGTTTCGGGCATTTTGTTAATTGCTTTAAATTTTTATAAGAATACAAATTAAAATTCTTTTTGAAAATAAAAACACAAAATATTAGGCCAATTTTTCAAATTACAAAA